>CM048744.1:892976450-893587878 GCA_026315105.1 Locusta migratoria
CACTACGGTCGAGGGTTCGAATCCTCCCTGGGCCGTCCTTAGTATTAGCTAGTTCATAAGTAGTTTGTAAGTTTAGCGACTGATGACCCGTAGTTAAGTCCCATAAGCTATACAAACATTTGAAAATTTTTGAACTCATTAAGTAATTTAGAGCAGCATTGAGCATTGTAACTTACATTTCCAGGTCTCAACTGTCCAAGATCTTCCTTATTTTAATAACAGGCTACTTTCAAAGTTATAATATTGTTTCATTACATTTTCTCTAATTTGAGCCTACTAGGTGACAACTTTCTGTAATACAAGTTTTGCATATTATTTACGATTTTATAACATTGTGAAGTGGTGTGTCAGTTTGAGTGTCTCTTGATGGCCTAATTTATTTGGAGAATACATTTCACTTGACTGGGCACTGTATTTTGAAAGAATAATTTTTTAGACTGTAATGTTACTAACTGCCATAATTGTTTGTGTTGTATGTATAGAGTTCCGTCTCCCTGTGTCACTTTCCCCAAGTATCTACCATATATTTATCTCTCTCTTCTTCTTCTTCTTCATCATCCTTCTCCCTCTCTTTCTCTGTGTTGTGTGGTGTGTGGAACGATTTCGCACACGCTATTGTGTGTGTGTTGGTGTGGGGAGGGGGGTGAAGGGGTTAGTTTAAGATTTTACTTGTACTGCGCTTCGCTTTTTTTTTTCTTTTCTTTTGGGTTAGTGCTTTTTTTAAAAGATAGTTTTGAGTGAGTAAGGATGTGGATTGTTCCAAATAACCGAGAAAGAGTGGCAGCACTTTAATCTGCAGCTTGGTTTCTTGCTGTTTTACTAGCCATCATGATCAGTGAGTAATTGTTTATGTTCATCTGGTCATTAATCAATTTCTTATTAATAATCAGGACTCTTTTCAGGAGAGTTGGAACTTATATAGGGGCAACTATTAATTCACAAGCGATACAAAAGCGCTACATGTTTGCACCTGTTACTGTCTTCAGTCACCAACATTATGTAGAACCCGTTGCCAGCAATGTGAAAGGCGTAATATAAAGTTAGCGGTGCCTGTTCTGTTGATAGTGCGATTGGAGGGATCTACTGCCTGTTGAAACTCTGGAACAGTTCTGAAGCGAATGCCGCGAAGTGGTTCCTCCATCTTCGAAATCAAACAAAGACACAAGGACTTAAGTCCGGGTAGTATGGTAGATGGTAATTTCCCAGTCCCATCGACCGCACGGAGCAGCCATAGCTTGCGCTGTATGCGCCCGCGCATTGTCGTGCAAGATGATGGGTGGGTTGCGCAGACACTGTTGCCGCTTCTTTCGCAAAACTGGTCAAAGGTGGTGCTCCAAAAACAAACAGTAATACTGTGTACTGACGGTCTCCATTTTTCCTGTTTACCGCTATGTTAGACAGCTCGCTCGAAAATGAATGTGTTTCGACTGATTCTGCGCACACCGGTGACTTGGGACGGATGAGTCAATTTGCTCGGAGGTAAGGTAGGTATGTGAACAACGTGTGTCGTCAGCGGCAATAGTAGATTCCATTGCGTAGTGTCTTCACAGCAGAGTTGCGATAATTTAAGTTCCAACCCTCGTATATCAGGTTTTCCCGTAGTGTCAAATTTTATTCAAATAGTGGTTTGAATGGTTGTTTGATGTTCGGGTGTTCTATCATTATTATAAAGGTTAAATAACTGCTTCCATTCACTCACTTTTTCATATGTGGTTTTGAAATTTCTATCTGTCACTCCCAGATACGTTGAGTTATATTCTTAAAATTCTAGCTCTATGTACTTGCCCCTTCATTTTTGTCTGGTTTGTCTCCTGGTTGTAAGCGTGACTGACGTATATTTCTTGTTTTGTAAATAATGTATAATGCCTTTTTATTTAGTACATTTGGTATTATTTGCGTGTTTGTTGGTCTATGTAAAAGTATACGATTTGCTTTTGTTTGTTGTGTCACGAATGTTAGTGTTTCGTCTGTCTATGTGCGCTGCGTGTCTGTATTGTTTATGGGATATTTTGTGTTAATGTTTTGTGCATCTTTTTATTTTGCTTCTCTTGTATTTTGTTTTGTTGATTCAGTTTTTCTACACAGACACACACACACACACACACACACACACACACACACACACACACACACACACGCACACACAATCATTAAAAACACGGGCCACAATGCTGATCATGACTCCTATTAAAGTAAATGTAGTCAACAAGAGACAACACGATTCTCCCATCTCGTGCGTGTATATACAACTTATATACAACTCCAAAAAAACTGACATTAACAAACATTTGAATTTTTTTGTTCCTTCACATGAGTCGGTTTCGTTAATTCGGTTTTCACGTGTTAGTATTTACGGTGTGGTAGGATGCCCTTCTTGTCGTCACCCCATACCCCCCGGGAGGACGGAAGGCTGAATGCGAAGGATATCTATATCATGACAGAAAGCATATTCCGACGCGAAGAGAATGTGGGAGAAAGTGGAAGTCATAATAAATTGCTTTCGTTCATGTGGTGACACAGAGTTGGAATCGACAAAATGAAAAGACAGTGATTGAGTGACTGAGTATGTATGTATGTATGTATGTGTGTGTGTGTGTGTGTGTGTGTGTGTGTGTGTTTAATTTAAATGATCAAATTATTATAAATATGAAGGTGGAAGGAAGTACGAGCAGCTGTTTTTTATTAAATTATGCGAGAGCCGGCCGCGGTGGCCGAGGGGACTGAGGCGCGCCAGTTACGGTCTGCTCGGCCACTACGGTCGGGGATTCGAATCCCCTCCTCCGGCATAGATATTGGTGCCGTCCTTAGTGTAAGCTAGTTCATAAGTAGTTTGTAAGTTTAGGAACTGATGAACCCGTAAGTTATACAAACATTTGAACATTTTGAATTATGCGAGCGGTTTCGGTGTTATAAGACTCCATCTTCAGGCCCTCGTTGTGCAACTGTCTGTACTGGTACAGTTGCACAACGGAAGCTTGAAGATAGTGTGATTGTAACACCGAAATCGGTAGCATAATTGAATAAATAAGTTTACACATTTGCCTGTACTTTCTTCCACCTTCAAATTTATCATCTGTAGTCCCAACCGCCGCGGTGAAGTATCCGAGCGGTCTAAAGCGCCTCGCTGCGGAGCGCGCGGTTGCTCGCCGTGGAGGTTAGAATCCTCTCTGGGGCATGGTTGTATGTGTTGTCCTTAGGTTAGTTCACCTAGGTTTGTTTGTAAGCTACGGACTGATGAAGACGCAGTTTGGTCCGATAGATTTACTGACATTTGAACATTTTGTAGTCCCAACCCACTGATTATAGAGAGAATTAAAATCTCGTTTGTCCCTGCCCTATAAGCTACTTAAATTAAATAATGGAAAGTGCAGGTTGGAATTAATAATATAGTAACGACAGTTTGCAACTCACCGCAAAAGACGTGGCGACGAGCTGCGACAGGCACATAGAAAAGACACACACATACAACACTTTCAGTTATCGGTCCTGGGCTTCATCAGAAAAGAGAACACTCATGCAATCACACAGGTTCACAACACAGTCATACAACCATTACCTCCGGCCGACGCACTTCGAATCACGCTCGAAGGCATAAATACAGAGCGTAATTCGAAGTGTGGCGGGCCGGCCGCGGTGGCCGAGGGGACTGAGACGCTTCAGTCTCGGTCTGCACAACCACTACGGTCGGGGGTTCGAATCCCCCCTCGGGCATGGATATTTGTGCCGTCCTAGTTCGTAAGTAGTTTGTAAGTTTAGGGACTGATGACCCCATAGTTAAGTCCCATAAGCTGTACAAACATTTGGACATTTTTTGAAGTGTGGTGGCCGGCGGTGATGGTTGTATGACTGTGTTGTGTACCTGTGTGATTGCATGAGAGTTCTATTTCCTGATGAAGGCCAGGGCCGATAGCTGAAAGTGTTGTATGTGTATGTCTTTTTTATGTGCCTGTCGCAGCTCGTCGCCACTTCTTTGCGGCGAGTTTTAAACTGTCCTTACTGTATTATTACTACTTAAATTAAAGTAGCTTTTGCTAAGTACAATACTGACACCCATGCCCTAGGTAGGACTCGAACCTCTGACGGCGAGCAAACACACGCTTTGCATGAAGGTGCCTTAGAGGGCTCGGCCACTCAACGGCGACATGTGTGTGTGTGTACGTGATAGAGAGAGAGCGCGACACAGACAGACAGAATTGATAGGGCGCATCATGGGTTTGCTTGACATCGAGTTTGTGGGACAATTGTCCAGACGTCAGTATTCCACTGCCAACAGATTGAAGTTCCAGTCGCGTCCCTGTAAGATGAGTGTACCACGTGCTGCCCAAGTGCTGGCGGTATCGCAGGTTGGCTGGTAGCGCCCTGCTCGGCACGCCGCGCCACGACACTCGCCCACAAAGCCCAATTACGGCGGCGCAGCCAGCTCGCAGGCGCCGTGTTTGTTGTTATCAGAGCAACTGCCGGCTCCTCTGTTTGCTGATGACTCCGCAAGTTTGTTGTGCAGCGGCGACATTGGGGCCGCGCGTGGGGGGCGGCGGAAGTGGATGCGCCGAGGGCCAAGTGGCGGTCTACTCTCCCCGTGCTGTGCTCGACTGCATGCAGCCGGACGTGGGCGGCACACCGAGCCACTACACTCGCACACGCTGTGTGACCAGGGACTGGACTGCCTGCGATGTGATGACTGCATCAAAGGGAGACGAACTGCAGGCGGAATGTTGTTGTTGTGGTGGTCTGCAGTCCGGAGACTAGTTTGATGCAGCTCTCCACAATACCCTATTCCTGAGCAAGCCTCTTCATCTCCACATAAGAACGGCAACCCACATCTGTCTGAATCTGCTTACTGTATCCATCTCTTGGTCTTCCTCTGCGGTTTTTACCCCACACACCTTCCTCTAACGCTAAATTCACAATTCCTCGGTGTCTAAGAATGTGTCCTGCCAATCTATCCCTTCTTCTAGTCAAGGTATGCCAGAAATTTCTTTTCTCCCCAATTCTATTGAGTACCTCCTCATTAATTACGCGATACACCCACCTAATCTTCAGCATTCTTCTGTACCACCATGTTTCAAAAGCCTCAATCCTCTTCCTGTCCGCACTGTTTATCGTCCATGTTTCACTCCCATACAAGGCAACACTCCATACAAATGCCTTCAGAAAGGACTTCCTTAGGCTTAAATCAATATTCGATGTTAACAAATTTCTGTTTTTCACGGACGATTTTCTACCCATTGCCATTCTGCATTTTATATCCTCTGTACTGCGACCATCATTTGTTATTTTACTGCCCAAGTAACAAAACTCATCTATCTCCTTTATTGCTTCGTTACCTAATCTAATTCCATCAGCATCACCTGATTTCCTTAGACTGCACTCCATTAGTTTTGCTCTTGTTAATCTTCATCTTATATGCACCATTCAGCACACTGTCCATTCCGTTCAACTGCTCTTCCAGGTCCTTTGCTGTATCTGACAGAATTACTATGTCGTCGGCAAAACACAATGTTTTTAATTCTTCCCCCTGATCTTTAATTCCTTCTCCAAATTTCTCCTTGCTTTCCTTTATAGCTTGCTCAATGTACAAATTTAATAACATTGGAAAAATGCTACAACTCTGTCTTAATCCCTTTCAAACCCCTGCATCCCTTTCATGCCCGCCGGCCGCGGTGGCCGAGAGGAGACTGAGGCGCTCCAGTCACTGTCTGCACGGCCACTACGGTCGGGGGTTCGAATCCCCCCTCGGGCATGGATATTTGTGCCGTCCTTAGTATAAGGTAGTTGATAAGTTGTTTGTAAGTTTAGGGACTGATACCCTGAAGTTAAGTCCCATCAGCTTAACAAACATTTGAACATTTGAACCCTTTCATGCCCTTCAACTCTGACAACGGCTGTCTGGTTTTTGTACAAGTCGTAAATAACTTTACGCTCCCTATATTTTACTCCTGATTGCTTTAGAACTTGAAAGAGTTTGTTCCGATGAACTTTGTCAAAAGCCTTCTCCAAATCTACAAAAGCTAGAAATGTAGGTTTGCCTTTCATTAATCTATCTTCTAGGATAAGCCGTAAAGTGAGTATTGCCTCCCGTGTTCCTACATTTCTCCTGAACTCAAACTGTTATACCCCGAGGTCGGCTTCTACCAGCTTTTCCATCCTTCTGTAAATAATTCGTGTTAATACTTTGCAACCATGACTTATTAAACTGATGGTTCTGTGGTTTTCACATTTGTCTGCACCTGCTTTCTTTGGAATGGGGATTATAACTTTTTTCTTAAAGTCTGAGGGTACTTCACCTGTCTCATACATCGTACACACCAGGTGAAACAATTTTGTCATGGCTGTTTCTCCCAGAGACTTCAGTAGCTCAGGCGGAATAACAAGGTTACGAACCTTTTGTAACGGTACGAGGGGGAGTTGGAAAATAAGCTTTCCCTTTCGACTGTGTTCAGAGCTACATATGAAAGAGAAAAAAATAGAAAATGATAGGCCCAACTCGAGCGCTCATTGCTTGTGCTCCCCGGTGCAGGGCCTTGCGGCCCCGGTGCTTCCCCCCCCCCCCCTCCTCCTCACCGCTCATGCCTTACCGTGTAGCAACACGTGTATGACAGATACAGCGCTCGCTCTCGTGTCTTCTTAGTTATACACCTACATCTACATAGATACTCTGCAAATCACATTTAAGTGCCTGACAGAGGGTTCACTAACCACTTTCATAACTTTTCTCTACCGTTCCATTCTCTAATAGCGCGCGGGAAGATATAAAACCTAAATCGTTCCGTTTTCGATCTGATTTCTCTTATTCTATTGGGATGGTCATGTCTCCCTAAGTAGATGTGTGCTAGCAAAATATTTTCACATTCAGAAGTAAAAGTCGGTGATTGAAACTTCGCAAACAGATCACGCCGCAATGAAAACCGTTTTTCTTTTAATAATTTCACCCCAATTCGTGCAACATTTTCGTGACGTCCCGCCCCCCCCCCCCGCCCCCGTAACGAGGTAAAACAAAACGAGCTGCCCTCCTCTGAAACTTCTCTATGTCTTCCGTCAGTCCCATCTGGTTAGAGTGCCACACTGGGCAATAGTATTCCAGGAGAGGACGCACAAGTGTGATGTAGGCAGTCTCTTTGGCGGAGCTGGTGCATCTTCGAAGCATTCTGCCAATGAAACGTAACCTTAGGTTCGCCTTTCCCGCAATATTTTCTATGTGTTCTCTCCAAAGTTGTTCGTAGTTGTAGGCATTTGGTGGAATTTACGACCTTAAGGTTTGACTGATTTATCGCGTAATTTGAAGTTCAGCGGATTTCTTTTAGTGGTCATGTGTATTACTTCACACTTTATTTAGTGTCAATTGCCAATTTTGGCATCATGTAGAAATTTTATCTAAATCGCTTTGCAGTTGCTTTTGATCCTCTGTTGACTAACCGATAAACCACAGCATCATCCGCGAACAGTCTAAGGGAGCTATTCAGATTGTCTCCTAAATCGTTGATAAACACAAGGAAGAGTAGGGGATCTACAACGCTTCCATGTGGAACGCCAGATATCACTTTTGTTTTACTCGATGACTTACCGCCAATTACAACGAAATCGTGAATCCAATCGCACAATTGGGGAGACATTCCATAAGCACGCAATTTCATTAGAAGCCGCTTGTGGGGTACAGTGTCAAAAGCCTTCCGGAAATCCAGAAATACGGAATCGATTTAAGATCCCTTGTCGATGGCACTTATCACTTCATGTGAATAAAGGGCAAGCTGTCTTTCGCAAGAGCGACACTTTCTGAAGCCGTCTTGACTGTCGGTAAATATGTCGTTCTCTTCGAGGTAGTTCATAATGTTCGAACAAAGTGTATGTTCCAAAATTCTACTGGTCGCGGTGTAGTAGCCGAGCGGTCTAAAGCGTCTCGCTGCGGAGCGCGCGGTTGCTCGCCGTGGAGGTTCGAGTCCTCCCTGGGGCATGGGTGTGTGTGTTTGTCCTTAGGTTAGTTTACATAGGTTTAAGTAGTTTGTAAGCTACGGACTGATGACCACGCAGTTTGGTCCGATAGATTTACAAACATTTGAACATTTGAAAATCCTACTGGAAACCGACGTCAACGAGATTGGCCTGTAATTTTGGGGATCACTCCGATTGCCTTTCTTGAATATTGGAGTAACTTGGGCAACTTTCTAGTCTTTGGGTACGGATCTTTCAGTTACGCTGAAATATCCGTTCTGAATCTTATCAAACAGAACACCGTTCATCTTGCGAACGTTTACCATGAACACAAAAGGTTCGGAATTGTGTGTGACATTTTTATTGCCTAATGGGAAGATTCTTTAAGCCTGATTGGAAATACAATGCTTAATACGCTACCATAAATATCGAATCACGGATAAAGCGCCGTCACTACGAAAATAAACATTCCGCTGCACACGAGGGTATTGTCGAACCAGACAGAAGATAACTGATTAATAAATTATAAGCATAATTGCAACAATCTGAAGAGGTAAGTCTTGTTTATTCTAAAAGAAAAACAAAAACATACCTTTTATAAAATTCTACTTAATACGGATCGCGCGGTCCCTCGCATCGAAGGTTCGATTCCTCGATCGGACGTGCATTTGTGTGTTGTCCTTAGTATAAGTAGGCTTAAGTTCTTTGTAAGTCTAAGGACCTATGACGTCAGACGTATTGTGCCGTAGGAAATACATCACGGGCTATTTGCATAACTTAAATCGTTGCAGGGTAAAAATTAATTAATCGATACTATGTGTGACCGCATTGGAAGTTTCAAATTGTAGGTTTTGCTTTCTTAAAGTGAGCTTAAAGAACGAAATTTGGAACATTTTCCGTCTCAAAATCCTTTAAGTACTTATGTCCTCATCAGGGAGTACACGAAAGAGGTACATGCATTGCATAAATTTGGAAGATAGGTTTGAAGAAATATAATCACGAAACCTGCACTCGGAAGCTGTTATGATGCCTTTACCAGTGCACCCAGACAACGCCCCAACATGTCTCCAAATTGAACTGATGAAACTACAGTACGATTCAATTTTGACAGACCTCTATTATCATTACAATATTGATTTCAGTTCCTTTTTATAAAGGCGTTGATCATCAAGAATTCGCTAGGATTCATGCCCTTGTCTTAAAATGCGTTACTATCTTCTGAACTACGTCCATTTGTGAACAAATGTTTTAGTTATGAATATTAACAAAATAAAAACAATCTAAAGCTTAATGCATCACTGCAAGCTGTATTTCGAATTGCAACTGCCAAAACGATTGCGCCGAGTATGAGAAAATTAGTTTCGACAACACGTTCCTCTCCTAACAGTGCCACGATAGCGGTGTGTGAGCCTTGCTCACGCGCCTCACAACACCGGCGCTGCAGCAGAGCGCCGGTGCTTTCCCGGTGTCCGCCAGTGGTCGCAAAGCACCCAGGTCGGAGAGACCTGAAATAAGAAATATATTTTTCTACATAATTTCCAAGTACATTGAGTCAATTGACAAATCGCTTTATAAGCTTCAAAAAGCCATCCAGGAAAAAGTCAGGGCGTTGCATACGAAAGAAGCGTTGAACGGCTTCGCTGAAGTCAGCATTGCTTCCAAATCGACTTAAAAGCTCGAATAAGATGGAAGTCACTTGGTGCGAGGAGTGTATGGCTGATTGAGTACGCGCTCACAACCAAGAGATGCAACTCTGATCACAGTCGACAGGGAAATCATATTTTTCAACTTCTCCCCGTAAAAAGTTTTTGTCTCTTTTTCGGAATTTTAAGTAATTGTGTTACAATTCCAACAGCAATTTTTTGGCTCGCGGAAAGTGCCGCACTGTCTGGGTCGTCACGTCGGGGATTGTACGGCCGCTCCCGCCGGAGGTTCTAATCCTCCTTAGGACATGATGGGTGCGTTGTCCATACCATCAGTAAAGTGTAAGTCTCTAGACACATGACTTTAGCAATTTGTTCTCTTACCAATACAAGGATTTCATTTGATTTGATTTTGCACAGTGATTTCGCGTCCTGGATCTACGCGGTACAGAATGCGATGTTGTATAGGGGCGTGTTTTACACCTTGAATAGAATGCTACGTCGCTATTAAGAGGGTTGGCAACTATTTATTCACAACCGATACAAAAGCTTTGTGTGGAACCCGTTGCCACAGATATGGAAGGCGTAGTATACTATTAGCAGAGCCTGTCCTGTTGATAGTGGGAATGGAGCGGTCTATCGGAATGAAATCGACTGAACAGAGCAGCAGAAGCTTTCGCTCTATGCGCCCGCGCATTGTCGTGCAAAATGATGGGTGTGTTGAACAATACGTCGCAACGTAGTTATCGAATATTATGGCGTCGATCACTGTCCACGAACGCGGCAACAGTACGCACTTCATCTTCAGAGACGCTGCTGACCTGGACCTGCTGGATGCACGACTGCCACAGTTTACCGATATTCATTGAAGGGTTTTACCCAACATGCCACTGTTCCGTACGGCAATGCCGATTCCCCGCACGCCTCTTGAAGACCTTGATGACATCTCGTGCTGTACAACCTCTGTCACTTAGGAAACACAGTGGCACCGTCACGTTAGACCGGTTGCTCACAAGTGACTGTGTTTCACTGGATTGTGTGCACGCCGGTGACGTGGGACGGGCGAGCCCATTTTCTCGGAGATGAGGTAGGTAGCCGGCCGCGGTGGCCGAGGGGACTGAGGCGCTCCAGTCACGGTCTGCACGGCCACTACGGTCGGGGGTCGAATCCCCCTCGGGCATGGATATTTGTGCCGTCCTTAGTATAAGGTAGTTGATAAGTAGCATTCTTCTATAGCACCATATTTCAAAAGCCTCAATCCTCTTCCTGTCCGCACTGTTTTTCGTCCATGTCTCACTCCCATACAAGGCAACACTCCATACAAATGCCTTCAGAAAGGACTTCCTTAGGCTTAAATCAATATTCGATGTTAACAAATTTCTCTTTTTCAAGAACGCTTTTCTACCCATTGCCATTCTGCATTTTATATCATCTGTACTGCGACCATCATTTGTTATTTTACTGCCCAAGTAACAAAACTCATCTACCTCCTTTATTGCTTCGTTTCCCAATCTAATTCCTTCAGCATCACCTGATTTTCTTACACTGCACTTCATTACCCTAGTTTTGCTCGTGTTAATGTTCATCTTATATGCACCATTCAGCACATTGTCCATTCCGTTAAATTGCTCTTCCAGGTCCTATGCTGTATCTGACAGAATTACCGTGTCTTCAGCAAAACGCAATGTTTCTAATTCTTCACCCTGAACTTTAATTCCTTCTCCAAATTTCCCCTTGCTTTCCTTTATAGCTTGCTCAATGTACAAATTCAATAACAACGGAGAAAGACTACAGCCCTGTCTTACTCCCTTCCCAACTGATGCTTCCCTTTCACGCCCTTCAACTCTGACAACCGCTGTCTGGTTTTTGTACAAGTTGTAAGTAACCTTGCGCTCCCTATATTTTACTCCTGCTTGCTTCAGAACTTGAAAGAGTTTATTCCAATCAACATTGTCAAAAGCCTTTTCCAAATCTACAAAAGCTAGAAATGTAGGTTTGCCTTTTCTTAATCTATCTTCTAGGATAAGCCGTAAAGTGAGTATTGCCTCCCGTGTTCCTACATTTCTCCTGAACCCAAACTGATCTTCCCCGAGGTCGGCTTCTACCAGCTTTTCCATTCTTCTGTATATAATTCGTGTTAATATTTTGCAACCATGACTTATTAAACTGATGGTTCTGTAGTTTTCACACCTGTCTGCACCTGCATTTTTTGGAATGGGGATTATTACATTTTTCTTAAAGTCTGAGGGTATTTCGCCTGTCTCATACATCTTACACACCAGATGAAACAGGTTTGTCATTGCTGGTTCTCCTAGAGACTTCAGTAGCTCTGAGGAAATATCATCTACTCCAGAGGCCTTGTTTCGACTTAGGTCTTTCAGGGCTCTGTCAAATTCTTCTCTCAGTTCAGTATCTCCTATTTCATCTTCATCTACATCCTCTTCCCTTCCTACAATATTGTCTCGAAGTTCATTTCCTTTGTAGAGCCGCTCTATATACTCTTTCCACCTTTCAGCTTTCCCTTCTTTGCTGAGAACTGGTTTTCTATCAGTGCCCTTGATATTCATAGAGCTGTTTTTCTTATCTCCAAATGTTTCTTTTATTTTCCTGTAGGCTGTATCTATTTTTCCCCTATTTATACATTCTTCTACATCCTTGCATTTGCCTTCTAGCCACTCCTGCTTATATATTTTGCACTTCCTGTCAATCTCATTTCTTAGTCGTCTGTACTCCATTTGGCCTTTTTCATTTACTGCATTTGTATATCTTCTCCTTTCATCAATTAAATTTAGTATCTTCTGTGATATCCAAGGATCATTTGTAGGTCTTTCCTTCTTACCTATTTTGTCCTCTGCTCCCTTCACTATTTCTTCTCTCAATTTTACCCATTCCTTCTCTACTGTTTAATTTTCCCCTGTTTGTGACAAATGTTGCCTAAAGCTCCCTCTGAAATTCTTAAGAACTTCAGGTTCTTTCAATTTATCCAGGTCCCATCTCCTTATTTTCCTAACTTTTTGTAGTTTCTTCAGTTTCAGCCTACAGTTCATAACCGACAAGTTATGGTCAGAGTCTATATCTGCCCCTGGGTAGTCTTACACTGTATAACCTGGTTCCGAAATCTATGACTTTTGCCCAGACCATATTCACCTACTATCTTCCCTTCCCTTCCTTGTCCTACTACCGAAATCCAGTCTCCCATAACAATTAAGTTTTCCTCTTCCTTAATTGTCTGAATAATTTCCTTTAGCTCCTCATATACTTCTTCGACCTCCTCATCATCGGCAGAGCTAGTTGGCATATAAACCTGTACTACTGTGGTCGGTGTTAGCTTCGTATCTATCTTGACAATGATAATGCGATCACTGTGCTGGTCATAGTAGTTTTTATGCATTCCTATTTTCTTATTCATTATCAGCCCTACTCTTGTGATACCCCCAATTGATTTTGTATTTATAATCCTGTACTCACCTGACCAGAAATCCTGTTCATCCTGCCACCGAACTTCACTAATCCCCACTATATCGAACTTCAACCTATCCATTTCCCTTTTTAAATTTTCTAATTTTCCTACTCGATTAAGGGATCTAACATTCCACGCTCCGACCCGTAGAATGTCAGTATTGTCTTTCCTGATGATCACATCCTCCTGGGTAGCCCCGCCCGGAGATCCGAATGGGGGACTATTTTACCTCCGGAATATTTTACCCGAGAGGATGCCATCATCATATGTTCATACAGTAGAGCTGCATGTGCTCGGGAGAAGTACCGGCTGTAGTTCTCCCTTGCTTTCAGCCGTTTGCAGTAGCTGTGTGGCAAAGCCACATTAGCTGATGTTACAAGGCCAGCTCAGTCAATCATCCAGACTGTTGCCCCTGTAACTACTGAAAAGGCTGCCGCCCCTCTTCAGGATCCACACATTTGTCTGGCCTCTCCACAGATACCCCTCCGCTGTGGTTGCACCTACGGTACGGCTATCTGTATCGTTGAGGCACGCAAGCCACCCCACCTCAGCAATGTCTGTGGTTCCGATCGAATCCTGTAAGCTGATAACCGCCTTCCGCGACCTCGCCCTTTGCTATAATACTTCCAACACTTCCTCCAAATCCACCTTTTCCATTTCTCCACTAGGTACACGTCCTAGGTAATCATTATAGGTCGCTCCACACTCTCAAAAATGTTCAAATGTTTGTTAAGCTTATGGGACTTAACTACGGGGTTATCAGTCCCTAAACTTACAAACTACTTATCAACTACCTTATGCTAAAGACGGCACAAATATCCATGCCCGAAGGTGTATTCGAATCCCCGACCGTAGTGACCACACTCTCCTCCACAAATTCAATATCACGCTCCATAATCGCCCAGTCCAACTTAAGTACCTTGGCCTCACCCTTGACACTGAGGTGGTGCAGTGGTAACACAATGGACTCGCATTCGGTTGTTCAAATCCACCTCCGGCCACCCAGACTTAGTTTTTCCCTGATTTCCCTAAATCACTCCAGGCAAATGCCTGGATTGTTCCTTTGAAAGGGCACGGGCGATTTCCTTCCACGTCGTTGCCAAAACACAGCGTAAGCTCCTTCTCTAATGACCACACTGTCGACTGAACGTTAAACCCCATGCTTCCTTCCTTTTCTTCTCCTTACCCTTGACCCCTCCCTCACCTGGAATCCCGATCTCAATTCATCAAAAGGTCCATACCCGCGTGGCCAGACGTGGGGCCTCCAAATCTCCACCATCCTACTTCCTTATGCGTCCCATCCTATGCAGCTTCCACGGCATCTGCATTTCCGCCTCTCCTGCCTTCAACAAATCCCTTCAGATCTTGAAAATCCACGCACTCTACCTAAGCTACTGCATCTGCTTTGTTATAAATGTGCGGAACATCTATGACTTCATGCCTTCAAGTCCTGCCCATCTTCCTATCGTATACGTATCCTATACGTCTCCTGCAGTCGGATTCCAATACGTCTTTTGTTACTTCAATCCCCATTAACCTTGGGCCTCTGCCACGCTTTCACCGGCGTATTCGTCCCAAGAGTCACCTCCACAGACCCCCAACTCTTCTTCCAACGTAACCTTTGTCGCGCTTTTCTCCCGGATGATGCCCGAACGACCTGCTGTGATCGTATGGATCACTCTCCACCTCCCACCTTAGCCTCGGCTCACCGTTGTGTCCCCTCTTCTCTTACCCCTCCCACTTTGCACACCCCTGCTGTTGCTGGGTCTTCCTCTCTATTATTTTGTTTTAACAATGCTTTGTGTGCATTCAGTACTATGTACTAAGTGTCTCTTATCTTCTTACGTCCACCGAATACGGCAGAAAAAAAGTGTCGCCGGTGGGGTTATAATTGTGTCATCCAAAGTTTTACACCAGTCCAATTCGTCATGTATTTTAACGCCTTGGCTCAATTTTAACATTTCGTTCTTGATTCTCATCACTTTGCCTTGTACACAGTGTTTCACCTGCTGTATTGTACGATTACATCGGCTGAAGAGAGGCGTAGTATTCCGGAATCAGTCTGCCCCACTTTGTCGTTAAAATCAATAAGTGGGAAAAAGTGTGGAGCTATTTCATCAGGATCCTCTGAAAAAATTGTATTGGTATACAATCTGGGCTGGAAAACTTGCTTTTTCGAAGCTGTTTAAGTTGCTTCAGTACTCCATGGATATGTACTTCGAAATTACGCATGCTGGGGCAGTTCCCGATTCTTCTATTTGTACAATTTACACACTTTGCCGTGTGCGATCTCCTTTTGTGTGGAAACGTTTTACTATTTTGCTACGATCTGATGATGACTACGTGATCAGTTGAAACCGGTCATTGTGATAAATAAAAAAGCGATTTTGGTAAAATTGTAATTTTTGGTAACATATTTATAAACATGAAAACTGCTCCACTAACCGCTGCGTTGCATTCAGCTCGAATATACACTGCCCACAATAAAGAGTACTACACCGTCATGGAGTTCTCTAATTCATTCGCCTTGGTGGAGTGGCCGAGAGTTTTAAGAGACCTTGCTACGGAACGCACGGATGCTAGCCGTTGGAGGTATGAGTCCTCCATCGGGCATTGGTGTGTGTGGTGGTGTCGTTAGGATACGTTACTTTAAGTAGTTTGTAAGCCTAGGGACTGATAATCGCAGCCTTTGATTCCCTTAGTTTTACAAACATTTGAGGGTTTTCTAATTTACATAAGCTTCCATATTAAAATGGGTGGTTTGAAGAAATCTTTAATTTTTTTGCCAGAGCTTACAGCTTTATGTTCGACCAGTTTCGGCAATTGCTGCCATCAACAGGAAAGAAAAAATATTTTACGTCAAAGACAGCAAGATGTAAAATATTTTGATGAGTTCCTGTTGATGGCAACAATTGCCGAAACCGGTTGGACATAACAGTACTTTACAGCTCTCTTTCTCCTGAGCCATGTTCCCGCACATGCAGGGTCGCCTTTGTTAATCGGATTTGGAGCGTTAATACTTTCTTGGTGGCCGGATGCCCTTCCTGTCGCCTCCCCATGCCCCTCGGGAGGAAATGGTTACCCCGAATGTCTGCGAATAGTGTTATATGTGTGGCAGTGTAAAGTGTTAGGAACTTGGGGATCAGGCCGGTATTCACCTAGGGGGATGTGGAAACAGCATAAAAATCCACATCCAGGCTGGCCGGCACTCAGACCACCTTCGTTATTCGTTCGGGCGGATTCGAAACGAGGCCGCTACGCCTCCCCGTCTCGCAAAGCGATGCGTTAGACCTCACGGCTCTCCGAGCGGAAGTATTTTATAGCTCCGGCACAAAAAATAGTTTTTTCAAAGTACACGCGGCTGTAGACTGCCACCTAAATAAACAAATCGCTTAGCCCTGACGGGCGGCATTGTAAGCGCTCATTCTGACATCCATTCGATTATATACTTAGAGAATTACTGTTCTCGCAATCATACTGTCAGGTCCGCTACACCTGTTCACTTTGTTAGCGGTTGTCGATTTGCACGTGTTAGATTATTGCACAATCATATCGCATATATGTCCTGTTAAACGATACGATTTGACGGCGATCTGGCAGGTATCTCACTACTCTTTCTGTAGGCTGTAAGTGGGTACAATTTTTATCTCGTTTAATACGTTACTAACAGATTTTTGCGCGCGAGTCGGCGGCAGATACATTTTCAGCTAGGAACGGCTAGGCAGTTTCCGACAGTAGGAGCCGTTATAGTTCCAGCCGCAGAGATGCACCATATGGCGTCAGCCGTGGAGGTAGGATGGAGAAAGTTCCAGAACGACGCTATCCGTGGGATTTTCCGTTGCTGCCGCCGCATCTCTAAGCCGGGGAAGCATGAAGAATATGGCGCGAACCCAACATCTTTAATTTATTAATGCTTTTTATTTATGTTTTGATGACATACAAACTTTATTGAACATACTAGGGGTTAACAGAAGTAGCCGCCGATCATTTTTGGTAGAACTTCCGGGTTATAAGGCCGTGGTCCATAAAAGTTTCCAGTTTCACCTAACGTTTCGTCCAGAGCTGCGCCGGACATCCTCAGAGGTCCTCTTACTTGCGTTGAGTCTTGCGGACTAATCAGTCGGGTGTCTGAGAGCGCCATATATACTGTGAAAAGTGGGCGTGGTCAAATTGTCACGTTATCAGCAGAGATAGTCCTTGTCAAAGATAAAAACATCACTGTCGATTGCAATCGGTCAGAGATAAAATCTGTCGATCTTTCAAAGCTAGTGTCCATATGTCGCTAAGTTTCATAGCTTCTTCTTTCCTGTTAAAAAGTTTTTGTTAAAGTTTTTCGTAAAGCTACACACACAGACAGATATTTACATAAGAACTCTAATCATCACCCACAGCGGAAGAGAGGCGTCATCAAGCCGGCCGCGGTGGCCGAGGGGACTGAGGCGCTTCAGTCACGGTCTGCACGGCAACTACGGTCGGGGCTTCGAATCCCCCTTCGGGCATGGATATTTGTGCCGTCCTTAGTTGTAGGTAGTTCATAAGTAGTTTGTAAGTTTAGGGACTGATGACCCCGTAGTTAAGTCCCATAAGCTTAACTAACATTTGAACATTTGACTGATGACCCCGTAATTAAGTCCCTTAAGCTTAACAAACATTTGAACATTTTGGTGTCTTCAAAAGTCTCGTTGACAGAGCCAAGAAAATTTGCACTCCAGAACACCTGGATGCTGAATTAAAACACCTGAAGCAAGCTTTGAAGAAAAAATGGGTATTCAGATAAAGAAATAAACAGGGTTCTCCGACCAAGTAACAATTGTCTAAAAGCACGTAATCAAACAAAACGATGAAGAACACAGTTTCCCTGCCATTTATCGGAAAAGTAACTGATCAAATAGGAAAAATATTACGCAAACACAACATCAGACCGGTTTTCAGACCAACTAAGAAAATATGTCAGGTACTCCTTAATGTGAAAGATAAACGACCTATTGTTTCTGCTTGTGGCCAGGCTGAAGGAACACAAAAGTCTTTGCCGACTAGGAAAAACAGAACAATCGGCTGTGGCAGAGCATGCTCTTCTATCTGGAAGTCATATAGTGAGGTCTTCCGAAACATCAGTTTTATCTTGAATGACGAATTATTATCCACGACAATACAGGGAAGCTATTGAAATATACAAACATATAGAAAATTTCAACAGGAAATAAGCTATGAAACTTAACGACACATGGACAGTAGCTTTGAAAGATCGACAGGTCTTATCTCTGACCGATTGCCACCGATAGTGATGATTTTATCTTTGACGAGGACTATCTCTGCTGATAACGTGACAATTTGACCACGCCCACTTTTCACAGTATATATATATGGCGCTCTCAGACACCCGACTGATTAGTCCGCAAGACTCAACGCAAGTAAGAAGACCTCTGAGGATGTCCGGCGCAGCTCTGGACGAAACGTTAGGTGAATCTGGAAAGTTTTATGGACCACGGCCTTATAACTCTGAAGTTCTACCAGCAACTAGACATCCGGTCGTGAAATCCTTCATTGTATGCTGATCGTTTCATATTCCTTAATAATGTTTAAATAAATTAAATAATTAATTACAACGCTTTTGACGAACATTTCCGAACACAGTTGTCAGTCGGCATTAGGATCTTATCCCAACCGGTCTCGTAGGAACCATACTCTCAGTATCTGCCTTATAAATGTGTCAATTTCAAAGTTAACAACCAGTCTTGTATTATGGTGTGGCTATTGAAAAGCCATATAATTGGCATCCCAGATTTTATTCAGATAAAATACCTACCAGTAAGACGTTAATATGTCAGCTCTTTTAATAGTGTTTCCAGCAGTACCTCAGTATGCCATCATCGCATTAAACGGCATCCTCTTTCCAGGTGTGAAATTTTTCCGGCGGTGTAGCTTCTTGAACAGACTACCGTTCCGCAGTACGACAACTAGCGGAGCAGGAATGCGACGATACCGCGAGAGAGCATCTGGAATTTCCTAAGCGGTGTTAAACGCGACGGAACCGTAATTTCCGTTCGGTTAATTGGCGACGGGCGGAGAAAATTATGAAACATTATTCTGCGGGAAAAGCCTTTGTGCCGACAGGGCCGGAATACGCGCGCCGGGCGCCGCTCCGATATAACAAACCGGATGAAAGACCGGCGCGCATTTGTCAAAACTGCAACGCAAACAACGGGCTTAGAGCGCAGACGGGAGGTGATGAATGCCGCCGCTCTCCATTCAGCGGCCGCGCTGACCGTGGTGACGCCGTGTCAATTACGGCCCTCTGGGGCGCGCACTGCGCATGCGCGCGCTACCTGCCGCTACCGGCAGGCGGACCGCGCCGCCCTAATGGAAAAAATCTGTACTCGCTTTCAATTGGTCCGCCGCCCGCGCCGGATCCGTGCGGTCGTTTATGAATGCGCGCGTAATAAATTTCTGTTTATGAATACTCGGGCAATAAATATGTCCGGGCCGTGGTACACACAGAGTGCTTCACGGCTTGCAACGAGGCGACCACAAGTTTCGGGGCTGAGTGACACGTGACATGAAGCACCCAGTGCGGACGAGAACCTTTAATTCATATTTTGCGTAAATTGTAATAAAAAGTAGAAAGGAAATATAATTTTTCTTTTTTTTAATCATCCATCACATTTTGGTAAAACATATGTCTTGTCAAGCCCAGCTTCCATGTTAATTGATTTATTTTGCTTCTTCTCATTTTTTGCATTTTTTTTAATATTAACACATATATGTTCGCTCAATTCATGGATATTTTCAAATACTGCTGAAGAGCACATCAGTGCTATGAAAGCAACTTTGTATTCCATGAATGAATGAACATTTGTCCCGAATTAACTCATACTGGCACCTTAAAACATTTTACAAATGCAAAAATGATTGCTATATCAAGAGGTGTGTCTTTTGCAAGCCATGAGGATGGTTGTAGCGCTGTAAGTTGGTCAGGCATGAAAGACACGTGCCGGCCGCGGTGGCCGAGCGTTCTGCGGCGCGCCAGTCACAGTCTGCACGGCCACTATGGCCGAGGTTCGAATCCCCACTCGGGCATGGATATTTGTGCCGTCCTTACTATTAGCTAGTTTGTAAGCTTAGGCACTGATGAACCCGTAGTTAAGTCCCATAAGCTCTACAAACATTTGAACATTTTTGAAAGACACGTGGCGAGACCGCAGCATGTCTACACCCTTCTAAGACAAAGAAAAAGAGATCTCTGCAAATAACTATAACAAGAAGATTAAAGAGATACTGGAGGTGGAAACATATAAAAAATTATCGAGGAGCCCAACATCGTAAATGCTGAGGAAGACGTCCGAGCTGCTCAATCAGTCTTCACTGGAAGATCTACTTCCAGAGGCAACTCGATCATCTACATTGCATTGACTCCCGAAGATCCATAAATGAACACAACTCTTCGTTCAACCGTGAGTACCATTGGTGCGCTGACTTACAGACTTGCAAAACATCTGGCCAGTCTCCTTACTCCACACGTAGGTCACTGTGTGAACCATCTCAATAATACGGCCGATTTCATCAGCAGAATAAAATGCTTGCGACTTGGAGCAGAATGATCAGCTTTGATGTGGTTTGATTGTTCACAAACGTCCCTGTAAAGGACTATATAGATTTGCTCTCCCAGTTGTTCGACGGTACTGTTGTGGGTTTATTTAAGCATATTCTGACGTCATAGTATTTCCTGTATGGTGGAGAATATTTTAATCAAACTGACGGCTTCGCGATGGGAAGCCCATTAGCTTTAGTTATGGCAAAACTGTTTATTTAAGTACTGGACCCGTCACCTGCAAAGGCAAGCTGTTTTTAGTGGTACGTTAACGTGGAAAACTGAGTGTATTCTTGGACCACATCAGTAGCACCTATGACAAGATCCTCGTCAGCCGTAATGCAAATGTATCTTTCAGCCATCTTATTTACAGATAACCCACCCACACCTACACGCCACAAGCCATCATCATCCATTGCAGAAAGTCTGTTGTCAGGGCTTCGGTGCACCGAGCGGAAGCAGTGTCAAACACGGAAAATCTGCAGAAGGAACTGGGCCACCTACGGAAAGTTTTTAGGTACAACTGCTACAGAAACAGCCAGAATACGGAATCTATCTTCCAGAAAATACACAAGGAAAAGACCGCCGAGGAGGACTCAAATAAACTTGCCTTTTTGCCGTTTTGTAGCTGTCAATGGAAAGATTAGCCGACTCTTTAAGAGAGATAAGAACGACTCGGTCTTCAGTTCTCCTTCAAAAAGACGTCAGTTGATAAGACCTTAAGGATGATATAGGCGTAAGAACACTGGGAGTTTGTAAAATACCTTGTGGTTCTGGAAAATTTTACATAGGACAAACAGTGCGTATTATTGAACAGCGCTGTGTGAAACACGAAACATGTTATCGTTTACGTTATCCTGAAAAGTCAGCAATTGTGGACCACGCACTTGCGTTTGGGGAGACCCATAATTACAGGAACAAACAGTTTCTGGGATAGTGTATTAAAAGAGGCGATTGAGATCAAAATAGCTGCCAATTAACAGAGACGGCGGCTTGCTGCTGAGCACGGCTTGGAACCCGGCTATAGGAAGGTTGAAGCAGGCGCGGCAGGCACGCGACCAAAACTTTACCTTTTATGGACATATCGCAGAGCAACAGTGATGTCACAGCCAGCAGTACGGCTATATAAAGTTGATAGCAGCAATCATTAGACAGTCAACCCTTTGACAATGGCCGAGGAGATCTCGGTCGAAACGTGGTGGATAGTAAACCACATGAAGCGGCTGGAAGCCCGAGAGAATTTTATTAACACCTTATTTATGATGATTCTGAATCGAAATTATATTCCGAGCATACTGATAACAAACTCAGACTGATGAATTAATCAGTTAACAGTCGTTCAAACTTCATTGCGTCACGACCACTAGTAAATTAATTCTCCCGCGTCCACAGACTATTAATTTATTGCCTACCTAGAAGATCATCAGTTCGAGGGGGCAAAATAATTTTTACATTTACATTGGTAAGGATAACGCCCAACATGGCGAAATCTAGTTCGCTTTTCCTGGCTGTTGTTTCAAACCTACGTGGGAAGCACGCGATGGCGGATGAAGACAAGTTTCGAGGTTTGGGTATTCACGTCAGTCCAGGACACCCAAGCAGGAGACCGAAGTTATCTGCTGCTGATGGCCAGTAACAGGAATACCACCTTAAGTAACGTGGAGAGCAGCTTTCCTTCTGTTACAGTTCTTGTTAGTGTTACCTACTCGAAGACAGTTTTCGTCAATGAGTAGCACTTGCTTCCCATTGCCTTGAGTGATCCGCCTCCGTAGTCTAGTAAACACCGTGTTGGGTTGCTACGCAGGAGTCCCGGTATCGGTGCTCGTTCAGGTAACAGCTTTTCTCTGCTAGGGGACTGGGTGCAGTGTCGTTCTCACCATCATTACATCAATCATTCATGCAAGTCGCCGAAGTGGTGTCATTTAAAAAGACTTGCACCAGGCAGGCTGAACACGAGTCCATAAATGCCTCACGATCATATATGTCATCACCTTGGGTGCATCCCTTCAACGCTAGCCGCGACCGACTTGTGACATGTCGGGCTTCGATGTACTGTGGCGACGATTGTGATAGTGCTATCTCAGCATTTACACCACGAGATTCTAGGGCTGCAAAACGGTACCTAGGCCGGCCGCGGTGGCCGAGGGGACTGAGGCGCTCCAGTGCACGGTCTGCACTGCCACTACGGTCTGGGGTTCAAATCCCCCCACGGGCATGGATATTTGTGCCGTCCTTAATATAAGGTAGTTGATAAGTAGTTTGTAAGTTTAGGGACTGATGACCCCGTAGTGAAGTCCCATAAGCTTTTTTTTTTTTTTTTTTTTTTTTTTTTTTTTTTTTTTTTAAAAGGTATCTAGTGTGTTAGTTAGTGGCCTTGGTTCAAGCCCTGTTGCTGTGATCTTCCGCATAGCACATAACTAGTTCTATTTCGGCTATGAGGACACCTTTATTCTTTTAATACATGAATCATCATATTTACGACTTATCCTACAGCATGTCTATTTCTCGCCCAGTGGCCGTATTCAGTGAGCAGTTGTACATGAAAACTTGACTGGTCTTCCTCTGATATACAAGCCTTGTTCTAAATATACTTTTCAACCGATTCTCCCGACTTTCATTGCCTTTGGCTTCCCTTACTGTCCCTTCTTTTATCATCTACTAGGCAACGAGTCAACTGCTGAAGAAACTAAGTCCAATCGCCATACACAGATCTGTAGTTGAGTGATCTGTTAGGGAACATTGTTCTTCTGTGTTTCTCGATAGTTAAATATTCCATATTTACTAATTCATGCTCGTAAGCGAGAGGGTACAACTGCAGATGCTTCCATCAACACACACCAGGCTACATGGTAGTATGAAACTGATTTCCTATCTCTTTCGTTCATCGTGTTGCCATTTGACACCATTATGTATCAAAAAAGCAGAGTGAAAAAAAGAATGTCTGCATTTCGTCACGCTGCTGGTATTATGACAATATAGTGGTGTGGAACATGGAGTTCTTTCGTCCCCTTTAAATATTAGAAGATGACAATTTAATCTGTCGAAACCTTTCATCTGAATATCGATCAGAACCGATCTTGAGTTTTTTCCTTAATAAATTGATATAACAGATTCTCCCCGCAACTTTGACGAACTTTATCATCATCGAATGTTTGTCATGCCGTGTTAAATGTGCTGTAGCGTCTGAAATGTGTTTCACATTTTTCCTTTCTTTTTCGAGCCTGTCGAAGATTTGTAGGAGACAAAGGTTTTATAAGTTTCTAAAACGTAGGATTAAAGTGTGTGTGACATTTTGGTGAATTTTTATATGTTCCATTGTTAGCTACTCTTTTTAAAATCTGGTTGTTGTCATTTGACACCATTGTGATATCATGCTTTCATGTTTCACGGACATTCACATTTTTGTACTTAATCCTTTAACGTTTAGTTGCAATAATTTTGAAAGCCGAAGCTGTAATTCTAATTGAGAAGGAAAAAGCTCCACTTCGAGAAAAGAGGACGTCATCGATTCACAGAGGATGACTTCGAAGACACGGGACCCAACATCAGACGCGATAAAAATATCGCAGAGAGAGGTGAGGCCAGTTTCAAACGCCAGATTCACAGGTTTTGTCATTGGCCACATAACATTATAAAAGCGAGGCCAAATATGCAAATTAGGGAAACGCAGTAGCAGAAGCCGAGGTTAATGTTCCAAATGTCATGTAACACTTTGTTTAAACAAATATAACAATAGTTTTGTTAAATTTCATATTGTATTGTTTCTATAAATTTTGTCATTTGAATGCTGCACTAATTATTTCTGTACCAATAAGTTGTTGACTTCATTCTTTAATCATATGAATCCGTAGAGAAGCAATGGTAGCAAATTACATTATATTTTTCACAAAACATTTCCAAAATAACTTTCATCAAATATGTTGAGATAAATGATATTGTGAGATTACCGCCCAATAGAAATATTGGTAATTAATAGCATTTGATAATTAAACAGTATGAAGTTCACTGCAAACATTGACCATGCCAATGCACCAAATGATACACAATTTTATCTTATTAATTATGGTAGCAATGTATGTACACAGTTGGGTGACAACATTTATAGTTAGGCCATAGATAGAAATTCTCTACGTTGAGATTTGCTGTGTGCTTGTAGCTGACGGGAGGCCAGTGAGCAGGCCGACGTTTGTGGCTTGTTCCAGCTTAGAATTTTCCAGGCTCGTTTCCGGTGAGGGGAGAGAGGGACAATGGCGAGTGCCAGGTGTAGTGCAGTGCACAGCGTGAAATAAAATATTCTAATACTACTTGCATTTGAAGTAATACGATGCAGTTAGGTACCTTTAAGGCCCAAATTACAACATAGCCTGTTGACAAATAAACAATACATTAGCTGATATAGTCACATCTGGCGTAATATGTTTAATTGACAATGAAAAGTAATAAATTACCAATGAATACAAGACAGTTACACAACTAGCATGGCAATGTTTGTTTATAAAAATAATATATTAACTATTTCTCATTTTATTTTCAATTAATCTTGTATATTTTATCTTGAAATATTCAGTTAAATCACATATCTGTGATATAAGAAATTGCACGATTATAATAAATAGTACAAAGGATGTTTATACCAATATAAAAACCTAAGAAGACATTTGTTTAATGTGTAGTGTACTTATTTTGATTTTAAGTAAAGTTTTAGAAATGTATTGGCTGAGCGCTGTACGTTGGCAAGTCGGTTAGAACAGCTCACATGGGGAAGTTGATGACGTAGGGAAAAAACCCGTAAGTTGGGTTTTTGGCGCGCACGCGCACGGCCCAAGTAGTCAGGAGTCGGGAGCGAGTGGGGTAGCTGGCCGGGCGCGGCGTCGCTCTGCACGGTCGGCATGTGGATCTCCAGGTGGAGACTATAGATTTTTGTGTGGCAATTGCCAGGTGTGGCTGCTCGTCGTAGAATGCACCAAGTTGAATCGAGTGCTAACGTGTGTTGTGAATATTTAGCCGGTAGAACAAGTTGTGCATCGCACTGAATTAGTGTTTTGTTAATGTCATACGTGTCATCGCATAGACATGAACATAAACGGTGTTTGAGACAGGCACATGGTGTGAAAACAGTTTGCGAGAAGTATTCATTTTGTATGGGGGCTCACGAGCTATAACTTTATTTGATAAATGTGTTGATATACAGACGTATCAGCCACAGGGTTCTAATATGGTGTAATAAACAACATAAAGTGAACTTTCACGTGTTTTCAAAATTAGTAGTTAGTACACCCTTTTCTCTCATGAACTTGAATTTATTATGAATGTTTTTGTTAATCATATGCACGGAAGGAAAGCTGTGAACGTGTGATATCATCCCCTAGAAAACGAGTCAAACTGTAGCAATCACAGTTCCAGTGTTTTTGCATGTTTAGGAATTTTGTTCGCAGTTGGTGGTTGTGAGTTTTAAAAATTAATCTTTCCCTAATTTAAAAACTCACCCTGATCTTCACCCTCGCAATATGATAAAGAAAAATGCAAAAATAAATTTTTTCATTGGCGATGAAAAAAATAGTGACTGAAAGGGCTATAATAAAATCAAAGTTTCTGTGAACAAGGCTATCCAGCTCATAGGTTATAAAAATAATTTTATGGTCGCGGAGCACATCGTTCCTGACAGTTGATCTATTTTTAATAAAGTGTATGTTTGCAGTGCGTATCTGTAAGAGTTAACAATTTTTAACAAGAGATAGAGGATGAGAAGCTAAGCAATTTGACGTAGGAAATCTGACGCTGAAGAAGCCTTCTTATGGAGATAATAGGAATAATGTCATTTTACACTGTATTTTTATTTACCTTAGTTACAGATAACTGAAAATACAATCATAGACTGAATGAACTTACTATCTGCACTATATCTTGAAAATGTGCTGAAAGTGACGGCGATCAACCTCAGTGGTAGGATGACTTCGGCGAACAACATTCTCACGCACGATGGCAAATATCACTGGCGTGTGTCGAATCACAAGCAGCTAAAATTGTGGCAACTAATCCTGTATCCGTTGGGGTCTCACAAACAAGTGACTTTAGATATCGGCCTGGTGTATAATAAACGGGATTCAAGTAAAAACTATGGCTATGGAGTCCTCCTGCCATGCAAAATAATGTTTTTACTATTACCCAAGCATGTTACAGCACTTCTGTGCCATCATCAGTGGGTTACTTACAGCTTGGTTTTAAATTAGGTGGTCTTGTAGGACACGTTTAACATTATTAGGCACTGGAGCATTGTCATGGTTTGTTTAGAAGTACATTTTCCGGTCCGCGTTACTTATAACAAACCATAACAGTGCTACCAGTCTTTCATTATGTAAAAGGGTACTATAAGCCATAAATAAATAAATCCACTTCAGGAGGCACAGAGGTGATCAGAAATGATATTAATAATAAACAGTGTTCCTCATATCAGGCGGACCTCATATCCAGATATTTTATTGCAAAGACGTAAATCAGAACAGTTGAATTTCGATAATGATGAGGATTCACGTAAGCTGATCTCGCAGGCCATGGAATAGGACAAGATCCACGCCAAAAAGTCCTGTGAAAAAGTGCCGGTAACGCTGCATAGTATTTTGCTTTACTCGTTGATTTATCGCACGCTCTGTCGGGGAACAATGTAGATACGGTACAATAGCGCCCACTGGTAAATTAAACGAAACCTACGGTATGACTTTCTTCACTCCTGGTCATTAAAGTTGCTGCACCACGAAGACGACTTGCTACAGACGCGAAATTTAACCGACAGGAAGAAGATGCTGTAATTTGCAAATGATTAGCTTTTGAGAGCATTACCACAAAGCTGGCGCTGGTGGCGACTCCTACAACGTGCTGACATGAGGGAAGTTTCCAACCAATTTCTCATAAACAGCAGTTGACCGGCGTTGCCTGGTGAAACGTTGTTGTGATGCCTCGTATAAGGAGGAAAAATGGGTACCATCACGTTTCAGACATTGATAATTATTGATGTTTGTAAATCTTATGGGACTTAACTATGGGGTCATCAGTCCCTAAACTTACAAACTACTTATGAACTACTTACGAACTAGGACGGCACAAATATCCATGCCCGAGGGGGGATTCGAACCCCCGACCGTAGTGGCCGCGCAGACCGTGACTGAAGCGCCTCAGTTCCCTCGGCCACCGCGGCCGGCTCAGACTTTGATAAAGGTCGAATTTTAGCCTATCGCGATTTCAGTTTATCGTATCGCGATATTGCTGCTCGCGTTGCTCGCGATCCAATGACTGTTAGCAGAATAAGGAATCGGTGGTTTCAGGAGAGCAATATGGAACGCCGTGCTGGAACCCAAAGGCCTCGTATCACTAACAATCAAGATGACAGGTATCTTAACCGCATGGCTGTAACGGATCGTGCAGCCTCGTCTCCATCCCTGAGTCAACAGACGACGTTTGCAGCAGCATGGACTAACAGCTCGAAGTCCATGACTTTGGTTTCCCTTGACGCTGCATCACAGAAAGGAGTGCCTGCGATGGTGTACGCAACGACGACCCTGGGTGCACGAATGACAAAACATCATATTTTCGAATGATTCCAGGTTCTGTTGACAGCATCATGATGGTCGCATCCGCGTTTGGCGACATCGCTGTGAACGCACTATGGAAGCGTGTATTCGTCATCGCCATACTGGTGTATCACCCGGCGTATTGATGCCATTGGCTACACGTTACACCGTTGGTTACACTTCTTGTTCGCATCGATGGCACTTTGAACAGTGGCAGTTACATTTCAGATGTGTAACGACCCGTGGCTCTACCATTCATTCGATCCCTGCGCTACCCTACATTTAAGCAGGATAATGCACGACCGCATGTTGCATGTCCTGTACTTCTGGATACGGAAAATGTTACAGATCTCTCACCAACTGAAAACGTCTGGTCAATGGTGGTCAAGCAACTGGCTCGTAACAATTCGCCAGTTACTACTCTTGATGAACTGTGGTATAGTGTTGAAGCTGCTTGGGCATCTGTACCTGTACACGCCATCCAAGCTCTGTTTGACCCAATGCCCAGGCGTATCAAGGCCGTTATTATGGCCAAAGGTGGTTTCTCTGGGTACTGAGTTCTTAGTACCTATGTACCCAAATTGCGTGAAAATGTAATCATGTCAGTTATAGTGTAACATATTTGTCCAATGAATACCCGCTTATCATCTGCATTTCTTCTTCGTGTTGCAATTTTAATAGCCAGTAGTGTATATGCATTTAGGAAGTATGTCTAATTCCCCTATGCAGCAACTGAAAAAACACTGCCAGATTCTGTAGCAAGTAAGAGACCCACCTGTAAATAATGAACGCACTAGAATGAAAAATGCACCTGCCGCAACTCAACAAAAGGCTGCTACGACCTGCACAGTCGAAGAAAACAAAACGTAGACATATTTGCACGTATGTAGAGTGACGCGAATCATACTGTCATGTCGCATAATACGGCACAAGGCATAATGACATCCAACTTTCGTTTCTCATGTCCTGCGTAAATTACTCTGCTCCTTCATCATTTCATGCTCTTGTACGGAAGTTTTCCTCCTTTGATATTTCATGGATGGTAAAATAGTAATTTTTATTAGTTTGATCAGTTGTAAACTAAAGATCTAACCGGTGGCAGATTTTTCAAAAATTTGTACGCAACTCTATCAAGAGTTTGCGGTTATCTATTTCTCTCTCTCTCTCTTTATTTTTTTTTTTTTCGAGGTGGTCAGCCATAGTGCCACGTTATGGCCGTCTTTTCCCTCAAGACCGCTCTGCATCACACAACGGCGAGACGAGCTTTTGATTTATAAATGTTTCAAAGAAACTCGTGAATTTTCTTAATATGAGGATCTGAGAACTGGTTCTAAGTATACAGCTTGGTTCCCAGCCCGAGATTACTGGCAGTGAAACTCTCTTGATCTCCCCCGCCCAGCCACCAGCCAGTGGTGTGGGGACATGTTGCTGGCTTTATTATTTGCCAGGCCGCCTCCTGCGACGTCGCGCGTGCTTGGAAGGCAGCCAAACCGGCGCCTCGAGAGGGAGGCAACCCGCAGCGCAGAAAGGCGCGATCCTTCACGGTAATCTCAGAACCGCAACCTCCCGAGAATTTCTTGCGGCGTCCTTTCGGCACTGTCGTTCACATGCAAATTGTCCGGCCAGGCGACGGCCTTCAGAATGGCCAACAGTATCTTCCGGTTGTTAACCGCACGTGGACGCCGATAAGGGCGCTCTTCCGGAAGATAACTTTGCGACAGAATTCTATTATTCTCCCAGAAACATTTTTTTGGTTTGCGACTTGTGTTAATATATCATCTGTCTGTGCGGATTGATGTAATATTAATTTTCAAATATACTGTACTTGACCATTTCAATTTTGCTTACAGGCATTACTAGTAATAATGCTTCCTTCGATGTTCAAATCAAATTTTCAAATGTTTGTAAATGTTTGCAAATGTTTGTAAATGGGACTTAACTACGGGGTCATCAGTCCCTAAACTTACAAACTACTTATGAACTACTTACAAACTAGGACGGCACTAATATCCATGCCCAAGAGGGGATTCGAACCCCCTGCGATGTTCTTGCAAGGTGTTATATAAGATAACATCTATAAAGAACTAACACATTTTCAGAATATTATAAATACATGTCGTTTTATAGTTTAGCAAAACATATGTACATACGTTAGAACCCATAACTGGATTGTTGTACACAGCGACCGTTGATATAATTACTGGGAACAGCACAGCTTTTAGTCGCAATAGATCTGTTTATTAATGACAGATCCACTTTTATATAACAATTTTGTAAAAATTAAAAACCGTAGCGCTACAGTTGATTCATACAAACAATGACGCCCCATATATGGACGAATTAAGAATCCATTAAATTATTTTGTTAAGTAAATTTGTAAAATATAAAAATATAAAATGGTATTCAATTTAGAGATCAATTGTAACTATCTAGTTTTTTGTTATATTTTATAAAATGATAGAATTGATGGAATCATAGAATGCATGTAATGATAAAAACAGTTATAGAGTAACATAATTTGTGTGAATTCAGTTGTACAAATACGTAAAGTAGTTTCAAAAATATTGTTCATCTATATATTTTAAAATAAAAGTACAAAGTGACAGATAAGCAATGAGGCCAAGAACAGCCCTCTTTGGATGGTGGAGATCATATACAATCGTGTGTCAAAACAGAACATCTGTTTTCACTACATTCGTAAGTAAAATGTACAAGGAACGGAGGTAGTTAAAAATAAATAAAAGTTTTTTATATATAATGAGGAAACATGCTTAAAATTGCAGCGAAGCTATAGGGGATGCCATTGTTTTTACCACTGTAAACTTGTACCGCTTGAATATAAACGGCAGCTTGTTATGTAATAATGGATGTGATGTACTGATTATGAGATCCTGTTTTCTTATTTCGTAGATATGACTCTGATGATGACTAGTTACCTAGCCGAAATGGATCTGTAATTAATAAACAGATTTATTAAGACCGTACACTGTTATTCCTAGTAAATATGTGCATACATGCGTTGTGTTAAGCTACCACTAGACGTGGTGCGTCTATGACAGCGTCAACGACGAATACTGCACTTGACACAGGCTGCTTTTTTTAAACAGTCAAAATATTAATTCATCTTGTGTTCTCTCGACGTGGCATCCGGGTATGTCTACTCTCCCTTTCAAGAGTTATTGTGCTGAACAAAGGTACTGCCTGCCAAGATGCGGCTAAATACCTTCAATATACCTTCAGGGCTGTTCTAGGAAATCCGGAACGCTGACAACAAAATTTTGTACCCTTATATTATCGTGCATGGTGTCCTTCGAAATAATGCCATCCACGATTGATGAACTGCCCCCAATACCGTTTCTACTTCTTAGAAGTAGTCTTGGCACGTCCGCCATTTTCTTTATACCTCTACCTTTTCAAATCTTCGTCTTTCCAAAAGGGTTTTCAACTTTGGAAATAAAAACGTACATAGATGTCAGTTCTGGATGTACGTAGGATACAGCAGCGCAGTGATTTCGGTTTCTGTGGTAGTTACGCACCGTTATTGTTGTGGTCTTCAGTCCGCAGACTAGTGTGATGAAGCTCTCCACGCTATCCTATCCTGTGGAAGCCCCTTCATCTAAGAATACGTACGGCAACCTACATCCTTTGGACTGTATTCGTCCCTCGGTCTCCCTCCACGATTTTACCCCACTCACTCCCTCCTAATACTAAGATGACGATTCCTTGATGTCAAATATGTTCCACAAACCAATCGCTTCTCTTAGTCAGGATATGCCACAAACTCCTTTTCTCCCCACTTCGGTTAAGCAGCTTCTCATTAGTTACGCGATCTATCCATCTAATCTTTGTCATTCGTCTCTAGTACCTCATTTCGAAAGCATCTATCTTCTTTTTGTCTGAACTCCTTACTGTGCACGTTTCACTCCCATACAGTGCTACACTCCAGACAAATTCTTTCACAAAGAACTTCCTAACATTTACACTAATATTGGACGTCAACAAATTTCGCTTCTCCAGAAACGCTTCCTTCACAGCCAATTTGCATTTTATATCTTCTTCGGCCACCAGAATTTATCTTGCTATCCAAATAACAAAACACATTTACTACTTTTATTGTCTCATTACCTAATATAATTCCTTCAGCATCGACTCATTCTCTGATGCTACATTCCACTACCCTCGTTTTACTCTTCTTAATGTTCACCATTTAATGGCGGAATACAATAATTTTGTTTAAATAGTCCCTTCCTTGTCAAAATTGCTTAGTAATCTCATTTAAAAATATGTCACTACCTGCTAAAATTTGGTAGCGATCGTAATTTCGGTACCAAATAGAACACCAGAAAGCAACATTACAGAAGAAGTCAGCGGAATCTAAATTTTACCTTATTGAGAGCTGGTACAAACATTTCGATCATATTCTGTAGTGATTCTAGCTGAGATGCCTGGAATATTACTTCGATAAATTGATGCTGGGATTGTTCATTTCGTTTACTATTGTTCTATGACCGTGTTGAAAATTAATCATGATAGTCGCCAAAAACTGCAAAATTATCGGACTTCATAAACATCGCAAAGATTTTTCTGCAGGCATTAAGATATAATAAACCATTCATAGACATTAAATAAATAAAAGTTACGCAGAGAATGTTCTAGTTCAATCGCGAAACAAATCGCAACAATACCCGAGCATCACTTTATGAAATACTGGATCTGCTGAAAATAAATAACTTTAAAATTAGTGAGAATGGAGAAGGGATTGTAAGTAAGTAAGATATTTCAAATTAATTGTGGGAGTTTATTGAAATTAATAAAAAAACTAAGCTCACACTTACATTAATGACACCAAATCCTGGGACACGTCCTAGCACATTAAGGAGAAGAAAGTAAGAGACGAACAGTTCCGCTCTCTCCCTTCAGCTTGTTGCAAAATAATTGAACGTGACAAATGTCATATGTTTATCGATACGCTGGCAGAGAGAGGGCAAGGAGTCAGCGACAAGCATCGCACAAGTTGTTGTTGTTGTTGTGGTCTTCAGTCCGGAGACTGGTTTGATGCAGCTCTCCACAAAACCCTATCCTGAGCAACACTCTTCATTTCCACATACGAACGGCAACCTACATCTGTCTGGGTCTGCTTACTGTATCCATCTCTTGGTCTTCCTCTGCGATTTTTACCCCACACACTTCCCTCCAACGCTAAATTCACAATTCCTTGATGTCTAAGAATGTGTCCTACCAATCTATCCCTTCTTTTAGTCAAGGTATGGCAGAAATTTCTTTTCTCCCCAATTCTGTTCAGTACCTCCTCATTAGTTACGCGATCCACCCACCTAATCTTCAGCATTCTTCTGTAGCACCATATTTCAAAAGCCTCAATCCTCTTCCTGTCCGCACTGTTTATCGTCCATGTCTCACTCCCATACAAGGCAACACTCCATACAAATGCCTTCAGAAAGGACTTCCTTAGGTTTCAATCAATATTCGATGTTCACAAATTTCTCTTTTTCAAGAACGCTTTTCTACCCATTGCCATTCTGCATTTTATATCCTCTGTACTGCGACCATCATTTGTTATTTTACTGCCCAAGTAACAAAACTCATGTACCTCCTTTATTGCTTCGTTTCCCAATCTAATTCCTTCAGCATCACCTGATTTTCTTACACTGCACTCCATTACCCTAGTTTTGCTCTTGTTAATGTTCATCTTATATGTACCTTTCAGCACACTGTCCATTCCGTTCAATTGCTCTTCCAGGTCCTTTGCTGTATCTGACAGAATTACCATGTCGTCGGCAAAACGCAATGTTTATAATTCTTCACCCTGAACTTTAATTCCTTCTCCAAATTTCTCCTTGCTTTCCTTTATAGTTTGCTCAATGTACAAATTGAATAACAATGGAGAAAGACTACAACCCTGTCTTACTCCCTTTCCAACCACTTCATCCCTTTCATGCCCTTCAACTCTTATAACTGCTGTCTGGTTTTTGTACAAGTTGTAAATAACATTACACCCCCAATATTTTACTCCTGCTTGCTTCAGAACTTGAAAGAGTTTATTCCAATCTACATTGTCAAAAGCCTTCTCCAAATCTACAAAAGCTAGAAATGTAGGTTTGCCTTTTCTTAATCTATCTTCTAGGATAAGCCGTAAAGTGAGTATTGCCTCGCACAAGTTATAAAAAATATCATTAATGTATCACTATAACCAGCAGGTTCCGTGACGTCACGTTGTTGTAGTTTCTCTGTAGAGCAGGGACGGGGAGAGTAGACGTGGCAGCCGCGTCAGGGCCTAAAAACGCGGGAGAGCTTCCGGCGCCTGCCGGCAGGGCGCCGCGGTCCCCGGCCGCATCCGGCCGGCGTGCAACATTCATTCCGCGGGCCGCCATTGTCTGGCCACCTCATCCGTTATTGAAATTCGCCGCCACAGTCGGACTGCGCGGCCGTTCTGCGCGCTGCGGGTTGAAGAAGGGCCGGCGCTGCGGTCGTTGGCGGTGGGGGTGGGGGAGGGGGAGGAAGACGGCCGAGCACCCTCGGGACGCGCTGGGCGCATAGCGAGCCCCTTATCAATACTGCAACCCGCGCCCCGTTGACGTCACCTGCCCCGGGGAAGCCCCGCCGGCGGACACAGGGCTGCCCAGTGACCGGTGAGGTGGACATGCCCGACTACCCTACCCTTCGTGTGAACATCCCGAGTACCAAATGTCACTGCATACGCGACTTTCCAAATCAATATATATATATATATATATATATATATATATATATAAAAATTGAGGTGTTTGTGCCTATATCTAACTCTACAGCCAAAACTACACATCGCAGTGTCCCAGAGATGGCAGTACCATACGGCAGATGGAATGTTACCGCCAGCGGCGAGAATGAGAACTGTTTTAGATACTTAAAATGGCGACGTTTTCCTTACCTGAACAGCGTGCAATCATTCGTTTTCTGAATTTGCGTGGTGTGACACCAATTGAAATCCATCGACAGTTGAAGGAGACGTGGTGATGGAGTTATAGTGCGTTCGTGGGTGCGACTGTTTAATGAAGGCAGAACATCGTGTGACAACAAACTGAAATAACTTCGGGCTCGCAGAAGCCGGTCTGACGACATGATCGAGAAAGTGGAGAGAATTGTTTTGGGCGATCGCCGAATGACTGATGAAAAGCGCATATCCACCAATTTAAGTGACAAAAACTTGCTATAAACACTTAGACATTTTGTTATAGAAGCAGTAGCTACAATAAAATCAAACCAAAACTACGTCCTATATTTTCGTAAAAACCCCGATATTTACAAGCTAATCATTCACCACATTAAATACACACGTTTTTGTTTGCAGATGACAAACTGTCAAAAAATATCAGTGACGTTTTGTGAGTTGAAGAACCACAAATATAACTACATGCGGTATTAAGGTAGGCCTAGCATATCTATAAAAATAAGAAACGATGTATAGTAGTCTTACAATTATCTGTAGCTTTTACTGTTAATGTACAAAAGTAACAATCATTTCATTGTTAATTTGACAGACAAAATGAATGATTATGCTGCAACGCCAGCGAAACATGTATGGGAGGAAGCAAAAAACATTGGTGTTTGCTCAAGGCGGACCTTACCTATAAAGCAGATCGCCTCCAGAGTTGGTATTTCTATGGGTTCTGGGCACAAAATCCTGCATGACGACCTGAAAATGCGAGAAGTGTCATCCAGGTGGGTGCCACGAATGCTGACGGACGACCACAAGGTTGCCCGTTTGGCATGTTGCCAAGCAATGTTGACGCAATGGGACTTTCTTTTCGTCGGTTGTGACAATGGATGAGACACGGATGCCATTTTTCAATCCAGAAACAAAGCGCTAGTCAGCTCAATGGAAGCACACAGATTCACGGCCACCAAAAAAATTTCGGGGAACCGCCAGTGCTGAAAAAATGATGGTGTCCATGTTCTGGGACAGCGAGGGCGTAATCCTTACCCATTGCGGTCCAACGAGCACTACGGTAACAGGTGCATCGTACGAAAATGTTTTGAAGAACAAATTCCTGCCTGCACTGCAACATAAACGTCCAGGAAGGGCTGCGCATGTGCTGTTTCACCAAGACAACGCACCCGCACATAGAGCTAACGTTACGCAACAGTTTCTTCGTGATAACAACTTTGAAGTGATTCCTCATGCTCCCTACTCACTTCACCTGGCTCCTAGTGACATTTAGCTTTTTCCATCAATGAAAGACACTCTGCCAGCCGCGGGGCCTAGGGGACTGAGGCGCTTCAGTCACGGACTGCACGGCCACTACAGACGGGGGTTCGAATCCCCCATCGGGCATGGATATTTGTGCCGTCCTAGTTCGTAAGTAGTTCATAAGTAGTTTGTAAGTTTAGGGACTGATGACCCCGTAGTTAAATCCCATAAGCTATACAAACATTTGAACATTTGAAAGACACTCTACGTGGCCGCACATTCACCAGCCGTGCTGCTATTGCCTCAGCGATTTTCCAGTGTTCGAAACAGACTCCTAAAGAAGCCTTCGCCGCTGTCATGGAATCATGGCGTCAGCGTTGTGAAAAATGTGTACGTCTGCAGGGCGATTACGTCGAGAAGTAACGCCAGTTTCATCGATTTCGGGTGAGCAGTTAATTAGAAAAAAAATCGGAGGCCTTAGAACTTCAGTGCACCTCGTACGTGGTAGTAGGTATGAGACTCCCATGGTGCACTATGGTGGTAGACGGTTGATAACGATAAGGGGGTGGAAGGTATTGGAGTTGAAAGTTACCGACTTATATAAAATTCTAGGTGTGGATGTCAATATTTTACTCTTAAGCAAAAACTACACAATCGAAACGAACGATCTCTCTGTGTCGTGGTACAGTTCAAATGTTCAAATGTTTGTATAGCTTATGGGACTTAACTACGGGGTCATCAGTCCCTAAACTTACAAACTACTTATGAACTAGCTAATCCTAAGGACGGCACAAATATCCATGTCCAAGGGGGGATTCGAATCCCCGACCGTAGTGGCCGTGCAGACGGTGACTGGAGCGCCTCAGTCCCCTCGGCCACCGCGGCCGGCCGTGGTATAGTCTCCCAATGTACACCACAGCAATTCCGTGTCGCCGGCCGCGGTGGCCGAGGAGACTGAGGCGCTTCAGTCACGGTCTGCACGGCCTCTACGGTCGGGGGTTCGAATCCCCCCTCGGGCATGGATATTTGTGCCGTCCTAGTTCGTAAGTAGTTTGTAAGTTTAGGGACTGATGACCCCGTAGTTAAGTCCCATAAGCTTAACAAACATTTGAACATTAGAATTTCGTGTCGGTAGCTATAAGGTTGTGGAAGATAATAGTGGTTGAAAGTAGTCAGCTGGACTGAAAACCAACTGCAACATTTGACACTTTAATAACAAACAGGTTATATACAGCAAAACGTGATGCACATTCTTCAGTTATTTTTCTGCAACAAGCGTACGAGCAAGTAAAAATAAGTGTATATTGCAGTTTGAAAAGTAAAACTGCCCTGGAAAGATGCCAATGCGTAAGAAAGAATTTCGTTCTCGATTCGTTTCTAAAAGACAGAAAAAGGCACTGAAAAGTGAATCTACAGACGATAGAAACTTGAAATTTCTAGATGTTGTTTATTTTAAACTGTAGGCATCACCGATTTTTCGATATTACCATCGCTAAGTAGTTAAAATAGGGGATGGACGGTTTCTTGAAAATACGTTGTTATTAAAAAAATTTGAAGCAAGAAATACAAAACTTCAGATTTAGATTGTTGATTCAAATTTTAAAAACACATGTTTCAATAATTTTTTAAATTTAACCATTAAGCGGATGAAATAAGGGAAAACAATTTAAGGTTTTTGATGCTAGAAATATGAAAATTTTGATTTGGGACGATGGTTAGAGTTGAAAAAAAAAGTGCTTCGGGATGTTTTGAATTCTGCTCTCAGTGTTGCAAAAGGGGATGGCAAGTTGTATCAAAATACTTCATTAGCAAAGCGTTTTAAACCTAAATCTATGAAAATTTATATTTAGAAGTAGAACCAACCAATGCAGAACATCCAGTCTACGTGTGAGAAACAGCGAGAATTAAGCTAGTCATTAGATAAACTCTTAAACACGAAAGGCGAAGTACCGAATTTTAATAAAATTGTACATGAGTTCAAAGAAACATATTCGAAATGGGCTTTGCCATAAATGTGCATAAAACGCAGCCTTCATGATGGGTTAGACGAATTTTTCATATGTAAGGGACGTTTTACGTGATGATCCACAGCAATCTAGCACGAGAACCATCTAGCGGCATGTAATCACTGCCCATATTAAAATTATTTCTGCCCTACATGAATTCAAATTCAAATTCAAATGTTTGTATAGCTTACAAACTACTTATGAACTAACTACAACTAAGGACGCAATAAACATCCATGCCCGAGGGGGGATTCGATCCCCAGACCGCAGTGGTCGTGTAGACCTTCATGAATATGGAAGTAACATGGGAGGAAATTTTCCGATACACAATGGGTAGCTGAAAGCTCATTCATTCATTCACAGACAAGTGCATAATGCTTGGCAGTACATTAAAATGCTGGAACACATGAAAGCAGTGGTGAAACGAAGCATCGGCAGTGTCTTGACAAGATGGTGGGTGTCTTGATCACAAATTTAAGTATAACGTGCACTAAACGAACTCATGTTTGGGGAGGCAGTGGCTCACTATTCTTAAGTACCACGTGGTGTGCATTTACAAACAGAAATTAATTTAGAATAAGCGAGTAAATCAGACGCTAGAATTCGTATAGAAGAAAACTAGATTAAACAAAAGCATGACTGAAGGCCAAAGTAATGACTGTTGTGAAAGCACATGGTGCAATCGCACATACAAGACAGGAAAAACGGAATGAAATCAGAAAATCTGAGAAACGCAGATACAAAAACGATCCGAAAATGTTAGTTAAAAACACGAAGGAAATTCAAACATAGTAGGTTTACACAAAGGCTGAAGGCCACACACATGTATTCTAACTTGAGCAAAACCGGACACATAATCATCACTGGAATGAAAATGCAAACAAGAAATTTACATTGAATTTACTTAATTTCTGTAAATTAAGAAATACTTCGCCTCACATAGTGAAATAATTACTCAAGAAAACTATCACTGAAAAAGCAAGACTGCGTGAACACAAAGGAAGAAAGGTTCTAACAGCATCCCTTCCCCTCAGCATGATTGAGGGGAGTATTTACTTCCATTGTCTTTGGAGCCAGAATGAAGAGTCAAGAGAGAATCTCTAAGGCCACGGAAAATCCTTCCCCCGCCATACATCAGATGTAGAGCGCGCTAAAAGCGTTTAGTGTTCACAAAGCCTTGCTACCTGCCCAAGACAATTCCCTCTACAGCCGCTCCCAGAGAGGTCTCCTGGCATCTCATTCGTCCAAAATTAGGTTGGTACGACACTGAGAACACGGCCACCTCACTATCTTGCCAAGTAAGCCTGTCTCTGGCCACCCAGCAGATGCTAGCGCAGACGACAAACGAAGCCATGTTTTCTTAACTACAGCAAAACGTAGCCTGAAGCAGGAAGCGGCGACTGTAAGCCATTGCACGGCAGTTAGTCATTATCAAATTCAACCTTCCACATTAATATAAACACACATGTGCAACGCACATATAAATGTGGGGCAAAAATACAGAAATATGGGGCATTGATCATTGATAAAAATAATAAAATAAGCAACACACGGATAGGTAACACTAATGGTGGAGAAACACTTTAGGTTAAACAATAAATCAAAATGGAACACGACCACACAATCAGTGGTCGTGTTTCAACCTGTGCCTTTTTTCAGTCTCTTAATACGGTGCGCTGGATCAAAGATTCGCAATAAATGCAAGCTACGAAGGGGCCAACGTCGCCGACTACTCTTTGTAAAACCGGATTGGTATCCCATCTGGACCTGGTGGCATTTTTTTTTTTTCAATTACGCTTCTCTACACCAGCCATGCCTATTACTATATCATCCATTTCAGAGTTGGTGTGACCTTCAAAGAAGGTATGTTTGCATGGTCCTCCTGCGTGAATGATTTCTTAAATGTTAAATTTAAAACTTCGGCTTTCATTTTGCTTTCTTCTATCTAGATGGTCTATCCACTAGTTCGTGTAAATAGCGAGTAAGGACTTAGCAAAATATTCCAGTCAGCTGACACGTTTCTCTTACGTGAAAACTATACAAACACTAGGTGGTGTGCAAAGTAATTATAAATAAATGTATCCATTTGTTTCTTTGTGTAAGGATTTGACTCTTATGAAATGGAATATTTTGAAATGTGGAACCTATAAATATCTAAATCTGTACAATTTGTAGCGAATTATAGAGTAAAATGTTACTTTCGCAGGTATAAATACTTAAAAATAATTTAGTTTCGAACATGCCCCCCTTCCATATGCAAACGTTCAGCCTATCCACACAGCCGCTGAACCGGATGTGAAATTCTGGTCGCTGAAGTAATTTTATGTTGAGTTCTTATATTTCAACCGTTTCCATCTGCTCGAATAATGAGTTAAAATTTAAATGTTAGGGTGAGTCTAACCGAAATAAATTTCGATACATACTGAATCTATTTGACAACATAAATACCAATTTAAGGCTCCACTGAGGCTAGAGTTGAGAACACTAGCACTACTAAACATGGACATGCGAGATGCTGTTCTTGGAGTCTTAAGTGGAGCCGGAAATGCCTATGCTGCTCATGTTAAAATCAGTAAGTTTGAGGAACATTTATGAACAATCTACCAAACCGAAAATTTTGAAATTTTTATTTCAACATATAAAGTGGTTTAGTATTGCAGTTAAGATGGAGGATTATTGGAGTATCTTTTCTAGTTTCCTTTCAATATTTTTTTATAAATGACCCAACATTTTTACAATTAATAAAATTGAAATGAAACTACTGAACATATTGCTAATTGGCTGTGTTACAATTTACGTTTGACCACTAAGAGTGCTGTATAAAAATTTCATCTCCCTAGTTTGAGTGGATTTTGAGAAAATGCTCCTAACATTCGGAAAATTCTAATTCACGGGAAATGGCTATCAAAGTTTATCAATACATTTCTACAAATTTTGATTTTCATTACTTTGTGGAGACAGTTGGGCGAATTTCGACTACTTGCCATCGCGTACCATCGCGTTATTTTAATGCATTTATTTTCGACATACTACGAGGCGCGTTCAGAAAGAAAGTTCCGTTTCAATTTATCTCCACTGCAGCGCTGCGACTGCAGTTCCGCACATGAGCTGTAGACGATGTGCATCAAGGAGAAGAACGTGCGCCATTTGGAGATTGCTGTCAGTTACGTACGCTTTGTTGTGCTTGTTTGAAATGTCGGCGTTGATTGAAACTCCCGCCGCCTGTGAAATCAGGTCGGTGATTCGGTTTCTGAATGCGAGGAAAGTGAAACCAAGTGAAATTTATCGGCAAATTTGCGATGTTTACGGACCAAATGCGATGAGTGATTCGATGGTGAGAAGATGGGTCCGACAGTTCAATAGTGGGCGTAGTGATGTGCACGATGAAGAACGAAGTGGGCGTCCCCCTTTGGTTACAGAAGAACTGGTACACGCGATTGATGACATGATCCAGGACAATACAAGTCTTTCCTTGGCGGTCATCACTTCACCATTGACGACGAGCTGAAAGGAACTGTTTCCAACTGGTTGAAGACACAGGCGGCAGATTTCTATGAAGAAGGTATACAAAACCTGGTGCCACGCTATGACAAAAGCCTGCAAAATTTAGGCAGTTATGTGGAAAAGTAGTTTAAGATGTTTGTTTAGCTTAAGGGACTTAACTGCGGGGTTATCAGTCCCTAAACTTACAAACTACTTATGAACTACCTTATACTAAAGACGGCACAAATATCGATGCCCGAGGGGGGATTCGAACCCCCGACCGTAGTGGCCGTGCAGACCGTGACTGGAGCGCCTCAGTCCACTCGGCCACCGCGGCCGGCGTAGTTTAAGAGTTGTAGAATTTTGTGCAATAAAAATTTCTTCTGTATCTGTGTACAATTTTATTTTATTACCAAACGGAACTTACTTTCTGGACGCGCCTCGTACTTCAATGTCTTCAAACGATATAGGAACGACCCATGACACCCAAATCTAGTTAGTGGTAAAAAAAGGCCTCCTGCTTGCAGCTAATTTGAGACTCCGTCTGTGAATAACTTGGTAGTTGTAGTTATTTTCATGCTAATGTTTCAGTGACGTGTGTTTGTAGAATATTGATAGTATATTCATGGGTGCTTAATATTTTCAGAAATGTACCGATGTTAACATCTACGACTATGGACAAAGAAATGCTCAAGCAAATATTGAGTGGTAAATAGCCTTCAATACGAAACAGGTACAAAAGAAACCTTCATTTCGTCTTAGGTACGAGAGTTTGTGGTAATAAGGAATTCGAAAGAGAGGGACTTCATGGAGCATCACATCCAATGAACATGTACGACGCCATAACAGGGCTTAAAAAGAATAGTAGCAGCACGACAGTAATTCACTCATCACCTCTTGGAGTAGTAAGAAATTATAAAATCACGTATTTATTTCAAAATTAGTGATACGTATTCATCTAAGGTATTTTCTAAAATATCAATCAAAGTGAAGTATTATCATTTGAATAATATTTCTGTGGTAAGCAATGTTGAGATTGTTCGCTTTACTAATGCATGTATATTGGTTTCCCGAAACAGCACGTATTTATCCGATGCTGTCTGATGACTTGCTTTTTCCAGTATCTTATTACGGAATAAGAGTCTCCACAGTCCCCTACAGTATAGAAACACTCGTACTTACAATGCCCACCGTTCCCTTTCCTACGACTACCATCAAACACAGTAACCGCGTCCATTATCTCATGCTGCCAATCTACATTTTTCAATATATGAATCATGAATAGTATGATTAACAGTGGCGACAGGCTACATCCTTGTCTAATGCCCAAAACTACAGTGAACCATGAACTCAATTTAGCTTCAACTTCAATTGCTGCCTCACAGTCTACGCAAAAACCTTTAATTGCCTACCGTAGTCTGCACCCTATTCTATAATCTCGTAAATGAAAATAGATTCCTCCTTGGAACACGGCCATACCCCTTTTCCTGATCTACAAAACGTAGGTACAGTTCCCTGTTCCAGTCATAGCATTTCTACATTATCTGCCGTAAGCTTAAGATCTGGTCCTGACAGCCTCTAAGTGGCCTACACCCTATTTTCGTCCAACATGTCTTCAACAAACATTCGCACTCGTCTTTTAACATAGCTGTAGTTGTTACAACCTTTTCTCCCCAACCTTGAAAACGCGTAATTTCTGCTTTCGTCCAGTTAGACGGAACCAGACATGACTGCATAGCCATTTTACTTATCCTGTGTAACCATTTGAGACCTGACATCTACCCAAGCTGCTTTATTGCACTGCAATCTGTTGACCCCTCTCTCCATTTTTTTAAAATGTGATCCTATTTCCATCATAATTTCTATCACGTGCTATCTCAAAATCTGATACATTTCACCTGTTGAGTAACTACAATATTTACTACACCAACACAAAGCATCCACATGATTCACTAGAAGCAGTCCTCACTTTAATTCCTTCTTCCCTCCCGTTCGAAGACTACTTATTACACTCCAGAATGGTTTTCCCGTAGCTTGGCCTAAGGATTCGAACTTATTTCCAATCTTTAAATTTCTGAATGGATTCAGGAATTATCTATTTGCTCTAATTCTTTTTTTCAACCTTATGTTTTGTGTCGGCCTTGGTTATAGTATGGAGCCATTTTCAACACGCCTCAGTTTTCCTTTTACAAGCCTTGAATGAGTCATTCAACCAAGGTATCTATTTCATCCTCCCTTTACATACTACAGTTGCAAGACATTCTCTACTAACCTGTAGACGTGAATACCTGTACCTTATTCATTCTTCTTCTAAGGATTGTAAATGATTGTTCATCTGGTACTTCTATAAAATCATTGTAGTATGAGCCGGCCGCGGTGACCAAGCGGTCTGCGGCGAGCCAGTCACAGCCTGCACGGGCGCTACGGTCTGGGGTTCGAATCCCCCGTCGGGCATGAATTTTTGTGTCGTCTATAGAATAAGGTAGTTCATAAGAAGTTTCTAAGCTTAGGAACTGATGAACCTGCAGTTAAGTCCCTTAAGCTTAAAAAACATTTGAACATTTGAACGTTGTTGTATCTTTCTTCCTGATTTCCTCGTCCTGGGGGCTTCTACATTCTTATCCTTCTCCAAGTAGACCTCTCTTTCTGCACTCTTGACCTCACAAAACCAATTTCACTGGCGATTAAATAATGATGTATCATTAAACAACTCACTGAAAGCACACGTGTCCTTAACTACCTCCCTGAATTCCTGATCTTGTGCGACGGGGGCTGTAATTAGTCTATTTTTTATACTAACCTTGTGTTACTGTACCTTTCTCTTTACGCTAATTATTGAAATATGTAACATTTTTCTTTGTAGATATTTATTTATTTTGATTTCTGTGCCTTTAGGGAGACATCAGGGGTGATGGGCTTCTGGGATTGTAGTACATTCTATGTTTATATGAAAATTTCGGGATTTTAATGTTTATTGGCGCAGCTTGGCTGCTAAAAAGTTTTACGTGTTGGGCACGGCCAGACTGCGCAGAGCAAAGACGCTCTTGGGGGTCTCCACCTCCCACCAACTTTCGCTCGCCTTTGGGAAAGGACGAGAGGGGCTGGCTTGACCTGTATGGCGCCGACGCTACAGGCGGCAGAGTGTGTGGAACGCTTTACACAATGCTGGCCCGCGGTTTACGGTGGGCGATAGCGGGGACTGCCTTTTTAGTCATTCGGCCGTTTCACAAGAGAGGAATTTGCCGGATACAAACAATAGCAGAGTGCTCTGGGCCCCAGGCTATTTATGGAGAGAGGTATTGCCCTTAGGCGTTATCTAAAAAAATTCCTAGAAAGCAGCAGAGTTTGAACACAGTTAATGTGAGAAATGGTTAGATTGAGAGGAAAGCTTTCTGCCCATCTAGCACCCCAGGGTTTGGCTCCAGCGGCTGTATATGTAGCACAACGTTAACATTTTTAGGTCGTGTGAGCGTAGCTAGGAGCAAGGTGCAATTCCTTGCAGAGCATTCACCCTGGGAACGGTGAAATCTGCGGGATGCGTTGGTGGCGTGGGCGGAGCCTCTTGGCAGCCGCAGAGAACGCTTCCTGATTCGGCAATTTTAGTATGACAGCTGAACAATTTGTCAACGGCGATTGGTTTGACTATTAGCCTATATCAGATATTGGTGCGTCTTTTCGCGCATGGATGTGGCCGCCGTCACTTGCCGTGAGCTGCGGCAGAGCGCGAGGATGGACAGTATCTCGTGTATGAGTGTCCGTAGTGTACGGACCTTGCGAGACTCCTGTGTGAGCGTCCGAGGGGTAAGGACCTCGGGAAAGTCTCTCGTGTCTGAGCATCCAAGTGTACGGACCTCGCTAGACTTCTGTTTGTACGTCCGAGGGGTACGGACCTCGGAAGACTCCGGTTTGAGCGTCTGAAGTGTACGAAGCTCGGACAGTCTCTCGTGTCTGAGTGTCCGAAATGTTAGGGACTGATGACCTCGTAGTTAAGTCCCATAAGTTCTACAAACATTTGAACATTGTCCGAAGTGTACGGACCTCGCGAGACTCCAGTGTGAGCGTCCGAGGGGTGAGGACCTCGGGACAGTCTCTCGTGTCTGAGCGTCCGAAGTGTACGGACGTCGGGAGACACGGAATACTCCGTTTTGATTCGCAGGGAGAACATCGTCTTAAACGGTCCTCTGGTTAGACGTGTGTGTGATTCCGAAGATTCGGACCTTGCAGAACTTGTGTTTACTTCACGGACGTTACATTGTCCTGTGGTTACGCTGTGAGCGACCACAGTTTAGTTTTCGTTTTGCTAGAAGTCTATTTGAGCATTCGCGCCTTTGCGAATCGGGTATTCTTTTTACAGATCTTATTACGCAAGTGACTGATCGATTTGTGCCAAGTGGCCTTTGTTTCACCTATGCAAAATATTGATTAGTGTACTAGCGTGATAGAATCGCACAGCAACTGCCTAGCGACGCCTACGCCAGTGACACTGTGTTAAGTTACATGTCGACCCTGCTTAACAGGTCGTAGCAATTACGGTCGGATAAAAATTTCAGCTCATCCGCTCCCATCGCCTGCTGCCTGCCAGCCTGAGACGCTGCCGTCAATGATCATCTGTGTGGGTAAGGTGACGCACTTGCTGGAGGGTTATATGAATCAGACTTGTTGGATTCTGTCCCTTATTTTATTCTTTTGAGATCTGCCTATTTACTCTGGGGTGCTTAGGGTTAACGATAATTTCAAGCCCCTGTAGAACCAATCTAATAGCATTCTGTTTTGCAAAACCTCCGACCTTTGACTCAGCCAGTCATTTCTTGTGTCTCAATTTTTTAATATTTGTAAAAGATTGTGTGAATACCATTTTCTCTTTAAATGATAGGAAATGTCATCTGAATGTTTAATTATAATAAATGGATTTTGAGCAGATCGTCTTTCATTTAAGAACGTTCCTTTGTCACTATTTTGGAGGGGAAACATAATAGTTTAATTCCACAGTTTACCAATAATTCTTCAAGTACATTCTTTTTTGTTTGGTACAACTAATACACTGCAATAGTGTAGGAATATTTATTATATATTTGAATCTATGATCACATCATAGCTGATCAGTAACATTTTAGTTTTCCATATTTTGGATAAATATGGTGGAGACAAAAGTTAATTAATTGCTGTATATATATATTAATTCCTAACCAAGGACATAGTTCACACTTAGCAACTCCAGCCATAGAACAATCGACATCGTTACAATCTGTTATTGTGTAGGTTGTCCTGCCGTCCCAAGTATATCGAGGATTGTTCTAAAGCTTAAAAGCTTATAAAGAAGTTTGTGATAACCTATATATCCGAGAGCTTTTTGTCGTTCGCATTGATTTGAATAATAACTTACCTAAAACCATATCATACTCTATTGTTCGATTTTCTATCCTGGCGTTGAAATCGACCATGAGCAATACACTGTCGTTGTCCTTTACTCTAACACCTACATCACTGAGTGAATTGTAAAATTTGTTCATATCATCTTGACCTTCGCAGTGCGAGTAAACTGTGACAACCCTGATTTTCTTGCTGGAGACTGACAAAATATCCATGAAGTGGTAGTGCTGCCGTACATGTCCACCAGCAGATTAGTATCTGACGTGTGACGACAGTCACTCGTATGCAGATTCATGTAGTTTCAAAATTTTGTTCCTTATATATACACACGATGTTGAACATGACAATTTAATAAAATAATTTTACATAATGTTACAAGGAATTAAACTTATTATTTTTCGAAATTACTAATCTATATCTAAAATGTATCTACTGGGTAGAAGGTGTTATCATTAAAAAACTGTTTTATTTCTTTTTCATGTTATTTCGTTATTGACCGAAGATTTTTGTGACAGCATAATTCACCCATTTCTGTGCTCAAGTTACACGTAATCTCCAATAGTTAAGATGACCCTTTCTCCATTTGAATTGAGTTTGGGTGTTGATAAATTTCATGAATGGGTATGTCTAGTGAAGCTATTGTGAAGCTCCATAGATCTTTAAGTAAATGTTTGCCGTACAACAATTATTCTGATTACATACTTTTATGCAATGAATCCCTTTTTTTACTCAGAAATGAATTACCCCAAAATATGAAGTCATATGTAAGGCATTATTTGAAACAGGCAAGGTAAGCTAATTTATGACATGTTTTCCTCCAAAATGTGCCTTAACCCTAATAGGATTAGCAGCTGAAATGACTCGTTTCAGAAGATCATCAAGGCTTTAGTTGCATCTCAACTTTTGTAAGCTACATTTCTTATCTTGATCACATTGACGTCGATTTGCAGTAGGATTTTGGAACATATACTTTGTTCGAATATTATGAACTACTTCGAAGAGAACAACCTAGTAACAAATAAACACGGATTCAGAAAGTATCGCTCTTGCGAAACACACCTTGCGCATTATTCACATGAAGTGTTAAGTGCCATCGACAAGGGATCTCAAATCGATTCCATATTTCTGGAATACCGGAAGGCTTTTGACACTGTACCCCAAAAGCAGCTTCTAATGAAATTGCGTGCTTATGGAATATCTCCCAAATTGTGCAATTGGATTCACGATTTCCTATCAGAAAGGACACAGTTCGATGTAATTGACGGTAAGTCATCGAGTAAAACAGAAGTGATATCTGGCGTTCCACAGGGAAGCGTTACAGAAAACAATCTGAATAGCTCTCTTAGACTGTTCGCGGATGGTGCTGTCCTTTATCGGTTAGTGAACAGAGGATCAAAAGCAACTGCAAAGCGATTTAGAAAAATTTCTATATGGTGCGAAAATTGGCATTTGACACTAAATAAAGAAAAGTGTGATGTAATACACATGACCACTAAAAGAAATCCGCTGACTTCAATTACGCGATTAATCAGTCAAACATTAAAGTCGTAAATTCTATTAAATACTTAGGAGTTACAATTTCGAACAACTTTGACTGGAGAGAACACACAGAATATATTGTGGCGAAGGCGAACGAAAGGCTACGTTTCATTGGCAGAACGCTTCGAAGATGCAACAGCTCCACCAAAGAGACTGCCTACATCACAATTGTGCGTCCACTCCTGGAGTACTGTTGCCCATTGTGGGACCCTCACCAGGTGGGACTGACGGAAGACATTGAGAAGGTTTGTTTGCTGATGATGCTGTGGTGTATGGGAGGGTGTCGTCTGTTACTGACTGTAATAGCATACAGGTTATCTTAGACAAAATTTCTAGTTGGTGCGAAGAATGGCAGCTAGCTCTCAATGTAGAAAAATGTAAGGTGATGCGCATGAGTAGAAAAAACAATCCTATAATGTTCGAATACAGCATTAGTAGTGAGCTTCTTGATGCTGTCGCGTCGTTCAAATATCTAGGCATAACATTGCAGAGCGATATGAAATGGAACGAGCATGTAAGGACAGTTGTGAGTAAGGCAGACAGCCGACTTCGGTTTATTGGGAGAATTTTGGGAAGATGTACTTCACCTGTAAAGGAGACCGCGTATAAAACGCTTGTACGACCACGTCTTGAGTATTGCTCAAGTATTTGGACCCGCAGCAGATCGGTTTGAAGGAAGACATAGAGGCGGTTCAGATGCGAGCAGCTAGATTTGTTACCGGTAGGTTCGACCAATGCGCGAGTGTCACGGAAATGCTCCGGCAACTCAATTGGGGATCGCTGGAAAAAAGACGACGCTCTTTTCGTGAATTTTTGTTAAGTAAATTTAGAGGCCCGGAATTTGAAGCTGAGTGTAGTACGATCTTGCTGCCGCCTACTTACATTTCGCGTAAAGATCACAAAGACAAGATAAGAGAAATTAGGGCTCGTACGGAGGCATATAGGCATTCTTTTTTTCCTCGTTCAATTTGGGAGTGGAATAGGAAAGGAAATGCCTAGTAGTGGTACAGTGTACCCTCCGCAACGCACCTTACGGTGAATTGCGGAGTATGTATGTAGATGTAGATGTAGAAGGGCAGCTCGTTTTGTTTATCTCGTTATGGTGGGGGGGGGGGGGGGAGGGGGAGGGGGAAGCGTGACGGAAATGATGCACGAAATGGGGTGGAAATCAATGAAAGAAAGACGTTATTCATTGCGGCGTGATCTCTTTGCGTAGTTTCAGTCACTGACCTTTACTTCTGAAAGCTAAAATATTTTGGTAGCACCCACCTACTTAGGGAATATAAAATAAGAGAAATCAGTTCGAAGACGGAACGATATTGGTGTTCTTTGTTCCCGCGCGCTATTAGAGAATGGAACGTTAGTGAAAAGTTATGAAAGTGATTAATGAACCCTCTGCCAGGCACTTAAATGTGATTTTCAGAGTATCTATGTTGATGTAGATGTAGAAATTCCATAGCAATGTCAGTTGTCGCAACGCTCAATTCTATCTTACTTTAATCGCTTGTAATTTCGGTTTTAATACACACGCCCCAATAATTCCAGCTGTTGTTGAGCCACAGTGAGACACACACTGGCTGGCCTTCCCTCTACTCGGCCTAGCGCAGACTGGGCGAGACCCCGTAGCCACTACAACTAGCTGCGGCCGCGCCCAGCACGTGGGGACGCACAAACAAGTCACCCGCTAGCCGGCAACCACCAGTAAACACAAACAAGCCGTCTCTGGGCGGCGCTGCCGACGGGCTGGCGACAAAGGAATGTTAACTTCTGGCAAAGCGAGCAAGTATTTTGCTGGACCGCCAACATTTGCCGTGTAATTTTAGTATAATTAAGTGACAAGGCAGCGCGCGCGCGTGCAACAGGTAACGCTTTGTTGCTAGTGTAGCTGGTACTCTGAGTCAGTCTCCGAACTGCAAAAACATCACACACCACTGCAGATACACACACACACACACACACACACACACACACACACACACAGTCGCACGACCCCCCCCCCCCCCCCACCCCCCCAAACCCCCCACCCCACCCACACACACACGTGATACAGGAAAAGGTTTTGCAACTTTGTTACGGTAGTAACACTAAAAGTGGTCCTTTGTGATCATCTTACAGTTATAAGTTGGTTCCGGAATCTATGTTTTACCATTATAAAATCTATCTGATCCTTCCGGTGTCTCCTGGTCTCTTCCATGTATACAATCTTCTTTTGTGATTCTTAAACCACGTGTTTGTTACGATTAAATCATGTTCCGTGCAAATTTTAACCAGACGGCTTCCTCTTTAATTCCTTTTGCCCAGTCCGTATTCACCTATTATTTTTCCTTCTCTTCCTTTTCCAACTACCGAATTCCAGTCTCCCATCACAATTAAGGTTTCATCTCCCTTAACTGTCTGAATAATTTCCTTTAGCTCCTCATATATTTCTTCTATCTCCTCATCATCGGCAGAGCTAGTTCGCATATAAACCTGTACTGCTGTGGTCAGTGTTGGCTTCGTATCTATCTTGACAATGATAATGCGATCACCGTGTTGCTCATAGTACTTTATCCGCATTCCTATTTTCTTACTCATTATCAGTCCTACTCCTGTGATACCCCCAACTGCTTTTGTACTTATAATCCTGAGTTCTTACAGACTATCTATGTAAATGTAGATGTAGAGGGTAGAGAGTACATAACATTTTGAATAGGAAGAATATGTTTCCGGAAATGTTTTCCTATTCCAAATGTTATGTACTCAATACCCTATACAAGTCCTAGGAGTTTGTAACAGGAATTTCGAACCACCCTGTATATTTATTTCACCAGATTGGTTTACAGCACAAACTCGTGGTTAGTCGTCCTGCAGAAGATTCGTAAATTAGTAAATTTCAAATGTTTGTAAACATCATGATAATCATTATTATTTTGGGCAGTTTCCAGCCTCTGGCTAGGTCTAGTTCGTACATAAGCCTCTCCATCGTCTTCTGTCTGAACACCATCTCTCCGTCTTCACCTTGGTCTATTCTTCTCCTTTCTTCCTATCACATTCCTACACTCCTTTTAGCCAATTGTCTCTTGTCTTCTTCTTGGTCTCTTTTCCTCCAGTTTCATCTCGTATATCCTTCTAGGTACCGTCTTCTCCTCCATTCGCTTAAGACGCCCATACCAGCTCAGCCTTGATTTTTCTATCTCCTCCTGAAATGATCCCACTCTCTGATCCTTTCAACCTGTCACTCCAATACTGTTCCTCAAGGATTTCATGTCACTAACTTCTAATTTTATTTTTTCTGTTACTTTCATAACCCAGGTTTCGGATCGGCACGTAGTTTTGTTGTGGTGGTCTTCAGTCTGTGAGGTTACAGGGTTTTAGCTTAGTAACCTCTTTGGTACGTTTTGGTTAAACAGTAGTTATCGTTGGCGTGCAGCGATAGCTGCTGGGCGGCAATGCTTACGTTTGAATGTTTCTTGTTTGTTGGCCGGTGTACGGCAGTCTCCCGCCGACCGCAGAGCGAGGCAGTAGCACGTCCACAGTCAGTTCGTAACCCGCGTTTAGCGGTGGCTAAAGTTTTGCTATCAGTCGTATCGCACATGAGTTTCGGTTCCAGTTGCGTATTGAAATGTTTCAGTGTGGACTTGTAAACATTTATCGTAATGGCACGCGGTTATTTAATCAGTGTATTTAAAGAAAGAGTTATTAACATTCGTCGTTCCGTAATAAAGGAAGTTAACAAAGTTTATTGTTATGGATCAAGCCAGTAATTGTCCGCATCCCATACCGTCAAATCATTGGAACAATGATTAAGGATTAATTAAACAGCAAATAGAATATAACGTTACCTTCGCCCATCGAAGATTAGGTGGACGCAGCTGTGACGTTATAAGTCCGGAGACTGGTTTGATGGAGCTCACCACCCTACTCTATCCTGAGCAAGCCACTTCATCTCCTCATAAGACCTGCAACCTACATACATTTGAATTTGCTTACTTTATTCATCTCTTGGTCTCCCTCTGCGATTTTTACCCCATACACTTCCCTCCATTGCTAAATTTACCATTTCGTGGTGTCTAAGAATGTCCTAGGATCCCGTCTTTTAGTGAAGGTATGCCAGAAATTCCTTTTCTCCCCAATTCTGTTCAGTACCTCTTCATTAGTTACGCGATCCACCCACCTAATTTTCAGCATTCTGCCGTCGTGGAGTAGCCTAGCGGTCTAAAGCGTCTCGCTGCGGAGCACACGGTTGCTCGCCGTGGAGGTTCGAGTCCTCCATCGGGCATGGGTGAGTGTGTTGTCCTTAGGTTAGTTTACCTAGGTTCAAGTAGTTTGTAAGCTACGGACTGATCACCACGCAGTTTAGTCCGATAGATTTACAAACATTTGAACATTTTTCAGCATTCTTCTGTAACACATTTTAAAAGTCTCTATCCTCTTCCTGTCCACACTGTTTATCGTCCATGTTTCGCTCCCATACAAGGCCACTCTCCACACAAATGCCCTCAGAAAGGACTTCCCTAAACTTAAATTATTAATGTTCGATGTTAACAAATTTCTGTTTTTCAAAATTTCCTTTCTTCCCATTGACATTCTGCATTTTATATCCTCTGTACTGCGACCAACATATGTTATTTTACTGTCCTAATAACAAAACTAATCTACCACATCTATTGTTTCGTTACCTAATCTAATTCCTTAAGCATAGCCCGATTTTCTTAGATTGCACTCCATTACCCGCGTTTTTCTCTTGTTAATGTTCATTTTATACGCACCTTTCAACACACTGTCCATTCCGTTCTAATCCTCTTCCAGGTCTTTTGCTGTCTCTGTGATAATTACAATGTCTTCAGCAAAAGGCAATGTTTTTATTTCTTCACAGTGAACTTTAATTCCCTTTTCAGATTTCTCCTTACTTTCCTTTATAGTTTGCTCAATGTACAAATTGAATAGCACTGGGAAAAGGCTACAACCCTGTCTTACTCCCTTCCCAAACTCTGCATCCATTTCATGCCCTTCATCTCTGATAACCGCCTTCTGGTTTGTAAATAACCTTCCGTTACCTATATTTTACTTCTGCCGATTTCAGAATTTGAAAGAGTGTATTCCAATCAACATTGTTAATAGCTTTCTCCAAATCTACAAAAGCTAGAAATGTATGTTTGTCTTTCCTTAATCTATAAGTCGTAAAATGAGTATTGCTTCCTGTGTTCCTACATTTCTCCCGAATTCGAACTGATCTTCCCCGAGGACAGCTTCTACCGGCTTTTCCATCCTTCTGTAAATAAATCGTGTTAAAATTTTGCCACCATGGCATATTAAACTGATGGTTATGTATTTTTCACACCTGTCTTCACCTGCTTTCTTTGGAAAGAGGGTTATTACAATTTTCTTAAAGTCCGAGGGTATGTCGCCAGTCTCGTACATCTTAGGCCCAATGTCATCTACTCCAGGGGCCTTGTTTCGACTTCGGTCTTTCAGGGCTCTGTCAAATTGTTCTCTCAGTACAGTATCTCCTATTTCATCTATTTACTCATCCCTTATTACAATATTGTCTGTGAGACAATTTCCTTTGTAGAGCCCCTCTATACACTCTTCCCACCTTTCAGCTTTCCCTTCTTTGCTGAGAACTGGTTTTCCATCTGAGCTCTTTATATTCATACAGCTGCTTTTCTTTTCTCCAAATGTCTTTATTATTTTCCTGTAGGCGGTATCCATTTTACCCCTATTTATACATTTTTCTACTGACTTGCATTTGTCTTCTAGCCACTCCTCCATAGCTATTTTGCACGTAGTACGATACTATACATCTTTCTTACTACTTTGGGGTACCTCAATGCTCCATATCAGGCTTCTGACTTACTTTTTTTTCTCCCCCGCTCGTTTACTTCTCTGTTGTTTTTTTTCCATTTTCCTGGAACTTGAAATTCTCCACTCTCCTCAATCGTTCCCCACCGATTGTTACTCCAGATTTTCCTCTCTCCTTTCTTCTTTTTGTGATAATCATCTCACTCTTACTAATACCAAATTTACTGTTTGTTCCCAAACGTCCAACTGATCTTGCGTGTCCTCTTCCTTATTCCGCCAAATCATCACATCATCTGCAAATACCACAGCTTTCATCTTTCCTTGTGCTACTATACTCATTATGTCATCCATCACTAACATAAAGAGTAATGGTGAAAGTGCACTTCCCTGTTTCAAGACATTCTTCTGTTCAATCCAAGCTGATCTCTCTCGACCCACTTTCACACAGCTTACACTCCATGATACATTTCACTTATCCTGCAAATAGTATGTTTTTGTTTCCATGATATTCCATACTTGCTTCTATGTACACTACCGTATGACTTTTCAGTGCCCAGGTAGTTCATTAGTAGATCTATTCCACATTCACAGTGTTGTTCTTGCAGTTGCCTTACAGCAAAAATTAGATCCACCATGGACCTATCTGTTCTGAAGCCATGTTGATCTTCTCTTATCCCTCCTAATTTTTCCCGAACTCGTGATTCCAAAATTTTCACAAAATCCTCAGCACAATGACTCATCAGTGTTATTCCACGATAGTTGTTGCACTCATTTCTATTTCCATTCTTAAAGTGTGGGAAAATTGTTCCCTACTTCCAGTTTTCTGTTCCAATCAGTTTTAATTACTCAATAATTATAATTGTGAACCCACCTCTCCTGCTGCTCTCACCATCTCGACAGTTCATGCAAACACTTCTCCCCACGTGCTGGGAGTGACTCAGTTAAATCACAGAAAACCTAAATCAGGGTGACCAGAGGTGGATTCGAACCACCGTCATCCCGTATGCGAGTCCAGTCAGAAACTTAGGGAAGTCGTCACGAATGGCGTGGGCTTCTGTTCACAGATGAGTCCAGATTTTGTGTTCAGCTGGACAATCGTCATTCCGTCATCTGAACTTGGAACAATCCTGATTATATGCAGGACACTTCACTGTATCATTGTGGTGGACGAATGGTGTGGGCGGAGTCAGTATTGGCGGACGTCGTTCGGAATGGCGCTTTCACTGCTCAAAGGTACAGAGACGACGTCCTTCGACTTTTTGTTGTGCCCTAGGCTCTTGACAGATGCGATGGGTTCCTTCTGGTGGTCGAAAGCACTCGTACCCACAGAGCTGCACTGGTGGACAACATACATGAAGCTGAGGGAATTGAACAAATGGAGTGGCCATCTAGCTTTGGATGCACTTGACAGACTTTCACAACTGTTGCAGTGCTGGATATTACACTTATGGAAGTGTCTCTCAAGAGATGGTTGAGAATTTCACACTTTCTATGCCACGGAGGTGTGCAACTGTACTGGCCGTCCAAGGTGACGACACTCCATATTATAACGCATTGAGAATCACTTTTTCGTTATTACAGTAGCCCATGGTGCCTCGTTCTAAGTAAACGCCATGTAAACCTCAATTAAATGGTCTGAGACAGCAAAATATAGTACTGTATCACAGACAAACTATAATTTAAGCAATAACTGAGTAAAATACGTTATCATGTGTATGGTTTGTATGATGCTCAAATTGTGTGGATCTGTGTAATTTGAAATTACGTAATCACAAATTTCTATTTTGTTGTTCATTGTCATTTTATGTAGCTATCGTATTTTAAAGCAGCGGCATATCTTCGGGGACAGAGCCAAATCCATGTATGCTCATTTATATATTGAGCAGCATCTTCACAAATGTTGTTGTACTTAACTATAGTACAGTTGGTAAGGGCAGACCGCGCTTTGCGTAAAGGTCTTCCGTGTCTCGTTCGTTTTCTAATCCGGGCAAGAATTACATTAATTTTTTATATCTGTTTGGTTTTTAACGCGTTTAATGTACAGTTCTGTGCATGGATGTGAATCAGTGACTGTTACAATACAATTAAACTTTTAAGGGGCAGCCCTCAGACGCAAAGTACGAATATAATCGTAACCATGTTTCAATGCCGCTATAGGCACCTTCTTCAGACGAAGATGAATATGTTAAAACTACATGTCAAGATCTAGAACAACACAAAAAATATCCGACATAATCAGATAGTCATACCTAAAAAGTAAATAATTGTAGCCAGGCGGAGCAGTGACTAGGGGCTGCAATGTCTCCGCTGCTAACGTCGACAGATAACTAACCGCACATATATACAAAGCGCGTATGTTAGCTTATCGCCATCTATTGGCCAAGTTATGATACAATGTTCAAATGTTCAAATGTTTGTAGAACTTATGGGACTTAACTACGGGGTCATCAGTCCCTAAGCTTACAATCTACTTATGAACTAGCTAAGACTAAGGACGGCACAAATATCCATGCCCGAGGAGGGATTCAAACCCCCACCATAGTGGCCGTGCAGACCGTGACTGGAGCGCCTCAGTCCCCTCGGCCACCGCGGCTGGCTGATACAATATGGCAGGTAGCTTACGTACGCGGCCGGCTGATACAATGTGGCAGGTAGCTTACGTACCAAACCGATAGATCTCAAACATTCTACACATTATACATATAGAAGCATAAGTGGTACATCATGAACAATATTTAACGAAATGCAACAACCAAACTTAAATACCAAACCATATTAATGTGAAGGAAAAGGTATCACAGAACCTGCAAGAGTAGGTCAGCGAAACTTTAATTGACTATCTAAAGTAGTGGCTTGATGCCTTTAAAGAAACGTCTACCAAGAAGTTGCACCTGTTCATTCAATAACAGTCCGGCATGCATGGACAAGTGTTTAAAAATAACTAACTCTTCCCAGATGTCAAGTTTTCGCCCTTTCTTCTCTATATGCAACAAGTCTACATTTTCAATTATTTCGGGGAGATGTCCTGCAATTAAGAAGTGATCTGCAAATGAGGAATTAGGGGGACGACATCCGTTCTTCCTCAAAAAGTGCTCCTTGCAACGAACCGATAAGGCCCGTCCCGTTTGTCCGATGTAATATGCAGAACAGGTAGCACATGAGATCTTATAGACACCGTAGTATTGCAATGGGTCAGAGATAGACTTCAGATTATGGATGACATTCTTTTTCAAGTTGTTATTAGTGGAAAAGTAGTCTGCTTTTGTATGTGTATCAAACAACTTCTTACATCTGTTCACGTGTGCACATGGCACGGAAGAGATGCTAATCTGATGAAACGCGTCATTTTAGAGGGTACGCTATGCATGAAGTGTGACCTATAATAAAAGATTTGCGACCTAACCAGATTCACAGAACTACTACCTAATCTAAGTGAATGCTTTAAACTAGGTAGAATTGTAGTAAAGTAAAACACCGATCTCGCTAAATACTTTAATCTGTTCGTAATAAAAGCTCTTTTCTAGCAATGTCGCGTGATGCACAGGATTGTTGCATAACACATCGTTAGGACAGTTGTATCACCGTGTATACGTAGATGAAACGACAGTGGCGCGGTATAAATATTTTGCAGGAAGGAGTGTCTTAGTTGGGCAGAAGAGAATCCATTCACCACTTTAGGCACAGAACCAAATAAATTTCGCCGACTGTGTAAAAGATATAGGGCAATTCAAATAATTATGGTTTCACTTTGAAGCGGAGCGTGCTCTGATATGAAATTTCCTGGGTCGGAACCACGATGTACGCGAAAGGCAGGAGTCCAAGTTTCCAATACCGGTTCTTGCACATCGTTTTTATCTGCCAGGAAGATTCATATCTGTGAACACTCCGATGCAGAATGAAAATATTTTTCTGGTAACATCCCATAGGCTGTAGGTAGGCCATGTCTTCACCATGTCCCTTCCCCCGTAAGTGCTAGTCCTGCAATGTTTGCAGGAAAATTGTGAAGTTCGACAAGTAGGAGGCGAGGTACAGACTGAAGTAAAGATGTGAGAACGGGCGTGAAGCGTGTCGACATAGCTCACTCGGTGCCGGGCGCGATGGCTCAGCTCGTTTGGTCAGAGGGCTCAACGACCTCTGTAATAAAAAAAAAAAAAAAAAAAAAAAAAAAAAAAAAAAAAAAAAAAAAAAAAAAAAAAAAAAGAAGAAGAAGAAAAACTGAGCTCAATATTCTACGAACGATCACGAACGAACATCAGCAAATGACAGAGAAACATCAGTCCACATGAAGAAAATAAATAAGTAAAAGTCGGTTTAGAGCTTGTCCGCGAAAGGCATAGATCTTAGGCTCGAATCACGATTCCGGGACAACAGAAGGAATATGTAAGACGAGGCGATATTAACCTTGAGGGATTATTTGCGAATTTAAACTTTCACAATGAGCAGTAAAAGTCACGTTGACTGGAAGAAAAACGAGAGCACAGGATATTAAGAAAAATCCCTCGTAATGTATGAGTTGACGGAGAAAGGCGAATGAGAACAAATGAAAACTTGTACAGCAAGACAGAACATCACAGCATCAATTAAGAATAAATGGCTACTATTTTCCGGGTGTCTCCTCACAATGACTGATATCCGATTAACGAAAAGAATACGGAGTTTCATTCAATCTAAGGCAGAAAGGCCGAGATGGTTACACGAAAGCGAAAGAGATGTAAGGCAAATTGGTATTTCAGACGGAGAAATTCCACACAGGAACACATTCAGCATATCTTTGAACTGCTGTCAAGGTTTGAAACTGGCACCAACGTCAAGAGACGATGAGGACCTTTGCTGGAAAAGCATTAAATGTACCGGACTCAGAAGATACGGGAATGAAGAAGAATAACATCTGGACACTAAAATGAAGTTATTTGTTACCACTCAGTGCTTACTCACGCCGATATGTTGAAACAAAACAACAAAGAAAACATAAATGATTGGCGCGTTAAATGCATTTATACATAATGGAAAAAAATCTGTGTTCGTAAATAAGAATCTGGTTTAGTTTAGGAAGATGTAAAATTAAAAAAAGAAAACTTAGACCGAAGTACCGGTGCGATAAACAACGACGAGGTTCCTATGTCTCCCGATCTGGAATAATAATACAACAGACTAAAAGGGTAATCCAATTAGTAATTGAAAATATAGTTACATATGGTGGAGAAATGTAGGTGTTCGAATCCAAAAGAGTGGGAATTAGGACAGGTAAAATAGATTTTCTTTGGATGTTTCTGTAGGCCGCCAGTGCAGAGAAAAAGAAAGTATGTAATATGGAACTTATTACAAAACGGGCAAACTTAAACATTGTACAGTGGTTTGTCCTGTTAAAGTAATAAGAAGGTGTCCTAAATGGTAGTAATGAGGGTCCCCAGATAAAATAACTTATAGGGAACTTCTACCTATCCCATGTCAGCGTTAGTAATAGGCCTGTGAATGGCGAATAAAATATCTGAGAAACAGGAAATGAAAACTTTCATTCAAACTTAAACCCTTAAAAGTGCTTCAAGATTTCATGTATACGTATGTAAAAGATTTCATTGTGAAATGTCATTGTTCTTTTAAAAAATGAACGTGATTTATTCGTGTGTTAAGCCCGTCTCTACATCTACATCTACATGCATACTCCGCAATTCACCGTAAGTTGTGTGGCGGAGGGTACACTGTACCACTGCTAGGCATTTCCTTTCCTATTCACTCCCAAATTGAACGAGGAAAAAAGAATGCCTATGTGCCTCCGTACGAGCCCTAATTTCTCTTATCTTTGTGATCTTTACGCGGAATGTAAGTAGGCGGCAGCAAGATCGTACTACACTCAGCTTCAAATTCCGGCCCTCTAAATTTACTGAACAGAAATTCACGAAAAGAACGTCGTCTCTTCCACCGATCCCCAATTGAGTTGCCGGAGCATTTCCGTGACACTCGCGCATTGGTCGAACTTACCGGTAACAAATCTAGCTGCTCGTCTCTGAACCGCCTCTATGTCTCTATGGTCGTACAAGCGTCTTATACGCGGTCTCCTTTACAGGTGAAGTACATCTTCCCAAAATTCTCCAAATAAACCGAAGTCGTCTGTGCGCCTTACTCACAACTGTCCTTACATGCTCGTTCCATTTCATATCGCTCTGCAATGTTACGCCTAGATATTTGAACGACACGACAGCATCAAGAAGCTCACTACTAATGCTGTATTCGAACATTATGGGATTGTTTTTTCTACTCATGCGCATCACCTTACATTTTTCCACATTGGGAGATAGCTGCCAACTAGAAATTTTATCTAAGTCATCCTGTATGCTATTACAGTCAGTTACAGACGACACCCTCCCATACACCACAGCATCATCAGCAAACAGCCGCATATTACAACTTACTCTGTCCATCACATCATTTATATAGAAAGAAAATAATAGCAGTCCTATCACACCTGGGGCACGCCTGACGATACACTCGTCTCTGATGAACACTCGCCGTCGAGAACAACGTACTGCGTTCTATTACTTAGGAAGTCTTCCAGCCAGTCACAAATCTGTGAACCTATTCCATAAGCTCGTACCTTCGTTAGCAGTCTGCAGTGTGGCACCGCGTCGAACGCCTTTTTGAAGTCATGTATCTATTGACATTGTTGTTGGAAGTATAGTATAATGAAATACTATGAACCTTATTAAAATACATTGTTCATTTTTCTTATGGCGTATAATTGTGAACTGTAGGTCGATTTATAGAAATACCTTTGAAAGTTGCAGGTATTCATCATCACTGAGAACGTCATTCACTGGAATCAATGGTACAGAGTATTACGTATCAAGTCCGATAATTACGTGAACAAAGGTGACCTTTGACACAGATTGCGTCTAAATTCGCGTCGTTCTGCTGTAAAGGATTCAGAATGTCAGTCGCCGCCTTCCACTGACAGGAGGCCCCAACAGAATGTTAATGGAGATTAAACAATCTCTCAACGTCACCATTACTTCATGTCTCCCGTTTAACATGCATGCGTACACTGACAATCTGTCATCTCGACAGAGTGAGTACATGGCTTAATTATGTCCACCTACACTGCTGCTGTCAGTCAAAAGTGAAACCGGCACCTCTCGTGGAGGGTTAGTGTTTCATTAGTTGGAGCTATTCACTACTGTTATAATCGGTGGCGACTTTAATTTACCCTCGATATATTGGCATAATTACGTATTCAAAACCGGCGCCAAATATGAAACATCGTCCGATCTAGTTCTGAATGCTTTTTCTGAAAACTACTTCGAACAATTAGTTCATGAACCCACTAGAATAGTAAGTGGTTGCGAAAATACCCTTGATCTCATACCAACAATTAATCCTGAGTTAGTAAAGGGCATCAAAACAGATACAAGGATTAGCGAACATCGAGTTGTAGTAGCGAGACTGAATATCGAAATTCCCAAATGCACCAAAAATAAACGAAAAATATATCTATTGAATAAAGCAGATAAAAATTCTCTTCACGCTTTCCTGACTGATAGTCTCCAGTCTTTCAAAACTAAAAATGCGATTGTAGATCGGTTGTGGCTTACTTTCAAAGACATAATATCAGTAGCAATCGAGAGATTTGTACCAAATAAATTAATAAAAGAGGGGGCTGACTCCCGATGGTGCACAAGACAGTTCAGATCACTGTTGCAGAAGCAAAGAAAAAGACATGCAGAATTTAAAAAGACACAGAATCCACTAGACTTGCAATCTTTTACTGAAACTCGCAACCTAGCGCGGACTTCAATGCCAGAAGCCTATAGTAGTTAACACAACGAAATCCTATCACGTAATCTTGCAGAAAATCCAAAGAAATTCTGGTCATATGTGAAGTACACTAGCGGCAAAACAAAAACAATAGCTTCACTACGCGATAGCAATTGTAATACTACCGTTGACAGTACTGCTAAGGCAGAGTTACTAAATACAGCTTTCCGAAATTCGTTCACCAAAGAAGACGAAGTGAACACTCTAGAATTGAATCCAAGAACGGCTGGCAGAATCCGAATAGATTTTCCTGGAGTAGTAAAGCATCTTTAGTCACTAAACAAAAACAAATCTTCCGGGCCAGATTGTATACGAACTAGATTCCTCTCAGAATATGCTGATGCAATAGCTCCGTACTTAGCTATCATTTACAACCGATCACTCAGCGAAAGATCCGCACCCAAAGACCGGAAAGTTGGCCAAGTTACTCCAATATTCAAGAAAGGCAATAGGAGTAATCCCCAAAATTACAGGATAATCTCATTGACGTCGATTTGCAGTAGGATTTTGGAACATGTACTTTGTTCGAACATTATGAAGTACCTTGAAGAGAACGACCTATTAACCAATAGTCAACACGGATTCAGAAAGTATCGGTCTTGCAAAACACAGCTTGCCATTTATTCACTTGAAGTGCCAAGTGCAATCGGCAAGGGATTTCAAATCGATTCCATATTTCTGGATTTCCGGAAAGCTATCTTCCCAATTTGCGATTGGATTCACGATTTCCTATCATAAAGGACACAGTTCTTTGTAATTGACGGTAAGTCATCGAGTAAAGCAGAAGTGATTTCTGTCGTTCCCCTTGGAAGTGTTATAGGTCCTCTAATCATCCTTGGGTTTATAAACGATTTACGAGACAATCTGAATAGCTTCCTTAGACTGTTAGCGGATGATTCTGTCGTTTATCGGTTAGGGAAGTCAACAGAGGATCAAAAGCAACTGCAAAAGCGATTTAGACAAAATTTCTACATGGTGCGAAAATTGGCAATTGACACGTAAAGTGTGAAGTAATACACACGACCACTAAAGAAATCCGCTGAACTTCAATTTACGCGATAAATCAGTCAACCTTAAGGTCGTAAATTCTACTAAAAATCTAGGAGATACAATTACGAACAACTTAGACTGGAGACAACACACAGAGAATATTGTGGGGAGGGCAACCAAAGATTACGTTTCATTGGCAGAAAGTTTCGGAGATGCACCAGCTCCACCAAAGAGACTGGCTACATCACACTTGTGCGTCCTCTCCTGGAGTACTGTTGCCCAGTGTGGGACCCTCACGAGATGGGTCTGACGGAAGACACTGAGAAGGTTACATCTACATCTACATACATACTCCGCAATTCACCGTAAGGTGCGTGGCGGAAGGTACACTATACCACTACTAGGCATTTCCTTTCCTATTCCACTCCCAAATTGAACGAGGTAAAAAAGAATGCCTATATGCCTCCGAACGAGCCCTAATTTCTCTTATCTTGTCTTTGTGATCTTTACGCGAAATGTAAGTAGGTGGCAGCAAGATCGTACTACACTCAGCTTCAAATTCCGGCCCTCTAAATTTAGTTAACAGAACTTCACGAAAAGAACGTCGTCTTTCATCCAGCGATCCCCAATTGAGTTGCCGGAGCATTTCCGTGACACTCGCGCATTGGTCGAAACTACCGGTAACAAATCTAGCTGCTCGCCTCTGAACCGCCTCTATGTCTTTCTTCAAACCGATCTGCTGCGGGTCCCAAATACTTGAGCAATGCTCAAGACGTGGTCGTACAAGCGTATTATACGCGGTCTCCTTTACAGGTGAAGTACATCTTCCAAAATTCTCCCAATAAACCTAAGTCGGCTGTCTGCGTTACTCACAACTGTCCTTACATGCTCGTTCCATTTCATATCGCTTTGCAATGTTACGCCTAGATATTTGAACGACACGACAGCATCAAGAAGCTCACTACTAATGCTGTATTCGAACATTATAGGATTGTTTTTTCTACTCATGCGCATCACCTTACATTTTTCTACATTGAGAGCTAGCTGCCATTCTTCGCACCAACTAGAAATTTTGTCTAAGTCAACCTGTATGCTATTACAGTCAGTTACAGACGACACCTTCCCATACACCACAGCATCATCAGCAAACAGCTGCAAATTACAACTTACTCTGTCCATCAGGTCATTCATATAGATTGAAAATAATAGCGGTCTTATCACTCCCCTTGGGCACGCCTGACGATACACTCGTCTCTGATGAGCACTCGCCGTCGAGAACAACGTACTGCGTTATATTACTTAGGAAGTCTTCCAGCCAGTCACAAATCTGTGAACGTATTCCATACGCTCGTATCTTCGTTAGCAGTCTGCAGTGTGGCACCGCGTCGAACGCCTTTTCGAAGTCGAGAAAAACACAATCCGCCTGTTGCCCTTCCTCGATGGCTCGCAAGATGTCATGTGCGAAAAGGGCAAGCTGAGTTTCACATGAACGATGTTTCCTAAACCCGTGCTGATTCATGGAAAGAAGCTTTTCCGTTTCAAGGAAATTTACTATATTCGAACTGAGAATATGCTCCAAAATTCTACATGAAACCGATGTCAACGATATTGGCCTGTAATTGTATGGGTCAGTTCTCTTTCCTTTCTTAGACACGGGAGTCACCTGCGCTTTTTTTCCAATCACTAGGAACTTTGCGCTGAATTAAAGATTCGCTATAAATGCAAGCTAAGTAGGGGGCCAATGCCGCAGAATAGTCTTTGTAAAACCGAACTGTTATTCCATCCGGACCAGCAGACTTTTCGTATTTAGCTCTCTCAGCTGCTTCTCTACACCGGAAATATCTATTGCTATGTCCCCCATTTCATAATTAGTACATTGATCAAATGATGGTATATTTGTGAGGTCCTCCTGCGTGAAAGATTTCTTAGAGGTTAAATTTAGAATTTCAGATTTCAGTTTGCTTTCTTCTATTACTGCCCCGGAATGATCAACTAGAGACTGGACAGTGGGCTTTGACCCGCTTCTCGATTTTACATAGGACCAGAATTTTTTCGGGTTCTCGGAAAGATCTTTTGCTAAGATATGGCTGTGATAATTATTGTATGCTTCACGCATCGATCTTTTTATAGACGCACGAATCTATACTAACTTTTGCCTGTCATCATTTGCGTGTTCTTTTTTGAATCGAGAGTGCAACAGCCTTTGCTTTATCAGCAGATTTCTAACATTATTATTATACCACGGTGGATCTTTTCCATCCTTAATCGTCTTTACTGGCACATATTTCTCTAACCCTTTATTAACAATGCACTTAAATTTAGTCCACAATTCCTCTACATCCATAGTCCCAGAATTAAACGATGCCCATTCATTTTCTAAGTGCGATCGTAACATTTGCTTGTCGGCTCTTCCCAACAAAAACACGCTCCTAGCCTTCTTGACTGGTTTATGAACTTTGGTCATCATCGACGCTATGACGATATCATGATCATTGTTAAAATTGTGTGCCAGAACGGGGATTCGAACCTGGTTCCGGCACACAATTTTAATCAGCCAAGAAGTTTCATATCAGCGCACACTCCGCTGCAGAGTGAAAGGTTCATTCTGGAAACATCCCTTAGGTTGTGGCTAAGCCATGTCTCCACCTAATCCTTTCTTCCAGGAGTGCTAGTCTTGCGTGGTTCGCAGGAGAGCTTCTGTGAAGTTTGGAAAGTAGGAGGCGAGGTACTGACGGAAGTAAAGTTGTGAGGCGGCATCGTGAGTCGTGTCGGGGTAGCTTAGTGGTAGGGCGCTTGCCCGCGAAAGGCAAAGGTCCCAGGTTCGAGTCCCGGTTCCGGCCCACCATTTTATTCTGTCAAGAAGTTTCATTTCAGCGCACACTCCGCTGCAGAGTGAAAGTTTCATTCATAAGTGCAAATACAAGACAGTCGTATCTGACTCGTCACAATTATGACAATGGAATCGGCGCACTTCAAATGGGACGGGAGCTCACATATACCTTGACATTTGATCTATTGTTCACTAGGTGCACTGTCAGAATATGCACCTATGCAAACCAGACATAAACACTCTTCATCATGCAATGGCGATGTTTATATCTTCTTTCTCAATTTTTTTAATCATATTTCTTCAATTATTCCTTTCGGTTCACTAAGATGTTTCTTTACCGTCTGACTCTTCATTCGTTTATCTTTTACATCGTATTCCTGACGGTCTCTTTTTCCAGCGTGTCTGAAAACATGATTAATTTTTGGTTCTGGAATCTCTTATCTTCCTTTGGCGTGCCTGTGTATGAGAATGTAGCGGAGCAAATCCATGCTATTAACTTCGTGCACTTTGCGGTTCTGCGTGTTGAACTCCCACTTTTCACTTGTTTCTAAGCAATTTCAGGTTTTCTAAGGCCACACTGCATTCTTTTGCTTTCCTCAACCACTTTCGGCATTCAAAAACAGCAATATACTTGTTTCACAACGGTACCCAGAAGATATGTCACAATCGTATCAAGAAAACACATCACAACCGTACCCTTACAATATCTGACAAGCGTATCCAATGCACTCCACCCCACCCCACAAAAACCATCGCAATGACAGTAAAAAACATGTACGTACAAAGAAATCCATGGTATTAAACTACTGATATTTAACTTATTTGGAGAAGAAACATTCAAAAATGTTCAAATGTTTATCAAGCTTCAGGGATTTAACTGGGGGTCAAAACTACTTATGAACTACCTTATTCTAAAGACGATACAAACAGCCATGCCCGAGGAGGCCTTCAGGGAACGGCCTCGCGCATCCTTGCATAGAGCCTCAATGCGCTCGGCCGCGACAACAACATTCATTATTATATCTGTACAAGTATAAAAATAATCAGTAAAAGACATCGAATGTTAAAAAAGTAATTTAGGAATCTGAAAGCGTTATTGTCGCGTTATTGACGCAATACTGTAAAACAAGTTGAGACACGCACATAGCTTTTGTTTCCCTTCTCCCTCCGCTTTATATCACGTACCTTTCAACAACCGTACACAGTCTACCCCACCAAGAAAATAATGTTGATCGCATAATTTAAATTTACTAATAACCGGTTGCAATCTGAATGTGAGTCATTTTGAAATCTTACTCCGTTATTGACATGTGGAGATGAGCAGGCGCTCAACACTGAAGTGAGACTGGAGATGATCCACACGTGGATTGACACTGGTAATAAATAAAATTACATTGTGCGATTTAGTTTTTTACTTTCTTGTTTGTTTTTGTTTTGAGACAGTATTGCACTATGGCAGAAATTTTAACGCGTTTCTACCTTGTGAGATATCATCAGATGACCCAAATAAGGAAATAAATATAGATGGAAGAAAGAGAGAGAGAGAGAGAGAGAGAGAGAGAGAGAGAGAGAGAGAGAGAGAGAGAGAGATAGTCATGGTTCTAAGCTGTGCAGCCAAGTATGCAGAAAGTCACTAATAAAGATGTAAACTCACAGGAAAAAGGTAAAGCACGAGTTTAATCCATCGCCTGCCACTAAAGGGCATTATAATTGACTCATGATATACCGGGGATTGAAAACTTAATAAATCACGGAATAATGTAGATAGAGAGGTAAAAATTGACACACATGCTTGGTATGACACGGGATTTATTAGAAAAAAAGGAAAAGAACAATTCAAAAATGTCCGACAGTTGGCTCTTCATCTGATCAGAAAATTAATAATTAGCATAACAAATTAAGACAAAGCAAAGATGATGTTCTTTACAGGAAATGCTCAATATATTCACCATCATTTCTCAACAACAGCTGTAGTCGAGGAATAATGTTGTGAACAGCATGTTGTGAACAGCATGTCCGGAATTATGGTGAGGAATTGGCGTCGGACATTGTCTTTCAGCATCCCCAGAGAGGTCGGTCGATCACGATACACTTGCGACTTCAGGCAACCCCAAAGGCAATAATCGCACGAACTGAGGTCTGGGGACCTCGGAGGCCAAGCATGACGAAAGGGGCGGCTTAGAACACGATCATCACCAATCGACGGGCGCAAGAGATCCTCAACGCGTCTAGCAATACTTAGTATTTTTTATTTATTTATTAATTGTTCTAAAAAACCTATGTTATTCCAAGCATGTGTGTCAACTTTTACCTCTCTATCTACATTATTCCGTGATTTACTAATTTTTCAAATTTATACTGACATTTTCATCATCCGGTATAACTACCATTTGTCAAACGCACTGCCGAAAATAAAAATTAGTTTTCGAGATCACTTAAGATTTCTTTTTGAATCAGTCCACATGGAGAAAATGAAATTATATCATTTACAGATGAACTGCTCAAGCGGAGATGAAGTACCCCGTATCGAAGCACACTGAAACACCAATGTTAATATGTGGTGTAGCCGCGACAGGCGGCAAAGCAGGCACCGATTACTTTAGTGTTGACACTTCTGCGCTCACAAATCCTCTTATCACTGCTATTGCAGCTGTGCGATCTACCACCGCCGTTCTTACAATAAGACGATCTTAGAATACGTTTTGCTTTGTGGTCCTCCAGAACCTCGTCTACGGTTGTTGTAATATTCCCGGCACCTTTGCAACCACGTCCAATGTGTATAGCTATTCTCCGAAATGACCATTCGGGAGGCGACAATTTGAACCGTTAAAACTCGTCCAGTTCGCTGTTGAAACACGAGTGCGTCTCCGTGTCATGGTGCGTACTTGTTTCACACTGATGACTCTAAATATTCCCAATTTAAAGGTCACCCAGATGACGCTCCCACAGCTATGTCACTACGCTATGTGTTGGAGAACCACGTTGGATATCATAACAACTACTACTCCCCAGCAGTAATCCGCAGTTATCATGTTAAAATTGACGTAGTCTAACAAAATACACTAATTTTTATGCTGGTAGTGAAAATAATGTATGGGACCTATAATGAGAGTGAAATCGTTAAGCCGGCCGCGGTGATCGAGCGGTATGCGGCGCGCCAGTCACGTTGTGCACGGCCACTACGGTCGAGGGTTCGAATACCGCCTCGGGCATGGATATTTGTGCCGTCCTTAGTATTAGCTAGTTCATAACTAGTTTGTAAGTTTAGGGACTGATGATCCCATAGTTAAGTCCCATAAGCTATAAAAACATTTGAACATTTGAAATCGTTAAATAGAGTGTAAAATAATACCAGATATAATATGAAATGTAAAATAATACCAGTTACCGAAAAAAAACCGTAGAAAGTATTTGAAACTAGTTTGGTACCTTACACATTGTGGAATTCTACTGACCTCCAGTATTCACAGCACGGAATGTGTGTGTTTAGAGCTTATGGTGTAGTATAGCTGATCAAGCGTGTTCTTCCAGCACACCACGGTCTAACACAGGCAGTCGCGAAATCTCTATGCCGAAATAAGTCTCTAAAGCGCGTACCATCGGCCCGTAGGGAGTATCATAAGAATGGCGTGATACAAAGTGATTACATCTACATAGATACTCTGCAAATCACATTTAAGTACCTGGCAGAGGTTCATTTACCACTTTCATAACTTTTCTTCACCTTTCCCATCACTAATAGCGCGCGGGAAGAAAGAACACCTAAATTGTTCCGTATTCGAAGTGATTTCTCTTATTTTATACTCCCTAAGTAGGTGGCTGGTAGCAAAATATTTTCGCATTCAGAGGTAAAAGTCGGTGATTGAAACTTCGCAAAGAGATCACGCCAAAATGAATAACGTCTTTCTCTTAATTATTTCCACCCCAATTCGTGCAACATTTCCGTGACGCTCCCCCCCCCCCTCGTAACGTGATAAAACAAAACGCACTGCCCTTTTCTGAACCCTCTCAATATCTTCCGTCAATCCCACCTGGTGAGGGTCCCATAATGGGCAACAGTATTCAAGGAGAGGACTCACAAGTGTGATGTAGGCAGTCTCTTTGGTGGAGCTGGTGCATTTTCGAAGCGCTCTGCCAATGAAACGTAATCTTTGGTTCGCCCTCCCCACAATATTTTCTGTGTGTTGTATCCAGTCTAAGTTGTTCGTAGTTGTAACTCCTAGGTATTTGGTAGAATTTACGACCTTAAGGTTTCACTAATTTATCGCGTAATTGAAGTTCAGCGGATTTATTTTAGTGGTCGTATGTATTACTACACACTTTTCATTATTTATTGTTAATTGACAATTTTCGCACCAGGTAGAAATTTTGTCTAAATCGCTTTGCAATTACTTTTGATCCTCTGTTGACGTCACTAGCCGATAAACGACAGCATCATCCGCGAACAGTCTAAGAGAGCTATTCAGATTGTCTCCTAAATCGTTTATAAACACAAGGAAAAGTAAGGGACCTGTAACGCTTCCCTGGGGAACGCCAGATATCACTTCTGTTTTACTCGATGACTTACCGTCAATTACAACGGTGTCCTTTCTGATAGGAAATCGTGAATCCAATCGTACATTTGGGAAGATATTCCATAAGCACGCAATTTCATTTGAAGTCGCTTGTGGGGTACAGTGTCAAAAGCCTTCCAGAAATGCAGAAATGTGGAATCGATTTGAGATCCCATATCGATGGCACTTATCACTTCATGTGAAGAAAGGGCAAGATAACTTTCGCAAGAGCGTTACTTTTTGGATCCGTGTTGACTATTGGTTAATGGGTCGTTCTCTTCGAGGTAGTTCATAATGTTTGAACAAAGTAGCCTATAAGTTCCAAAATCCTACTGCAATCTCGACGTAAATATGATTGGCCTGTAATTTTGGGGATAACTCCTACTGCCTTTCTTGAATATTGGCGTAAATAGGGCAACTTTCCAGTCTTTGGATACGGATCTTTCGCTGAGTGATCGGTTGTAAATGATTGCTAAGTACGGAGATATTGCATCAGCATCTAGTTGGTATACAATCTGGCCCGGAAGATTTGTTTTTGTTTAGTGACTTCAGTTGTTTTACTACTCAGGGAACATCTACTTCTAAGTTTCGCATGCTGGCAGCTGTTCTTGAATTTAATTATGGAGTGTTCACTTCGTCTTCTTTGGTGAATGGATTTCGGAATGTTGTGTTTAATAATTATGCCTTAGCAGTACTGTCATCGGTAGTATTACCATTGCTATCGCTTAGCTTGTTTTTTATGCTGTTACTTAAATATTTTGTAATCACGAAACGTTCCTGAGTATTTTCTAAAACAAACATTAATGTAATATCACTGGCTCTGTTAATGACAGTCTATAACATCAAAATAACAGTACAGTGTAATTCATACAGCTCAGTCGTAATCGCGTCGTCCAAAAACATTTAAGAACAGAAATAAATTCCAACGTGATGTATTGTTCAAATGTTCAAATGTTTGTACAGCTTATGGGACTTAACGACGGGGTCATCAGTCCCTAAACTTACAAACTACTTATGAACTACTTACGAAGGCACAAATATTCAGGCCAGAGGGGGGATTCGAACCCCCGACCGTATTGGCCGTGCAGACCGTGAATGAAGCACCTCAGTCCCCTCGGCCACCGCGGCCGGCCGTGTTGTATTTCAGTAGATTATATTCGCGTGGTTGGTGCGTAATTTCACGTTCATGAATTTTTGGCGGATTTCGGAAAGTGTAATATTTTTCAAAAACTAACTGCTCGCATACTGCATTCTACATCTATCTTATAAATGCTCTTTTCACTCTGTCCTTGCTTCTACGTCTTAAGTGTAGTTATGTTTTTCTTTTAGCTGCTTAAAGGTATAATTTTTTTGAAGTATGTGACTTTCTAATATTAACAATCAATGTAAACACATATTATTTATTCATAGCTACGCACTTGCGATCTTGGATGTCATGTTCGGTGCCGCCATCTTGAAGCCAGAGATATTACACACAGCAGTGATGCCAACTCATATATAGTACTCATTCAGATTCCCAGACATGCCTGACACAGAGATATCCAGGATGCTCCAAAGAGCTACAACATCAAGAAGAATAGCTTCATGGCTTTTGGCAAGATCAATTTGTAGTTTATAAAAAACAGGAAGGAAAAAGTTTCAAGAATAAATCTTTATTTAATTACGGTAATAATATACAACATCATCAACAACTGTAAATCTTCTATCTTTTTCCACAACCTTTTAACCAAATACAAACACCTCCTTCCTCAAGGAAGGTGGCGCAGTGGTAAGATAGTGGACTCGCATTCGGAAGGACGGTGGTTCAGATCAACATCTGGCCATCCAGATCTAGGTTTACAATGATTTCCCTAAATCATTCCAGGCAAATGCCGGGATGGTTCCTTTGAAACGACACGGCCGATTTCCTTCCCTAACCTTACCCCAACATCTGAGCGTGAGCTGCGTCTCTAATGACCACGCCGTTAACTGTACGTTAAACGCCAAGCTCCCTTCCTTCCTTCAAATACCTTCACTGTCACTAATTTTCCTATGACTTCTAGTTCTAGCAACAAAAGGCATATTACACATATAATATGAAGTACTAGTATGTCTCTTGGAAACCTCTCCAATTTGAGAAGTCCTAAACGTACTTAAATTTCTGTTGTTAAACTTTCCATCCATCTACACCTTCAACTGTACTACATTCGTAACGAACAACAGCTGCAGTGATCCGAAAGTTGCCATTACCTGCAGCATCCATATTGGTAACTGTGAAATTGAAAAAAAACACCCACAAGACACAGCTGGGCCTTGAAGTATTATTTGGGCACCAAGTCCAGCAGATGTAGTAATCTCTATATCATCAATTGCCTTATATCCAGTAAGGCGTGAACGTATAAATCTAAAATTAAAGGACCTAGCAGAAGTGGGCTTAGTAAAATTAGGGATTTTTGCGGGGAGTGCGGTTGCTCGCTGTCGGAGGTTCGAGTCCAGAGTCCACCCTGGAGCATGAGTGTGTGTGTGTGTGTGTGTGTGTGTGTGTGTGTGTGTGTGTGTGTGTTTTGTCGTTAGCATAAGTTAGCTTTAATTGGTTCGAGTAGTTTTTAAGCTTAGGGTCTGTTTATCACAGCAGTTAAGTCACTTAGATTTAGAAACATTTGAACATTTGAAATTAGCCGGTCGTGGTGGCCGAGGGGACTGAGGCGCTTCAGTCACGGTCTGCACGGCAACTACGGTCGGGGGCTCGAATCCCCCCTCGGGCATGGATATTTGTGCCGTCCTAGTTCGTAAGTAGTTCTTAAGTAGTTTGTAAGTTTAGGGACTGATGACTCCGTAGTTAAGTCCCATAAGCTGTACAAACATCTGAACATTTTTTGATTTGAAATTAGGGTATACGAATATATACATAATTATAATATACAACTTATCAGCACAACATTTGAAAAACCGATTGGGATAATAGGAACATTAGACATTATTAAATTTCACTGGTTTGTGATCGACGGAACCATTAGTGCAGTGTATGTTACATAAAATCTATAGGGCTACATGTCGAGTATTATTGAAACGCAAGCCGTTGTTGTATTCATGATGATTCAGTAAACATTGTATAATTAACATACCAGACGTTGATGTACCAAATTTCTGAAATCATGAAGAGGCTGCAAAACATACCAAGAAACTGTTTTTCGTTAGAACTGCCGTAATTTGTGTTGTAACCAGTATGAGCGGCGAATAAAGCCATCACGTCCACGAAAATGGTTAATGATGACGTGGAACCAAATTCAAGATAAAAAACATTATAGGTAACTATTGATATAAATCTTAATCACATTGCACGCTTTTACGCATTCAGCGACAGTGTGAATATTTACCTGATATCCTCGACAATAACTACTGGAAAAAAAGAAGTGTGCACGTATGGATAAGTTATAAAGAATTAATGAAAGAAGGGATTAAAAGTATCAGAAATTTTCAGGTACATGGCGTCATAACACTTTTCACGCATGGACGCCGGAATCGCGAGGCATAAATGGATTTCGTGCATATAAATCAGTGCAGCGTTTGGGGTAACTACCCGCCTCGGACTGTGACGACCGTAGCAAGGGCCGAACCGTAACGGAATTCGAATAAATACGCCCAGCCACTCGTATTACATAGAGAATGTCGAATAAAATCATAAAAAAGGGGGCCCTATTTTTACGTTCGCCATTTCAGTTAAGCGTCCGCATAGCATCGGATTTCTGATTTAACTTAAATTATGCATAAACTTTTAATTACGCACAGACAGCACACCTGGTTCGTGGCGGGGTCGACCTATTTTTACGTGTGTTTTATGCATGCCTTGGAATGTTGGCGCACTTGTAAAACGCGGCCGCGTGCAATTGAGTTTACACACATGCTCTTTCCCTGACCGCACGCGCACAAGAGGGGGACCGGCAGCACAGAGGGCCATTCAGAAATTAATTACCTCCGATGCGATGCAATAGAACAGCTACGAGCGGGAGCATGAAGTTGCTGCTGTAAATAACCCCCCCCCCCCCCACTTACCTGCAGTGAAAATACGGCTTACCACATATTCTCGAAGTTTCAATTTAATACTATAGCACAGTGATTCCTAATGTTTTTAGTAGTGCGACCCACAACGTTTCGGGAATAATTTACACGGCCCAATATATACTCTGGCTCACATGGTAATCCAGACACTTAATAATAGCTGTCCTTTGCGACATTGCGGCTATGTCATTTGTGAGAAATTTTGTACACGAAAACTAGATTATAATATCTGGTAGATTCAACACTACGGTAAAACGTTTCTTTTTGGGAAATGGCGAAGAACCAGTGACTGTGACCACAGAGCGCAGTAAGCATAAGTAAACACAATTATTCGCCACAGTTGTCGTGCAGAGGTCGTGCCTAGAGGATCCACGGACAGGACAATGTCAACGTAAACGTGGGGCGACTCTGTGCACCCCTGAAGTAACAATGGACCACAGAGGAAGAGAGAGCACATCTCACCGGCACAGTGGATTTTCAACATGGCAAATAAAAAAGGTTGTTGAAAAATTGATAAATATTTTCAACGAAGAAAAACTTTTTATGTGAGAGAAGAGTTTCTTTCATGAGCAAAATAGGAAAGAAATCCATTTTAAGTGCTCCAAAAATCACTTCTAAGATCGTGAAAAACATGGAAAAACGAACAGCATCCCGAAACGAAACGGAGAGTGGTCAACAAATTCTACTTCCCTTGTGGCGTAAAGTCAATGCCACACACCAGACGCATGATCGTGGAGAAGGCAGAGGATGACTGGCAGCCAATCACACGCCGGCGCTGGGCCTCTTGGAGGAAGAAAGCGAGAAGCGCGCCCTCTACAAGCTGCTATATCTAGGCCGACATGCGTCTGGAAGAGGCCATCTGAACTTGGCTCCGATCTAGGCAGTCACTAGGATTCAGCGCAGCTAGCATCGTACAAGAAGACGCCGCAGTGAGAAAAGACAGGAATATGTTAAAAAGTAGAGTAATTGTGTAAATAATAGTAAATAAAACTTGTATTACTAATCCCTTTAGCTGTTTTAGCTGCCGACGCATACCACGCGTCCTGAGAACATCCTTTCCTGAACGACAAGCCGGGAAGGACAAAGCAACTTCTATGGCCAAACTGCAAGGATGGAAAGGATCCATCGTAGTATAATAATAATAGAAAGCTGCTACTGAGAAACAAATGCTGTAGCACTGTCGGTTCAAAAACAAAATACGCAAATCAAGACAGACAGAAGTTTGTAGAGATCCATGCGTCTATGAAAAGATCGATGCTCGAAGCATACAATACTTACCACAGCCATACATTAGCAAAAGATCTTTTCGAGAACCCGAAAAATATTCTGATCCTATGTAAATCGATAAGCGAGTCAAATGTTACTATCTAGACAGTCGTTGATCAGAAATGGAAAAAATCAAATGGAAAACTGAAGTTCTAAATTTAACCTTTTAGAAATCATCCACGCAAGAATACCATACGAACGGAGGACATAATAATACACACCTGGCCATTAAAATTGCAACACCAGAAACATGACGTACTACAGACGCGAAATTTTATCGACAGGAAGAAGATACTGTCATATGCAAATGACTAGTTTTTCAGAGCATTCACACAACGTTGGCGCCGGTGGCTACACATGCAACGTGCTGACATGAGGAAAGTTTCCAACCGATTTCTCATTCACAAAGAGCAGCTGACCAGCGTTTCCTGGTGAACCGTTGTTGTGATGCCTCGTGTAAGGAGGAGAAATGCGTACAATCACGTTTCCGAAGTTGATAAAGATCGGATTGTAGACTATCGCGATTGCGGTTTATCGTATCGCGACATTGCTGCTAGCGTTGGTCGCGATCCAATGACTGTTAGCAGAATATGGAGTCGGTGGGTTCAGGAAGGCAATACGGAACGCCGTGTTGGATCACAGCAGCCTCGTATCACTGGCAGTCAAGATGACAGGCATCTTATTCGCATGGCTGTAACGGATCGTGCTGTCGATCCGCGAGTCAACAGATGGGGACGTTTGCAAGTCAATAACCATCTGCATCGATGACGTTTGCAGCAGCATGGACAATCAGTTCGGAGACCATGGCTGCGATTACCCTTGTCGCTGCATCACAGACAGGATTGCCTGGGATGATGTATTCAGCGACGAACGTGGGTACAGAATGGCAAAACGTCATTTTTTTCGGATGAAGCAAGGTTCTGTTTATAGCATTATGATGGTCGCATCCGTGTTTGGCGACATCGCGGTGAACGCACATTGGAAGCGTGTATTCGTCATCGCCATACTGCGTGATGGTATGGGGTTCCATTGGTGACACGTCTCGGTAACTTCTCGTTCGCATCGAAGGCACTTTGAACAGTGGCCGTTACATTTCAGATGGTTTACGACCCGTGGCTCTACCCTTCATTCGATCCCTGCGAAACCCTACATTTCAGGAGGATAATGAACGCACGTTACAGGCCCTGTACTGGATACGGAAAATGTTCGACAGCTGCCCTGACTAGCATATTCTCCAGATCTCTCACCAATTGAAAACGTCTGGTCAATGGTGGCCGAGCAACTGGCTCATCACACCAGTTACTACTCTTGATGAACTGTGGTATCGTGTTGAAGCTGCATGGACATCTGTAGCTCAACATGCCAGCCAAGCTCTGACGCAATGCCCAGGCGTATCAAGGCCGTTATTACTGCCAGAGGTGGTTGTTATGGGTACTGATTTCTCAGGATCTATACACCCAAATTGTGTGAAAATGTATTCACAAGTCAGTTCCAGTACAATATATTTGTCCAATGAATAGCCGTTAATCATCTGCATTTCTTCTTGGTGTAGCAATTTTAATGGCCAGTAGTGTAGGTATTTCCAGCGTAGAGAATCAGTTGAGATCTGAATAAAAAAGGTTTCCTGGTCTGGATTTAATACCAGTTCGATTTTATAAAGAGTATTCTGCGGCATTGGCCCCTTAGTTAGTTGGCATTTATCGCGAATCTTTAATTCAGTCATAGGTCATATTGGCAGAAGGACAAGGCCTAACAGAAATCAGTGGATAAAACAGGATATACTGAACTTAATTGATGAGAAGAGAAAATGTACAGATTCAGCAAATGAAGCAGACAAAAGGGAGTGAAAACGTCTGAAAAAGAGATTGAGAGGAAGTGTAGACTGTCTAAGCAGGAGTGGCTAGAGGACAAATGCAGAACCATAGAAGAATGTATAAGTAGGGGAAAGATAGATACTACCTACAGGAAAACAAGAGAGATATTTGGAGACAAGAAAAGCAGCAGTATGAATATCGAGAACTCCGACGGAAAACCAGTACTAAGCAAAAACAGGAAAGCTGGACTGTGGAACGAATATATAGAGGGCCTATATAAAGGAAATATACCTTAAGGCGGTATTCTAGAAATGGAAAACGAAGTGGAGAAAGATGAGATATGTGATATGATACTGCGAGAAGATTTGACAGAGCGCTGAAGGATTTGAGTCGAAACAAGGCCGCTGGAGTAGATTCCATTTCTTCTGAACTGCTGATATCGTTAGGAAAGCCTGTCATGAATAAATTGTTCCATCTAGTAAGCAAGATGTATGAGGGGAAACACCCTCTTACTTCAAGAAGAATGTCGTAATTCCAATTCCAAAGAAAGCAAGCGCAGACAAACGCTGAAATTACAGCAGTTTAACAAGTCATGGTTACAAAATACTTAAACACATTATTTACAAACGAATGGAAAAACTTGTGGAATCCAACCTCGGGGAAGATCAGTTTCTATTTAGGAGAAATGTAGAAACACGGAAGGCAACACATTACTACTTATCTTAGAAGATAGGCTACGAAAATGCAAACCTACGTTTTCAGCGTTTGTAGATTTGGCGAATGCTTTTGACATTGTCGACTGGAATGCACTCTTTCAAACTATGAACGTAGCAGGGGCAAAATATGTAGAGCGAAGAATTACATTCCACCTATGCAAAAACCAGAAATGAGTTATGAAAGTCGAATGGCAAGAAAGGAACGCAGAGTTTGGGAAGGAAGTAAGACAGGGTTGTAGACTTTCCCCCATGTTGTTCAATCGGTATATTGAACAAGCAGTGAAGGTATGCAAGGAGAAATTTGGAGAGGGAACTATAGTTCAGGGAGAAGAAATAAAAACATTGCGGTTTGCCGATGACATAGTAATTTTGTCAAAGACTGCAAAGGGTCTGGAAGAGCAACTGAATGGAATGGACAGTGTCTTGAAAGGAAGATAAAACGAGAGTAATGGAATGTAATGTCAGAAAATCAGGCGATGCTGATCGATTTAATTAGGTAATGAGGCAATAATAGTAATAGATGAGTTTTGTTATTTGGGTAGCAAGAGAACTTCTTTTAGCCGAAGTAAAGCCGATATCAAATGCAGAATGGCTATGGGAAGAAAAGCGTTTCTTAGAAGCGAAACTTGTTGTCATCCAATGTTAATTTATGTGTTAGGAAGTCTTTTCTGAAAGCACTTGTTTGTAGTGTAGCATTGTATGGGAATGAATCGTGGACGATAAGGAGTTCAGACAAAAAGATGATAGAAGCTGTTGAAATTTTGGTCTACGGACCAATGATGAAAATTAGATGGGTAGATCACATAACTAATGAGGAAGTGCGTAACCGAGTTGGGGACAAAAGGGGTTTCTTGCATATCCTGACTAAGAGAAGGGATAGACTGGTGGGACATATTCTGACACATTAAGGAATTATCAGCATTGGAATTGTGTAGGTTAAAAATCATAGAGAGAGACCGAAGGACGAATACAATATGCAGATTCAAAAGGATGTAGGTTGCCGAACGTACTCTCAGATGAAGAGACTTGCACAGGACAGGTTAGGGTGGAGAGCTGCATCAAACCAGTCCGCGGACTGAAGGCCACAACTACAAGAACTTTAATTAGTGAATGGCAAAAAACGCAGGTGACTCCCGTTTATAAGAAAGGTGAAATTGACTCACATAATTACATGCCAATATCCTTGACATCAGTTTGCTGTAGAATTTTCGGGCATATTTTCATCTCGTAAATTTAGTAAATTTCTTTGAGACGGATAAACTGCTATCTATGAATCAGAACGGGTTTAGGAAACATCGTTCGTTTGAAGCTCAGCTTGCGCTTTTCTCATATGACATCTTGCAAGTCATGGATTAAGAGCAATAGGCAGACTGTGTTTTTCTCGATTAAAAAAAATAAATTAAAAAAAAAAAAAAAGGCATTTGACGTGTTGCCACATTGCAAACTGCTAACGAAGATATGAGCAAATGGAATAGGTTGAAAGCTTTGTGACTAGCTGAAAGACTTCCTAATTAATAGAAGGCAGTAAGTTGTTCTCGACGGCGAGTGTTCATCAGAGACGAGTTTATCGTAAGGCATGTCCCAAGGGAATGTGATAGGACCGCTATTATTTTCTATTTATATAAATGGTCTGATGGACAGAATAACTTGTAATTTGCGGCTATTTGCTAATGAAACCGTGCTGTATGATAAGGTGTCGTCATTAATTGGCTATAATAGCTTACAGGATGACTAAGACAAAATTTCCAGTTGGTGTGAAGGTTGGCAGCTAGCTCCCAATATAGAAAAATGTAACGTGATGTAAATGAGTAGGGAAAAATCCCATAATGTTCGAATACAGTCTTGATACAATCGCGTCGTTCAAGTGTCTAGGCGTAACTTTGCAGAGCGATATGAAATGGAACGAACATGTAAGGATGGTTGTGTATAAGGCGGACAGCCGTCTTTGGTTTATTGGGAGAATTCTCGGAACATAGACTTCACCTGTAAGAGAGACCACGTATTAAACGCTTGTACGACCTCGTCTTGAGCATTGATCAAGTGTTTTGGTCCCGCAACAGATCAGTTTAAAGGAAGACATTGAGTTCAGTTTAGAAGCGAGCAGCTAGGTCCGTTACTGATAGGATCAACCAATGCGCTAGTGTCACAAAAATGTTCCGCGAACTCAGATAGGAATCGCTGGAGGAAAGACGACGTTCTGTTCGAGAAATTCTCTTGAGGAAATTTAGAGGGCCTGAATTTGAAGCTGTTTAGAGCATAGAGGTTGAGATACATAACACACCCCAATGAACAGTAAAGAGCCATAAACCTTTTATTGTCCTGAGTTATGTATTGCCCAATTCGTATTGATGAATACCGATAGGAAGGTCGCAATGTTGTATTAACTGATGAGAGTAATTGAACATACTTCGGTCAGGTAGCAAGATAACGGTTAGCAGCTTTCTAATACTGAGCTTCAAGAGACATCGCCGAGAAAACTCAGACAGGTGAACATTTTAAGTTTTATTGAGAAAATTACCCGAAATATACTGCCAGGAATGGGAGGATGTAGTTACTGTGTAACTATAGAAAACCAATTCATCCACCTCCTTAATCACCAGACTAAATGTGATTCAAAATCTACGGGATACAACTGACAATGAAGTAAGGAAGATAACAATAACATCTAAATAACTGAAAAACAGACTTCAAAAAGAGCAGCAGTAAATATCACAAGAGTGTAACCGGAAATTTTTTGGAGAACATGTCGTCTTAGAGAATTAGTTAAGATGGATGTCTACTTCATACTAAACGTTTTGTGCAACATTGGTTTATTAACTGATATGTTTAGTCAGTGTTCTTTAAAAGTAATTTTCGATATTTTACAAATGGTTTCAATGAAATAAGGCCAAATACTTAATTTTTGGGTAATACTGGAAAACTCTTCACAAACTGAACATGCAAAAGTAACCGTCGTCAATTAATAGTGAAGGGCATAAAGTAAACACTGTCACTTCTGCAAATTGAGAGTAAGCAAAATGCGCACACATTTCGTAAAAAAATTATGTTCATGCCTGTGATAATTAGCATACATATACCACTAACATTAAAATTTGAACCGTGCATTTCTCTGAAAAGAATGAAGAATTATCTTGGATGTCAATCTAGAACGCTACGGATAATCTGGTTGGTGTGTTAGGTTTCGCTTATAAATGGACAAAACTATTTTGGTCACAGATCCTTATCGGCAAGCGTCACCGCCTGCCGGACGTTTAGTTTTTTTTTTTTTTTTTTTTTTTTTTGTTTTTTTTTTTTTTTTTTTTCAGCTAAAGTTCATCAAAAAATTCTGAGTTGATTTCCTCGAGAAATTTTGCGAGTTGCATACGATTTTCTTGCTATTTGATTTCTGAACGTCAAGGTTCATGAATTAAAAAGATACAGAAAGCCTACGCAGTTAGAGCTTTCCATTTCTCTCCAATTTTCCGTGACACCAAATTACTACAAGTCTTCTCTCACTCCATCGATCCACTTCTTCCTAGGTCTTCCCACTGGTCTGCTGCCTGACGGGCTCCAGTCAATTTTGGGCCACCTTATTGCCTCCATTCGAACTACATTTCCAGCTCACTGCAGTCTTTTGCTTCTCATTGCTCCCAAGATGGTAGGGTCCTTGTACAGCTCTTGTAATTCTATACTGTGACGACTTCTGGGTCATTCCGTTGTAACGGGTGTTACTCTCGCAAAGATAAAAATGTAAAATTTCCAAAGTAGCTTCAACAAAAATCAAAATTTTGGAAACAGAAGTATTTCCTCTTTAAGTTTCTGATCATTTTCATATATTGCAATCTTCAGTTTATTTTAACAAAATGGAGTAACTAGTGCAAAATATGGTGTAACGGGAGTTACATAATTTGGACATGACCTCTGCATGGGTAGTAGAAGTTGTAAAATTCTGAGAGTTTAATTGACAGAAATTAACAAGTTTTTGTGTGGGTGTCTATTAAACATTGACAAAATTAAATGTGTTCTCAGTTTCCCTTTTTTGCTTAATTTATTTAATGTTTTTAGAGAAAAGGTACTGTACCGGGTGTTACATGATGTGTAACGGGTGTTACACTGTGTGAAAATTTATGTTTTATGCAAATGATTAGTGACTCATTTTCTGTTTACATTAACATAAGGGTGTTAAAATTTAATATTACCAAACTTCTATTTAAAGCCAATACATTTTATCTGAAAAATTTTTATTCCTTGAATTATCGGTTAATACACTTTTGCCTGGACAATCCATTTGATAAACAGTTTAAAACATAATGGAACAACATTTCAATTAATATTCTTTTAGAGATGTTTAGTATACAGTATGTGCAATTAATTTTAAACATCTTTTTCGAACACATCTACACTTTCACTGAATTCATAGTACAGTCTGTTTCCTCGTGACCTGATATCAGGTGTTGGTAACATGGAGACCAGCTGACTAAATTTCACGAAACAGATGTCATTTTCATCAGCTTTGGAAGATTTTTTTGCTATGGCCAGAAACTCTCAGAAACATAATTTTAACGTCCTCTTCATCGTCAACTTGGCTCTGACATATTCCAACATATCGAAACTTTTTTCCGCCTTTTGATGGCATAGGCCTCTTGTTTACAATTGAAATCTGTACCAATACAAACATTCCAGACTTAACTTCTGATCTATCAATGCTGTACACTGACACGGGAGTCTCTTGTGCTTCACTTTTCATTATCTCTTCTTCAGAATCTGTGGAATCATATACTTCCTCGTAGGATAATTGTTGTGTATGGGTGCTCTTGATCACATTTATCTTATTCATTAGAGAAGTGGCAGTTTTGGAGACAAGCAAGTCTTTGTTATAGTGTAGAAAATGGTGGCAAGCTTGAATATGAGGTATACCTTTCACATTGTCCCATCTTTTGTCTAAAAACTGTACATTCTCTTCCACAGTGTCTCTATCTACATAAATACACTTAATTCCCTTCAAGTTACTTTCTGCATAACTGTGAAGTTCTTTAGCTGTGGTGATGTTAATCTTTCTTGACTTAACAGCTGTCTAGACGTACCTCTTCACAGTTCCGCCTAAACCATCCACTGCTCCTTTGCCATGGGAACTGCCAAAAAAGTTCCATTCTGCTGTTAGACAAAAATCATTTTCCATAAAACAGAGATTTGACAAATTGTACTTGCTTTTAAATTGCCCTGCACAATTATCAGTAAATATAAACATATGGTTTATCCCCAAATTGATAGCTTTGATGTGCTCTACTATAGTACTAAAGAAAGTCCAGACTGCATACTTGTTGAGTGATAAATCGTTACTTATTATAACATAGGATTTCACTATACCATTCGGAATCCAAATGCAGCATGTAAAAACTGTGACATGTGGATGGGCCCAATGAGCACTCTGAATCTCATCTTGCGATATCAATGAGTAGTTCTCAGCAAAATCCATTTAGACTACAGCTTGTCCAATTGATAATTTTTCTTTACATGCATGAAAATATTCTGATTGAACTCTCTTTACCAAAGCAGTGACTTTTAAAATGTGGAAGCTTCTTTGTCAGTTCATTCAAAGCATACTCGCAGGTTCCTGAATATTCCTTCAGACTTTGATGACCATTGACATCTTCCCATTGTTTCCATGTAACCTGTTTCTGTATATCCGCATCAGAATGAATTAACTCAGAAACATTTGATAGACATTTGGAGCACCTGCCAAACATGCAATTTTCTTCTGCTGCATCAGAACACAAATGATCTAACAAATCTTTGTAGTTTTGAGGGAAAATGGGAATTATTTTTGCAACAGATTCAACCAAAGTTAAAAAAATTATAGTGATACTTGCAGACACAAAAATTGTGTGGTGTCTCTGATACCAAAAGGACTTGCGGAGGACGCAGAGAATAGAAAGTTGACTTTCCCACTTTTATCTCAGGGTGATATTTTTTTAAATTCTTTGTATGTTTCACCTATGGTAATAACCATGTGCATTTTCTGTAATTTCTTTTTTGTTTCGCCTTTTTTCTAACTGTTACAACATCTTTAATGCCTGGGGCTTGACGGCTAACATCATCACGGCAGTAAAATTCTTGAATACATATGTTCCTTTGATAAACCAGTGGATGGTGATTTTCGGTGCACATTTTCACGTAAAACATCTCGACCAATTGTGTCAACCACTAATCTTTTTAATACAGCGACTTTTTTGTTTGGACTTTGTGGCAGCAACTTTTTCACCCTGTTCATTGCTTTTCCAAATGACTGAAGGCATTTGTAAGTTCCTATTGGGGAAGCAAGATGGTCAGTAGGCTCCACTGGGTTTGAAGTCTTCAGTTTTACTTTTTGCCTGTGCAACCTTACTCTCTAATTTTTTTTACGATTTGCTTCTTCTAGTTGAGGATTTTTTGCAGTATTGTTTTTTAATATATGTCTCCTTTGTCCCTCTGACGCTCCTTTTCAAGATGTGCCTGATATTTCTCTCTGTCTTCCTTCAGCCTCTCCCTGTATCTTTTCATGCAATCATTTACAGGAGCCATTTCTAGAAAGAAGCGCATTGAAACACATTAAATCATGGTATATAGAACTTGTGTTCTTTGTAGCTTGAACTACTGAAGAGTTAAAAATTATTTTTTACTGAAATACCTAAGTATTACATTTTATAACTGGGTTCACATTATTATTGTAACACCCGTTACATAAAGAGTTGTAACAACCGTTACACTATTTCTGGACAAATAAACTGAAATATTAATTAAAATATGTTACAGTCTCAATAAGCAACCTTATAACCTCACTTTCACAGCAGGATATTGTAACCAAATATTTCATACAGTGGTAATTAAAACTTTTGTATGTTTTGTGTAACGGGTGTTACATGCTGCAATAAGTTCTCTAAATACTATTATTTATTACTGGATTTCGTCTTAACTTGAATTGTAATACATGGTTGAACTTGGAAAGGTTCACACAATTTCCCACCAAAGTACAAGATCAACAATGGTGTCACATAACAATGGCAGGGCCTCCAACTCAAGTATGAGAAAGAACATTTACCATCTCATGAAAACTACCGACAAACTCTTAAAAAAATGCATAAATTTCACATAAAAAGCAAATTTTCTTCTAGGGCAGTGTAATTCAGACTTTAGACAATAGATATAACAAAACAACACACAATTTTTTAACAATTGGAAAAATCACTCAGAGGCTCAGTTGGCATGGAATGCCCCATTCCCCATTTGCCTGATCACGAACTGGTCCAAATACTTTCCTCTGGACCTTCCTTTCGATCTTGATTAAGGTTTTGTTTTCGAGTGCTCCAGGTTTTGAGAGCCATAAAGTACTATTGTCTTGTATAATTGTAGAATTAACTGCTGAGAGACACTTCTACATTGTAATAGGGGTTAGAGAATGATATCATCTGCAGTCTTGCTTTTCTCTCTGGTTCCGAAGAAATGGATGCAAGTAATCTGAACTCTTTCACATGCTTATACTTTTTGTCGTACACTATTCAGTCTTGATAGTTATGGATCTTTCTTCCTGTGGTAGAATACTCAGTCTTCTCACAGCTGATTTGTTGGCCAATCCATGCTGCCATTAACTTCAGGGGCTGAGTACTTCTCTTCCTGTGTGCAAGCTAATAGTGCAATGTCACCAGTACAGGACAGATATGTATTTTTTTTTTCATTGCCAATCTCAATGCTTTTTGTTTAATTCTCGCATTACCTTCTCGAGTGTCAGGTTGAAGAGGACAGATGCCATGTGCATGCCGTAATCCTGTTACAACTTTGACGCTTTATCTCATTTTATTGCCTACTTTAACATTAACTTGTGTCATTTAAGCATACCTCCACCAGTTTGATCGATTTATTTGTCATACCGAACTCTCTCAAGGTATATATACCGAAGCCTACAAACAGAAGATTGTCGTTCTCGGTCGTTTTCGTACATTTTTTCACAGACCTACTTTAAACAAAAACCTGGTCTGTAGTTGATCGTCCTGTTTGGAAACTTCCTTGGCATTCTTCAACAATGTCTGATACTAGTGGTTTGATTCGTTCTAATAGGCAGCTGGACAAATTCTTATAACATGCTGATTAGCACTATGCCCCTAAAGTTGTCACATACTGATCCGTCTTTCTTTTTATGTATGGAAGATATCACAGCTTCCTTACAATCCTCTGGTATTCCTGTTTTTCCCAAATTAACTCGATTAGTTTTGGTCTTCAGCCTTGAGAAGTTCAGCGGGAATATCTTCCTCTCGTGGGCTCTTACCATTCTTTAGGTTTTTTATCTGTTTCCTTATCTTTTCAATGGTGAGTGGAGCACATTCTGGGTCTACTGTCACTGGATTATCAAACTCTAGTAATTCGGTTGGTTCATCAGAGTTTAGTATTTCTCTGAAGTATTGTACCCATCTACTCCCAGTTTTTTTATCTTCTTTCAACATTCTTACATTGGCATCTTTTATGAAATTCTATAGATGGTATGCCCCTCCTTTTATAAAATTCTTTACATCTACTTCCACGAAAAGAAAATAACAAATATACGAGGCGCGTCCAGAAAGTAAGTTCCGTTTGGTAATAAAATGAAATTGTACACAGATACAGAAGAAATTTTTATTGCACAAAATTCTACAACTCTTAAACTACTTTTCCACATAACTTCCGAAGTTTTTCAGGCATTTGTCATAGCGTGGCACCAGGTTTTGTATACCTTCTTCTTAGAAATCTGCCGCCTGTGTCTTCAACCAGTTGGAAACAATTTCTTTCAGCTCGTCGACCATAGCGAGAGCACTAATTGTAAACCTACGGTTTTCCGGGAACTTGTCATCAATCGTGTGAACCAGATGGACGCCCACTTCGTTATTCATCGTGGTCATCACTACGCCCACCATTGAACTGTCGGACCCATCTTCTCACCATCGAATCACTCATCTCATTTGGTCCGTAAACATCGCAAATTTGCCGATTTCGCATTCAGAAACCGAATCACCGACCTGATTTCACAGGCGGCGGGATTTTCAATCAACGCCGACATTTCAAACAAGCACAACAAAGCGTACGTAACTGACAGCGATCAACAAATGGCGCACGTTCTTCTCCTTGATACACATCGTCTACAGCGCAGGTGCGGAACTGCAATCGCAGCAGTACAGCGGAGATAAATTGAAACGGAACCTACTTTCTAGATGCGCCTCGTAGAATTTGGTCTCCAGCCAGTTCAGCGGGAATATTGTCCTCTCGTGGGCTCTTACCATTCTTTAGGTTTTTTATCTGTTTACTTATTTTTTTAATGGTAGGTGGAGCATATTCTGAGTCTACTCTCAAGTAGTTCGATTGGTTCATCATAGTATGGTATTTCACTTAAGTATTCACCCAGTATTTTATGTTGTGTTAACATTCTTCCATTGGCATCTTTTATGAATTTCTATAGATGGTATGTCCCTCCATTAAAACTTTTCATTTTTCTATAAAATTCTTTACATCTTTCAATGGAAAGAAAATGTCAAATATATACAAGGATCTACAGCTTGCTTATACCCGTGAGTGAGACAAAGTCAAATATTCTCGGATTGTAGAGATTTGGTTCCCTCTTCTGTAAATATGGTAAGCATTAAGTAAAAGGTATAGACTTTTAAGTTCCGAACAATTAAAAACGAGCGAAAGTGTCGAACCGTGACCGCTGAAAATCCGCCATCAAATTCTGTTTTCGAGAACATTTGAGAAATTCCAGTCAATGAGACGCGCTCCGGTAATTCAATATTATTCCTATGATGGACTATCCGGAGCGCATCACGGAGTAATAACTCCTCACAATGGCGTTAGCGGTGACCGACGCGCCGTGGGCGGCCGCCGCTCCAAATTTCGTCACAAAATTCATATTCCTGGCGCGCGTTGGCGGCCATTCACAGTGGAATTGCATTAGCGGCGCTGATCGCCGTACTGTGCCGATGCTGGCGCGCTCTCCACAGTGGAGCGCCAGATTCACTCGCCACGACCGGCCGCGCACGATTCCACAAGAGGGCTACACCGAGTGCCGGGCGTAGCTCATCTGTCCGCAGGTATTTCCCGAACCTCTTGCTCCACAACTGAAGGGTTGTAAGAAAATTTCCTGTTGGAGGTCATCAAAAAATCTGTCAAAAATCATAATGGTTAATGCCTAATGTTGTAGTAATAATAATGTCGTTATTGAATGTTGCAGCAAATCATAACTGATGGGTCGCAACAACACTTTCGCAATGAAAATTAAAATTTTGAATAAATAATAAAAATTGACATTAATTAACTTGAAACAGTCACTGAGGTAATTAATTAAGCTGACTTAGCATTGATTACAGCCTCCAACCAGCACCTCTAACGATTCACGAACAGCACAACTTCACTAATAAATGTGTTAGAATCCATGTAGTGGTGATGGCGTGTTCGAGTTATAATCAAAATCGTAATAGAATGAAACTTCATTCTGCAGCGGAGTGTGCGCTGATATGAAACTTCCTGGCATATTAAAATTGTGTGCCGGAACATGGACTCGAAGCTGGGACCTTTGCCTTTCGCGGGCAAGCGCACTACCGACTGTGCTATCCCGACACGACTCACGATGCCGCCTCACAACTTTACTTCCGCCAGTACCTCGTCTCCTACATTCCAAACTTCACAGAAGCTCTCCTGCAAACACGCAAGACTAGCACTCCTGGAAGAAAGGATATGGTGGAGACATGGCTTAGCCATAGCCTAAGGGATGTTTCCAGAATGAAACTTCACTCTGCAGCGGAGTGTGCGCTGATATGAAACTTCCTGGCAGATTAAAATTGTGAGCCGGAACCGGGACTCGAAGCTGGGACCTTTGCCTTTCGCGGGCAAGCGCACTACCGACTGTGCTATCCCGACACGACTCACGATGCCGCCTCACAACTTTACTTCCCCCAGTACCTCGTCTCCTACTTTCCAAAGTTCACAGAAGCTCTCCTGCAAACACGCAAGACTAGCACTCCTGGAAGAAAGGATATGGTGGAGACATGGCTTAGCCACAGCCTAAGGGATGTTTCCAGAATGAAACTTCACTCTGCAGCGGAGTGTGCGCTGTGAAACTTCCTGGCAGATTAAAATTGTGTGCCGGACCGGGACTCGAACCTGGGACCTGGCGGAAGTAAAGTTGTGAGGCGGCATCGTGAGTCGTGTCGGGATAGCACAGTCGGTAGTGCGCTTGCCCGCGAAAGGCAAAGGTCCCAGGTTCGATTCCCGGTTCCGGCACACAATTTTATTCTGCCAGGAAGTTTCAAAATCGTAATAGTTGATAGTCCCTGATTGCAAGGATAATAGCTCAGTATTATGAAACTCCGTGGTGCAATGAGCTTCACAAATACTACAGTCAAAGTTCTCAATAATTTTAATAATATTGTTTAAAGCATTCAACTTCCTTATAAATCTTTACATGAACTATTTTTTTTGGTAAATTGGTTCCAGGGCCTGGGTAGCGTACGCGTTTAACTGGCTGAGCAGAGTCTGGCATTTAACGAATTTCATAAATATTACTTTCGTCAAGTCTAGTAAAACTACTATAATACTTTCAATACTGTTAGCCTGGTTACTTTCTATATATATATATGAAAGCAACTCTACGTGCAAACTCTAGCACGTTAAAATCTTTGGCATAATAATTGGTTGCAAAACTTAGAACAACACTGCACAGTAATTACTAGTCTCTGTAGATGTAACACGTTTAGCAATTCTTTAACTCGTCTAGCGATTACTTTATAACTGATCGTAATTACTTTAAAAATGATTGAACTGGTTAGTCGATGTACAGGCTTGCCTAATCAACATAATCTAATAATGGTGAGAATGGGGTGACTACAACTACTTACAAAATTAAGTCATATATAATTGAACCAAAATTCTGATTCGGTTGACACTACATATACATGCATAAAAAATAGAATGTTACAAAAGTACTCATCTGTTTTCGTCGTCTTCGTCGTGCGGTCCATACAAGACAGATATGATTACAATAGATACTCTTACTGCTGGTTCAAAATATTTTTATCGACAACTCTTTCTTCAGCTCGTCTGGCTGAAATCTCCATGCACTGATATCACCTCGATACGCCTTCTAGTCTCCGTAATTACAACGACGATCACACTCGGTGACAATAGACTTGATAACCAAACAATTACTTTTCTTGCACACATGAATAAACATTACTCTGTCACTTTCGAGTATAAATAAACTTATTTCGCACTTCCTTCAATACATTAAACAGTACGCCTCTCAGGCTTATTGCAATTGCATCAACAAAACATTTATGTGTTTACTATAGCGAGTCCGCTCCGCGACTGCTTCAGCAGCGCGACACTCACAGTTACTACTTCTGTACCAAAGACAGTCTTTGCAACAGGTTCAACATTTTCTCTGGCGCATTGCACACTTACAGCATAAGAATGTCCGTGCAATCATGCGGGTTTACACATACAGTATATGTTTATACTAAATGATTCAATATAGAAAATGACGTTACATAAGAAATAGCCGGCTGCGGTGGCCGAGGGGACTGAGGCGCTCCAGTCACGGTCTGCACGGCCACTACGGTCGGGGGTTCGAATCCCCCCTCGGGCATGGATATTTGTGCCGTCCTTAGTATTAGCTAGTTTGTAAGTAGTTTGTAAGTTTAGGGACTGATGACCCCGTAGTTAAGTCCCATAGACTTTACAAACAAACATTACATAAGAGATATATCTAGCATACAAGAAATGAAAATACGTGAAATGAACAAACTTAAGACAATATACACATTACGTTAAATCAAACTGTAAGATACAGCGACAGGTGTACTCTTACAGCGTTACTCACGAAATTTAGGGTGAGAACTGAACTACTGATTGTTTGGAATAATTAATGCTGCAGCAGTAACTATTTATTAATATTTTTATTGGCACGACGCGTTTCGGCAGCACGCTGCCAACATCGGGTGCATTTTTACAGTCACTGGTTATATTCTTGACTTATTATGTTTTGTGTTGTGGATGCCAGTGGGGTTATATTTGTACATTTTTAACCTGTTCTGGAAGATATAGCTATTTTTAGTATTATGTTTCAACATTATAGTTTTTGGATTATTGTAGTGTACATTTTGTATTTGAAGGTTACTCTACAAAGATCCTTTAAAGCTAAGATAAGCTATTTACATCAGTATTTATAGTGAATATGCCATAAAAAAGTGCATATATAGCTGCATGTGTTGAATCTGAAGTTGCTACATTTTAAAGAATTAATCAGTCAGTGTTACATTATTAATTTTACTTTTATTAATTTTATATTTTAATGAATAATGCATTCAATACTGGAGAAATTTTTGAAGAAATTAGTATTGTTGCATTCCATTTTATCATTTAGCAGAAGGTCACCATGTATTTTCTCATGCATGACGATTTCTAGTTCTTCATAGAGGTTCATTATATGTCCCTTGCCCATTTTATGCACTTTATGTTTATGAACTACTGATGCCACGTGAAAGAAATGTTAGCTTTTATCTCCCAATCGTTGTCTCCTGAAAAAATGAAAATGAGCGTATGGCTTTCTTGGCCGGGAGATCCCTTGCGAGATTGTTCGGCCGCCTTAGTATAAGTCTTTTGAGATGACGCCACGTGGGCGACATACGTGCCAATGATTATGAGATGATGATGATTAGGACAACACACAACAACCAGCTCCCTGCCGGGAATCGAACCTGGGTCAACTGCGTGGTAGTCAGCGACGCTGGCACTGAGCTAAGGAGGCGAACAGAGCTGTCTCCTAATTTGATAGAAAATAAAAATAAAAGAAATAATAAAACAATTCTGCTGATACTTTACTACATTAGGGACACAACATAAACAATACCTACACTAACAAAGAAAGTACAGAAATACACCAAAATCGTATGACAGATAATGTAAAGTTCTCTTATTGCGCTAGTGATACCCCCGCATCTGCAAAACTCGGCAGTCGCCCATTAGAGGCCTCTGCGTGTGCCATGGCGCATTGCACTTTGACCTGCCGGTATGCCAGTAGTGACGGTGCAGTGTGCCTCTGAAGTTGCGCTTTGTGACGTTATTTGTGTAGTGAAGCGTCAGATGGGTCGGTGATTGGTAATCAGTCCTGTTAATGTTCAAATGTTTGTAGAGCTTATGGGACTTAACTACGGGGTCATCAGTCCCAAAACTTACAAACTACTTGAGAAATAGCTAATACTAAGGACGGCACAAATATCCATGCCCGAGGGGGGATTCAAACCCCCGACCGCAGTGGCCGTGCAGACTGTGACGAACGCGCCTGCTAATGTCTTGCAATTGGTTGAGATGAAATTCCGAAGAGCCCTTCTTCGTGAATACGGACTTTGTGTAGAAGAAAAATCATTCACATGTTTTCTGGGGTCTATTATAGCGCAGAAATATGAGCATAGATTAGAAACACTATAATAGATAATAGGTAACATGCGAATGATTAATCTTCTAGACCAATACCATCTACAGGTTTCTTCGTAACTTCACCTCAACCAGTCACACTATATTAGCAGGATTTATTACCAATCGCCGACCCATCCGACACTTCATCACACAAATAGCGTCACAAAACGCAACTTCAGAGGCACACTGCACCGTCACTACTGGCGTACCGGCAGGTCAAAGTGCAATGCGGCATGGCACACGCAGAGGCCTCTAATGCTCGACTGCAGAGTTTTGCAGATGCGGGAGTATCACTAGTGCAATATGAGACCTTTACATTATCCATCATACGATTTTGGTGTATTTCTGTATGTTCGAGCCTAAGTACTTTCCTTGTGAGTGGTATCAATAATAATGTTACCGATGGCAGTGCTGTTAAAGCAGAGTTACTCAACAAAGGTTTCCGAAATTCATTACCCCAAATAATATGTAGTAAATTCATCAGAATTCAATTCAAGAACAGTTGCCATCATTCGTAATTTAGCAGTAGATATCCTAGGAGTAATAAAGCAACGTAATTCCCGCCTCAATTACGTTCCTCTCAGAGTTTCCTGATGCAAAAGTTCCTTACCTACTTGTTATATACAATCACCCGCTCAGCAAAAGATCTTTACCCAAAGCCTGGAAAGTAAAGTTGCCCAGCTCACTCCAGTAGTCAAGAAAGCCAATAAGAGTATTTTTCTTATTGTATTATAAAAACAATGTAAAGCGTCCAATTATTTTTCATTATCGACTAGTTTCGACCCAATGTAGGGCCATCTTCAGAAAGTTGCTCCAATACCGTGCGGAGCTGAGCAGGAGCAGTGCGTTTCGTAGGTGCTGTCACTGCTGAGGAACTCACAGCTCTGGTCAGTTCCCGCACCACCTCGGAGCAACATCCTAAAGATATGGCCCAATATTGGGTCCAAACTAGTCGATAATAAGAAGTCAGTTCTGAGCTCTAGACTAAGTAATAAAAACATTATGAGGCGGGGCTTGGGATTAATGAAGAATTTTGTAGGAAATATCGAAAAGTGGCCCTCGTATATATTTCGCAAGTCCAAAATATTGATTGATATTCGTAACTGTCTTTCAGAACTACACAGCCATACTATACTTCGAAGTTTATGTCCTGTCAATTTTTAATTAGGCCGTTAATTACCTGAAAATGTGAACCGAGCCCGCGCTGCTGGAGTAAGGAACCTGGTTTTAATCTACGCAGGATACAGATTACCATCAGCCCTATGTTATACAGAAACATTTATTCCTTAGCTACCAGTTTCGGCATTCCATTATGCCATTTCAGGCCCCGATATCGACGTATTACATCCATTTAAACGGGGATCGAAACTGGTTTCGTGGACTTCTTGATAAAGTAAGAAAAAGTAAAGCAGTCAACAATCCGAAGATTGGTTTGAACACCACAGTGCTTTACTAGGCATGGACCTGTTTGGAGGTGGTATGCCGTTGCTTTCCTCCGAATTGACTTACCCAACCAGTTTATACGGGGACCTACAGTTTAACGTAGGTTCCGAGTCACGGTGTTTCTCGGTATTTTACACACGAGCAATACTTCCAGAGGTGAAAGAAGTGGAAAGTGACAGATAAAAATCCTAGGCCCTGGCGGAATCGAACTCACGATCTTCGGATTCATGGTCTGGCACTATACCACTGTGCAACAGAGGAGCATTTCTTATATCATCTTTGAAACCACAAGCAGTCCTGGTCGTCACAGTCGTTGTTGTTGGATCTTACTGATAGCAAGAAGTGATATTAAAGAGCAGACCAACATGTAACTAATGTGCATTGGTTACTTTTAACGACAGGATTCTGATGATGATCCAGGCCGAAACACGTAAAATGAAGTCCTTAGTTCTACAACTGAGGCTGCCTACACTACATTTTTCCGTGGAGTATTGCTCCGCGATCAGCGATCCTTACGAGGCGAGACTAACGAAGAAGTTCAGATATCAGCAGCTCCTTTTGTATTATCGCGATAGCAGGAAACGACTGTCCCGGAAATGATACACGAATCGAGATAGAAGTCATAAAAAAGGCATTGTCCTTGTGGAAAGATCTGTTTGCCACATTTATTTCTGCTTTTCTTCAGGGGATGTAGAAACTCACAGTTTACATCATAATCATGGCCTTCTCTGAGCAGATGTTCAGCAAAGACAGATGTTCAGAAAGATGACACTACTGGAAATATTGGAAATCAATAAACATTTGGCTCAGGATGCTAGTTTAGTATTAAACGATCAGATCCAGTTCCCCTCTACACCTCTACTGAAATAAGTTTTATTTTCAACCTTCCTTCCTAATAAAATAATCCTATTAGTTTTGATTCTCTACACATATTTATTATATTTTTATATAAATGATAATAAGTCTCATAAATAAGTTTTTGCGATGAACTTTCCTGTGGAGTATCGATTATCTGTGATAACATCTTTGTAAATCTTAACATCTTTGAAAACATGTGTACTACATTCAGTTGTCACCTGATGATGGCCTAAGAAGCCGAAAGCCGGTTTGTGACCAATAAAAAAGTTTTGCAGAACATCAGGAAGTCGTTCCTTTTTGATATTATTATCATGTTCTGTCAAGTACCGACGGAAAAATCTATTAATTTTATAAAGTGTGCTAGCAAGGTGCAGTTAACCGTCATGTACAGAAGATTATTGAAGCAGAAGCTAACAGCTATACAGCATATATGGTTCAACAGGGAATGTTTACATCGCAAAGTTACACCAAAGTACGTGAACATTAAAACAAGAAGTACTTCAGCAGCAGCAATGAAGGCTATAGAAGTCGCCGAAAGAACGCGGGTGAAAGAAGAAATGCGACATTGGTACAAAATTCGTGACAACGTAAGTCTACATCTAAAGGTGTGTCACATGTGTATTGTGGCCTTCACACATCCGTACGAATTCGATTGTTTTGATCGTAATGTGCGTGAAGATATTAACTCTAGTGTCCACCAAATTTATCTGCGCCAGCATGAAAAGCTGCTAAAGTTAACTAGTGACAAAACACTTGCGACATCGGAGGTATCTGTAGCAACATTACCTATTAAAAAGTTTTCTGATCGTATCACAAACTTATCCAGTACAGTTATTACTACAGACGAACTAAAAGTGTTAAATAAAGGTATTAAATATGCTCCACCTTGCACCATCACCAGTAAACAGTTGGACATACTGAAAGTTGATCTTGAGCTCGCTCTAGGACAAGATATCTCTTGTAAACATTTAGTAGCCCATGAAATTAAAAATGCTCATTCTAATTTTGATGTATCATCACGCAACGAACATAATACGTTGCAGAAGTTTAAAAACAAAATAATTTCAGATGATGTCATTGTTTCTAAAGCTGACAAATCAAACAGTTTGGTATTTATGAACAAAAGTGATTATGTCAACAAAGTGAACCAGTTCCTTAATAATCCAGATTTTAAGCAACTACCTAAAGATCCTACTGCTAGTTTCAATGAACAAGTCAAAGCCACTATAAAATCATGTAACAGCATTATATCTGAAAATAACATCCGAGTGCTAGTGAATATGAACCCCATGGCTCCTAGATTATATGGTTTACCTAAATTACATAAAGATCAAATTCCTGTAAGGCCAGTAGTGTCATCATTTTCTGCTCCTTGTTACTTATTAGCAACAGAGCTAGATTACATAATTAAAAAGAAAACAAGTTTTAAACCAAAATTTGGAATCAAAAATTCCATAGCTCTTGTTAACAAAATTAAAGACATACAGGTCCCACCTAATTCTAAACTTGTATCGTTTGATGTCACCAGTCTGTTTACAAATATTCCCACTGATGAAAGTATTGGCATCCTTACTGATCTTTTGCACAAATGTAAAGTAAACCCTGTTGAAACACATGACATAATCATTGCTGCAGAGACATGTGTGAAGCAAAATTACTTCCAATTTGAAAATAAATACTACAATCAGTCTGATGGCCTAGCTATGGGTTCTACTACATTCAGTTGTCACCTGATGATGGCCTAAGAAGCCGAAAGCCGGTTTGTGACCAATAAAAATGTTTTGCAGAACATCAGGAAGTTGTTCCTTTTTGATATTATTATCATGTTCTGTCAAGTACCGACGGAAAAATCAATTAACAATAATGTCTGTAGATATCAGGCTGATGAACAAAGCTGCAGCTTTAAACAGCGTAAAGAATAATGAGCTGGCAGCAGAATTAAAAACTTGAATAATCCAATAAAAGAAAAATAATAATAATAATAAAATAATTACCCAAAACCCCCCGATGATTTTACATTTTAAAAGAAGAGTTTAACTCGGAAAATCTTAATTACAGCTCTTTAAAAACTTTTGACATATTCATTCAACTCAGTCCGCCAGAATCTTGGCAAACATACTATCCTCTCCACATGGCGGGACGGGGGATTGGGGGGGGGGGGGAGCACCGCCACGGCTGACAAGTCAAGGAGAGGGGGAGGGAATGGGAGGAACGGAAAGGTTTCCAAGTTTAAGTCTTGCCTTTTTCTTTCCTTGGGTACGTCTATCAGGCAAAGGAACCTCACATCTACCATATATCATCGACAATGACCAGCCCAGCAAGGAATATCAACGACAACGAATAACTGCAAATTACAACCGGGCGCCGGGAGGAACAACGACGAGAAGTGAAAAATACAAACCCTGATTTCCGACTACGCTCGGGAGGGCACAAGCAGGTCGCAGATGTGCAAAACGCCACATAAATTCCGCTCTTTATGCTTAGTAACCAAATAATTCAGAAGAACGCTAGCGTCACAGACGAGGTATCTGAAAATTGCTAGGTAATGGCAATGACCAAGGGAAGTTAAACTTGACTTCAACACGTAGGAAGCAGCCAACACGCGCTTAAACAGAAGGAACCGGCCTCCAGGCCCGAGCGAATAGCTTCGTCCAAGCACCGGTCCCTCAGCGTCGCGTTGAGGTGCCGCAGCCTCACTCCCTTCACAGCGACGCCGGTCCAACGTACACGGTAACCTTGGCCCGTCAACTCGCCGAGTCTTGTGTGTGTGTTTTTTTTTTTTTTTTTTTTTTTTTTTTTTTTTTTTTTTTTTTTTTTTTTTTAAGTTTTAATTTTTAAGCCAACTGCGGGAAACAGTTGGCAGGCTTACAGCAGCTGCGGTGGCTGCTCTTCAGCCATGCGACATACATGTCGTGACAGAATGGTAAAAACAATATATAAAACAGAGGAATAAAATTGCGGAATTTAAAAACAATTGAACACTGAGTTTTGGAGGACTAAAACATAAATGGACTATGAGGCAAACAAATATCGGAGAACGAGAAACAGACGAGCAGTAATAAAATACACATAGTCAGTAAAAACAGCGGGCCACGGCGACTGTTTAAGAGTACATTGCAGGAAACACAGGGACAGACACGAAGACAGTGGACGGCGCACAGAATAAAACTTGAGGACGGCGATCACGGAGGCACTGATTAAAAACACACGACACTGGATACACTGGCACTGTACACGTTGTTAAAAAATCGAGATGCACCAGCGGGGAGTGGGGAGGGGGATGGAGGGGGGACGTAGGACAGGGATGGGGGAAGCGCGGGGGAGGGGGGAGGGAGGGAAGAGAGAGAAAGGAGGAGAAAGAAGGATTGACGAGACTCTGGGCATGCCAAGCGGGTGGGAAGAAAAGGGACAGGAGAGAGGGGAAGGGAGCTGATGCTACGGGGAAGGGATCAGAGTTGGTAGGAGGGACGAAATTCGGTATCCGGTAGAGGAAGTGTGCGGAAATTGCCTTGGGAGAGGATACGGGGCGTATGTAGGTGAAGGCCGGGAGGAATGGTTTGGCGGAGGCGTGGCAGAGGCCCGGGATTGGTGAGAATAGGGTATACCAGAGGGTTTTTGGGACTCGATTTTGCGGGTTGTGTAAAGGAGTCGGAGAGTAGGGGATTAGGTCATAGAGGATCCGCGTGGGAGAAGGGAGTCTGATACGGTATGCGAGGCGGAGGGCGTGGCGTTCTAGGATCTGGAGGGATTTGTAGAAAGTAGGAGGGGCTGATATCCAGTCGGGGTGGAAGGAACAAAGGACATGGCGCATGATTGATTGATAGGTGTGAAGGACAGTGGAAGGGTTGAGGCCCCACGTCCGGCCGGTAAGGAGTTTAAGGAGGTGAGGCAGGACAAAGCTTTATCACGGAGGGATTTGAGGTATGGGATCCAGGACAGTTGGCGGTCAAGGGTAAGGCCAAGGTATTTGAGGGTGGGGATGTGACGGATTGGGCGGTTATGGAGGGTAAGATAGAAATCGTGGAGACGGAAGGAGCGGGTTGTACGATCTATGACTATTGCCTGGGTTTTTTTTGGATTCACGGATAGGAGCCACCGGTTACACCATGAGGCGAACTCGGTGAGGTGAGACTGGAGCAAAACCTGGGAACGGGCAAGGGAAGGGGCGAGGGCACGGAAGGCGGTGTCGTCAGCATATTGGAGGAGATAGACGGGAGGTTTGGGTTGAGGCATGTCGGCAGAGTAGAGGAGTTAGAGGAGGGGACAGAGGTCTGAGCCCTGGGGCACCCCGGCGGAGGGGTAGAACATACATGAGTCGGAGTTGCAGACAGTGACATAGGAGGGGCGGCGGGTAAGGAAGGAAGCGATGAGGCGGACGTAATTAATGGGAAGGGCGTAGAACTGGATCTTGAAGAGGAGACCGGAATGCCATACACGGTCGTAGGCTTTTTGGATGTCGAGGGAGCCGAGTCTTGCATGGGCGGCCACAGATATACACGCCGACAGCGATGACTCGCGCCGTCGCGAGACAAATGAGAAACGTCGCCCCACCCGCGGTGAAGTAGGAAGGAATATCGATACGTTCGCGGCGGCTAACTGGCACCAGTGCACGTAAATCGAGCCGACACGGCTCAGTGGCCGTCATGTAAGGTCATGGACTATTTATTATTTATTTATTTATTTACCCTTCTTGCGGACCAGCTGCCTTTGCGTATATAGCTGGTCGTGATTACAAAATCTATGTGATACATTTATGCGACTATGATACCTTATTTTCTTTATACATTTACAGTAATTAGATAAATAATACAAAGAAAAGCGTAAAAACTTTTCATAAGGAAAACAGAAAGGCAACTTAAAAACATTAACTATTTTAAGAAGAGAATAATAGAAGATAGGAAAGATTGGTTTGAGTGACAGTCTGAAGAATAAGAGAGGAAAGTCCAGGGTGGGAGGCCTCGGAATTTACTTCGAGCCCTGCCATCCTGGAGTTTTCTCATTTTAAGACTCTTTTGATTTGCTACATTTGATTGGTTACATTTCGCAAGTATTTATATCGTCCTCTGTGTCGGTGCTGTCATCTGTGGTATAATCTGTACTGTTTGTGCTTTCAGTGTCAGATTCATCATAAGTGTTTTGTCTTCTGTTGTGGGCGTTTCGTGTTGCATTACGTCTTACGTTCTGTGTGTACTCGTGTTTTATTTGTAGTGAGACTTCGTCCGTCAGCCTGTTCATTATGTCCCATCCGTTCTTATCTCGTATTAGTTCGTTTAGGTCTTTAGTCGTGTCAAACATAGTGTGAGTGTGTGTTTTGTAGAGCTGACAGTGTGTTCTGGGGTCCCAATTTCTCCAAACGTACAGCATGGATTGTCACTGAGACCAACACGTGTGAGGTGTGTGGGGTAGGGGCCGTGTCCCTACAGGAAGTGGATCATACCCCGGCTGGGATTGATATGACCCATTCGAAGACGTTCCCTTATATTCGGGAAAAAGTCATAGACACGTCTTCCTTTCTCGCAGTTTTCCCATTCCCTTTGCCATGTGTCGATTCTCCATTTAATTAGTTGCCTCCGTTCTATTATCTCTTGTCCAACAAGTTCGTGGACCTTGTCGTATTTCCCCGCCTTCAGCCAGTACATAGCAGCTCTTAGTCGTATGGTAAGGTCTATTGGTGGTATCCCCAGTACCACGCAGAGTGCTTCGTCTGAGGTAGTGTTGAAGGCTCCAGTTAGCCTTAATAGGACACTTCTTTGACCTTTCCTAACAGTGGCAATGTTGGTCTGTAGTGCCAGACGCTGTGCCCATGAACTGGCCGCGAAGCAGATTACTGACTCGAAGAGGGCTATGTGGTATGTACGTAGAGTTTGTGTAGGTAGTCTGTACGTTGTGGTGTTTAGCCTGGCAAGTTTATATGAGGAATAAAGGAGCATACTGCAAACTCCTACACATAATTCGCCTATACGTCACAAAAAAAGGTTAGATACATCACAAGACGTTCTCAGCTAAGCTGAACAAAACTAAGCCCAGGCGATATGTATGATGATGGGAAGTACTGGAGTTACTATATACAGAGAGAGAGAGAGTCAAAGGCTCTTTATACCATGGATAATATAACCATACGGCAGCCATATTTTGATCATATTTCGTGCAGGAATAGTCACTTCTCGAATTTGACAAGACGTAAATATAACATTTACATAGAGACAGATATCTCTAAGAGTATCATACTAAAAACCACTTCATACTTGATATCTTTAAAATGCACTATTCGGAAAGTATAAAACAACAAATTTAGATCCTACTTCTCATTAGTTCACTCATGCACGCAGATACGTGCAAATTCGTGTCAGTTACTTCGTATTATCTGGGAACACTACCTTGCTTCCTTCCTCCTTTGAAACTCGACATTTCTGAATGTAGTAATGTCTGCAAGTGAGTTACTGATGTTCAAATAAATACGGCACTAATGATATTGCGATTACTCAAAAACCTCTCAGATTTCATCAGAAAATGAGATCTTATTGAAAGTCGTCCTTATGCTGACACGCGTAAGTCACATTCGAAAATCAGGGTAAAAATTATATACATACTGAACGCATAGAAAGCTTGAAAAACAACAATGAAAATCGTGGCAGAAACAAGGCGTCGTAATTGATTAGCTACTCACGTGTAATTTCATCCCTCCGAATATAGGCTCTCAAGGAAGTATTTGTTGCCGTGAACTTCAAAATATTCAAATGTTTGTATAGCTTATGGGACTTAAATACTTACAAACTACTTATGAACTAGCTAACACTAAAGATGGCACAAATATCCATGCCCGAGGGGGAATTCGAATCCCCGACCGTAGCGGCCGTGCAGGCCATGACTGGAGCGCCTCAGTCACCTTGGCCACCGCGGCGGTCGCCGTGAACTTCTGAGTGTTCCGAGATACATAGAACTACAATGCTGAACGAAAATATCTCTGAAATTGACTTCACTAAGTTCAGTCAGGTTCTTTTTATTGAAATGTGTTAGATCTGTTTTCTAATAAAACAAACACTGCCCAATGCGGCAATTGACACCAAAGAAGCAATACATCTCTTGTGCTTTCCGGGCCAGTATAACTTATTTCGAATATTTCTCTTTGTTTCTATGTGACATCAAAGAACCCGCCTCAATCCTGTAAACGCTACAGTGTGATTTATCTACGAAAGGCAGTTATAGACATTCTTTGATTTTTGTAGAAGGTCTCTAAACCTGTTGATCACATTTTTTAATACTTTTTACTGATATGTAAAAAACAGTTTGCAGAATTTGGTACGGTTATAAGTGACCGTATTGATCAAGCTATAAATGAGTAACTATTTTTTTTTCTTTCCAGTAACGTAAATCAACAGTGAAAGACCCTTGCACTGAGCCACTGAGAATTGCTAACACGGTGCTGCTGGTGGCCGGCATGTCAACACTTTCGACAGTCGTGCCGACAAAACCTGAAAAAAAAAATGAGCTGACGGGTTTAAAGTTTGTGATAAAATGTTGCATTACAGCTGTCAAATGATTAATAAAATTCGTAAGGATGGCAATCAGCAGTTTCTTTATTAGCTGAAAGCAACCAGTTTCCTTCACTCGATCTTTCTCAAGCCGAGGTTAGCTTAAAGGGCATGTGAATTGTACAGTTATGAGTGAAGCACCTGATCGGTAATCTATTGTTTAAAACGTCATCTATAAGGTTTTTTAACTGACAAGTGTATTTTTTATCCGTATGTTAATGCTATCATCGGGCTGGATTACTTTAATTAGAAACAAAGATATCGTAAAACAAACGTATTGAAATGTTCATAACAAGACATTTCCATAAGAAATGTACAGATGGAAATAGCTTTGGAGTCAAATTTAAGGAAGGCGGGAGATACAGGTTTTTAAATAAATTTAAATGTACCCAATAAAAGGAGTTAAGGACATTCTACGAATTTTATAGAAGTTCCATGTGAGTTGCTAACATGTTTTGAACAGTTAAAGGTTTGCCGAACTCTATCTGCCGTTTCCGATTTTTCCCACGAATGTGGCATACGCCATTCTCTACAATATATTTCAAAACGAGAAAAATCCATGGGTTCGATTGCAAAAAAAGTGCCAAAAGTGACACCATTTTTGTTTTCCTGCATTTGTTTTTGGATATTTCCAAAAACATAATTCGGATTCCGATTCCTGCCCTAATGCCGTTGCAAAACTATTCAAAATCGCATTTACATTTTTTAAAAACTTTTTCTATTTTGAATTTACCCATCGAATCGTGCTGATTTCACTTTTTTCGTATTTTTCCCTGTGTTCGCAGCGGCCACTTTATCTGAAATCGAGAACCGCAAGTAAATTGGTACACCCATTGCGGAGATGCACTAGAACCACACAATTTTTTTTCCAAATATAAAAATATCTGTGATAAAGTAAATAGTCTTGCGTACTATGAAACGTCTTTATATATTTCAAATTCTCCATTAAATAGTGTCGTTACAGTATTGAAAACACAACCTCAGTTACTGTAAACGAACAGATTAACTTTCTTGTCGGTGTCGCTATGTGCTAAGAGATACTATTAGGAAGACGATGTTTGACTATAGACATTATTAAACCAGAATCTGACACATGAGATGTTTTGAGAGAGCAGAATTACGGGACTAGCTTTTTAAGATACTTCTCATTTTTCCAATTATGTTAGTGACAGCTTCCATCAGTTCAGTAGCTGGGCGTTCAGAGATAAGAACACATTCTTGATTCTCAGTTTATGGTGCGGAATGAAACGGCACTAAATTGAGACCGTCGAGATTAATGATCGCACTGAAGAGTCACAGATACGCTGTTAATCAACCAATCGGTTACAAAATTTTCGGAAAGGAAGCGACGCGGGAAGGTCGTCCATCACCCTTGTCACTCTTGTGCGCTAATTTTTCATAACGCGGCAGATAACTGACGTCTGCTGCATGGCGCTGCTTTTAATTAAAGAAGAGCAAAATTTCTAAATGAAGCGTTAATGAAACGAAACAATGCACATTCAAGAACTGAATAGAACATTTTTCGCTGTTTTTTCAGCGTGCAGCGGTACGTGCCGTGTTGATAAGCTCTTATTCATCTTGCGGTTACTTTCAGAAGTGAACTCTCATGTTTTAACGGCTACGCCTCTGGTCTTACGACGGCATAGAATGCACAAATTGTTAGACAAGGCAGACGTTACATTGTGTTATTTGTCGCCCTAAATCTCACCCACTCATTTTCACCATAGATGAGAATAATGATGATTATGAAGACGTGTTTGTAGCTCTATAGTGGCAAATGGTGAGTTCGTTGACGCCAATTTTCTCCTTTAGTAGAAGCCTATGCACTGTCGTGCCATGTCACACAGAGTAGTACGTCGCGATCGCGTAGCTAGCTGTTGGTCAAAGGTAGGCAGTTGGCTGTGCCCCATGGGTCACCCAGTCAACTTTGCGATTGCGACCTACTCTACATGATGTGCACTGGCCTTTGCTTCAGACATTATTGCCTAGAGGCGGTCTGTGTGATGCCGTGACTGCCCCCATCTGACGGTGACACACAAGATCCTGCAGCGTGCACTATGGAATGTGTAGTCGACGTAAACAATTGGTACTCGTCTACTCATATAATACTTACTCAAAAAATTTTTCAGACTGAAAGGGAATATGTCTCGTCGTTTGCTCTGACTATTCGTGACCCCGGGTACTGTAGAGCAGTAATCGCACCGCGAGCTCATGCGGACACAGTGCGTGATGCCGCACCGTTTCACCCTGGAATTGGAGCGCTATGTGGGCGGACCGGTCCTAAATCTATGAAACTTTTGTAAACCTATTGGACCAAACCAGTTCGGTCATCACTCGCTAGACTTAAACTAACTTACACTAAGGACAACTCACACACATCCAGGCCCGAGGGAGGACTTCAGCCTCCAGCGGAAATGGCCAACCAGTCAGTTGCAAGGCGAAGTAGACGTCGTGGCTATTCTGTGCGGCACTAATACAGCAAAAGGTCTTGAAATGTCTCAAAACGGGATACTGCTTTGGCAGTATCATGAAAACAATGTGAAAACTCAGTTCTTTTTACTGAAATGAGTAGTAGCAGCTATAATATTTTCAACGAACAGCTGTTTATACTTATAACTTTACCGGTTTCAATTTAAACCATCTTTAGAAAAGTCTGTTAAATAAAAACGACAAACATAAATTACACACAAATTAAAAAAAAGTATACGAAGCAGTAGTTTAGTCAAGAATGTAATTATATATTAAACAGAGTGATTATGTTGATACATTGTCTTATCCAGGTCAAGTAATAAAAAATTTGTAACATGTAACTTGACATTGAGTCATGATAACAAACAAAAAACATTGCCAGGCTGCGTTCTAGTGAACTAGGGTCTATGAATTCAACGCAGCACTCCACTTTCTGTATTTGTTTCTAAATTCTGGTTGGCCATCGGTCAGACAATTGATGTTATTTGGTAAGTGCCAAAGACTTTTGTGGCAGCATAATTCAACCTTTCTATGCCAAAGTCAGATTCAATCTCGAATAATGTTAATCATTCTTTCTCTTAGTTTGTAATTATGCACACTACAATTACTTTTGAGGTAGTTGGGATATTAATAACACATTTTAGCAGAGAATAAACATATTCTGAAGGTACTGTGAAGATCCCTAGATCCTTAAATAAATGCCCACAAGATGATCTTCGGGTGTTCCACATATTATTTCTAATCACACGCTTTTGTGCAATGAATACATTTTTGCTAAATGATGAATTACTCAAAATATGAAACCATATGAAAGGAGTGAATGAAAATAGCTATAGTAAGCTGATTTTCTGAGATGATTGTCACCAGAATTTATAATAACTCAAATAGCAAAAGCTGCTGAATTAAAACGTATCAGTTGATTATCACTGTGTTGCTTTCAATACAATTTGTCATCAACGTACACACCTGGAAGATACAGATTATTTACGCTGTTATGCCATTGTCGAGTAGAACAGTGAAGACTGTGCGTCCGTTTTCATAGGACCAATTAATAAATTTTTGAAATACATTTAAAAGTCCATTAGTTAATCTTATTTATTGGGTGTGATTACTATACATGTGTCATCAGCAAAAACAGCTCTGCATCATCGTGAACATAAAATGGAAAATCGTTAACATGTATCAAGAACAGCAAATGGCCCAAGACCGAACCCTGAGGGACTCTTGATAGCGCCCCAGTTTGAGGAATGAGCTGAAACATTTATTTCAACTCCATTAATCATTGTATTCAAAAAGTCTTTTGTTGTTCTGTGTCTGTGTTACACATGGAGGATTATGGGTCCGCCTTGATGCAAAACGCATTTGTTTTGTTTCGTACACCAACTGGATTGTGCAGTGGGTCTAAAAATTTGAGAAGACTGCAGAAATAATATGATTAGCAAAATCACGAATCAAATTATTAATGTACAGTTTCTTTTCAGATATTCAGAAGCGTGATTTAGTAAATCATCAGAAAAATTTTGAAAAAAAAAAAATAATAATAATCAGAATCTGTACAGTTAAAAGCTGTTGTGAGATACGAAACACCTCCGCCACTAAGGACTGAAGTGACCTTGACACAGTGTTGTAAGACGGCTTGTCTATTAAATATTCTTTAGTTTTATACAACGATGATAATAAATACTAATATTATAATTAGGTTTGACTCCATAAAGACTGATTTATTTAAAAACATGAACACTTCCTAGTATGCTTTCATGTCTATAAGATACTCTTTATTATATATGTGAGCAAAATATAAATTTTTCACACTTCATTTCAAAAATAAAGGAAATGGTTAATATTCTGGACACCTTGTCTGCAACGCAAATAAGGATGTGAAATAAGAAGTCAACTGTTACAGTGTTTATATTGCTTGGACATTTACCTCAATGTCGAATTTGTACAAAATACATAAATGGATACATAAAGTAATTTCAATTACAGATATCATGCCGAAGCACTCCAAAATGGGTGCGCCATCTTCACTGTTTTTATTCCATCACACCACTTTGGTGACAGGGGGCAGTAAACAGGTCACTGGTTCCCAAAGATGGACGAACTCTTATAGTGTTGTAAAATGCGTAAATAGCTTGTGTGCAACATACTGGATGCCGGTCTGAAAGGGTTAACCTCCCCTCGACAATGTGGTCACTACGGACGAAACACAACCTAAGTTAGTCTGTGTTAAGGACTTGGGAATAATCGTTGTGCCCTTACTTGGCTGGATTGGTTTAGAAAAATGGTGGAAGGCGATGGGCGAAGGCGAGCACTGCGCCACATTCCGTAAATTATATACGACAAAAATTTATGCTTACCTCCACTGACCAATCAATATAATTGATGAGGATCTACAGCAGAATACAGGAAAGAGAAATGAGATTCAGTAGAGCTATGAATCATACAACTAGGAAGGACCAAATTAGGAATGAGGCGAGTAGAAAAGCAGCAGGTATTGAGGTTTCTGTTATCAGTATTTTAAAGGAATACAGGATTTAGTGGTATGGGTTCATTCTCATTACGTATTTCACCGTTCATTCCAATTATGACCTTTGAAATACACGATAAAAAGTGTATCAATTGCGTCTCGTGGGATAAAGACCATGGGGATCTGATGGAAAGAGTAACTTGTAATTTGCTACTGTTTGCTGATGATATTATGGTGTATCGGAGGGTATCGTCCTTAACTGACTGTAACAGCATACACGACGACTTAGACAAAATTTCTAGTTGGTGCGAAGAATGGCATCTAGCTCTCAATGTAGAAAAATGTAAGGTGATGCGCATGAGTAGGAAAAACTATCCCATAATATTCGAATACAGCATTAGTAGTGAGCTTCTTGATGCTGTCGCGTCGTTCAAATGTATAGGCGTAACATTGCAGAGCGATATGAAATGGAACGAAGATGTAAGGACAGTTGTCAGTAAGGGGGACAATTTTGGGAACATGTACATCTGTAAAGGAGACCGCGTGTAAAACGCTTGTACGACCACGTCTTGAATATTGCTCAAGTGTTTGGGACCTGCTGCAGATCAGTTTAAAGGAAGACATAGAAGCAGTTCAGAGGCGAGCAGCTAGTTTTGTTATTAATTTTAACAACATTGTCAGAGGAGAAAAACAGCGATCTATTTGGTATGATCAATATACAAAAAACAGTCTTGATCGCAGAAATTAACAGTTTAATTAACCGGTTTCGACCTGATGTAGGTCATCGTCGGAATTACAAACAGCCCATGTGGCCAGTGCTGCACTCGGATGGGCTGGGCAGTCATGGGCTGTTCTGCTGCCAGTAGGTAACAACAGGCAGAACAATCCAGCCGAGTGCAGCACTGGCCACATGGGCTGTTTTTAATTCCAAAGATGACCTACATCAGGTCGAAACCGGTTAATTAAACTGTTAATTTCTGAGATCAAGACTGTTATTTTGTATATTGAGCTAGGTTTGTTACTGGTAGGTTCGACCAAGGCGCGAGTGTCACGGAAATGCTCCGGCAACTCAGTTGGGGATCGTTGGAGAAAAGACGACGTTCTTTTCGTGAAATTCTGTTGAGGAAATTTAGAGGGCCGGAAATTGAAGCTGAGTGTAGTACGATTTTGCTGCCGCCTACTTACATTTCGCGTGGTGATCACAAAGACAAGATAAGAGATATTAAGGCTAGTACGGAGGCATATAGGCACTCTTTCTTTCCTCGTTCTATTTGGAAGTGGAATAGGAAAGGAAATGCCTATTAGTGGTACAGTGTACCCTCCGCCATGCACCTTACGGTGGATTGCGGAGTATGTATGTATGTATGTATGTAGATGTAGATGGGGAATATCAAGAAGTTTTAGAGTTTCCATAACAAACAATCGGCAAATTTTCCGTTTTCAAGTTTGACCTCTGGGGGCCCCACAAGCGGAAATGAAAACGAGGAATCATTGGTGTGTCCTGTGCGAAAAGTGTCCCTTCGAATTTCTAGAATTCAGACTTTCACGCGGTAAAAAATGTTCCATTGTTGACTCTTCCATCCTTTCCGCACTGAGACCATCCTGAACAGATTTCTCCGGAATGGCCTCCCCGTGTCCCGGTATCTCCTCTTTGTGGCTTCTAAACGAGAGGAAGGATGCGGAGATTTTCCAGAAAAGCGCGGCGGCCGGTGCGAGGAAGCCGCGTTCTGCACCCGCGGCCCCGGGGACTGACCATCAAAAATGTATCGGCGGCGGCTGCGCTCGGAGGCGGCGGACGGCTGCTCCCGGCTCCCACTGCCGCTGCTGGCTGGCTATCGACCTGGGCACCCAGTCGACGGTGTCGCTGCAGCACACGACGCCTCTGAGCCGACCAGCATCCGAGGCACCAGCTCACGCGTCGCTACACCAACTCTGCAAAACCATTTAAGCTGTGCGGCAATCCAACGACATGAAACTTTGTACACAAACTTTTTCTATGATCACATTTTAATTACTGTGTATGATCTCCTTCGACACTTAGCACTAGAAGAACCACGTGGAACATTTTCTACCCATGGGGGCGTAGGACCAATAAAGTTGTGCAAGTTACTAAAATTTCATCCCTCTAAGTCACCTAGAAATATGAAAAATGTAACTTTTATAGAAACTCAATTTAGCATTACAAACAGCTGTTCTTTTTCTACGCTCACATTTTAATTACTGTGTATGATCTCCTTCGACACATAGCACTAGAAGAACCACGTGGGACATTTTCTACCGATGGGGGCGTAGGACCAAAAACGTCTCGTGACGTTTGATCATTTATAAAGTTGTACAAGTTACTACAATTTCATCCCTCTAAGTCACCTAGAAATATGAAAAATGTAACTTTTATAGAAACTCAATTTAGCATTACAAACAGCAGTTCTTTTTCTACGCTCACATTTTAATTACTGTGTATGATCTCCTTCGACACATAGCACTAGAAGAACCACGTGGGACATTTTCTACCGATGGGGGCGTAGGACCAAAAACGTCTCGTGACGTTTGATCATTTATAAAGTTGTACAAGTTACTACAATTTCATCCCTCTAAGTCACCTAGAAATATGAAAAATGTAACTTTTATAGAAACTCAATTTAGCATTACAAACAGCAGTTCTTTTTCTACGCTCACATTTTAATTACTGTGTATGATCTCCTTCGACACATAGCACTAGAAGAACCACGTGGGACATTTTCTACCGATGGGGGCGTAGGACCGAAAAGGTCTCGTGACGTTTGATCATTTATAAAGTTGTACCAGTTACTAAAATTTCATCCCTCTAAGTCACCTAGAAATATGAAAAATGTAACTTTTATAGCAGGGCCGCTCAAGGTGCATGCACCGGCGCGTCGCACAGTGCAGAGTGCAGAAGACGGCTGCGCTGTGTTGACGACGGTGCAAACCCCCCACTCCTCGGCTTTGCGCTGCTTCTGTCTTTCCTTACGCTTACGTCGCTCGCGCCGCCTGTCTCAACCTTTTCAAAACTTTTACTCTGTTTTCTTCTTCATTTCCAAATACTTATGTACACTAGGCGGAGAGCTTAGTTTGGTGCAACACGATTACCGCTATAAAAGAGATTTAAATAATAGTAATGATAACAATTTTTAATTTGGTTTCAACACAAATTTATCTATTCTATGTCCTCTTCTTTTTAAATTTGCAATTATGCTACTAGGATCAGGAAAATAGATCGGCTGACAGCAACTCTGAGAGCATTTTTCAAATTACTATTAAAAATACTTTCACCCAATCTAGTTTTCGTACAAGACAAAACAGAAAAAAAAGCTTTCACATACACATGTGGAACCAAACAAATAATCTTCGCTGCTTCTCTGTGTAACTTGGAAAATTCTCCCTTCAATAAATTCAGGTAGAACTGGAGCAAACCTTTTGTGTAGTAAAACAAATCCTTTCGCTGAACTTCGGTTTCCAAATCAGTCAGTTCGAAATGTAAATATGGAGGCGCACTTTCAATATCCATCGAAAAGGGTTTCACAAAAACATCGAGAATTGGCTGCAGTTTTTTTTTAATTTATTTATTTATTTGAGCAGGTGGTTCCATTATTGTAGTAATTGTCTTGCGCTTACTTAATCCAATGTTGACTAAGCCGTCTGGCAGCGCATTCGGCAGCGTACAGTGACGGCCTTACCCAGCAAGCCGAGTTGAGGCGAAGTATGCCGAGTTGAACCGATGTACTGTGCAAACACTCTCTGCACCTCGCTTTGCACGCGTGCGATTTTCTGTGTTTGTGCGCCCCTGTTTTATAGAAACTCATTTTGGTATTAGAAACAGCAGTTCTTACATATGAAATATTTTCTAGGCCAGCCTCCTCACGATTCACGAGAAGTTACAATATACGCAAATGATACGGGATCTGGGATGGGAATCATTACAACAACGGCGCTTATCGCTGCGGCGTGGGCTACTTACGAAACTCCAATCGCCAACATTCTCCTCCGAATGCGAAAATATATTGATGACTACCACTTACATAGGTAGAAATGATCATCAGAATCAAATACAAGAAATCAGAGCTCTAACGGAGAGTTTCAGGTGTTCTTTCTTCAATTCGAGAATGGAACGGGAGATAAATAGAATAATGGTGGTTCGATGAACCCTCTGCCAGGCACTTAAATGTGATTTGCAGAGTATCCCTTGTATACGTAGATGTAGAATCTAAATTCGCGCACTCGGTCTTCGCAGCGCAAGTCCTCACATGCTAGCAACAAAAAAAAAAATGTATCTCCCAAAATTTAGTCCTGCGCATAATTCCGACTGTAAATGACCGTGTAAGATTGAGATGGATGTGTGTTCCAAACGTCAGTGTGTTTCGGATTTACACTACTACACCAACAAACTTCTAGGAGATGTGGAGGTGTCTTGAGGTACAAAGAGAGCATAGAAACCCATGCTCGGAAACGTCATGAAATGACGCTACAGAGCGTCAAAGTCCCGTAGAGGATGTCTAGTGGCAGGAGCTGGTGCCTGTAACTTGGACTCTCCGTAGCGTCGTGGCGTTTCCGGAAATATGCGCAGAACGAAATTTAGTCGGAGACATTTTCTTATTGCAGCACGTGAGGAATCGCGCTGCGAAGCCCGACTGCGCGAGTTAAGATTCACCCTGTATATTACGACATATCGTGACATACAAAGAATTTGGAGGTAGTGCGATGCCTTATATCAGAGTGGCTGTCGGATTTCTGAGTGCTGGTAACATGGAGGCCTATGAAGTAAGCTTATGAAGAGCCTATGTCGGCGGTTAAAAATATAACACGTGATGGCTGGCCTTCTTTGTGCGTCAAATTGCACTTGGGAGTACAGAGTCTTAACAACATGGTAAAAGGAAATTCTTCTCCGTGGTGGAACCATCTCGTGGTTAGCCAGGTAATATTGCAAGGATCAAGGATGTTTCTGGTGGATAGAAAATATGAGAAACTTATTTCAGTGGCTTTAAATTTGTGGGACGTTTTGTAAACGTCTTTATTTGACGTCTAAATGTGTCACGTTTTACCAGTGTCTCCTAAATCGCTGAGTAAGTTAGGTAATATCTCAAACATTGCTAAGCTAATTTGCGGAACCATCTTTTTTCGACACATAGTGGGACATAACAAGACGATGGTAGTACACATTTTGGCCGCTGAAAAGGATAAGAGATAGGTTCTTGTCTACATCTATGATTGCAGCATTGCAACTGGGAGGATTAACAAGACGACTTTCAAGTGGAAATCTTACGTACTCGTTTGCAGTTACAGCTCTGGAATGTGGTGTGTTGCTCCACCATGCTAATGCTTGCCAAACACTGCGCATGAAACTCAAGATGCTCTTCAAGACGTTTAGCAATTTCCCTGAGTAACACGATCTCAGGACTTGTCTCCAAGGAGCACCTTAAGGATATGCTGGGACGCGAATTAACACGTACAACTAGTCAGCACACGACTTTGTAGGAGTATGTGAACGTGTATATCAGACATGAAGTCTGTTTGAATGTATGCTGTCATTACAGAAAATTCTACAAAAAAATACATAAGCTGTTTGGCTGTAGAAATAATAAGGATCCAGATGATTGTGAAATATTTATTCCTCATAAGTGTTTGGTGGGATGCCCATCATCAGAGTATCTAATTATAAACAACCCAAAATTCAAACTAATCACAAGTGTTGAACAGAACTTTCTTAACATATATAAAAGTGAAAGAGGAACATTCCTATGGTCATAAAAAAAATTAAAGAACAGGACGTTATAGCCCTCGTGTAACGTAGAGTACAGAATTAGAGCGTTAAACGTGACAAACTGCCAAAGTATGCAACAAGTGCGTCAAAGTTAAACAAGAAAAAGCTGCGCCATAGGCCAATACTGTACGTTCTGGTCACCATTAATCAAAGACATAATATTATTGCAAGACCACACTTGCAGTATACTCCTGCCCGCAGTTCGGCTTTCGTTGCCTAAACACTGTCTTTCCGCTTCCAAGGACTGCCTCTTTTTTAAAATCCTTCTTAATTGTAGGAATTATTATCACCTGTTTCAAAAGTACAACTCTCTTCAGCAGCCGTGTTCTTCTCTACATTAATATGAAATTGTGTATTATAGCACTCAATTACTGTGATAGAAGCTCGTAATCCATATCGAATGTTGTAGGTAAGAAACATTGCAAAATATAATAATGCTGCTGTTCTGCATTTAACTTCAACAGTGCAGTAGTATTATTGTTGATTTGTTCTCATTATAATTATTAAATTACCTTACATAAAAGACCGATTTTCCAAATTCGCCAGGTGACTTCAGGCTGATCAGCATATTACCTGCAATGTGTGAAGCCTTAGAATATATTGTTCATGAGCAGTTGCTGGATTACCTGAAAACTTGATAAATATCAATCAGGCTTCTGAGAGCACCACAGTACAGCAACTACGTTAACCAAGTAAACGACAATATTAAACATGCTACGGATAGACGTGAAGCTACCATCTCAACATTGCTTGATTTCAGAAAGGCTTTTGATATGGCTGACTTTGATACACTACTTATTAAAATGAAACAGCTGAACTTCTCAAACATTGTTGCGACAGCTAATTCAGAAACAGAAGTCAACAGGTCATTTGTAGGTTGGAGAAGTCATCATGGAAAAACCAGTTCTTTAATCATCACTTCTGCAACTATCATCTATATGTCGACGATATCCAACTATTCGTAAGTGCCAACACTAAGAACAGTGCTGATGCAGTCAGTAGCTGGAATGAATGCAGATCTTTGCACTGTTTCACGATGAGTACACAATCTATATCTTAAACTAAACCACAAGAAATCCCACCTCATCCTCATATCTCATCCAAAGTTAATAAGCCAGTATTTCGTGAAACAGTCCCTACAATACACCTAAATTGCACCGAATAATCGTATGCAAAACAATGGAATAAAGTTTGACGGACTCCTAAACTGAGAAAAACAAACAGTTGTAGCTTGCAAGAAATAGCTCTCATCCCTATATGGAATCCAAAAAATTAGAAAAATATTTCCAACCCAATTTAAACAAAAATTTGTCCAAACATTTGACTTTACTAGTGTGATGTGGTTCAACATGGCAAAAGTAGCGAAAATTCCAGACGCCTTGCGTTAGGTTCGTGTGCAATATACGGTTGTGCGATCATATCAGTCCTTCATATACTCAGGTGTGCTTACTACACCGATTTCTTAGTCACCAGTGGCCCCAATACTTGTCTTCTCACATAAAACACATATCATTATTGCAGAACCGCAATACCAGATCGGATACGTCTATCATCTTGGCTGCATCTTTACATAACACTAAATCCTTCTCCGAGTCGTTCTCCATCTCAGCCATTTCGACTACGGAACACACTGTCTTGTGATCTATATTTCACCCTAAACCATTCTAAATACAAGAGGAAACTCAAAATTTAGATATTATGGACGGCATAGCCTCCATTGTTATGTTCCTCTCAGTTTCTTCTGTCTTCTCTTAATCATAGCCTTGAATCTAACAGTCCTATTTGTCTTCCTCTAACTAATATACCTCTTTATATGTCGTTCACCACATTATATCATCTTATGTCTTTGCTCGATGTGAATAATGACAATCTGCAAGGACAGTCGCGTCTTTCATGTATATAGGTGTAACAATGCAGAGCGATATTAAATGGAACGAACATTTTAGGACAGTTGTAAGGCGGATAGCCGATTTCGGTTTATTGGGAGAATTTTTGGAAGATGAACTTCATCTGTAAAGGAAACCGCTTAAAAGAAAGCTTGTACGACCAAGTCTTCAGTATTGCTCAAGTGTTTGGGATCCGCAGCTGACCAGTTTAAGGGAAGACATGGAATCAGTTCAGAGGCGAGCAGCTAGGTTCTACCAATACGCGAATGTCACAGTAATGCTGCGGGAACTCAAATGGCAGTCGTTTTAAGAAAGACTGCGTTCATTTCGAGAAATTCTGGTAAGAAAATTTAGAGAGCCGGAATTTGAAGCTAACTGCAGAGCTATCTTTCTGCCGCCTACTTACATGTCGCGTAAAGATCACAAAGACAAGACCTGAAAAACTAGGGTTCGTACAGAAGCATATAGACATTCTCTTTTCCGTTCTATTTGGTAGTGGGACAGGAAAAGAAATGCCTAGTAGTGGTACGGTGTACCCTATGCAACGCACCTTACGGTGGATTGCGCAGTACATATGTATAGAACATAAAGAGGTAATACCTAAATGCTAATAGCGCTGATGTTCACAATATGAAATCTACTTACTATCCTTTACAAAATCATTAATAATATCATTCCTGATGCTTATAATTATAATTTTTATTGTTACAATTATTCAAGTAATAATATTTATTTTTTAACTAAAATACTGGTATTAAATGTGGTAATGTACTACACGAATCGTTCAATCTGTGTAAGCCTGGTTAAATGAAGTAGAGTGCCTGAATGTCTAAATGTTGTCAGCAAAATAAACGCATAAATAAATAAAAATAAAACACTAATATTTCAGTGCATTATCTTCATCAGAACTACACTAAACAAACAAACGAAGCAAACTGTAATAATGCCTTTTCTCTGAGTAAAGATCTGTTTCTGTCGGTGTTCAACAGGGGGTAGGAACACTTTTATGGAGCCACACTTACACAGAGTAGCGGCCGAACAGGAAAACAGCTGGTCTACAGGGGCACCAAAATCTCTTGCCTCCCACCACATTGCCCTACATGCGATAAAAATTCTAAAGTTTGCATAGCTTATGGGACTTAACTACGGGGTCATCAGTCCCCAAACTTACAAACTACTTATGAACTAGCTAATACTAAGGACGGCACAAATTTCTATGCCCTAGGGGAGATTCGAACCCCTGACCGTAGTGGCCGTGCAGACCGTGACTGGCGCGCCGCAGTCAGCTGGGCTACCGCGGCCGGCTACATGCGATGTCTTACCACCAGAATCCTTTCCATTATAAATGGCTCATTGAACACACGTTCAAAGACTAGAACGCAGCATTACTGCTGTTGATCTCTCGCTGAGAAGTATGCTTCTATTCTCGGCTCTGTAGTGTCGTAGAGTTCACCAAGTCAGGCACATGGAAGCCTCTTGTGATTGGAATATACGAAGAAGTAAGGTATAATATATTAGCGGAGTGTAAACTTCATAAACAAGTGAAACAATTTTGTTTTATCCGGGGGCAGCCATTCTTGCAGTCGGGACGAAGCAGCTAATGAAGTTGCGAAAACTGTTTCTCTGCGCTAAAATAACAGAAAAAGAAGCGAATATTTTGATTTATTTACCCTTAGTAAATTCAATCGAGGAAACGACATAGTAACATTGTCATAACATAGAAGCGCAACACAATCGCAGTAACGCATTGCACGGGAAACGAAGGGATCTGTACAAGATTCATATGTACCGTGGGATTGTTTATTCAACAACACTACCTTCTAATGAATGGTGGTAGCAATTTTAGATACAGATGACTCCAGGGCACCAAATGACATGATATAGGTCTTCACCAGCAAGTGGAGAATCGTGTTTATCCATATGTGATTCACCCTTTGTTTGTGGTACGATCAGAAGTTCGAGCAATCCGTTACAGCTGTTATGTATTGTTCACGCTATTCTTACAAGGAGGAAAAAAGTCCTCTTGCACTAGCATGCACCTTGGCACGTAATAAAAGGCGAGAAACAGACTATCGTTTTTGGATAGGTATTATGATCAACGGGCCTGGATGGTATCGTGCATTTTTTAAGATAGATCTGAAAGTTGCGGTTCTCAAATCAGCAACAAATTTGTTTCACGGATACAGATTATGGGTTGAAACGATCATTTCAATCAGTTCTTGTGGAGACAAGACCTGAATTTTGACATTTATCCTGCCAAAAAGGAAAATCAAGAAATTCATTTATCAGAATATGTGCTGTTTTAGCTCACATTGGTCTGGTAATGATCGATGATGTTTAGATATCTATTCAGGAAAGCACGCCTAAAATCAAAGATTTCAGCAATTTTACATTTTTTGTAGAACAATGGATCTATAATATACACGTAATTATGTGGAACGTCATGGGAAAGTGGCAACACGTGAAATATGTTTATTAAGTATTGAGGTTAATATTATGGCTACTAATGTAAGTTATTAATTTTAAAACTAGAGGGGAAAAGAAGAAAGTAGTCAGCAATTAAGATTGACATTTCCAAAAGCCATTAAATGACTCAAAGATGGCGGTAACCCAAATAATATGTCTTGTGTTGCTTATGCACCGAAATTACTGTAGAAAAGTTGCATATATTGGAAAATATGTAAATATTGCAAATAACTTAAGTGTACGTGTAAATATTATAAATAAATAGTCAGACATGGAGAGACTCGCATTGAGGCGCTATGCTCCGATGCGCGAGGCCGCTCCCTATCAAAGCTTGAATTGCCCCCCTCAGGCATGGATGTTTGTGTCATCTTTAGTATCAGGTAGTTCATAAGTAGTTAGTAAGTTTAGGAACTGATGACCCCGCAGTTAAGTACCTTAAGCTTAACAGTCATTTCAACATTTTTTTTAATACTGAAAATAAATATAATGGGGGATTTAAAGATATACGTCCTCGTGTTGTTCACTGGAAACGACTCAAAATCGGCCAAATATCTCTTGCAAATTCTGAAACATTCTCTAACGAAATCTGACGGAAGAATCTGAAATGTCTTTGCGTTTCTAAGGAATCACATATATAATTTCTCTGAAGAGAATTTTAGAATCAAAATCTGTGTGAGTGGGGGTGAATACATTACCTTTATAAATAAATTACTTATGTTAGCGTTACGTCCCAGCAACGTGTGCTACAGATCTTAGTAAATTGACCTGCATCGTACGGTGAAACCAAATTTTAATATGGGACTAATAAAAACAAAGTATATTCACTGTGCTAATTAGTTCAAATTGCCCCTCCTAATTTATGGTAAAATTTTACAACCCCTAACTAGTTAGAGGTATGAGGGAGAGAGGTTAAAAGTGGGAAAACGTTCATTTTTTTCTACTGTCATTGTCAAATATTACGTTAACGGTGAGGCTTAGCGAAAAGTGTGCCGAATGTAAAATTAATCTAAATGAAATTATCAACATATAAGGTCTTCCGCATATTTCCCTTCCAGCTGAGGGTTAAGAAGATGTTGAGGTAAAATTTACTCTTTTTCTCAGTTGCCCCGAAATAATAAAAGACTAAGAATTCGAAACACTGTATTCGCACCAAGAGTATTCTAATATTATTTTCTTGCCGTCACGAGACAATCACTGGAAGTATAATGAATATTTATGAGGAATAGAATTAACTACTAAATGTCTATAATATCCAGATAGCACCAACGCACTCCAAGGGATGGAGCTATTAACGGATAAGCTTACATCTAGAAACAGCTTTGTCATATAAACTGAGAACCACAGTGACTACAGAACAACAGCAGGACAAGCCATAGCTATTTGACAAAAGGAAAACTTCCCAGTTTGGAAGTCTCTGAACCGACTACACACTGGCATGGAAAGGTCAAAAGTAAACCTACCAAATGTGGTTAGGAAAATGAGTTCACTCTCTGTGACTACGAAGCCATTCAAACGACCACCAATATTTATAACTGCCCCCTCTGTCTCTCACAACTGTATCTTCCAGGACTTAATGTTAGCACAACCAAACGCTTTGACGTAGCCCACTATTCGGGTAAAGAATGTGTAAAAGCCTTTTTTTAGTTCAGTATAATAATAATAATTACTAAATTTAATTACTACGTATAAATGGAAATAGTGTCCCTTCACAGTACATAATTTTCAATACTTCTGACGTTCTTAAGAAAACACCCGTGTAAACGTGTGCATTGTGAAATGATTGAGTAAGCCAAATATTTCAAGGATATCTCATAAAATACTTGTCTTTCAATAAATTCTGTGTTCTTCAGTGAAAAACATATATCAGTTAATTAATATACAGGCCAAGTGTATAACTAAATTCAACGTTGTTCAATGAAAGGACTTATGTTCAGATAAAGAAAAAAGCTAACAAATAAGTCTTCATCCTTTTCCCCATAGTGAATGTTACCATCATCGATTTCCGTTAGTTTTTCAAGTATTACGATGGAATAATGGGATTATTTCACACTTTCCTGTGTAGGCAGAAATGTCGTAGCCTGGAATTGTTTGCCTACTTTTTCAGCGCAAATTAAAACTTCTTGTTCTATCTATTCTTCCTGTATGCGAAATTTTTGCAACTTACGAATTGTTATCGCACTTAATATCCTGCTTCGCCCCTAACATAGATACAGTTACTTTCGGCTAAAACTGTAGGACTATAGAGATAAAGTAATTGCAGTCAAAAGTCTTTTATCTTTCAGGTATTAGTGAAATATCATCAGTAAAAAGTCTTAAGTCACATAGCTAAGACTGCACACTGTGAATGACCCATTTTATGTATGACTGCACACTGTGAATGACCCATTTTATGTATGAAATATTGGAACGTTCCCGTGGCTACGGTGTGTTTCAGAGCCGCAATGGTTTTACATTTCTCAGCGGCGGATGGTAACATTTCTTGCTTTAGACAACATAGTTTACGTGTCAGAAAAATAGAGGTTCCGATGATGACGATAACAGAACTATACCGGTTCTGAGATGCCATCCCGAGGAAAGCAGTGGAGGGCCTGGATTTATCAAGCTATAAAGGTGATCTCTGGAACGTACAGGGGCCACAGATCACCGGATCGCGGAATATCAAACCGCATTGTGGAAAGCCCTTCTATTGCTGCCGGGAGCGGAATGGCGCGAGGGAGACACAAAGGGGCGATTTCGCTGTATCCGGCGACAGATGTCTCTCGAATAATGGCCGAGGGATTTTCGCGAAATGCTTAGGGCGGAGATGTATGTCGAGCTGTTAGGCGATTAAATGTTGACTCGATTTACAGTTTGAACTGCAGTACAACTAACACAGACGATTCTTTTCGGGAATACAAACCCGATATCGTTTCGTGGAAGGGAAAAACAATGAGCTGAATACATTATTTGAATACTGGAAAACATTTTTTTTAATAATGATTTTGCAGCCAAGATCGCATTATTCATTTATTATGTTACCGGTTTCGGCGTACTCGACGCCATCTTCAGACCTATTATACAAAGTTTAACAAGTGATCTGTATACATGATTGCCAAGACATTACCTATATACATGGTATGGTTACATACCTGTCGTAATTCACATAACTTCATAACATTTTTTATATACTGAAAGAGTACATCCAGGTTGAGGCGTCACCAAACATAAAATTACTAATCACAAATAAAATATATACATTCATCTTCTAATGGTTCTGAAGTGAGGTACTTTAAATTCTAAGTTCAATATTAAGTCCAGTATAACACTAACTGTTAGGCGGGAAAAATATATACAAAGATGCTACATGCACATATATACAATGGTCTCTGCCCTTTGTGGTCGTCTTTTTTTTTAATTTGGTAAAGAAATAAATACTTGTGTTGATTTCATCTGCATCGTGTCATCTTTAGCTTGTCAACAACATTCCAGTATGTACCATTCAATCAGCTCAAATACTAAAAAATTATGAAAACTAAATTCAGTGGCCTAGACTGTTGTCTCATGTCGATTTCCTACATTTTTCATTTAAACTAAATATCTTAATCCGCAGATTTGTCGTCGTGTTTTGGAGTTCATTTAACTGTCGCATTTCTTTATGTATTCTCTCTCGCGATTTCCATCTGTACATTTCTTATGGTAATGTCCTTGCTGTGAACTAACCGATCAAGCGATTCTATCCGAACAATTTCCTTAATTTTTGTTTTAAACTAAAAGTATTTATCCACAAGATGTGTCATCAAGTTTCAGAATTCATATGAATATCGCTTTCCTTTATTTATATTCAAACGCGATCTCCTTCTAGCTTTGCTGTGAATATTTCAATCGTTTTACGCTATCTTAGGCTCTAATTAAGGTATCGGCACTTAGTGCCTCAAGCTCTTTCATTTGCGCTTTAAACGCTTGCACTGATTGATTCAGAAAAATATTAGTAGGCGAATACTGTTACCTCGCATAGATTTTACACCATCAGACATTACAGTACCCTTCTCTTTTTTAGCGTTTTGTATCACAATCAACATCGCGCAGATCAAACACTTGATCGAGTTGGAATTTAATTGCTTCATATGGTCATTTGTTGCCCTCTAATATGGTGTGCGATCACCTCGGGCGTTCAGTACACCTGCACACCCGCGTGGCATGAACGGCATGCCATTCTTGCATAAGTGCAATACCTACTTCTGCAAGCGTCGTAGGCGGAAAGGGAGCTTGTCTGGTTGCAATGCGTCTGCCAATTGCATCTCAGACCTGCTCAATCGGTTTGATGTCCGTTGAACAAGGTAGCCACTCCATTCGTTCAATTCCCTCACCTTCAAACATGTCCACCGGTGCAGCTCAGCGTGGAGGAGCGTCATCGTACACCATCGTAGTGCACAACAAAAGGTCGAAGGATCTGGTCCTTATACCTCTGAGGAATACAGGCACTACACGCAGAGATTCGTTTGCCCTCCATTACTAACTCCTACCCACACTAATCGTTCACCACCATGATATTATGATTTTTCCTGCGCATAAGCATCGCCTTCAACATCGCAATGGACGGGTCAGAAGCTTTTCTGAGCCGACGTACTTAATGTTTAATTTAAATGTATTCCTTTTTAACGCCCAATTTCATTTCGTTTTAGCAATGACAGATGTTTCGCCGAAACGAATTCGGTGTCGACTTTCTATTAAATGTTCTTTCACAGCTGTTAGCAAAGACGTAAGCACCTCTCGTATTCCGTACGGCATAGCCGAGGAATTGATTGCGTTTTGCCATCTATGAGCTTTGCATGTGACGTAAGTTTTTCACGTGTGCGATCAGCGGCAATAATAGTTTCCATTTCAGAGTGTCTCCACAGGAGCTTTGCCATTATTTAAGTTCAACCCTCCTACTATTCTAGTATGTTAATGAACTAATTGCTCGAAATAATTTTTGGAGTATGCGTCCAGCACAACTTCGGACGGTATTTGATGCTCGCCTCCGGTTTTGAACACGTATTTTAGCTATCATATCGAGGATAAGTTGAAATCAGTCTCAATTACAATTTATATTGAAGAGGTGCAGTTCCTGAACAGAGACGGTAAAATCGCTTCGTTCTCATGAAGTGCCGGTAATTGCAGCATTGTAAATCTGGAAAAACATGAAAGATACACGACACTCAACTTCTTCAGGAAGATGGCTCTTTCATGGAAGCCATTTACTAGCAGTATCATGATGGTAACATGCTCAGAAATGGACCACGCGCACATATACCGTAGCGTAATAACCGGCGAGGGATTCTCACCCCTGATAGTGTACGACGTGTTACACTGCTCCACTGTTGCTGCAGAGCCGAGGATGACGCGTGTCAGTCCTTCATTGCCATTCGAATGAGGTGTCGATCTACCCCTGCAGCAGGGTGGGTGGGGGGTGTTCGTTGTGTTCGACAACCTTCTTCCACACAACCAACAGTTTCCCAGATGGCTGCAATAACGGCACGGATTGCTTATACGTCTGCGAGGCATTATGCATGTCTAATCAAGTCACACTGATTCCTTACCATCGCTCAATAGCGACAAATACAGCCGGAGACACATTTTATTGCTACTACTACACCGCGAAATAGAGGTTGTATGAGATTATTTAGTTATTTATTTATTTTTTAACATGAGGGTATGGGTGTATTACTCATGGTAGAGGGTCTCCGAAACTAATCTAATAATTTTGATGCTGATTTCTGTAACAAGCGTAATTTACTATCGCAACTACTGTAAGAATTTTGATAAAGTTTTCAGTAATGCACTCTATTATAAGAAATTTATATACGACGTGACTGACAGAACGTCGAGTGTTACCCGTCTGATGCTGCACAGAGGCACTGAAACGGCTGTCGAATGTATTCAATACCGTACAATGTCGGGCACACATTTACGGCATACATGTAATGGTGCCTAATGGGTTTCCTCGTCGGTAAACAATGTAGTAAAAATCTCTTTAGTCGATTGGAGGTTTAATATAGTAAAATTTACGTTAAATATTCTCTTTGTGTCCAGTTTACCGACCGCTATGTGGGTGTACTGTGTATATTTTCCTTCATCTTCCCGAATTATTTTCGATTCAAATAGCCCCATAAAACGGAACCGTACACTGAAAAGAAGTTGAAGTACCCAGAAAATACCAACTTTTAGGATTTTGGTGTTATCGTTTCCTTCTGCTCATTATGCCAATAATTCCTGCGAAGTCCAATATAAAAATATGTATGTGTATTTTAAACCTAGGAACAGGGTGAAATGTGGTGGTAATCTTGAGAAATATGAATTTCATGAATAGTAACCGGTGGTAAAAATCCATGTATAGAAGTTTGTTTGGGTCTAAAATCTCTCCTATATCAGTTTAATGATTAACCAATTATAATTACTGTTCATTGCACTTTAGTGAAGCCCTTTCCATTTTCTTACATTTACTATTCGCTAATCAGGTTACTGTTCATATCAACTTAGTGAAGCCCTTTCCATTTTCTTAGATTTACTATTCGTTAATCAGGCTGAAAAACGTTGTATGACTGAATTTGTGGTCTGTTTACCTCATCAGATTTAAACTCTAATAAAACACCATCCCACACAGGGCTAGAGGGTTGATGGGTACCGACCGACCACCGGATACGGTATGCATCGTCAGCGCCCCGCACTCCCAGCAGTTGTGTCGCTGTTGGAGAACGGAGCCGCCACTTCTCAATCAAGCATCTCCTAAGTTGACCACAAAAGAGCTGAGAACACCCTGTTTAACAACAGCTGTCGGCAGTGCCGGACGGTTACCCACTCAAGTACTAGCCCAACCTAATAGCAATTAAGTTTGGTAATTTCACTGGAACCGGTCTAGCCACTGCGCACAGCCGTTGGCTACACCATGTGATTTACAACTTTTAATAATCATATTAGTATGTGACAAACAGCTCCTTTGCACATCTACACTGAATGCTATTTTATGGCTGTTTTACATTTTATTTCCATGTGTTGCTCTCGTGTATCACATAATTGGCTTAAGCTTTGGAAAGCAAGTGCGCAAAATTTTATCAGAATGGAATCAGAATTGTAAATTTGTATGCTCCACAAACACATGGACAGTCTACAGCGTAAGTGAAATGTCACAATACACTTCTTTGGTTAAAAAATCTGCATTAACTGAGAAACCTCAATAATCTAGAAAGGTACGCATGAGCTGGTCTGTCCTTTACGGTATGTACCGAAGATGTGCATCAACTGAAATCGCCGCGGCAGAATAGCCTGTAACCTCACCGGCCTACGCTACCGACAATAGCGAGTAATTAAATTTTCGTATGACCTTTGTGTTCAATTAATTAATTATGCGGATAAGGATATCGATGGTGAAACCGATAACGTAGTGGAGGTTAATCTTTGGCCCGTACACCGGTCTTTTGGACGGGGGCGCCCCCTTCACTCCCCTCCCCTTCTCTCTGAGTGCGTATCAGAGCTTTGCCCTCCACACTAGCCTCCGTTGAAGAGGAAGTCGAAGTAAGTCTTTTCTTCGTTGTGCATCTGTCTAAAGTTCCGTAATTAACAATTGCACTCTCCGCTCCCAGTCAAAAAAGACCGAGGTGTACACTGAATGTCTTTATTGTCCCTGGTCCAACGTACCCTGTGTACCCTCTAGTTGTGTGTTTTTACTTTAACTACAACTCCGTAAAATTGGGAGAAATCTTCATATCAAATGTGTGAGAAAAATATGGGGAGGTATAGGATTGGGGAAGGGGGAGAACGAATAGTGTACTAAATAGATTTTAAGACAATTAGATGTTAAAAATGCCGAAATAAACTAAAAGAAACGGCACCTAGGTCTTAAATACCGAGTGTGTGCTTTGTATACCGTAAGGGGGGTGTACGTGCTGAAGGTTAAACACACAAACGATACTTCGCGATCTAATTCGCAATGACGATCGTTTGGGGAGGAAAATTTTGAATAATTGTTTAAAATTTAATAAGCTCGGGACAAAACTGTAACGTCTGAACAATTGTGAACAGGTAAATAGATACGGCCGCCAGCTCGATGTACGAACAACAAATTTATTTAGTGGAAATATACTTTGCAATAGCAATAATCACCGATTGGTTAATTTGTAAACAACGACAGCATCAAGAAACACGGAGCAATATAAAATCAGTCAATTTACGTTATTTTGCAATGTAAATAATTAGCACAAATTCCTCTAATGAACATGAGAGTTGTTATAAGAAAAAATTAATGCAACAATTCTACGCAAAATCAAACCATCACCATAACGCTTGCCAAGCCACTTTACTGTACTTCGATTAGCAATAGTAACTGAAACTGTAATGGTTGTATTGTGCTTACAATGGCTAGCTGACTGATTATGTAATTTATTTACTGAGACATTATGCGATTAACTTTTCTTTAACAAATTGAATAACTTTATTTATTTTATTGTAATTGAATTGTGAATTGAATTGTTCACATTAATTCTTTAACCAATTGTTGCAGTGCGTATTTTAGTACACGTAAATTGAATACCTAACACAAAATTAATATTCACTACTTTGTACTGTTCAATGATTACGCAACATGCTTATAGTCAATGATCTGCAATTGTTGCTACTTGTACTTTGAATTTTTATAAAGGTACTGTTATTCGTTCACTTAAATTTTTCAAAACTATGCTGATGATAATTAGATTTACGTAAAGTCTTTTAAGATTCAGGTTGAGCTTCGGGATATTAAAGGTAACGGAATAGCGACCTGTTTGGATAGTGCCGTGGGTGAGTAATTATATCGACAATAATTAATTTCACACAAGTTGGCAATTTACCCTTTGCAAAACTAAACGCTGGCTTAGCATTACAAAAATGTTCAAATGTTTGTATAGTCTATGGGAGTTAACTACGGGGTTATCAGTCCCTAAACTTACAAGCTACTTATGAACTAACGAAGACTAAGGACGGCACAAATATCCATGCCCGAGGGGGGGATTCGAACCCCCGACCGTAGTGGCCGTGCAGACCGTGACTGGAGCGCCTCAGTCCCCTCGGCCACCGCGGCCGGCTTAGCATTACACATCTAAAGACGGTTATTTGATCTTACTTTTCAGCGGTGGTGTGACTAGCAGATAATTGTTGATAGCACTTTATAATGGATGGCAAAAATGAGGCTTTCTTGGCGAATAAATATTGTCTATACATTGGGCTAACAGCATTCCTCTTAACTTTTTTCGTCTTGAAGCTTTAACACTGTGTCCATGTTAATTATTTACCAGTGCCCAATTGCGAAAACTGCTGCTTATACCAACACTTCGTAACTAACCACAGTACTACAGTTTGCTGCTGCTGTCAAACTTCTCTACTGTTCACCTCGAGAGCTCAATAACAACCCTATCTCGCGCATCGCGCCGGACTGCACTCAGCGATAACAAATGATCTACGCAAAGGTGCTTCGAACATTGCCCTCGCTAAGCCGGCGTGTCTACTGCAAGAGTTTACAATTTTATTTTCTTTATACAATATGCAACCAGTTAAACATTCGTAATTCACATAACTCTTTTACACAGGAGAATTGATCGATTTACACGCGATATATACACACACAGGCTATACATATTTCTTATACTATATGTCATTTAAGATGATCATGTTTACACACGCAGGCAGTGGCGTTTGGCACTGTGTTCTTGCGTTACACGCCGTGCACACTAATGCGCCTTGTTGCGGTGGGAGCGGTCGTTCGCCGTCGGAGGATCGATTCCTACCTGGAGCATTTGAGTCTCTGTTGTTCTTAGTATAAGTTATTTGTAAGGTTAGGAACTGAGGACCTCTGCTGTTAGGTAACATTACTTTACAAAGATTTTGAATGATTTGAAATCGGGCTTCATCAAAATATTCAAATGTTTGTATAGCTTATGGGACTTAAATAAGGGCTCATCAGTCCCTAAACTTACAAACTACTTATGAACTAGCTAACACTAAAGACAGCACAAATATCCATGCCTGAGTGGGTATTCGAACCCCCGTCCGTAGTGGCCGTGCAGACCTTGACTGACGCGCCTCAGTCCCCGCGGCCATCGCGGCCGGCGGGGCTTCTTCGATCTGAGCCAATTTGATTCTACTTTCTTATGGAAAGGAGGTCGTCGTTTTCTCACAATTTCATTCCTGTAAACAGATTCGACGTAGCAGTTATGGTTCAAAAGTTACAAGAATAACCTTTACCCGAGCCGGCGCCGTATCGCGGATCGCAATCCTGTCGATCTTATTTGTGATTTCTCCCGTCGGCGGCGCACCCGATTGCGCTTCGCGCTTGTCTTCCAATGCCTATCTTCGCTACCCGCGAGAGGCCCTTATCAGCGAGGAAGTGTACGAAAGGGTCAGTGGGTCGGTAGCCGCAAACTGGTGAGTATTCGTCGTCGGTACTTCGGAGTTTGTGACAGTGGCCCGAAGTGACACTTGACCGGAGAGAGAATTTATTGACACTTGCCCGGAGCCCCGGACACTGCAGGTAGTGGACAGTCTGTTCCAGAAATAGGGTACACCGATCTGTCCACCGCAGGTAGCTTTGGGCTCGCTCGCCGTCTGCGCTGTGAGAGCTCGCGGTAAAATGGAACGGTCCGACGTCCTTACGTAGCACAGCTCGGCCGATTGCAAGCGAAGGAGAAGCGCAAACAATGTGCTGTCCTCAGGCGAGTGATCATAATTAGGTTCTTCGTAGACTTATATTCAGTATATACAGCGAAGAGATTAAAGGGAGACTCCACCCAAAAATGTAACTCTTCTTCTATATTGCCAGTAGCAACGAAATTTTGAAATGGTCTCTATAATGTAAATATAAAGCAATAACCAAGGTTTTAAGAACATAACTTCACCATTTTTTTTAGCTATGAACTTTTAATATGTTCTTAATGGTATTCCAGTAAACTAACATTTTGGTTTTCAAGCCACAGTTGCACACGGAAGATTTTGTACGTATATTCACAAGACAGTTCAACGGTTCTGTGCTTACATCTTACGAGAATTATTAACTACTTGCTTTTTTGTGTTTATTTCAAATTTCAACCTTAAGTTTTCTTTAATTATCGGCATTTAAATGTGATGATAAAATAAACAAATTACATGTTCGATAGTTTTAATGCATAGAGGTATGCAAACACGTCAAGACTACTTCCTGAAAAAACTTCATTCAGATTCCTTATTACTGAAGATAAAAATTGGCGTTGAATTATTGCAAATACATACGCCCATTAAGATTTACCTATGCAATAAGGTTTTCCCTACTTGCCTGTATGACGCTTTTTCTAATTTCAGCATCAGGGTAGCCATTTATGAGTAAAAATCCAATCACACACTTCAATAGGAGGAGCAGTGGTACAGATATCTTTCATTTTTGATATTTGGTTCTGCATTTTGTCTACTGCTGAGTAGGGGAAACCACAGTTCACTGCAATTTGTTTCATGATGTCTATTTCTTTTTCTCTCTCTCTGTTTAGTGGGATTTTGTCTGCTCAACGTTCTGTTGTTTTCAGCTTTCTTCTGTAAAACTGAGTGGCACTATGAAGAAAGAGTTTTATTTCTGAAAGTTGTCTTTTTCTGCATATCAGTCAATTGTATCTGTTATTTTCTTGGCGCAATCTTCACACTGTATCTTGAATCTTCACACTGTAAAATTTTTGTTATTCAGTTGTCAATTTTATTGTGTTGTGTACATTGTTAAACAGGTTTATGATATTCGGTCTATTTTCCGACTGTATTATCGTATCAGAAAAACCACACTGTAATCGACAGAACACCACACATGGAAACACCGCAATATTTAAATAATTATGTAACCAAACGCATCTGAAGACAAGTATAAATTCTCGAAACTAATTACTCAGAAAATAAAACCCGATGTTTTTGTCTTTATTTACAACATTAATGACACACTTACATACTTTCAAAACCATTGTTTATGTCTATCGAAATTCAGCAACAGATATCACATATAATTTCACATCTTTACGAAACGTTTTCCACTGGTATCCGTAGTTCCCCACACTGACACACATATTTAGTCTCTGTTCAGGCGACTAACCATCGCCCATAGTCATTGTAAGCACTGGTTCTGTCTGCAACACACTTTGTAGTCAGTATTAAGATATAATTCAACGCATTTTCAAAATTACGTTACTGTACGTTATTTGATGAGGAGATGCGGAAAGACACTAAAACTACGCGAGAACAATTTTACCTACAGTCGTGCAAAAATTCATATATTCATCCAGAGTCTGATAATGAGAACGCTTAGAAATTTTAACAGTTCTTAAACTCAATTTCAAATCATTTATAATTTTTAATGTAATGGTTTAAGTCAATTATTTAGCACATTAACTCATTTGCAGTTCTATATATGGGATGTCATTCGTTATGGAATCAGGGGCTCTTCTGGTTATGTACTACGTGACATAAAGTCTTTCACTAGGTCTGCGCCCATGATGAATTTCAAATATTACTCTGTAATAGTAAGGACGCAGTTAAAAAATATACAGGCCACATACGTCGTCATCAGTGACCTATACATTCTTAACAACAGTCTTCTTATTAGCATTGAGTTATATGAACTAAAGTAACATTTTCTCCGCTGCGAAAGTCGTCGTAATCAACTCTCTCGAATCCCTTGGAGATGCACCCTTTTGCTCCACATGATTGCTCACTGCATGTGACGGCCTTTTCAGCCTCGGCTTCCCCGGCTTTGGTTCTCTTTCACGAAGCATGAATGACGCTCAGAGATAAAGAGAGTAGCAGGTTGCAGACAGCAGGCGCTCCCGATACACTGCTACAGACAGACGCCATTCATGTCCTCTGGCAGCTTCAGCGTTGTCGCATTGGCCCTACTGTTGTCTCGCTCCCCCTAGGGGCAGGCACACTAGATCCACAAGCTCGCAGGCCAGCCTTGAATATCATTTCAGGCTATGTTCGTACAAACATTCTTCCCAGCTATTTTTCCCACTACAAACAAAAAGTATTACTTTATTAAGTACTTCTTCGAAATACGAGGCGCGTCCAGAAAGTAAGTTCCGTTTGGTAATAAAATCAAATTGTACACAGATAAAGAAATAATTTTTATTGCACAAAATTCTACAACTCTTAAACTACTTTTCCACATAACTGCCGAAATTTTGTAGGCACTTGTCATAGCGTGCCACAAGTTTTTGCATGCATCCTTCACAGAAGGTTGCCGCCTGTGTATTCAACCATATGGTAACTGCACTTTATCATCGTTGAAGTGTTGACCACCAAGGACAGATTTTAGGTGTAAGAAGAGATGAAAGTCGCTAGTACAGAGGTCCGAGTTGTATGGAGGATGATCAAACAGGTCCCATTGAAATTTCCGTAGGAATTGATTGGTCACATTCGGTGTGTGAGGTAAGGCATTAACGTGAAAAAAAATCTTTTCACAGTAATCCTCTTCTTACAGCTAAAATATGTCCTTGGTGGACAACACTTCAACGATGATGACGAGCTGGTTGAATACACAGGCGGCAACATTCTATGAAAAACGCACACAAAACCTTGTCCATGCTATGACAATTGCCTACAAAATTTCGGGAACTATGTAGAAAAGTAGTTTAACAGTTGTAGATTTTTGTACACTCAATATTTTTCTGTATCTGTACCCGTTCGTTTTATATAACCTAACGCAACTTACTTTATGGACGCGCCTCGTATATATGACTTAGCGACGATATTCATCACGTAACAATTTGAAACGTCCCACCCAGTCTTATTCCACTGCACAAGTCATTTAAGGTGACAACCCGAAATCAGTTAACTATTTAAACATTCAATAACACCATTTCAGGCAAATTTTTAAATTATGTGTGAGACAAATATGCCTTGAAACAGTAACTAGATTGAACACTTATTCTCCTAATGATTCAAAATTAACTACTAACCTTACACAGCCGCGGTGGAGTAGCCGAGCGGTTTAAAGCGTCTCGCTGCGGAGCGCGCGGTTGCTCGCCGTGGAGGTTCGAATCCTCCCTGGGGCATGGGTGTGTGTATGTTTGTCCTTAGGTTAGTTTACCTAGGTTTAAGTAGTTTGTAAGCTACGGACTGATGACCACGCAGTTTGGTCCGATAGATTTACAAACATTTGAACATTTTTGAACCTTACATATACAGTTTAATAATTATTTTTTCCTTGTTGCAAGTGATTTCAGTGCGAAGACGGGTCTGACAAATCTCTACATGTAGTCTATCGTGCGACTGAGCTAGTGGCGCAGTCCTCAGTACATTTGACTCAGATTTGGGAGGACGGTGGTTCAGATCAGCCTTAGATTTTCTGTGATGTCCTAAATCAGTACTGAAATCACTACTGAACTTTGGGTAGATTACGGAGTATGTATGTAGATGTAGACTAATTCTGAGATGGCTCCTTAGAAAGGACAAGACCGATTAATTCACCCACCCACAACACAAACAGAAACGATTTTCTATTCCAACACTAATGACCTTGTTGTCGACAGGACTTTAAACCCTAATCTTCTTTCCGTCTCAATCTGGGATTTCCACGTCCCACATTTTCCTCCAGTACTAAATATTCGATTCCTTAATGCTTTAGAATGAGTACTATCAATCGTTCCCTTCTTTTAGACAAGTTATACCACAACCTCTTTTTTGAATTCTGTTCAGTACCTCCTTATTTATTAGGGATTTTCCAATCTAATGAACAAAATTCTCCTGCAGCGCCACATTTTCTTCTATTCTCTTAATATCTGAAATGCTTATCATTCAACGTAGTGAAACTAAACTTGTAATTGTTTTTATTTATATGCCTCTTTCATCGATTTTAAGATACTTAAGTTAGAGAGGGTTCCGTCTTCACTTTATAGAGAGTACCAAAATCAGTTGTTGTAGTGATTTCAACATTAATTGTGTAAGTGATTGTGCAAGGAAAAGTATATGTTAGAATCTCCATTTCTTATTATTTGCTATGTTGAATGAGAGTGCAGGGGAACAAAATCGCAACCATAGACAAAATTTTTGTTCATTGCTTATTATTAGAGGGACATTATATTAACAGAATAAATTCAGGCCACGATTTACAAATTTAAATATTAAAAGGTTTACACGCTGAAAGATATGATATATATAGAAAATATAATCCACTTGCCATAAGGCCTATTCTTACGTAAGTAAGGAACAAAATTCACAGGATTTTTGTTGTGTTGATAATATAGATATACTGATTTCCTTAACACAGTTCTCATGTTATTTGAAGGCTGTCTTTCGTCGGAACGCTCAAAACAATGTACTTCCTCTAACAGGCAGCGTGGGTGGCTGACAAAAGTAATAAGAATATCATGAAGAACAAACAGGAATTATATCAAAATATTAGAAGAAATCAGAATAAGTCTGCAGTAGCCCAGTACAAACACTGTTGTCTGGTTTTGAAAAATGTCATTAAGAAGGCAAAAAGTATGTCATATCCAGAAAGAAAAGCTAATTCTCAGGATAAGATTAAAAACAAATGGTCGGTCCTGAAGGAAGTCTCAGCAGCACAAAGTTGGGGAAATTTAAGTCGTGCAATATAGAGATTTATCTATTACTAATAATTCAGATATATGCTCAGAATTCAATAATCACATTATGAATAAAGCAGGTGAATTAAACAGAAACCTAGCTCCTACAGGTAATCATATCTCACTGAGAAAGCATTCCGAGACTGTTGCCTGAGGTAGTCTTCCGCGACATTGCCAAGGGAGAGATTGAGTCAATTCTGAAATCAGTAAAAAGGACGCCTAAGGATATTATAGCGTTCCGCCTCTGTCAGTTCATTTCTAAGCCAAATTTGTAATTTCTACTTTCGGAGTGTTACGTTTTGTGACACTGAAATACTCAGTAATGTAGACATCTTTAGACCTATTTCTATGCCATCAGTCTCTGATAAAATTATTGAAAAATTTATGCATTCGACAGTAACTGATAATTACAGTTCCCAAATGTACAGTTTGGTTCCATAAGTGGATTTAGCAACCGATAATTCTATATTATCTTTTCTCTGCGGGGCGCTTGACGTATTAACTAAACACTGAGAACGCTAGTCATATTCTTTGAGTTAACAAAATCGTTTGATTTTTTTGATCACAAGATATTGTTGCAGGCTGGAATATTAAGGAGTAAGGGGAGTATCTCACAACTGGTTCAATTCTTACTTTAATAACAGACAGCGGCAGGCGTACCTCTGCAAAATTGTAATTGACTGTTATATGAACTCTCAAGGACACAGTTAAGCCGGGGGTTGTTCCAGATTTCTGTTCGGGACTCGGTTTTTACAATTTCTAACACACAATTCAACAAAAATTCCTTTTAATATCAAAGAATGGGTGTATTGCACGTGAGATTAAACAGTTCAAATATCTACGTGTTCAGATAAATAGTAAGCTGTCGTGGAAAGCTTATGTTCAGGATATTGTTTAAAAACTTGTAGTATTACATTAAAATTTTCATTCGATAAATAATTTATTTATGATGCTTATCGCTGACCACAGCTTTCTCTGGCAGCTAATTACGCTCTTCATATATTTTTGATGTTCATCTTTTTTTTACGAGCTGACCAGAACGGGGTTGTGAACTTCGTCTTTCATGTTTCCTACCTCATTGACAACAGGGACTTCTCCATTATTAATTGTAAGTGTGTGTGAGAGCGGTTCTCCTATGAAGTATGATGAAAATATATTTAGTTACGTATGAATTTTTTTATTGTTGCAAATGACCCACCTTTAATAATTCATGAAGTGATTCTTTTTTTTTCCAGCAGTAACCTTAATTATGTAATATGATGCTTGGAGCCATTGTTGGACTTGTATCTATAATTTACTAGAAACTTCTAGATGCCATTATGTGTAACTGTTATGAACATGACTTGATAGTAATGCCTGCAAGGAAATCTTGGAAATTAATCGAAATCCGATCGATCTAAACATTCTTTCGTCGAAATAAAAAGTATAATATTTTTCTTCACGGTCATTGAGTTAGTACAATCTGCTCCAAGCCAACCAAGCATCATTTTACACAATGCAGCAAGAGAGTTTAGAGCTTCATCTGCTACATCCAGTCAACATCATCATCATGGTAAGAAAGGTCATCGCGGAATCTGTTAGTTTCTTTATGTAATATTGTGCTCAAGTGTTGCTTTCATTCCAAATTACTACTGCCGCTATACTTTAAAGTCAGGTTCCGTCTCCATTATTGAATCTTCTATTTATAAAGTTACCTAAATGTGTCAGATCCACCAAATTATTGTCATGTAATTATGTAACGTTAGTGAACTTTAATAGTGGCTACGATCAGTAACTACTGCTCCAACACCTGATCGGAAGAAAGAAAGCGCAATATTACATAGTGAATTTGCGACCATGACAGGACCCGGTTACTTTCAAATAAAATGTTATAACATATCTATCATAAACTTGATAAACATAGTTTGTAATTGTTGTAACATGTGCCATTGTTTGAAAACAACCAATCACTGAACGAGAAATTTCGATTGATTGATGGACTTTAATGAAGAGAAAAGATATTTTAACCAGGTCAACAGTCAGAAATTCCGAGCCTAAACTGATGATCATAACTTACGACACCGCCAACACCGACTGCACAAAAAGGTAAGATCAGACCCGTTAACGCTTATTTGGTGCTGCAAAACTTCTTTTACTATCGCAATACGCAATTTGTGTTCAGCTTTCACTTTCGCCCGTAGAAGGATTGTCATTTCAAATTTTCCCAGTAATTAGTTAGTAATTAACAGTGCCAAGATAGGTTCCCGGTCTGTCCTTAAGCTGAGCGATTCTTGCTTGTCTCTCTGGAACCTTCTACCCCTTGCGTGTGACGATTAATTTTAGCTTTTTAAATATATTATTGGATAACAAATTAATATTATATTCGTTGCATGTGACGATAGTTGGCACCCCTCTATTGCAAAATTTTTTTATGGTTACTTATTAGTATGTTCAAGACCCGTAAGCAAATGAGCAACATGGACCCCGCTAAAGACACCATTGTTCCCCAACAGACAGGTCAAATTACTAATGAAAATGTAGAAAACCGAACTACTGAAGTGATTCCGCCTAATGTAGAACTAAATCCTGAATCTAATGCGCGTGAAACAGGCCCTTCTACATAAATCAGTACTTTAACAATAAATATTACTGAAGCCTTATTCAAACGTTTTGCAAAAATGTCTCAACAAATGGACCAAAAATTTCAGCTGCAACAAGACGCGACACAACATCAAATTTTGGATCTAACAAATCAAATAGACGAAAATTTTCAGTTGCAACAAAACGCAATTTACCAAAAATTTCAGTCACAACAACACGTGGCACAACATCAAATTTCGGAACTAACTAATCAAATGGACGAAAATTTTCAGCTGCAACAAAACGCACAAGACGTGGCACAAAATCAGATTTTACATTTAACAAACCAAATAGACCAATTTAAAGACTGCACTAAACAGAATTTGCAAGTATTACAAAATTCTACTCAGAACTTGCAGGAGTTACAAAATTCGACTAAGGAACAATTAGATCGATCCGTGCAACAATAAAACCTTATCGCGGAACAAATGATCACTCGTGAAGAGTTTGAAAATCGATTACAATAATTAGAAACAGCTCAGCAAAATTTGCCAACGCTCGTGTCCGAAGAAGTTAGTAAACACTAAACGCACAGGCACACATTGTCGAGCAAATTATAAATAATAAGCACACTACTGTACAAAAGAAAGTTGTTGATGAGATGTTAAACAATGTAGACACAAAAATTTCATCCGTGATAGGTGATGTAACAGAATACAAAGACTCATTAAAAACATACCCGCCTTAATTGATAATCTTGCACAAAATTTGTCGGAGATAAAAATCAAGCAGGAAACATTCGAAAGAACAGTGTCGTAAATCACAACACAAGCCGAAAACATGGTAAAAGAAAATCAAGATCGTGTGCAACAACTTCTTCTTACCACTGAAGCTCAATTAAATGGAAAAAATAGACACCGAACTAACCGCAGTAATTCAAAATGTCACTGTTAACGTTTATGAAAAGCATGGCACGACTGTTAAATCCTTGCAAGAGGATTTGACAGCTGTAAGATTTATCCTAAATGCTCAAACGACACACAGTAGGCATGACGCACCTATGTCAAATACGACACAGAACCGTGATCACACACCATTGTACACTAACGTCTCACATTTGACCTTTAGTCAAAGCACTCCGAGTAATTTGTCCACTGAAAAATCTGAAAATAATTACCGGATTTCGACCACACGTGATCTTAGTAGGTTTGGTAAAGAAATTGCGCCGAAAAAACAATCAGGAGTGCGTGAGAATTCAGAAACTGCTGAGGTTATGGACGAGAGCATGATCGAACACCACCAGTTTCAAATATTCATTAGTGAAAACCGCACAGTACACCCCGTAATTTTCCTCCAGTCCTTCAGAGGACTACTTCCAGAAAACTGGGCTGAGAAAAGAAAAATTCGTTTTGTGATAGGTTATATGCAAGGTGAAGGAGCAGTATGGGCGGCAGAAGCCCTGCAAATATACAATACTCATCAGGAATTCGAGCAGGCATTCTTAGCTACATTCTGGTCCCCAGTAGTTGAAGAAAGATTCCGTAATGAGGTGTATAACCCACAACCATTCAATGGTAGGAACGGGAGCCTACGTCGACATTTTGAGAAGTATTTAAATAAAGCCAAAGTTTTTGATGAGTCTCTATCCCACAGCGGAGTTTTGCGCGTGTTAATCAACAATTTACCAACATATTTAAGGTTGCAACTTGCTGATGTATCCACTCAAAATTTAGAAAGTTTTCTCACCATGGTAGATACACTGGATCTAATATTTGAATATCCCCGGGCAAGAAATAATAATAATCGGTACGGAAACGGGAACTGGTATTTGAATTATTCCCGTCAGCCAGCCACAACAAAACAATGTACAAACCCCACCACGCCCTCCTTCACAGATGCAACAACAACCCATATTCAATCCCGGGCAGCCAAATCCGCAGCAGATAAACGCTGATGCGAACGGTAGCAATGCTGTGCGTAAGGCACCGAACGGCGGACAATATCATAGACGCCGCCGTAACAATAGGTTTAATGCTGTATATTTCAGTGGCAATAACAGAAATTTTGGTAGTCATGTTGTTGCATATCCAAGCAATTTTAATGGAAATTCACAACCACAGTACCAGAATCGCAATAGATACCCGAATATTGTTAACCGGAATTACGGTTCGAATCAAATGAATGCTCAGCAATTTCAGAACTTTTCACGACCTCCATCCAGACCACAGAATACAAACCAAGTACAGATTGCGACCATGACCACTGACACGACGGAACGGACTAATTGGACGCAAATGAGTCGACGATGACGAATACCAACGTAACTGACACAATGACAAATCCACGAAGACAAGCTAATAGTACTCAGACGTAAAACTGGTGTTAAGCCCTCCAACATTGAGCGCCAGACGTAGCGAGGACACAATTCTCGTTGTGAACATGCTAAAATACCTCATGAAGGCAGTTATTTGTTTTGTGTCCCAATTTCGTCGTAGGTGTCGGTGGCCGAGTGGAATGAGACCGACACAGGAATAAAGATAACACGCTGGTGCAGGTACGGAGGGGAGCAGCCAGAAACTAGAAACACTAGAGTAAATTAGAACGAGATATATATTGCACAGAATTTATACAATACTTAACTTTTACATAGTACTGCAGAATGTTGATACATAGTTGTTAGAGGCCTGCCTAGTGCCTGTACGATAGCCAAGTCTTCACTGGTGCCTATCTGATTCCTCAGTCCCAAGTGAACGATGTCGTTCACTGGTGGCCACGAGCGGAGTTGCCGCAGAGGGCGCTCGTGGCTGTCGTCGTAAGAACGCCGCGCCGTGCGTGCATGGCGGCGCGCGGCGAAAGTAGGTGGCGCGCACTTTGGACTTGTGCGACACCACACCCCTCCCCCCCAAACCGCCGCGCCGTCGTGGCGTAGGGCTGAGGGCCACGGCGACGGCACTGGGAGGAGGGCCTGGGCGGGGGCGTTACTGGTGGGACGGGCGTCGTAGCTGAGGCTGGGATCGAGACGCCGTCCGCGCCCCGGCATCCGCCTTGCGATCCTCCAGGAAACCCGGCGAAACCTGAGGAAGGGCGCACACCCCCGCCCAGAGGGAGCAGGTCATCTTCTGAGGTGCGTGGCCCAAGCTGGGGGGGCCCGCACGGTCCCGGAGTCCCTCTCGGTGACGCTGTCATCTGCGGCGGCGACGGAGGCGGAGGGGCCGACTGCGTAGGAGGCGCGTCGACATCCATCGGGAGCTCGTAGCCCGGGGAAGCTGGGCCCGGCGGCGAGCGATGTGGCTGTGCTCCCTGGCGATGAACTGGGTCTGGAATCAAGAAACCGGAGACAGGATCGCGCGGCCTGTGCAAGCGCAATTGGTTTGCGTGGCGCCGCAGCTCCGACCCTGTGGAAGAACGTACAACATACATATTGCGACCGAGCACGCGCTGAATGGTGCCTGGCAACCATGTCTTCTTCATACCAGCAAACACCCTGTACTGCACCGGCGTAGAAACCTGAAAACGCGTAGCGCCATACGAACCGACTCGGTGCGTGGGAGCTGCAGCAGGTGAAGGAGAGTGCGGTGGCGGCGGCCGTGTAGCAGCTCGGCAGGAGACGGGCCGTCACGTGGCATGCATCGATACGTAGACAGGAAAATTTGAAGAGCTTGCTGCCTGGAGTGCTGACCTTTCATCTTCTCCATGTGAGACTTTAATGTTCGAACGAAACGTTCTGCTTCACCATTGGACTGAGGGTGAAAAGGTGCAGTGGTAATATGCTGAATGCCATTCACACGACAAAACTGTTGAAATTCCGCACTAACAAACTGAGGTCCATTGTCACTGACGATAGTTTCAGGCAAGCCTTCGATGCAAAACACTGATGTTAAGGCACTGATTGTACTAGACGCCGTCGTTGAGTTCATGGCAATCACAAAAGGAAACTTGCTGAAAGCGTCTACAACGATTAACCAGCGCGTATTCCAGAAATGTCCGGCAAAGTCAATGTGTAAACGTTGCCATGGTCCCTTGGGGCGTGGCCAGTCTGAGAAACGTTGCGGAGGAGCCGCCTGATGCTCCGCACAAACTGTACACTGTGACGTCATGTTCTCTATCTGAGCGTCCATACCAACCCAGGTACAATGACGCCTGGCCAGTTGCTTTGTCCTAACAATACCCCAATGTCCTTGATGCAGGAGGCGTAACACTTCACGTTGCAGGGAACGAGGAACAATCACTCTTGTTTGGTCGTTGTCCGTATGTAACAACAGAACACCCTGACTTAAAGATAATGCATGACGTTGTGCAAAATAACGTCGAACCAGAGGCCGTTGAATGTCTTTGGCTCTGGCAGGCCACCCAGAGCGAACAAAACGTGCTACCACACTTAGGTCTGCATCCGCCGCTGTTTCCTGTGCAACCCGACGAGAGTTCAAAGGGAAGCCTGCGACAGCGGAAGCATCCTTGGAGGCTATCTGACAACATGCCATTTCTGAAGAATCAAATGACACATCCTGGCCCACCGGAAGTCGGGAAAGTGTGTCCGCGTTGGCATGTTTAGTGGTAGGTCGGTACAAAATCTCATACTGATAATTAGACAATATCAAGGACCATCTCTGAAGCTTTTGTGCCGTTCGTGCCGGAATTGGCTTTGTGGGTGAGAACAACGACGTGAGAGGCTTGTGGTCTGTCAACAAATAGAATTTTCTGCCATAGAGATAATGATGAAATTTTGTGATGCCGTAAATGATTGCTAAAGCCAGCTTTTCTATCTGACTGTAATTCTGTTGCGTCGGCGTCAGTAGCTTGGATGCAAAGGCAATAGGACGATCGTGACATCCAATACGATGCGACAAAACTGCGCCAAGACCGTACGACGAGGCATCAACTGCTAGCACTACAAGCTTCTGTGGGTCAAAGGGAATCAAACATGCATCACTGATTAGTGCAGACTTGTCAAAGGCAACCAGGCAATCTTTGGACCATACAAAAGGAACATTCTTCCTACGTAAGTGATGCAGTTGAGCTGCAATCTGAGAGGCATTGGGAATAAACCTGAAATAATAGTTCAGCTTTCCCATTACTGCTTGCAATTCGTGCACATTCTTAGGAGGAGGCAAGTCTTTGATTGCTCGAAGATGTGACTGTAAGGGATGTATTCCTTGGGCATTAATCACATGGCCTAGGTACTCTATTTCAGTTTGAAAAAACGAACACTTTGCTTTATTTCAACGTAGACCTGCTGCAGTCAAAACTTTGAAAAGGCACTCCAAGTTTGCTAAATGTTCTTCAACTGTACGTCCGGATACCACAATATCATCTAAATAGTTCGAACAACACGGTACAGAAACTGTCAGCTGTTCCAAAAAACGCTGAAAAATAGCGGGGGCGGAAGAACTGCCAAAAGGTAGGCGTTGAAATTGAAAAAGGCCCATGTGAGTATTAATGACGAAAAACTTTTTTGACTCGTCATCAAGTGGAATTTATAAGTATGCATCTGCTAAATCAATCTTAGAAAAGAAGCGAGACTGTCCTAATTTGTCCATTAGTTCCTCAGGTCTGGGCAGGGGATAAGTGTCCACAATTGTTTGACTGTTCACTGTTGATTTAAAGTCCGCACAGAGACGAAGTTTTCCCGACGACTTGGGTATAATTACTAAAGGCGAGGCCCACTGACTCGCAGAAACAGGAGAAATCACCCCACTATCTTGCCAACGTTTCAGTTCTTTGGCAACTGTATCACGCATTGCGATAGGCACTGGTCTAGCCTTACGAAATTTTGGAACTGCAGATTCTTTTAAAGTTGCCACGAAGTCTTTTGCACAACCTAGTTCCGGCGAAAACAAGTCACTATATTTTTCACACAATGCATTTATTTTGTCCTGAGGCACTACTGACGAAATTTGAAGCACATCTCTTTGAATTGATAAGCCAAACAAGTCAAACGCATCTAGTCCAAAAATGTTCTGTGTAGATTTGGCCTGAAGAACTACAAAAGCAACTGTTTTTGTTACACCTTGAAAAGAGGCGGGCAGGCTACATGTTCCTAGCACGGGAATATTTTCACCTGTATAAGCTGTTAACACTTGCTGTGACGGCGACAATTTGGGCGAACCCAGAAGTTCATAAGTATCTTTATTTATTAATGTGACAGCGGAACCAGTATCAAGCTGAAATTGCACCGTCTTATTTTCTATGAAGAGAGTCACAAACAGTTTTTGCTTGCGGCGCTCGACAGGTGCGCGAATGTGGGCAACGTCTGCTACGGTTTGTTTACTGCGCTTGCGCGGGCCGCGTAGTGAAGTAAGCGGCGCAGACTCGGCACGCAGCGGATTAACAACACTACCGCCGGATCGGCGTCCGCGCAAGCATGCGAAGCTACTCCAGATGTACTAACTACTGCACTACACTTTTGAGTAGCTACTTGATGTCTACTGTCACTAGCTACACAGTACTGGGCACTATTACAAGGAGCAGTTGCAGAAGGCACTATTTTCACTACAGGAATGCACTGTTCATAGTCATTTTGCTTGTCCCGAACCCTTTTCCGCTGCACAGATTTACGTGCTCGTCGGCGCTTGCGGCGTGGCTCAATACATAGTGCAGAACTACTTTCTTGCAATTGAGATCCAAGGAAAGCACTGTTCAATTCCACAGCCCGTATAACATTTACAGAATGAACTGTTCTCGCACTCTGCGAAGCACTGTTTCTAACGGTACCGTTCTTTGAGTTTTTAATTTGCATACACACAGACTGTACATGTCCCGATTTGCCACAGTGATAACAGGTTGCGTTGCGACTAGGGCACTGTGCACGTTTGTGGCGAGATACACACTGGGGGCAAGACTTACGAACATTTTTCTGAAAGGAGCGTTGGCGCCCGGTATTCAAATTACTTTGTCTAACACGACGGGGCGACCTTTGTGATGCACTTTTACACTGGCTACTGTTCACTGTTTGTTCAGCACGGCAGGTAGAAAAATAAGAATCACTAGGGCTAGACTGAGAACTACGGCTAGGAAAGCGTCCATTGCGGCGCACTGAATTAACACTGTGGCTTTGCATTTCTACATCTGCTAAGTCAAAAGTATCATGCGCTTCAATAAGCTGCAGTACACTGTCTAATGAGGGGTCAGATTGTTTCAGAATTGCTGCCCTAATTCTGGGGTCCTGAATGTTCTGCGTAATCGCATCCCTCAACATCACGTCACTATACGAAAGTCCACAAGAGCAAGTAAATTTACATTTGCGGGTTAAGCCCTTCAATTCCGTAATCCATTCCTGGTGTGACTGCTCAGGTAATTTTTTAAGTCTGAAAAATCGGTACCGTGCAGCGGCTACAAGAACTTTTCTCTCGTAATGAGCATTTAGTGCCTCTACAATTTGTTCAAAGTCTACATCACGAGGAGATGCTTGCGGGAATAGTTTTTGCAGTAATACGAAGGTTTTGGGGCCCACCACGGACAATAAAAGATGCTTAACAGCCTGACCTGGAAGTTGATGAGCCGCTACGAGTTCTTGAAACTGTGCGAAATAGTCGCTTCATTCTTCCTCACGTTCGTTGTACTGGCGAAACGTAGGAAGTGTTGCGGCGGCAGGTGTGGGCTGCTGAAGCGGCGGCTGTTGTTGTTGGTTAGCTGCTTGCGCTGTGAGCTGGGCCACAGCCTGCAGGAGTTGTGTTATTTGCGCCGTCTGTAACTGAATAATTTCCATTAAGTTTGGGTTCGGGGTAGTGGCCATGCTGACCGATTAGGCGCCGCACATACAAGTAAATTATAACAAAACACAAATGCAAGATAAATGAGGACGCTCGATCTGCAACAAAAATGTCCACAAACACGTAACTGAATATGTTCCCCCAAAAATCTTATAATAAGGGTGGGTGGGCGGGAGCAATTTCTGCGTGCTCCGACTGCTGCTGTCTGGCTGCTGTAAGCGGGCTGATCCACGGTTCGTCTATCACTCCTCGTCGCAACTTTTGTGTCCCAACTTCGTCGCCGCTTTTGTGTCCCAGCCTCGTCGTAGGTGTCGGTGGCCGAGTGGAATGAGACCGACACAGGAATAAAGATAACACGCTGGTGCAGGTACGGAGGGGAGCAGCCAGAAGTTAGAAACACTAGAGTAAATTAGAACGAGATATATATTGCACAGAATTTATACAATACTTAACTTTTACATAGTACTGCAGAATGTTGATACATAGTTGTTAGAGGCCTGCCTAGTGCCTGTACGATAGCCAAGTCTTCACTGGTGCCTATCTGATTCCGATGGTCCTAACTGGTTGCTATCTCAGTTCCAAGTGAACGATGTCGTTCATTGGTGGCCACGAGCGGAGTTGCCGCAGAGGGCGCTCGTGGCTGTCGTCGTAAGAACACCGCGCCGTGCGTGCATGGCGGCGCGCGGCGAAAGTAGGTGGCGCGCACTTTGGACTTGTGCGACACCACAATTTGTTATCCGCTGTACATTCAGGCAGTATACGTGGACTGTACCCCCAAAATATTTAAAGAAATTTTATGGTTAATCTGAACTGATCAGCTGACAAACAGGTCAGTTGCTTAGCCTATAAGTTAACAGTTACCAAAAGTGATATGTAAACAATCTAAACAGAACGTCAAATGACGGCAAGTACCAGGCAAACTACTGGTATCGGCTGACAGAAAATGTTGTCATGTAGGATAAGTTCACAGTGCGATATTTATTACACTATATACACATGCGTTAAATGACAAAGAACACTTGACAACGGGCCTTAGTTATTATCATATTCAATTTGTTTATATAATATATATTTATGTGTATTAAAGGAGAAAGAGGACTGATTTATTTGGCGCATAGTTGCGGAATTTTTATATATTAAAACTATTGGTATCGGCTGACAGAAAATGTTGTCATGTAAGATAAGTTCACAGTGCGATATTTATTACACTACTTTCACATGCGTTAAATTACAAAGAACACTTGACAACGGGCCTTAGTTATTATCATATTCAATTTGTTTACATAATATATATTTATGTTTACGAAAGGAGAAAGAGGACTGATTTATTTTGGCGCATAGTTGCGGAATATTTATATATTATTACAGGGTGGAGCGCTCAATGCACACTTCAATTTAAATTCGTTCCCGCTACGGCCAGGATAGGTCATTGTTAGGTTAAGGTAGAAAGATTTCTATGTAATCTTGCCCGTTTGCTCCTAATACGAACATACACACAGACACACACACAAACACACACACACACACACACACACACACACACACACATGCGCATGTACATATACACACAAACCCACACACACAAATATGCACACAAACACATGTAAATACGCACACCTACGTCCACGAGGCTAAAGACAACATTATTAAGCTTGAACAGTAACCACACTGCGCTGTACAGTCAGCTAACAACAAAAATGGAAACAACGATACGCCGTCATCACAAGCTTGCGCATAAAATAAGGTACACGTTATTCAATTTTTTGATCAGCTGATTAGATTATGTAACGAACAGCCACACGGTAACCAGTTGAACGGTAATCCAGAAAGTAATTGGAAAATTCACTTCACAGGAATCAGTATAACATATTATTGCCCATGAATATAGATTTACACCAAAGTACACAATATGTTTACGATCATGTGTCACAACACGGTATAACTATCAAGATATTTACAGTGTGTACAGGAATACTTAAAGTGTACCATGACCTTTGCTAATGAAAATCTTTTCCGATCTCAAGAGTACAGCCACTATTCATTTTTTTAGTTTAAGAAATTAGAATAAGATCTCTCTTTCAGCAAACCACGAGAACGAGGATTGTGTTCCAGACTACGTCCTGAATATCTACGTTATAACACTACAATGTCGGAGGACACATATATATATATATATATATATATATATATATATATATATATATATAATGACTTATGCTAGACTAAGTTGTAAGCAATTTTGATAGAAATGATAACCACGACCTTTACAGATAGCTGACACTAATGATACAGTGATGATTTTGTTTGTAAATCTTTTAATATCTAACCTTCAATTACACACTTTATTCACCACCGAGGGCAGACCGCAAATGCACGCAAACCAAGAGGGAGAAGTAAGGAATGGTTCTGCTAAAGACGGCAGTAGCTACTTACGTAGAAATAATATTTAATGATAATAGATGTTAAATGTGATTTTTTGTGGGTGATGATGTGATATGCTGAATGGATATTGGGTGCATATGTCGCGATAAATCTCAGATTGGGCTCTCTCTCTCTCTCTCTCTCTCTCTCTCTCTCTCTCTCAAGTGTCTCTCCATTTAAATTTTTGCGCTAAATAATCAAGCGGGTCTGACCTTGCCATTTTGTCGAATGAAACAGTTCGTACCATATTTTTTTTCTGTATATGTGACTGATCCGTGCAATATACCACTATCTTGTCAATGTTTCGTAAATGTGATTTGTTGAAATAAATAAAAGGAAAAAAAAGAGGACAAAATGCGTAATCACCTTCTACAATGTGATTCACTGAACCTAAATCAGACTTGTAACTTATTCACGAAAATTACGGACTGGTAAATAATATGGACAAAAAGGATATTGCTGGAAAATAGAACTTCTCGATCAGCCATTGAGATAGTCATATGTAGCGAAATAATGTATTGTCTAGGCACAATTAAAAAAAACTACCATAATGACGATGACAAACCCTAATTTAAAAGAGAGGAATATAATATTCTTGTTATCTAAACCTAATATTTACCCACAAATTAATGACTATTATGCAAAAATAATGCGCTAGTATAAATAGATTTATAGTAATTTTCTATTTATACATGGTGTCCCAGCTATCTTGTCCACCCAAAATATCTCTGGAACGTTAACACCTATTGGAAAACGACTTTCACCGGTATCAATATACTGCTGGGGCCCATGAATGTACATATTTGGAAAGATTCTAAAACGAAAGCAAATGTGTTTTTTAACATAAAATATGTTCTTTTTTTAAATGGACACACTATATTTTTTCTTCGGCAATCCATAGCATGACAAATCTTATAAACAATGGCGTTGATTGCATCGCAATATTCCAATTACATCCCGAGATATTGGGACGCGAAGTTGACGCTTGAAATACGCGAAACGCGCGGCTAGCGCACGTCCTGAGGCTCAGGCGAGAACCCCATGCTGCCCGTAATCGCAGAAGACCGTATTATTCGTTTCGGACCTCTTGATAAGTATGGAAGTGCGATTATGCATGTCAATCACATCGCGGTTACGCGCAGCATGGGGTTCACGCCTGAGCCTCAGGACGTACGCTAGCAGCGCATTTCGGGTTTTTCAAGCGTCAACTTCGCGTCGCAATGTCTCGGGATGTAATTGGAATATTGCGATGCAATCAACGCCATTGTTTATGTGATTTGTCATGCTATGGATTGCTGAAAAAAAAATAGGGTGTCAATTAAAAAAAATAAAAATAAAAAAAATTAAAAAAAACATAAGTTCGAGTTAAAAGACACATTTGCTTTCGTTTTAGAATGTTTCCAAATATGTACATGCATGGGCCCCAGCCGTACATTGATACCAGTGAAATTTTCCAATAGCTGTTATTGTTCCCTGTATATATTTTACTTGTCATGACCTACAGTAAAATTTGTATGCTATAAGTGACCAATCAATCCACGCTGATATGACATTGTAAACCAAAAGAAAATGTACCATGTATATAATGCTGCGTGTGTAAAGACGCTTCCCGTGATTTTCACATAAAAACAATGCTATGAACAAACCTTTAGGACGCAAATCCAAAGCACAGTGGGTGAAAATAATTTCAACCGAACGTGTTACGCAGGGAATTCAAGTGTAAACTGTGACTGTTAAACAACCGAAATAGAAAACTGTGTTACCTAGGAACTTAAACCATGACAATGACGAGTAAGGGCTACAATAAGTAGCGCACTAATTTCACATATGATATACTATGTAAGTATCTGTGCAAGCTGTGACGAACACCTTCAAATATAGGCCACGGTGGAGTAGCCGAGCGATCTAAAGCGTCTCGCTGCGGAGCGCGCGGTTGCTCGCCGTGGAGGTTCGAGTCCTCCCTGTGGCATGGGTGTGGGTGTTGTCGTTAGGTTACTTTACCTTAGTTTAAGTAGTTTGTAAGATACGCACTGATGACCACGCAGTTTGGTCCGATAGAATTACAAACATTTTAACATTTTTTTTTTCAAATATAGGACACTATAAACATTGTGGTGCCTATCATGAACTGTATGAAACGTGTAAAAGGAGGTTAACAGGGCCTCAGTTATCCAGACTTCAAACAGTGCAGTATTGTTAAATACAAGTACATATTCGAACTGAAAACACATTCGTGTACCATCGAAGCAGTGCAACGATTTCTTAAAAATATTTAGATGAAAAAAAAGTCGAACTGAAAGTACGAGGACGCGCATTGTTTAAAACGAACTTAAAGTAATACAAAAATAATAGACTGGAGCTCACCGCACTGCGACGTTCTTCGTAATCAGATTCTAATACAAGTGTAATCCACTCTGGCAAAAGAGGAGAAGAAAAGCAAAACGCACAGTACGAAATCCAAGCCCGTTACGCACGAGGTACGTTCGCGATGTACAACCGTCGTGCCTTCTCACAGACTGGAGGAGCGCACCGCTCTGAAGTACTCATTGTTGTCAAGTGACTATTACGTCACGCAGTTACCGGCAGCACAATTCAGTGCGAGTTCTTACAAACAATAAAGCAAAGACTACAATAAACCATGCACTATGGACATGTAACATATATACATTTAATCTTGTGTAAAGAAATAAAAGCTCAGAATTGTGCTACGGCACATATTTAAGAAAAAAAAAAAAAAAAAAAAAAAAAAAAAAAAAATATCCACATAAAAAGAAACCTTAAACGAAATGTTGTGCCTCACAAACTTTTACAAATGTAAATACATGTATATATCGGTATTCACGTAACATATAAGAGTACATTGGTAACACTATACAATGATAAAAACCCTGAATGCAATTAAACTAGCTATGTTATGAAATTTTCTGTAGTTAATATTTTTAAGATGCTATTCAGCTAGCATGAACCCCTATAAATAATTACAATACGTTTCATTTAGTAATTTCTTATGGAACGACCATATGGTTGTGTCGACAGGCTGATTAATTTGCCATAGAAAACCGCTCTCTCACACTCATACTACTCCAGTTTGTAAATCCTGCCAAATAAAATTCTGAAAAGAGGCATTCAAACTAAAAAATGTGCAAAATTAATTCACCCGTGTCTCTTCCACAGAAAAAGATGTAACATCTTCTAACAAATCAAATTTTAACCCTGCGGCAGGCGCGTTTAATAATGTTACGTCAGCGGGCGCGTGCGGCACTAAGTGCCGCCTACGTTTAAATACAAACAAAAGCTGTTTGTAATCTTCTCGGGTCTGCAGCCGGATACTAAAGTCAACTTGACACAATATTTCAGCGGCGCAACTGCCCGCCATCCTCAGGTGACCTTGCTGATAGACAATCTCGCCGGAACTGAGTTACCAGTGCAATCGGCGGCTCCTTTATACATCGAGGAAGGCCTTACGCCTTACTCCTTCTGATTTGCTCGTGAGTTTTGATGTAGTGTCGTTGTTTACCCGGGTTCCTCTGGAAGAATTTCTACAACTGATTGGTGAAAAGGTGGACAAAGATACAGCTGAGCTTTGTCGTTCTGTACTCACATCGACGTACTTTTTATTTAATGACAAATTTTATGAACAAACTGACGGTGTTGCTATGGGGAGTCCATTATCCCCCATAGTAGCCAATCTTTTTATGGAGGATTTCGAAGATACGGCTTTGAAGACGGCGGCTCTCAAGCCAACTTGTTTTTGGAGGTACGTCGATGATACTTTTATGGTGTGGCCTCATGGGGAAGAATCTCTCAACCGCCTTTTGGACCATTTTAATTGCATGCATCCCAACATCAGGTTCACAATGGAAGTCGAGAAGGAGGGGAAGCTTCCGTTTCTTGATGTTCTGGTTTACAGAAGAGATTATGGGAAACTGGGACATAGCGTTTATCGAAAACCTACGCACACGGACCGCTATCTGCATGCCTCGAGTTGTCATCCTCCGGCCCAACGTACTGGCGTTCTTCGGACATTAGCGAGAAGAGCTTACGCCATTTCGGATGCAGAAAGTTTGACGCAAGAACTAGATCATCTAAAAGTTGTGTTTCAACAGAATGGCTACACAGATAAGCAGATCCGCTGTGTTTTACAGTTTGGTCCTTCACCTGAACCATTAAATGAGACCCATAAATCAGTTGCTTTCCTACCTTTTGCCGGGAGTATTTCTTCAAAGATAGGAAGAATTTTAAAAAAAGTATGACATTAAGAGTGTTTTTCGTCCGCCAGTAAAGACGAGAGCACTTCTTGGATCTGTGAAGGATGATTTGGGTCTGAGGAAGCCCGGGGTATATAAGATTTCCTGTCAATGTGGGAAAACGTATATTGGTCAGACTATCCGCACCATTCAGGACAGATGTATTGAACATCAACGGCACACACGTTTGCTCCAGCCCGAGAAGTCGGCGGTAGCTGAGCACTGTCTCGATGAGGGACATAGAATGTTATATGACGAAACTCACTTGGTTGCTTCAGCATCTCGTTACTGGGACTGTGTCTTAAAGGAATCCATAGAAATTCGATTATCTGACAATCTGATTAACAGAGACAAAGGCTACTTTCTTAGTAAATCCTGGAACCCGGTGTTATCAGATGTTAAAAAACAACGGTTGGTACTTCATAAATCTGAATAATAATTTTATCATCGATTATCGATTTCGCCGGACTCTACCACCGGAGCGTTGTACGTCTTGTGCGCCAGAGAGCAGTCACTGTCACTTCTTGCGCACGCGCTATGGGCCTTCCTCGATGTATAAAGGAGCCGCCGATTGCACTGGTAACTCAGTTCCGGCGAGATTGTCTATCAGCAAGCTCACCTGAGAATGGCGGGCAGTTGCGCCCCTGAAATATTGTGTCAAGTTGACTTTAGTATCCGGCTGCAGACCCGAGAAGATTACAAACAGTCATTACGCCGGGAAAACCTTTGTGGTCACATACAAAAGCTATTTCTTTTTTAAATTTGGGTGGGATTAATTATTTATTGTGTATAACATCTTTCTTAACAGCAACCTTTAATATGATCTGTATTGCACAATGCATACAACTTCAATCCGTACATAGCGGGCTTATTGGGCATGTACTGAACAAAACACAACGTCCGCGAAATGGGACAAGCGTTTTGTCTATGGTTGTGAACTCCCCTGGACTGTAGTTATTTCTGCAGTTGTTCAGAAATGCTGAGTGGAGATTGTGGATGGCAGCAAGTTTATCAGTTTCTAGTCATTCTTTTCTTGTAGAAGTATCATCAAACCTGAGTGACCGGAGTAAGAACAGAAAGCGCTTGTAGCTAAATACTACACTGTTCCATTTGATGCCCACAAATCTAATACATTTGTGCGTCCTCCTTTTTGTACAGCAATGAGAAACAGTGCTCCTAAAAGAGTCGTTATTTTAGAAGCAGAAGTAGTTTCGCAATCTCTAGCCCTTGAGTAATTCACAGATGTATGTCTTGTTTGTGTTTTCAACAACATAATCAATTATCTCAGGGTCAAAAAATTTGAGAAAACTTTCAATTTCAGTTTTAGCTTCTCTACCATTCACTTTCGGGCCAGGTAGAACTTTGATTATATTCCTGGTAGTGCTAACGGATTATTTATCCACAATGTTTCTTGGTGCTTACGAATATAAAAATGGCAGTCATCAGGTGGAATTCCTATCACTATTCTCGTCAACGCATGACTGCTCAGATTCGCTAGAATGATCTGCAGTTTCAACTATTTCTGCTTCCTCATCGCTGTCAGAGAAATCAGCGTAATCTTCTTCGTCAGATGATTGCAGAAGAAGACGCTCAATTTCTTCTCGTGTTAGTCCTTTCCTTTCTCCGGATCTGGGAGACAATAAAATAAAAAATGTTCAAATGTTTGTTAAGCTTATGGGACTTAACTACGGGGTCATCAGTCCCTAAACTTACAAACTACTTATGAACTACTTACAAACTAGGACGGCACAAATATCCATGCCCGAGGGGGGATTCGAACCCCCGACCGTAGTGGCCGTGCCGACCGTGACTGGAGCGCCTCAGTCACCTCGGCCACCGCGGCCGGCCGACAATAAAATAATTCTAATACCAAACCAATGTCAATAACTAAAACATCATACACCCACAGAGTTGTAAAACAAATCTTCTAATCATCAAAACATCCGACAGTGGTACGGCTACATGTACTTACATTACCGAGCGCGTGCGGTACGCAGTGCCGTCTCGGTGCACTCGTCCACTCCACAGGTCAGTCACAGCTGTTATGGTGAGCATATTGGTGGCGCAGTAATGTAGTTTGGCGCGTGACTAAATAATCGAAGCATATCTAGCACCATTGTTGCGTGCTCGGCACGCTGACGTAATTATTGAAAGAAAACAAAATTGGCGGCACTGTATGCCGCCACGCGCCCGCAGCAGGGTTAATGGTGTACATATAATCTTTTATTTCATGTAAAAGTACCTCAAACTGATCCGAGAGCAGTGGCCGGTGACAAGTGGCGGGGACCCGATCGTGACGTCACTTCCCCCACCACGAGATGGTGTCACGTCACCGGCGTATGCGGCGACTTCAGACGGCGCGCCGCGTACCTGCGTGCCACGCCCACCTGCCGCGGACAACAATCCGAGCACTGTACCGACCGACCGACCTACCTCACCACCGAGCCACCAACCGATACATCGAACCACAGACAACTAAAAGAACTTAAATTGTAACCACTATTTATCTGAAAGCTTAGTCTAACTCACACACACATTAATAAAATTGATTAATTTGCATAAAATATTGTAACTGTAAATTGCGTGATTTCTATGTTTTTGAGAAGGACTCATACATTTCCCAATGCTAAGCCAGAGGGGGCAAATGTAGAATTACATTAAAAATTTCCATTCGATAAATAATTTATTTACGATTCTTATCACTGACCACAGCTTTCTCTGGCAGCTAATTACGCTCTTCATATATTTTTGATGTTCATCTATTTTTTACGAGCTGCCCAGAACGCCGTTTTGAACTTCGTCTTTCATGTTTCCTTCCTCAATGAGAACAGTCGCACGTCAGGGACTTCTCCATTATTAATTGTAAGTGTGTGTGAGAGCGTTTTTCTTATGAAGTATGGTGAAAATATATTTAGTAACGTATAAATATTTTATTATTTCAAATGACACACCTTAAATCATTCATGAAGCGATTCTATTTTTCCAGCACTAATCGTAATTATGTAATATGATGCTTGGAGCCATTGTTGAACTTGTATCTATAATTTACTAGAAACTTCTAGATGCCATTATATGTAACTTTTACGAACTCGACTTGATAGTAATGCCTGCAAGGAAATGTTCGGAATTAATCGAAATCCGATCGATCTAAACATTATTTCGTCACAAAAAAAGTAAAAAAATAGAAAAATAAAAATAAATAAATAGTTCAATATTTTTCTTCACGGTCATTGAGTTAGTACCTCTGCTCCAAGCCAACCAAGCATCATTCTACACGATGCAGCAAGAGTTTTTACAGATTCATCTGCTACATCCAGTCAACTTAACATCATCATGGTAAGAAAGATCATAGAGGTATCTGCTAGTTTCTTTGTGTAATATTGTGCTCAGGTGTTGCTTTCATTCCAAATTACTACTGCCGCTAAGCTTTAAAGTCAGGTTTCGCCTCCATTTTTGAGTCTTCTATTTATAAAGTTACCTAAAAGTGTCAGATCCACCAAATTATTTTCATGTAATAATGTAACGTTAGTGAACTTTAATAGCGGCTGCGAACAGTAACTACTACTCCAACACCTGATCGAAAGAAAGAAAGCGTAATATATTACAAAATAACTGCTATGTTGTTTACCATTAGAAACTTTTCTGATATGAGTCATATTTCAAGAAGAAAAGTAGTCTACTTCGCATAATTGCAGTCACTTCTGACCTAAAGTGTTATTTTTTGGAAAAAACCTCTCTTCTCAATACATATTTCCTTTAATGTAATTTCTTGCTAATAACATTTGATTATTCCCAAAAGTTAGGAGCTTTAATTCAGTTAAAACTTGACAGAAACTGAATCTTCATTTGGATCCTTGTGCGAAGAGATTAAAAGGGCTGAGTAGTTATCCGCGCACTTTCAAGGCTAAACTGAACAGATTCCTCATGACACACTCTTTCCATTCTGTGGATCCTGGAAGAATTGAATTATATTATTGTGTTGCGTTGCGTTGTTACTTGTTTTTATTTGTGTTGAGACCCGTCAATTACTACTCTTTTGTTGCAATCTGTTGTACCGACCCGTTCCATGACCATAAAGACTTGCTCCTCAGTTCGGTCCTGCGGAACATGATACATATTGTTGTTGTGGTCTTCAGTCCGAGACTGGTTTGATGCAGCTCTTCACCCTATTCTATCCTGAGCAAGCCGCTTTATCTGCTCATAATAGCAACCTACATCCCTTTCAACCTGCTTACTGTATACATTTTTTATTTTTATTTATTCTTGTACCAACTACATCACAAATGTAACTGAAAGAAGCCAGCACATAATTTAAACTACAAAGTAAGTGCTTTTGCATACACACTAGTCAAATACAGAGATAAAAATATAAAAGACAGAGTTAAAAATGTAAAATACAGAGATAAACAAATACAACATGTAGTACAAGTGAGTCATATTTCGCTCGTCCAATAATTAGTGTAAGCTGCGGCGGTCCCGGTGTATTTCAGAAGATCCTTTTGAGTGCGGTCCCTAGATGCGTCCGCTAAACGGCATTTTAGGTGTTCTATCGTCTGTATTGCAGCACACTCACTCTCGTCATAGTCTGTGTAGCCCCACCATTTCATAAGTTGTTTTGACCGCCCCACGCCCTCACAAAGTCTGTTCAGCGCTTCCCTGTGTTGCAAGTCTAGGTGGGAGCCCTGGGGTAAGGCTTCCTCTGTGATAAGGTCTTCAGGATATTGTTCTTACCACAGTTATTTTATGGAAGATATAGTTGGTTCCACTGAGTACATGAAGGGCGCTTCGTCTAGATTTAAGCCTTTTGGGCAGAGGTTGGTGGTTGTACAACGGGTAACGATGGTCGTTCGTCTGTTTATTCCTCTCTTTCGAGCTCAGGAAAGATCTTCTAATATTTGGTGGAGCGGTACCCGATAAGGAATATACGTAGTCCACTATATTAGGTTTCAGGGAGCCAATTATCTTCCTGCTGGTGTTGTTTAGGATAACATTTAGTTCACTAATATGATGAGATCTTTCCCAAACTGGGCATCCATATTCAGCGACCAAAAGGCATGTAGCCGTATAACGAAGTACTTATGTGTTGACAAACCACTTTGCAGATGTCAGTTTGTTCAGTGAGCCATTACATGTTTGTACCATAGCTTTTGTTTTTTCAATGTGTTTCTCATATGTCAGGGTTCGGTCAAGAGTGAAGCCCAAATTGGTAGGATGAGAACAATTATCCAAACATATACCATTCCAGATGATATCGAGCTCCTTGTCTGCCGTCCAGTTGTTGAGGTGGAAGAGACAGACTTGTGTCTTACTTTGGTTTGGTTTCAGGTGATTACGTCTGTAGTTATCTGTGAACGTTGTGAGGTGTTCACTGAGGATTATTTCAATTATATCAGAAGATTTTGCTTGGCAAGCAATTGCCCTGTCATCTACGTGTAAAATATTTGGTCTTTTTTTCCATTAGGTTGGTCATTGGTATATATATGTTAAACAGCAGTAGCGACAGCTCACTACCTCATGGCAAACCATTGGTCTGTTGGAAATCAACGAAGAATCTTCCATTAAAGAACAGTGCCCTAAGAACTTGTACCAAACTGTCACTGTTGATCATTCAATATACTTTGGAGGTTTCCAGTGTCGTACGCTGCAGTTAGGCCAATAAGTACTACTCCTGTCGGATTACCTCTCTCAAATCCGTCTTCAGTCAATTGAGTCAAGATATGCCTGTTCATCAATCAGGCAGCTGTCAATGTTAGCACCTATTCTATTCATAATCAGCCTTTCAAAAAGTTTCAGGAGCGAAGACAGCAACGATATTGGTCGATAACCCTTGGGGTCATTTGAGTCCTCCCCAGGCTTAAGAACTGCTATGACCTTTGCGTTTCTTCATATTCTAGGAAATTTTGCAATCCTCCAGCAGCAACTGAAAAATACTGTATACATGATAAATATAAATAAACAAACATAAATAAATAAATCTGCGTTTCAGTTCTGTACAAATAAGGTGAAGTTTGCAGCTTGTATTTTCACCGAAGAGGGGTGCGCATGATTAGTGATTCAGCGTACATGGAGATTACGAGAACCATTAGCGCCACCTGATAGTGGTGAATAAAGGGGAAACACACGACCGTGTGGTCATACTAGAAACGTTTTTCGTGGTGTTGTTTCGCGAAAGCAGTATCAGTACACCTCGTAAGAGTCCGACCACATTTTTCGAACGAGGAAGAAAAGTTGCGCATAGGGACTGCGGATACAACTGCGATGCAACACGGAAAGATGGACCGACGTGACTGATGCAACCACATTGTTGCACGACTATAAGCGACGACATGGATATTTGAGGAAAGCAGTCATGCAGTGCTCTGCCGGATCACTAATAGTATCTATTGAGCAATAAGCTGCGTCTGTTCACATGATTTGACGTCGTTCGCAAGAGTTGTAAAGTGCTGTAGATGACCAGGAAAAACAATCCACTATTTCTCGAATACAGTATTAGTAGTGAGTTGCCTGACAGTCGCGTCAGAGAGATATGATGGGGAGTGACCATGTAAGGATGATCATTGGAGATGCGGATGCTTTATCTGGATTTATTCTAAGGATTTTGGGGAGACATGGTTCATCTGAAGGAGTTCTGGTAGTTTGGTAGTATGTTAGACGTAGGTTCAATCAACATGCGAGTATTTCTTTCTTCTCTGCGACGAAGAACTTTGAGCAAAACACTGGTTTTTATTTTCATATCTGTACATTTCTCGCTACAATTGTATTGTAACATTTACTGTTGTATTTTTTATTGCTTTAGTTCATATAGTAAAAAATGTATACAAGAGTTTTTAATATGTATACATACCTCGCATTTGCATGTTGAAGTGGTTCTAGTGTTTAGTTTTTACAGGTTATTTTAAGTTGTAACTGTTAATTAAAAAGTTATAAAGAAGTTTTATGCGTATATATACCTCATATTTATATGTCGAAGTACTTACAGTTTTCCTACATTAAGTGTACAGATCTTCCTTGATAGTATGTCATCTGCAACTTTAGGGCACTTATGTACAAACTGTTGTATATTGAAATATATGACCTGCTTATTAATTTTACAGTTCGGTCTACCTCTATTTATTTTTACGTCCATGGCTTCTCTACGTATGGGTATGTGTGTGTGTTTATCCCTTTGTTTATGAAATACAACATTGATGTATAGTGTTTTCATTGGCGGAATAGTGATAATACTGCTAGTTTCCTTTACCATTCCGCCAATGAAGACACCATCACGTATAAGTTGACCTTAGTTCATAAGCAAACATATAAAGACACACACACAGATGACAATCACATAAAATTAAATAGTACTAGATGAAAAAATATAAATTAAATAAAAAGGAGATGAAATATATTAATGTAAGACAGTTTTGTACATAAGTGCCAAAAAGTTGCAGATGACAAACTGTCATGGAGGACCTACACATATCGTGTAGGAAATCTGTAACCCTTTCAACATGTAAATACACATAAAGAATTCTCGTATGAATTTCTAATTGACAATACGAACCTTTACAGTCTAAAATATTTCTGTTGTTCAATTTAAAGCAATTAAAAACCCACTGAAGATGCTACTATTGTAGTGAAACATGTATGGATATGAAAATAAAAACTAGTGTTCGGTCAAGGCAGATCCTCAAAGAGAAAAAACGAAATATTTATAAAGTAAACACGGATGAAAAGGTATTCAACAACGAAATGATTATAACATGCCATATTACTATATAATGTTTAGGGAACTCAAATGCGAATCGATAGACAAGGCGTCGTTCGTTTCGAGAATCACTAGTGGATAAAATTTGAGGCGGAATATCAAGCTGACTGCAAAATGATTTTACTGCAGGCAACCTTTATTTTACGTGAAAACCACAAAGAGAATGTAAATTATGGGTGTTACGGTGGCATAATAGCTTTATTTTTCTCTGCCTCTACCTGGAAGCGGAACAGAAAAGGAACTGACAAACAGCGGTACGAAATGCATCGGTCACGCCCGTATAATGTACGTAGATGATGTGTGATGGGGAAACGAAGACGTCAACGACGACGTACTAACCGCGCTAAACGAATAGTAGCATGGTTTGTCTCGGCATCGTTTTGTCGGCACAGTTTCTTTACAGAGATGTTCAATCAACTCCAGTGGCAGGCGCCATTCGATACAAATATTCAAATGTTCAAATGTTCAAATGTTTGTAAATCTATCGGACCAAACTGCATGGTCATCAGTCCGTAGCTTATAAACTACTTAAACCTAGGTAAACTAACCAAAGGACAAACATACACACCCATGCCCCAGGGAGGACTCCAACCTCCACGACGAGCAACCGCGCGTTCCGCAGCGAGACGCTTTAGACCGCTCGGCTAGTCCACCGCGGTCCATTCGATACAAGAGACACATTGTCCATCTCAAAGAACTTTAGTATTGAGATTTCGAGAGAATAGTTCCTCCGGAAAACATCTTGCGAAATGTTCGCAGCTAGAATATTCTAGGAATTAGAGCTAATACAGTTTTTAACAGACAATCATTCTTATCACGTGTTCTTCATGAATGAATATGGAGGAAGGAATCAGTTGGTAGTACCACAAGTACACACACTGCAACACACCAGTATTTGGTCTGGGGCGTACCGACGTGACGTAGATGCGATTTATTTGGAAGCATATTAGTGCAACGTTGGACGTCTTCCCCAGAGCGAAACGTTCGTGAAAATAGGCGGCTACTGTGAGAACAGCAGTGTTGCACTGAGCACCAGGCGGACGCTGTTCTACGAAATACCGGGAGATGCCATGTTGTTGCGCGCGAGCAGAGCCCGCTACTAACATGCCTGCGGTCTGTGTTTCTGAGCCTGCAGTAGCGCCCACTCAAAGCTGGGCAGCGTAGCGGCCGCTACCAGAGTTTCTGCACCGAAAGGCACGTCATAACAACCTGCGCAACATGCGTCCCGTACCACTGCTGCTGCTCTGAATCCGTACGTTTTCACAGAATGTTGAGACCAAATGGACAGCGTCAGATGTTGTGAACATCACGAGAGAAAAAAAAATAGAGTCATTGTACTTCCACATTTCCGTCCATACTTCGGCAGCGACCTCATGCTGAGTGGTGAACACAAGTCTGTACAACTAATCCATAAGTCAAGTAACAACAGTAGCATAATGCACTGCTGCAGAAAATACGTGAAAATATGTAATAATCACACCATACAGAAAACACGATAAACCAGGAGTTAAGAGGAGAAAACTAAAATACGATAATCTGTGCTAACCTATAACAGCAACTACTATTAAGTACTACACAAAGTTCATTTAACGTAATGTAAGAAACGGAATAAAGAAGTCCCCACTGATGATAACACATGTGTGTCAAAATAATATAAACTGTTTTTGCAGAACCTCACAATTTAGAAACTGTTACATATATATATCAGTTTTCCAGAAATTAAGTGTATAAACCCACCCAATAAAACACACTAATAGTGAAACATTTCTGGGTAACGAGATAATAAAAGTATTTGATGAAATTTGTTATTTGGGCAGCAAAATAAGTTCTATGGGCGGAGTAAAACAGATGTAAAACGCAGAAAGGCTATGTGAAGAAAAACATTTCTGAAGAAGTGAAATCTGTAGGCATCCAAAATGAATGTAAATGCTAGGAAATACATTCTGATGTCATTTCTCTGATGTGCAGCATTGTACAGAAGTGAAAAGTGAAAAGCTTTTGAAATGTGGTACTACAGGCAAATAATGATGAGTAGATGGGTAGATCGTGTAACTAATGAGGAGATTCTGAACAGAATTGGTAAGAAATGTCTGGCATACCTTGAATTAGAGAAGGAATTGATTGGTGAAACAAATACTAAGATATCAAGGAATCGTCAACTAAACATTTGAGTGAGGTATGTGGGATAAAAGTCGCAGAGGGCTTCCGAAAGACGAATACGGTAAACGGATTCAAATGGCCTTGGGTTGACGTTGTTATGAGGAGATGTTTCTCACAGGATAGAGTAGGGTGGAGAGCTGCATCAAACCAGTTTCTTGATTGAAAAACACAATAACAACTACAAAAAAATGGTATTTAACATAAGGCAGAATTCCTCTTCAGGTTTAATTTTAGCCGCGGTGGAGTAGACGATCGGTCTAAGGCGCTTAGGTGCGGAGCGCGCGGTTGCTCGCCGTCGGCGTTTCGAGTCCTTCCTTGGGTATGGGTGTGTACGTGTTGTCCTTAGATTAACTTAGTTTAAGTAGTTTTTACGCTACGGACTGATGACCACGGAGTTTGGTCCGATAGTTTTACATACATTTGAATATGTTTAATTTTAGTTATTGATGGGTTGGTTTACTTTCTAGGAGGCGATCCAATTATGATAATGTAGAAAGATATATAGAAGCCAAGATCGCTGATAATCAATTTTTATTTACGACGACCGGTTTCGCTGAACTATGTCAGCATCATCTGGTCAAATAAAATATTTTACAAGGCCATAATCTTGTAATGTCAATCAGTTGTTTTATAATAATTTACAGTGCATGGGTGCACTATGTCATTATAATGAAAAATAATTATCACAGTGAGTGACAATAGCACTATGCACTGTAAATTATTATCAAACAATTGATTGACATTACAAGATTATGGCCTTGTAAAATATTTTAATTGACCAGATGATGCTGACATAGTTCAGCGGAACCGGTCGTCGTAAATAAAACTTGATGATCAGCGATCTTGGCTTTTTTATATCTTTCTACATTAGTTATTGATGTTGTGGTCTTCAGTCCGTAGCCGTGTTTTTTACGCAGCTCCCCACCATACTCTATTTTATGCAAGCCTCTTCATCTCTAATATGCACGGCAACCTATTTTAATCTGCTTACGGTGTTCGTCTCTCGGGCTCTCTCTGTGATTTTTACCCAGCACACTTCCTTTGGATGTAAATTTACAATTGCAAAATGTCTCAGAATGTGTCATACCAATAAATCTTTTCTGTCAGTCAAGATACTTCAGAAATTTCTTTTCTCGCCCATTCTGTTGAGCACCTCCTCACATGATCTAGTCATATAATTGTCAGCATTCGTCTGTAGTACATCATTTCAAAAGCTTCTATCATCATTTTGTCTGAACTCTTTATCGTCCACGTTCAACTCCCGTACTGTTCTACACTCCAGACAAACGCCTTCAGTAAGGACTTCATGACATTCAAATTAATGTTGGATGTCAACAAATTCCGCTCCTTCATAAATGTTTTTCTTCCCAAAACAATGCTGTGTTTAATATCTGCTTTACTTCGCCCATAAAATTTCATTTCCTACCCAAATAAAACTCATTTACTACTTTTATGGTATCGAGACCAAATCATATTTCTTCGGTATTAAATATAATATTTGTAAAATAATATAAATAAATATTTAGAAAGGAGAGAGAAGAAAGACTGAAGGAAAGATCAATGCTAGGATAAGGCGGATATGTTAAGAAAATATGAAACAAGAGAATTTCCAAGAAGATTTATTAAACGCAACTGCGAATAACTAGTAAGAAGTAAGTAGGATAGATGGCTGAAAGGTGTGGACGAAAGTGCTAAAAAGAGAAGAATAATCAGATTTTATGTATATGTTCGGCACCTCTTTCTAGACCAAAGGATCGATTTCATTCAAATTTGGTACTCATGCTGCTTGCAACACGAGAATCAGGAACATTGCGTCTGTTATCTCCTAGCTCCCATAGGAGCATAGTTACAAAGAAACGAGTTATCCAGGCAGCCCTTCTAGTTATAATGTAGGACAAATAGATTTGAATCACATAGCAAACACGATTTTCGCCATGTCAGTTATATTGAATAGGAATTATGTAACCGACTTTATTGACCTGATTTCAAGCCCGTGGACCACCTTGAATTGCAGTCGCATCATAGGCTTGATTCGTCGACCCATAATGCAGGGGGCTCTTTTACTGAAGAGCATGTCTGGGGTAAAGAACAGAGAAGGGAATGTGAAAAGACAGATGTACAAGAAGGAATGGAGAGAAAGGGTGTGTGGACATGGACAAAAAGAGGGTACAGAAGCGCAGAGCCAGACGGCGAGGAGAAAATGGGCTGAGAAGGATAGAGAGGAATGCAAAGAGGGGCAGTAGAAGAAGAACATAAACGAACAAAAGAAACTGGACATTAAGGAGCAGTAGAAGAAGGACATAAACGAACAAAAGATGTTCAAATGTTTGTTAAGCTTAAGGGACTTAACTGCGGGGTCATCAGTCCCTAAACTTACAAACTACTTATGAACTACCTACAACTAAGGACGGCACAAATATCCATGCCCGAGGGAGGATTCGAACCCCCGACCGTAGTGACCGTGCAGACCGTGACTGAAGCGCCTCAGTCCCCTCGGCCACCGCGGCCGGCGAACAAAAGAAACTGGACATTAAGGAGCAGAAGAAGTTGGCAGTTAGTGGCACGTAAGGATGGGCAAAAAAGGCTGAACGACGAAGTAGGAAGACAGAGAGATCAGGTGAGTGTGTGACAGACAGAAAGAGTTAATTAGGAGATGGGCATAGTGGGAGGAGGAAAAACGGCAATAGAGGATGGAAGTTTACAATACACAGGGTGTAAACGCTTTATGCTGTCAACATTACACGGACAGCACAACGCGGTGTGCTAGTCAAATTCCTAAAAATCAATATATGTCAGACTGACAGTAGACATACTTCTGTTCACACTGTCATCCGACGATACACGGACGAGCCTTACCGCCACGTGGTCTATCTAAGCTGGCAGCAAGCGTCTTGGACGCGCAAGAAAGGGTGCGGGAAGCGTTTCGAGATGAGAAACGATAACATTGAACGTGTCCAACGACGCGGAATGGTGGTTTACACAGGCAGTGTAAACCGTCATTTTGCGTAAACAATAAATTAAGTACAACCAGACGTTCCTCATTTGACATAGCGAAGGTAGTGAAAGTGAAGAAAAGCTTGTTGTTGTTGTGGTCTTCAGTCCGGCGACTGGTTTGATGCAGCTCTCCACAATACCCTATACTGAGCAAGCCTCTTCATCTCCACATAAGAACGGCAACCTAAATCTGTCTGAATCTGCTTACTGTATCCATCTCTTGGTCTTCCTCTGCGATTTTTAGCCAACACACTTCCCTCCAACGCTATTGCACCATATTTCAAAAGCCTCAATCCTCTTCCTGTCCGCACTGTTTATCGTCCATGTCTCACTCCCATACAAGGCAACACTCCATACAAATGCCTCCAGAAAGGACTTCCTTAGGCTTAAATCAATATTCGATGTTAACATATTTCTCTTTTTCAAAAACGCTTTTCTACCCACTGCCATTCTGCATTTTATATCCTCTGTACTGCGACCATCATTTGTTATTTTAGTACCCAAGTAACAAAACTCATCTACCTCCTTTATTGCTTCGTTTCCCAATCTAATTCCTTCAGCATCACCTGATTTTCTTAGACTGCACTCCATTACCCTAGTTTTCCTCTTGTTAATGTTCATCTTATATGCACCTTTCAGCACACTGTCCATTCTGTTCAATTGCTCTTCCAGGTCCTTTGCTGTATCTGACAGAATTACTATGTTATCAGCAAAACGCAATGTTTTTAATTCTTCACCCTGAACTTTAATTCCTTCTCCAAATTTCTCCTTGCTTTCTTTATAGCTTGCTCAATGTAAAAATTGAATAACAATGGAGAAAGACTACAAACCTGTATTACTCCCTTTCCAACCACTGCATCCCTTTCATGCCCTTCAACTCTGACAACCGATGTCTGGTTTTTGTACATTTTGTAAATAACCTTACGCTCCCTATATTTTACTCCTGCTTGTTTCAGAACTTGAAAGGGTTTATTCCGATCAACATTGTCAAAAGCCTTCCCCAAATCTACAAAAGCTAGAAATGAGGGTTTTCCTTTTCTTAATCTATCTTCTAGGATAAGCCGTAAAGTGAGTATTGCCTCCCGTGTTCCTACATTTCTCCTGAAGCCAAACTGATATTCCCCGAGGTCGGCTTCTACCAGCTTTTCCATCCTTCTGTATATAATTCTTGTTAATATTTTGCAACCATGACTTATTAAACTGATGGTTCTGTAGTTTTCACACATGACTGCACCTGCTTTCTTTGGAATGGGGATTATAACATATTTCTTAAAGTCTGAGGGTACTTCGCCTGTCTAATCTTACACACCAGGTGAAAGAGGTTTGTCATGGCTGGTTCTCCCAGAGACTTCAGTAGTAGCTCTGAGGGAATATCATCTACTCCAGGGGCCTTGTTTCGACTTATGTCTTTCAGGGCTCTGTCAAATTCTTCTCTCAGTACAGTATCTCCTATTTCATCTTCATCTACATTCTCTTCCCTTCCTACAATATTGTCTCGAAGTTCATTTCCTTTGTAGAGCCCCTCTATATACTCTTTCCACATTTCAGCTTTCCCTTCTTTGCTGAGAACTGGTTTTCCATCAGTGTCCTTGATATTCATAAAACTAACATAGAAAATTTGTTTCCCTTACTACAAGGTCAAGCAATAATTGATTCGTTGCACATTACTTACAATCAACTGTTTCAACACTAACATAACGAACATTAAAATCAGATTATTTAACTTTATTACTAATGAAAATCTCCTTTTAGTGTGTGAAGTGTTTGTTGAGCCATTACATTGGCAGTTGCAATGTATGCCATGTTGTGGTGGAGCGCTTATATTCACCATCTACACGCAGAAACTGAACGTGGCACCGCTATATTGTGTTGTGACCAAATTGCCATTCTTTGCTACTGAATAAGCGCCTAGCACGCATTACAGTAGTGGCGGTGTGCTAATTGGACAACTACGCTCCACCACAGTCACGTATATATTGCAGCTACTAACGCAGCTACAATACAAACTTCTGACAAACTGCGCGGGAGTAGCCGTGCGGTTCTAGGGGCTACGGCCGGGAGATTCAGTACTCCCTTGGTTATGGGTATGTGCGTTCTTAGGGCAGGTTCAAATTAGTAAGTCTGATGACCACAGCAGTTTTGTCCCATAAGTTTACAAATAATGAACTTTTTTAAATGACACATTATTCAGTTATAATGACCAGGATTAGGATTTGTAGGAGAAGATATCGGATGAGAAAAGGAGGGTTAAAGGTGTAATAACAATAATAATAACATGGTTTTCTGTTCCATAGTACCCAATTTCGGAGTGAGTCTCCATGGTCATGGAACAAGTGAATACATGAATTTTTACACAAACATTTTTAAGTAGTCCTATCTTAAGACACATTGAAAGGAATCAATAAAGAAAAAAAAATGAATAAGCTTAATTGCTTAACTTTTCTAGGAGTTCCTCGACAGAATAAAAGGAGTAAGCCATGAGGTAACTCTTCAATCTAGATTTGAAAACGTATGGGTTGTAGTAAGATTCTTTATTTCTTGTGGCAGCTTATTGAAAATGGATGCTGCAGAATACCGTACACCTTTCTGCACAAGTGTCAAGGTGGTGTGATGCAAATATAGATTCGACTTCTGTCTAGTATTCACCGAGTGGAAGCTACTAACTCGTGGGAATAACCTGGTATTATTAACAACAAACGACATTAAAGAAAGAAAACGTATTCTGACACCAGTGTCAAAATTCTCAGACTACTGAAATGGGGTCGACATGACGTTCGTGAACTTAACACCACATATTGCTCCAACCGCCCGTTTTTGAGCCAGAAATATTCATTTTGCATCAGGTGAGTTACCCCGAAAAAATAATGCCGTACGTCATAAGTGAGTGAAAGTAAGCGTAATAGACTACTTTTCGTGTTGAAAAATCACTTATTTCAGATATTCTTCTAATGGTCAATATAGCAGATTTTAGTTTTGGAGCCGCGGTGGAGTAGCCGAGCGGTTTAAAGCGTCTCGCTGCGGAGCGCGCGGTTTCTCGCCGTGGCGGTTCGAGTCCTCCCTGGGGCATGGGTGTGTGTGTGTTGTCCTTAGGTTAGTTTAGCTAAGTTTAATTAGTTTGTAAGCTACGGACTGATGACCACGCAGTTTGGTCCGATAGAATCACAAACATATGAACATATTAGTTTTGGAACAAGATCCTGAACATGGGCTTTCCACGACCGTTTACTGTCTATCTGAATACCTAGAAATTTGAACTGTTCAGTCTCACGTATCATATGCCGGTTATATGTAATCAGTATTTCAGCTTTCGTAAATTATGTGTTAGAAATTGTAAAAAACTGAGTTTTACTGTGATTTAACATCAACTTCTTTTCTACATGCCGTGAACTTATCTCTTGAAATGTATTATGTGTTAGTGTGTCAATATTACGAGCAACATCCTTCACTACCAAGCTGGTATCATCAGCAAATAAAAATATTTTACAGTCACCTGTTATACTCGAAGAAACAGCAACGGTCCCAAAACAGACCCCACATTTAATTGTGCCCCATTGCGATTGTACGTCATAGTCATTTTCTATACTGCGGAGAATTACCTTCTGTTGTCTATTATTGAAGGAAGAGGTGAACTAGTTGTGAGCTACTCCTCGTATTTCTTAATGTTCCAACGTCTGCAACAATATTTTGTGATTAACATAATCAAACGCTTTTATTAAATCAAAGAAGACGCCTAATTTCCGTAGCCTCTTATTTGACCCATCAAGTGTCTCACGGAGAAACGAAAATATATCATTTTCAATTGTTAAACCACTTTAAGTTTGACAACAAATTATGTGAACTGAAATGATCAATTAATCTTGAATATACAGCCTTTTCAATAACTTTAGAAAAAAACCGATGGCATTGAAATAGGTCTATAGTTTTTTACATTATCTCTTTCTCCTTTTTTATAAAGTGGTGTCACTACTGGGTACTTTAATCTGTCATAAAAATGACAATTCTGATAGGAAAAGTTACAAATATGGCTTAGTACTGGGCTAACATATGCAGAACAGTACTTTAGAATTCTGCCAGATACCTCATCATATCAACAAGTGTCCTTAGTCTTTAGTGATTTAATTATTATCTTCCCTATGGAAGTATTATGAAGGACAATTTCAGGTAACAGCCCCAGAAAGGCATTTTCTAAAAATGTTATATGATTACCGGTAAAAACTAGGGTTTTGTTTAGTTCACCTACTATATTCAGGAAGCGATTATTGAATATTGCACATATATCTAACTTGTCAGTAACAGAAACATTTGTACTGCGCACTGGCAGTATATCTTCTACCTGCTGCTGCTGACCAGACACTTCCTTCACAACTGACCAGATAGCTTTAATTTTAACCCGAGAGTTTGCTATTATTTTTGCATACCACATACATTTTGCATTCTTAATGACATTTTTCCAAACCTTACAGTACTGTTTGTAATAAGCTACTGCATCTTCATTCTTACTGCTTCTAACATTTTGATACAATTTCCGCTTCGTTCTAGGTGATACTCTTATCCCCTTTGTCAGCCACCCCGGCTGTCTGTTACTGCAAGTACCCTGTTTTGAACGTTCTAGCGAAAAGAAACTTTCAAACAGATTATGTGTTCAGAAAAGCATTATATTTATCATCTGCATTATCAGCACTATAAACATCCTGCCATTGTTGTTCCTTAATTACGCTTAAAAATGTCTCAATTGCAACTGGATGTAGTTTTCTGTGTAGTTGATATTTATGTTTTACATTTGTTTGAGAACAAATACTTGTTAGAAATAAAATTTGGGCATCGTGGTCTAATAGACCATTTACTATTCTGCTGACAGAGTGCCCCTCTAATAGTGAAGAATGAACAAAAGTATTGTCAATGGTAGAACTGCTATTTTCTTGCACTCCCCCTGGAAAAAATACTGTTTGCATCATGTTGTAGGAATTTAATAGATCTAACAGCTGACTTTTTCGTGAGCTATCACCTACACAATTAATGTTGAAATCTCCACACACAGATAATTATTGTACCTCCTATAAAGTGAACCCAGAACCAATTCCAGTTTGGGCGAAACATTTTAAAATCTGAGTCAGGGGACCTATAAATAAAAACAATTATTAGTTTAGTTCCATAAACATTAACAACTCCTGCACAATATTCAAATATGTTTTCTGTGAAGTGTTAAAAAATCGATTGATTTCAATGAAAAATCGTTTTTTACATACATGGCCACTCCCCTACACTGCAAGGAACTCCTAGAGTAGAAGGCAGCTAAACTGTATCCTGGCAAAGGAAGTCTCTGAATTGTCACATCACTTAAGAATGCTTTGAAATACCAATAATGTCAGAATCAAAATCAATAAGCAGTTCATTGACTTTATCTCCGATACCCTGTATATTTTGATGAAAAATAGTAATTCCCATATTACTGAGATTCTTAGACTTTGTCAAAGGTGGTTCCTTTCTTAGAGGGACTTCATTTAAGCAGGAATATCAATCAGCTGTCCTCAGTCTTAGAAAGGTGCAGTCCTAACACCAACTACTGCAAGAATTTTTCCATGAGTGACACCCCCTACCCATATCACCTATGAGTTCAACTAAGATAAAAAAGGAGAAAAAAATTTGGTTGTTGATATAACTCAAGGATTTCTCCCTCCTCTCTTCTGGGTTTTGAATTACGACAAAAACATCATCACACATCAAAAAACAGGAAACCATGAAGCTGTTGTACTTCAAGGCATTAAGCATATCCACATTTTTAAAGGTAAGTATGTATCTATTATGAGACAATATCTTTGTAGATGTTGAAGTTTCTTTCTACATCCAAGAAAGCAGTGAGGGCAAACTTTTATTCACTTCTAATGGCAACTCTACAGATGCGACGAATTCCAAAACGTCTAGACTCCTTAGACATGTTGAGTTCCTGGCAGGCAAAGCCCTCTGACTGCCCCTCACGGAAGTACAAATGTTCCATTATTTTTTATTTTCAAGACCTTGTCCTACTAATCCTTTAATAGCTACAATCACTTGTAACTATAGGAATTATCTATTTTCTCTGGTAACAGAAGTTGCTGTGCTTTCGAAATAGCTCATGCCTCGACTGGATGTAAAGAAAACACAACTTCTCTGATAGATTAAATTGCAATGAAACTTAAAACAAATTAAGACAGTATTCATTATTGGCAAAAAGAGATAAAGGGGTAAAATATTCTTAAAAGGTGTACACCTACAAATTCTATCCAGAGTAATGATACATGATCTAACCAACAAAAGTTCAAGTTTCACATATGTGTTTTTTTCCGCCTCAAAACCACAAAGGTACACTAAACCGCAGCGTCCAGAGTTTATAGCGATGAAATAACCAATCAGGAATACAGAGTATGCACCTGAATACTAAAAAAAGATTTTGTTACAATCTGCTCTAAGGATATGTTTGTTCTAATTGTGGTTGGACGTCTACGAGGGGATGGGGGGTTGGGTTTTGGAAGGGACTAAAAAACGACGGTTATCAGTCGACGTCTACGACATCTCGAAACAGTGATGTATGTAAACGGGGCGGGGCAAGCAGTGGCGTAGCCACCGCGAGGGGTGTGTGGGGTAGAGGAGGCTAATGAGGCTGTAGCGCCCCCTACCCCTCCCCACACACCCTCTTCCCAAAGATCTTTTTTTAAATTTTTTTTTTAAACAAGACGGCAATGGGAATTTGAAATAGTACACATACAATAAATCACAACGTAACTATAATTTGCTAAGCACAAGTGAACGTGACAATGGGTCGCCAAATGATGTCTCCACTGATAACGTATGCTGCTGATTTTGTTAGCGGTTTTAATGCCGCCACGACCAGCAGCTTTGATGCTGCCACTGTTGTTGAAGTTACGAGCCGACTGTTCATATACGGCGACCCGCTGCTTAGCAGGTCAGCGGCGCCACCGAGTGGAATCTTATGAAGGCCGGCAAAAACTACGAACAACATAGTATTATTTTACTTCAATTTTCACACATACTCATGTTAGTTAAACTGCAAAGACCTTTCTCTTTGAGTAGTGCAGTAGAAGCTGCTTAATTATTTTACGAGCTGATTATATACACTCCATTTCCACCGCATTGCTCCTCTTCCACTTTCAAATTAATGCGAATCTACTCATTTCATTTCTTGTGCATTCGTTTGCGTTGTATAATTGTTTACATTATAAAAACTGTAAAACTTAGTCATAGATTAATAGATTTCTAAGAAATGATACCCCCCCCCCCAGAACCGAATCCGGGCTGCGTTACGGGGGGCAAGGAACCAGCCCCCTCCCTGACGAAATTATGAAGATAAAAAAATACGGTCAATGGTTGTAATGTCTCTTCTGAACATCTCTGAGATTCGTTGCCACACAATTTTTAGTTTTGCCCCCCCTCCCCCCTCCACAGAAGATACACGCAATATTCGCTATTGTCTCAAATTATACAGGCACCAAACAATAAATTAGCGTGATTTGTTTGATATATCACTGTCGTACCCTTTTCAACTGGCATGTAATATTGGAACAGCAAATGGAAGTAGATATTTCCACATTTTTCGCAAGGTACTTCGTTGTTCGTCATGTGATGTAACGAGGGGATTAGCTCATAATATTTATTTGAGCCAGTCTTTCTATTCTGCGAGTATTATCTGACATGAGTCAGGGCATGGTGGTCTTGGGGTAAAGCGCTTGAGTTGAAGAGTTCTGGTTCGAAACCTGGTCGGACCTTGGATTTTTTCAGTACACGCTTTAACTCATCCTTTATCTCACAACTATGAGAGGAGTCGCCAGAAACGACAAGTGGTTCGGATTCCACGTTAAGCTGTAGGTTCCCATTCCCCGGGTGGATAACTGGGATAGGCTAGGGCAACGCCACCTAGATACAAGGCCTGTGCGCTGCCTGCTAAGAGTAGTCATAACAAAAGTAAATTATTTGTCTTATGTAGGGTTCTGCTGAGTTTGGTAATACGTACACGTTGCATACTGTGTTTACGAATGTTCTTAATATTATTTATGTGCTTCACAGACACATTTGTAATGGTATAAGTTATTTATGAACTATTAGTAAGATATCTTACCGACATTGGAATCGGACGATTCATATTAGGCATTTTGTCTCATAACAGCAAAAATCTGCATGGAGAATCACATAGATAACACGAAACACATTCAGCAACACATTGTGCAACGTATACGTATTCCCAAACTCAACACAACGCTTCATAAGACAAATAGTTTGCTTGTGTTATGACTACTCTTGGCAGGCAGCGCACAGGCCTTGTATCTAGGTGGCGTTGGCCAAGGACACGCAAGTCGCCTAAGTGGCGCCCAATTGAAAGACTTGCACTATACCAATGAGCCACACGAAATTTATTATAATTACAATTATTGTTATTATTATTGTTATCTGGCATTACGAAAGATAATGACAGAAAAAATTTCACAAGTAACACAGAGGTTATTGAAATGTGTGTCGTCTGTGAGTGACGTCAAGGTGTTGGTTAAGGCTCCTTTAAGTACGAACTGACGCATCCGCCATTTTCATTCTCGTGGCTCGTAAGTTAAACGCACTACGGTACTATAGGAGTTTCGTCACGGTACTTTAGCACGACATTACGGGTGGTGGTGTTGCCATAAACTGCTCAAATCATTCCAGAGCTGGCTACAGAACATTTAGTTTCACAAGAGATTCTAAGAGAAGAAAAAATGGATCATTAAATGTCGGCGCAAAAACTGGGAACCCGAATCGTGCCCACAGTTATGTATTGTAAGTAAATAGTTATTATTATGACTTGAGGCAATATTTAATAGTAGACATCGTTTGTGATATTTGAACTTAGGATTTTGTTTAGCTCTTTTGAAAGTACTACCTGTTAAAAGTGAAGCTGCCTGTAAGAAATCAGCAGCCGCAAAATATCATATTACAGCAAAGCATCCCAGAACATTCTGTTTTTAGAGCACAATATGTGTGTCTTATATAGTATTTTGAGAAATACACATCATTAAATTTTTTTGTACTGAGATTGCACAAATTGTTGAAGATACTTCTGTTACGTTATCGCGAGAAAGTATTACAAACACTGGGGCGCAAAGTATAAATATACTGGGCAAAATGTTTCGTTACGGAAGTGGCAGCGTACTGTGCTGATACAGGCAACTACCGTTGAATGCTATTTGTGGTATTTCGAAATTTTAGCGTCATAACTTGTGGTATGCAATTTGACAGAATAGTACGATACCTGATGTTTTATCACTTAGCACTGACGCTTATCTATAAGAGACTGTAACATAACTGGCAAAGAATACTGGGTAAATTTTACTTATGGCTGCGGCGGCGTAGTGTGCTAATATTGGCAATGAAATGTTTGCTTTATAAAGATTATTAAATTACTGACAAGACAAGGGTACTATTACATACGAAAACCTATCAACCTTAGAGAAGGAACAGAATTATTTACTTATTTCATGGTCAACACATTATATACGATTATGTCTTCAAATAGCATTCAAAGGTTGTTGCCAACATCGGCACCATGTGCCACTACGACCGTAAACTTTCGATCCTGTACATTAATATTTTTTTAAGTTTTAGTGTTTGTAATACATTCTGAAACTTTCTCAGTAACGCAAGAGAAGTATTTTCAGCAATTTGAGTACAAAACTCCGATGTGGTGAATTTGTCACAGCAGACAACAAACACTTACTGCAAGACGGCAAACAAACGTCGCATATTGACAGTCATGCAAATAGAAGCCAAGATCGCTTAAAATTTTTATCTAGATGACACCTTTCGGCAGCATTAAACTTAGTACACGATTTTTATGAGAGAAATATATATGTTTCTTGATACAGCAATAAGTAAAGAAAACGCGAGATTTTTGTGTTTGAACCACATATCGATGTAAACAAGAGCGGAATGCAAGCTAAAAATAGCACGATCTAAGGCTCTATGCCGGGCACTTGTAAAATATTTCACTAAACTTAAATAAAACAACACTGTTCGTCTAAGCTGCGTGCTGTGTTTAGCATTCGCAGGAATGAAAATGGCGGATGCGCCAGCCTGTGTTTTTAGGAGCTCTAGTGTTGGTCAGGTCGCGCCTCGGAGTGCACACCGCATCAGCGTTCATTCACAAGTGACACGCGCCACAACACTCCTGACACGCGTCTCTTTCGCTCGGGTAGGGCTGCTCCGACGCCGTGTCTCGGGGCGGCAGCTGTGCCTACTTTCGGAGCACCGCCCTGCCCCGCAGCGACAAGACGGCCGCCCGCCGTGAAACAGTGGCGCTATTACCGGTTATCGGGCGAGATACGACGTCCGATCGATGGCCCGTCAGCAGCCATGACGGCCATAACAATAGCGCCGTGATCCGCGACAATGGATGGCGGGCGCGCCTGCCGCATGCGACGTCACGCGGCCCCTGCCACCTGCTACGGGGCGGGCATCGCGCCTGACGTGCAGCAGCAGCGGCTAATGCGCCGCCTCCACCAGCCGCTAAGTGGCGGGCCTGCACTGACAGCTACGGGACGGCATCTTGCGCGTTGTGAATGAACAAGGCTGGGCAGTAACTAATGGCGTAGCAGGAGACCCGGGTTCGAATCCCAGCTCGTACACATTTTCAGCTTTGCCCATTCGCAGTTGAATTCTGTGAATATGAAAGTAATAACGGCTGCAGGATCGGAAGTGGCGCCTGTTCTTTCGGAATAGGCGCTATATATGCCACTGACAGGCATTGATCCTTTCGTTAGTGGGGAGGGGTGGGCACGTTTGGAGCTCTTACTCTTATGGGAATTAGTATATAGTGACTACGAGTTTGAGTACTGTGGGCAGGGTAAAGCTGGAAATTTGTATCTGACGGGAGACGTGCTTAGGTAGTCCTTGCAGGTGGGGTTATCACTGTGTCGCCAGTGGTGTAAGGGTCAGCGCAATTGCCTAGAAAGCAGCAGACCCGCGTTCGAAGGCCGGCTGGGAACACATTTTCACCTTTGCCCATTCGCAGTTGAATTCTGTGAATATGAAAGTAATAACGACTGCAGGATCGGAAGTGATGTCTATTCTTTCGGAATAGACGCCTTATGTATACATTTAATATGCCAGTGACAGGCAATGATCCTTTCGTTAGTGAGGAGGGGAAGGAAAGTTTGGAGCTCTTACTGTTACGGCAATTAGTACATAGTGACTACGAGTTTGAGTACTGTGGGCAGGGTAAAGCTGGAAATTTGTGTCTGACAGAAGGCATGCTTAGGTAGTCCTTTCAGGGGCGGTGATACCGTGTCCACAGTGGTGTAGGGGTCAGCGCAACTGCCTAGAAAGAAGCAGAACCTGATTCAAATCCCGGCTGGGTACACATTTTCAGCTTTGCCCATTCGCAGTTGAAGTCGTATATTCTGTGAATATGAAAGTAATAACAGCTGCAGGATCAGAAGTTACGTCTGTTCTATCTGAATAGACACCATATATATATATATATAATATGCAAGTGACAGGCAAGGATCCTTCGTTAGTGGAGAGGGGTGTGCAAGTTTGGAGTCCTTACTCTTACAGGAAGTAGTACATAGTGACTACGAGTTCGAGTGCTGTGAGCAGGGTAAAGCTGGGAATTTGTGTCTGACGGGAGGCGTGCTTAGGTAGTCCTTGCAGGTCATCAGTGTGTCCCCACTGGTGTAGGGGTCAGCGCAACTGCCTATAAAGCAGAAGACCCCGGTTCGAATCCCGGCTGAGTACACGTTTTTAGCTTCGACCATTCGCAATTGAAGTGATATGTGAATATGGAAGTTTCTCACTTCTTTATTTCACCACCAAAGCCACAAAAATATGTAATTTTTAATTCAAAAAGAGAGATACAGACTACATAAATTGAAAAATATACATGTTCATAAGTATTCGAGGACCCGTTCGAATACTCTGCATCGTTAGTGAAATAAAAAAGTTGGGAAAAATGGAAGTAACGTCGAATGTTCTCGCATAGCTCTCTTTAGACTCAATCAATTCAAGTGCTTAAAAGCGCAAATGAAAGTGCTTGATCCTCTGAGAGTTGTTACGTGAAAAAGAACTGCGTACATCAATTAGAACCGAAGATATTGTAAAACAAACCGATTTAAATATTCAGTACAAGGACAGGACACTGAATAAACTTAAAGAATGAAGATAAATCTGAAACTCGATGACAAATCTGCGAATGAACACGTTTCGTTGAAAGTAAAAATAATGGAAGACGGTCGCATAGAAAGGCCTTATCGACTGACTTCAGTTTACAGCTGGGACATCCCCATAAGAAATATGCAGAAAGAAATCGCATTTGAGAATAGGAAAAGGAAGGCAAGATTTATGTAAATTGTGATACATTATGACAAATCTGTGGATAAATACCTTTCTTTTAAACCAGCAATGAAGGAAATCGGCTGGGTAGTTTGGTCTGGCCGACTGACTTTCGTTTTCGTAGATTCGTCAAAGCTCATACAATAAAATGCATACATAGGTAACAGCAAAACTGTAACATAATCAATATTCACATAATGTACATTATTTAAGCCAGTTGTTACCAGTATTTTGTTACATTGTCTGCGTTGCTGTGAGCCAGGGCCTGATCCAGACACTTCAGTAATTTGTTTATGGTTTGTTCATCTCCACTTTTCCACACACGATGTGCCTTCTCCTTGTGCAGTGCTCCATTTCTTCAGGTTATCATTCGATATTGCGACCCCAGAGCTCTGTTCAAGGACTTCCGTGTGCACCTTCCTTTTATGTAACCAGGTTAAACAGTTTATTCTGAGTCATTCCAATTGGATCTGCCTGGTTGATGCTAATGTTTGTGCAAGGGGTGGGCTGGGTTATTGGATGCATTTTGTCTCTTGTTATTAGGAGCACCTTCCTTTTATGTAACCAGGTTAAACAGTTTCTTCTGAGTCATTCCAATTGGATCTGCCTGGTTGATGCTAATGTTTGTGCAAGGGGTGGGCTGGGTTATTGGATGCATTTTGTCTCTCGTTATTAGGAGCAATCTCGCTGACGCTGCAGGTAATAATGTAAATGGCAGGAAAGGGGGGTGCAAGTAAATAAATAAATAAATAAAAATGTTCAAATATTTCAAAATCTATCGTACTAAACTGCGTGGTCATCAGTCCGTAGCTTGCAAACTACTTAAACCTAGGTAAACTAACCTACGGACAAACACACACATCCATGCCCCAGGGAGGACTCCAACCTCCACGGTGAGCAACCGCGCGCTCCACAGCGAGACGCTTTAGACCGCTCGGCTACTCCACCACGGCAGGGGGGGGGGGGTGCAAAAGGAAACACAACAAATATAGTTCAACACACTTTAATGTTTATAGTAATGAGTTACATCACAAACAATTCTTAAATTGAACACACACCAAATCATTTGAACCAAATAGCAATTGACTCCGTGTTATTAATTTTGCGATGTTTCATGGAACGAATCATAAATGGCATATTAGGTGAAAGATAGCATTTTCCATAATCTTTGTTAGCAGCAGAAGACACATTCAAAGTGCGGTAAGCAATAACGGCTCTAATATTCGCACTCTCCAATTCTGCTAAAGATTTTACAGTGGCAGCATTACATCTAAGAATAGCAACTGTTGACCATCGTTCTCTGGCTGACAGTCGGCACCCTTAGGCAAAACCCCGAGGTTGTTTTGTGAACTTCAGTGTTTTGCCTAAGGGTGCCGACTGTCAGGCAGGGTACCAAATCTGAAATGTAACGGCCATTGTTCAAAGTGCCATCAATGCGAACAAGAGGTGACCGAGACGTGTATCCAGTGGCACCCCATACCATTAAGCCCGGTGATACGCCACAATGGCGATGACGAATACACGCTTCCAATGTGCATTCACCGCGATGTCGCCAAACACGGATGCGACCATCATGATGCTGTAAACAGAACCTGGATTCAAGCGAAATCATGACTTTTTACCATTCGTGCAGCCAGGTTCGTCGCTGCGTACATCATCGCAGGAGTTCCGGTCTGTGATGCAGCGTCAAAGGTAACCACAGCCATGGTCTCTGTGCTGATAGTCCATGCTGCTGCAAACGTCTTCAAACAGTTCGTGCAGATGGTTGGTTTTTGCAAACGTCCCCATCTGTTGACTCAGGGATCGAGACGTGGCTGCACGGTCCGTTACAGCCATGCGAATAAGATGCCTGTCATCTCGACTGCTAGTGATACGAGACCGTTGGGATCCATCACGGCGTTCCGTATTGCCCTCTTGAACCCACCGATTCCATATTCTGCTAACAGTAATTGGATCGCGACCAACGCGAGCAGCAATGTCGCGATACGATAAACTGCAATCGCGATAGGCTAAAATCCGACCTTTATCAAAGTCGGAAACGTGATGGTACGCATGTCTCCTCCTTGCACGAGGCATCAAAACGTTTCACCAGGCAACGCCGATCAGCTGCTGTTCGTGTATGAGAAATCGGTTGGAAACTTTCCTCATGTCAGACCCTTTAGGTGTTGTCACCGGCGCCAAATATTTATGGATGGTCTGAAAAGCTAATCATTTGTATATCACAGCAACTTCTTCCTGTCGTGTCTGTAGCACGTGATATTCGTGGTGTAGCAGTTTTAATGACCAGTAGTGTAACTTTACATTATCAAGGCAACACTGGTGCCATCTGTTATCAGTATAAAGAATAGCTTCAAACATACAGTCTGTCGGCATCATTTTAGTGGCGTTAAACAAGGAACCTCTTTGGTGCTAAAAGACAACAGTTGTGCCAACTGTTTAGTCGTAATTTTTGTCATACCACTTAGTGAAATCTATCATATGGCACACGGAACGGAAGCCAGTATAGCCGATGCTGATCACCTGATCAGCCTGCGGTTTCAGTCAGACCTATGTCAACTTTTCCGCGCATGCAGAGCTGTACCTCACTGGAGCAGCATATTCGTCAGTGGAGTAGCAGAGTGCCAGAGCGGTTGTTCATACGGTCTGTGGGTGGGCACCCCACCTTGATCAGTACACAATTTCGTAATGAAACCTTACCTTCTACGTCGGTGCAGTGTGTCTTGAAGGTCAGGGAGCGGTTCAAGGCAACGCCAAAGTAGACTGGAGCGCTTCTCTGATCCCACTCCTTTCCAATCTAGTTCACACGCAGCTTTCGTGAAGTTTCTCAGTTCTTTAGATGATAAGAAAATGTTTTCGTTTTTGATGGGTTTGGTTTGAGATGATTTCCCTCAGAGTATTCTGAAAGTGTTTTCAAAGCAGTGAGATTTTCTTCTACAATCTCAAACTCCTTACCCTGAGTGGTCATCGCTAAGTCGTCTGCATATAGGAAGCTTCTTGTGAGGGCTGGAAGTGGTTTATGGTTGGTATAAATGTTAACTAGGCCTGCTGCCTTGCGGGAGCCCATACTTTTGCTATCCATACGTACCAAGTGGTTACCCAGGCAATATGTTAACTATTTCGTTTTAATAAATAAATCACTTAAATTGTAATTAATGAAACAGTACACTTAAGCGACGGGTGACTTCAACTTGTAGCTTAGTGGGTCTCACATCAAACTTTTTCAACAGAAAGTTTTGAAATTGTTTCTTAAAAAACTTTTAGTTACACTATTTTCAACCGACAAATTTAATTAACTACAGAATCGAGCTGCACTAGTAATAAACATTAGATAATTCTTGATATTCGATAGGCGTTTCGCCGCAATACAATCTGATAAGGAGGGTACGAGTATACAAACAGTGCGATACACTTAAAAATATACAGCATAAATAAATGGTATAACGTCTGGTAACACTACGCCTTCACAGCTTTAGTAAAATAGCAATCGCAATCATAACTCAATGTGTTGGCCAAGAACATCTTGCAAAGCTCAGGTACATATGATGAGATAAGTAACTTGACAAGATTAAAGAGAGAGCAGCGGCCTTTGAAAAAAATCTAGTTAAATGATTTGAACAATACAATCACAAGCGGTATTACATAATTTACCAAGGCCCTCTTTAAAAACTATTGAAATCAATTATCAGCGAATGTTGAGAATACAGTTAACAACGGCCTTAAAACGCCTGGTTAAGTGCTTTGCCTTTTCAACAACAGGCGCCACTACATAATTTAACAAGACCCTCTTCCAAACTCAGATACCAAGGTAGGACCTTAGCAGGGACAGCACCGCTACAGCTGACGTCAAAATGAGAGGCCACAAATTAGAATTAAACCTTCCTCGGGGCTACCTTCAAAGGGAAAGTCACAACTAACGATCACGGATCAAAATATCTGCCATATATATATATATATATATATATATATATATATATATATATATGACCAGGCCACTCAAAAGCACTAACCATAGAACAGCAAGTTACGACTCTTAGTCGGCCGCTACGACGAGAAGGAACCAAAATCGTACTCTCATGGGAGACGAGATATAAGAAACCCAGAATAAATTTACACACGACAAAGCTACTTAACTTCCACAGACAGATGGCAACCAATGACGCGAAACAAAACATGGGATCCGGCTCAACGCCCGAGCAGACAGCCTCGTGATAGCACCGGCCCAAGCGTCTCAATCGAAGGCCCGCGACCACAGGTGACGCGACCCGCTCAGCCTGCTGTCCGGTCTCGCCGGCAGGCGCAAACACAGGCGGAAGTGACGCCACCACCGCAAAGATAGCAAACACATGCGAATCGTTGCGCTCAATTCAAAGACAACGAAACCACGGCTCAACAATATTTGTTAGGTTTCTGACTTTCTGGAGCATAGGCATCTCTGTCTCATTAAGGTTTTACTTTCATTCTGGAAACATCCCTTAGGCTGTTGCTAAGCCATGTCTCCACCATATCCTTTCTTCCAGGAGTGATAGTCTTGCATGGTTCGCAGGAGAGCTTCTGTGAAGTTTGGAAGGTAGGAGGCGAGGTACTGGCGGAAGTAAAGTTGTGAGGCGGCATCGTGAGTCGTGTCGGGATAGCACAGTCTGTAGTGCGCTTGCACGCGAAAGGCAAAGGTCCCAGGTTCGAGTTCCGGTTTCGGCACACAATTTTAATCTGCCAAGAAGTTTCATACCAGCGCACGCTCCGCTGCAGAGTGAAATGTTTCATTCTGGAAACATCCCTTAGGCTGTGGCTAAGCCATGTCTCCACCATATCCTTTGTTCCAAAAGTGCTAGTCTTGCATGGTTCGCAGGAGAGCTTCTGTGAAGTTTGGAAAGTAGGGGGCGAGGTACTGGCGGAAGCAAAGTTGTGAGGCGGCATCGTGAGTCGTGTCGGGATAGCACAGTCGATAGTGCGCTTGCCCGCGAAAGGCAAAGGTTCCAAGTTCGAGTCCCGGTTCCGGCACGCAATTTTAATCGGCTGGGAAGTTTCAAGGTTTTATTTGAAAGTGCATCACTGATTCAGATTTGCACCGCGCTGCCATGCAAGTAAGTAGCTATAAACAGTGTCATTCTCATGCATAAAAATTCTGAAATGGCTTGGTCGCACTGTTTTTATTTTATCATTACGTGTTTCGATACACCATCATCAGATCTGTGACAAAAAATAAATTACATTTTGGATGTTCTTAATCATATAATTCATATGGAGCACAAACACATTATATGAAAATAGACTTACAACTTTTTTTTTTAAAAAACGATGGTAATTAAAATACATCTTATTGGATATGACTAACTAAAATATAAAGTACCATCGTGGATGTCTAGTCAAGTTGGCTCGACTAGAATCTCATGCAAAACTGGGGTGAGAAGAGGGGGAACACCGTAAAAGGTAAATTATATCCAATAGCCGCCAGATGGCGCAGGATTAAACTTAAATATTGTTTGAATGAATTTATGTAACATCATCTTGCGCCATCTGCATTGATAACTGACATAGAAACTCCGAAAAACATGGCTACAAGATATTTTGCTTCAAAAGAAAATATCAGATACTTTATTAAACATATTACTGCGACTGGGCGTACAAAATCTCAATACAACCAACTGACAATTAAATTTATATACACAGGCAATAAGCCAATGGGTCATAATACATGCTTATACTCAGGTATTGCACTACATATCATTTGATTCAGAGAGGGAACTAGTGAAGAGTAGGAATATGAAAGAAATGGGAGGGGGCAATCAAGATGTGGATAGGAGTAGGAGGTGGACTTTTTTTCATTTTCTCACTCTCACTTTCACTCTCACTCACTCACACTATCTCTCGTATTTATTTTTTATTTATTTTTAACAAGAAATTATTTATCAAGATACATGTTACATAAAATATAGTCAACAAATAGATGAATGTGCCCCATCAATTAGTATTGTATGTTAAGGCATAAGGTCACAATTCATACAACTACAATAGTCTTACATGGATATAAATTAGATCACAGTCTATAATTAAAAGAGAACAGTATTGACACAGGGGGATACGATGTTGAAGTTAGTATTTGAAGAAGACAGTTCTTTCAGTCATAGTCTAAAACAGCATAATCATGCATGGACAGAATATAAAACAGATCATCCATAAGTCATTGAATAAAATGGAACAGAGTGAAAAAGAGGAACAAAGGAAAAGTCACTAGAAATTTGATAATCACATTATGGTTACAAGAAAACGTAAAGGTATTATAGGTTACAGATTTTGTCTTTAGTGCACTCATAATCTTAAAACAACCATAATAATACATGGATCTAATCTAAATCTGATCATCCACAGTCATACAATAAAATGAAATAATGTTAAAAAGAGGGAAATGAATACGTTGGAAGATGGATAATGTCTTGATGGTTATAAGCCAATGTGCAAGGTTTCATAGGTTGTAGACTATGCCTGTGGTGCATAAAACAAAAAGCAATGAGTTTCCCAACCTTTGCATCCCTTTCATGCACTAAACTCTGTTAACTGCTGTCTGGATTTTGTACAAGTTGTAAACAACCTTCTGCTGATTTCAAAATTTGAAGGAGTGTATTCCAATCAACATGTCAAAAGCTTTCTCCATATCTACAAAAGCTAGAAATGTAGGTTTGCCTTTCCTTAATCTATCTTCCAAGGTAAGCCGTAAAGTGAGGATTGCCTCCTGTGTTCCTACATTTCACCTGAATCCAAACTGCTCTTCCCCAAGGTGGCTTCTACCAGCTTTTCAATCCTTCTGTAAATAATTCATATTAAACTAATGGTTCTGTAATTTTCACACCTGTCTGACCTGCTTTCTTTGGAATGGGGATTATTACATTTTTCTTTAAGTCTGATGGTATTTTTCCTGTCTCATACACCTTACGCACCAGGTGAAATAGTTTCGTCATGGCTGGCTCTCCCAAGACTACAGTAGTTCTGGGGGAATGTCGTCCAATTCAGGGGGCCTTGTTTCGACTTAGTCTTTCAGGGCTCTGTGAAATTCTCCTCTCAGTATGGTATCTCCTATTTCATCTTTATCTACATCCTCTTCCCTTCCTACAATTTAATCTCTGAGTTCATTTCGTTTGTAGAGCCCCTCTACATACTCTTTCCATCTTTCAGATTTCCCTTCTTTGCTGAGAACTGGATTTCCATCTGAGTTCTTTATATTCATACAGCTACTTTTCTTGTCTCGAAATATTTCTTGTATTTCCTGTAGACGGTATCTATTTGTTCCCTGTTTATACATTCCTCTACAGACATGTATTTGTCTTCTAGCCACCCCTTCTTAGCTATTTTACGCTTCCTGCCTATCTCATTTCGTAGTACTCCCGTTTGCCTGTTTCACGTACTGCATTTTTATATATCTCATTTCATCCATTAAATTTAGTATTTCCTGTGATATCCAAGGTCTAGCCTTTCTACCTACTTTGTCCTCTGCTGCCTTCATTATTTCATTTCTCAATGCTACCCATTCTTCTTCAACTGCTTTATTTCCCCTTGCTTCTGTCAATTGTTGCTTAAAGCTCCCTCTGAAATTCTCAATAAGTTCAGGTTCCTTCAATTTACCGAGGTCCCACCTCCTTCTTTTCCTACCTTTGTGCATTTTTTTCTGTCTTAGCCAACAGTTCATGAGCACCATATTATGGTCAGAGTCTATATCTGCCCCTGGGTATGTTTTACAGTTTAAAACCTGATTCCGAAATCTATGTCTTACCATTATAAAGTCTATCTGGTTCCTTCCGATGTCTCCTAGTCTCTTCCAGATACAAAACCTTCTTTCTTGAGTCTTAAACAAAATGTTTGTTATGATTAAATTATGATCCGTGCAAAATACTACCAAGCGATCTCTTCTTTCATTCCTTTTGCCCTGTCCATATTCACCTACTATCTTCCCTTCCGTTCCTTTTCCTACTACCGACTTCCAGTCTCCCATCAATATTAAGTTTTCCGCTGCCTTAATTGTCTGAATAATTTCCTTTACCTCTTCATACATTTCTTCGATCTCCTCATCATCGGCAGAGCTAATAGGAATATATACTTCTACTACTGTGGTCAGTGTTGGCTTTATACCCATCTTGACTATGATGATGCGATTACCTGCATTCCTACTTCCTTTTCATTATCATTCTGGTCTTAGGAGAATAATTACGTCGGAAAAATGTTAAAGTTACAGCTATGGAAATACGCGGCATTTTCGCATTATTACCGCCCTCTGTGTAACTAGTTTATTGATGCTACGAGTCCCGGCCCCTTCAGTTGAAATGCAGATGCCGCAATCAAGTTGTAATATAATTAAATGGCAATAAAGCAATATAGAGATGAAATTCAGTGAATACGTATAATATTTTTCATACTTTGTTATGTATTCTAGTGTATGTGAATTAAAAGACCTCTTACGATATGTACCAAATGTAAAACACTCTTAGGTTATCTGTTTGTGTAGAAACCTGAATAATAATAAGAGTCAAGTCATCCATATGAACACTAAAAGAAATCCGTTAAACCTCATTTACTCTACAAAACGATGAAATTCAAGTAAATACATAGAAATAAAAATTGTGATAAATTTAAATTGAAAAGAACACCAAGAAAATATTGTAGGAATGGTTAACCATAGGTTATGTTTCGTTGTATTCTGTTAAAATTAACAAATTTTTTATTTTTACAGTAATATATAAAACATGAATTGAAAAATTACTTTTGAGTAATTATTCATTAGTTGAAAAAATTATGAAATAATAAATTGCTACGTACGAATTTTTTTAGTCTGCTGTACTAGAGTCTTTAGTGCTTTGAATATATGCCCGACAAAATAAATCTTACGTATCTGTAGTAATTTCGACGTTCGTGCATTCGTAGTTATTTACCGGTCAATCATTGTACACTGAATGTAAATAAACTTGAAACACTAGGTAACATTTATATATATTACATATTTCACAAAGTTAAAACAAAACAGACAGTGCATCTGTTTTACTTAACAAAATCTAGCAGACTGACTTTATTCATCTATCGTAATACATTTGACAGTCAAAATACTCTCTTTTGTTCAATCAGAGGTATTTAATGTTGTTATGTAATTAATCAGTAATCAATATTTTCTTTATCATGTGCTGGATCAGATACAATATATCCTATTTTCTGCATAAAATATAGAAATATTTCGTCTTTAAAATTCAGAGAAAAAAATTAATCTCTCCACTCTTCTTGCTATTCTTTATCTTCTACCATACGCGTCGTAACAATTGCCAGAACACTAAGATGCAACACTTTTACGAAAGAAACTGCCTCCACAACACTTTTAGGTCCTATTTTGGAGTATTGCTATGCGTTGTGGTATCCCTACCTAGTGGGACGACGGAGGATTTAGAGGAAGTTCAGACAAGGGCAGATCGTTCTGTATTACCGAGATATAGGGGCAAAGTTTCACAAAAATTATGATCGAGCTGAGGATAAATCTTTAAAAGAAAGGCTTTAGACGTTGCTACAAGATCTATTTGCGAAATTCCTGTCGCCATCTTTCTTTCCTAATGCGAAAATATTTTGTTAGCATCCACCTCTATAGGGAGATGTTATCATCATAATGATATAAGAGAAATCAGATCAATGTCGAGAGATTTGGTTGTTCCGTTTAACGCGCTCAGTTACGTAATGGAATTGTAGAGAAATGTTACAAGTGCGGTTTGATGAACCCTCTGCCATGCTCTCAAATGTGATGTACTCGTAGATGTAGATGAATATCAGTGGTTCGTAAAAAGTATAATGGTAAAATCTGAAAGACATTCATATTTACTAATAACAACGAAAAGTAATGTAGTTAAGAAAAGACATGTCTTGCCCTGTAGATAACCGGTCAAAGACCGAAACGTTACCAGCGATGAAACGTTTTACAGTCCAACGAACAGTGAACTTCATCTCTGTAACTTCGACGAGGAGAATTGGTGAACTGGAAGAGCTGTTCTGTACCTTATTGATCGCTGCCGCTCACAGCACAACGTCTCAACCTGTAGAATTTCCACATGCTGTGCAGGAGTTTTCTCCCTGATAGGTATACGGTACCTTCGTTCTGGATTTCCGCAGCTGCGTTTTATTTCATCTCTGAGTAAAATTTTCACAAGTAGTAGAGGGAATGTTTTTTTTTCCCACTTTGTGGATTTAGGACATGCACAGACACTTGATTTGATTTGATTTTTTCAGGGAAGCGAAAACACTCTTGGTCCTACCCGCCACTGCCCGCACCGAAACTAAGTTTATTGTGCTGTATCGCTCCCTGCGTGTCTAGTAAAGCCAACCAATGCCCTTGAACAATTTCTTCGGGTCTGGTTGTCACAAATGTCCTGTGCCTTTTACTCTCCAATGCAATGCATTCGAAGATTAAATGTGATGCAGTTTCATCACCGTCATCACAGATCCTACATTTAGGGTCCTCTTCTGATGTTCCCATTGTATGTAGGTGTTTTTTGTAATTCCCATGGCCTGTCAGCAATCCAACCATGAGTATAATCTCTCTCCTGTTCAGACCCAGGATTGCAGAGCTTCTTTTAAAACATGGCTTTGGCGTCATTACCTTGCCATGTTTTTGTTGAGGGACTTTGGTCCAATATTCTACGTGGTGTCTTCTAAGCCAGTTACGTAGCTCAATGACAGACACTTGTTCTCTTACAAATTGTGCTAGAATATGTTAACGGTTGCAGGGATGTTTATTTATATTAATCAAGTAGATGGCTTAATATGTTAAGTTACGTAATCAAACAATTTCTACTAACACACATATATAAAAATCAACAATTGTACGTTGTCTACGTAATGAATAATTTCCTTTGCATCTTTCACAATTGAAACGAAACATACTATTAGTAACTTAGGACCATAGTATGACATCGAGAGGAATCAAAATAAATGTATAGACACCTACCAGAATTAATGCATGTGCGGCGTAGGAATATGACGAAGGACAAAGACAGGCGTGGTGGATTTGTCGTGCGTACTGGAAGGCCGTGCTGCGGTGCGCGCGCCGTCCGCCGTCGAGGGTTCGAGTCCCGCCTCTGGCATGAGTGTTTGTGTTGTCCTTAGTTTATTTTACCTTAGTTTAAGTTGTTTCTAAGCTACGGACTAATGACCACGCAGTTGAGTCCCATAGATTTACAAACATTTTTGAAAGACAAAGAGAGGAAGATAAAGGTTTTGAAAATAAAATCCCGTGGAAGTAATACGGACTAAATTGTATGAGAGGAATGTAATTCAGAAGAATGAACGAGTAACTTTCAAATAACCACGTAACCAACCAGCCTAAATGGCGTCGGTTAAAAAGACCTCTGGTGGTCAGCCGAACCCCGATAGGGATATAGCAGCCGCGCTATAAATTTTCATCAGTAAAATATCATGTATTGTAGAATGCAAGGGCGTTCGTGAAATTACACATACAATTTTTTTATGATCGACTGTTGTTCTAAGCATAGTTTTCTGTGGTTCCATCGTCCAACTTGATAATGTCACTTACGAGTCCACCCACAACCGTCCCAAATTCCAAATGATCGAGCTCTACAGATGTACCGTAACTTGGGGGTGATATGGAACTACTGGGGTGAAATGGAACATGTGTCCATTTCAAGAAATCATCTTTGTTGCAGAGAGATACTTTGGTGTAATTAATGAAAACCATCTCACATAGTCACGAGAGATACTATTTGTTACAGTGATATAAAAATTGTGTGTGTGAAAGAGGTATATGACCCCAAAAAATATTTATATTTAAGTGTAAAATTTCTCGTAATATGAAAGTCTCAAAACAAACTATTGCACAAGTACTCTGGTAATAGCAATACAGTATTCTGACATTGGTATGTTAAGGACAACTATCAGTCATGATTTGTAAAAGTTAGGTAATGTTTGCTAATGTTATTTATTAGTTAGAGGTGTAAATATGCAAAATCGTATTTTTTCAGAGTGTACAAAAAGAAGATTGGGCCAGCTGCCTATCAAAAATGTAGCGAGATATGCCTCCAGGAAGCCCTGAATGAATTTAAGACATGTAAAATACCTTTCAGAAATGTTTCTAAAAATATGGAATACATGTTAGTGCACTCTTAAGGAAATTAAATAATAAAAATCATTTGAAATTCGGCGGACAAACCGTCTTGACAGTGAAGAGAGGGCTTTAATCAGTTGTTTATTTAAATGTGCAGAATGAGATCAGCCAATTGCGACAAGTGAGGTTCGGGTTATTGTGAAGTGCTATTTGGACCAAAGTTAACGATTGTAAAACAGGTCTGATGGCAACAGGCTTGGTTATGGGTGGGTGAAAAATCTACTCTCACGTAACAAGGATCGTACAGTACGTTTAAGTGAAAATGTAAAGAGAGCTACGGTGCAAGTTAACAGAGAAGATAGATAACTATTTCAGAAATTCGGAGCAGACAGTGAAAGGTGTTCCACCTAGTAAACAGCAATAATTAATACTAAACAGAAGTAATATAAAGGCATCCTCCACAAAAAAGTTCTATTAGATGTGTTTACTGTGTTCCAATTAACCACTCCACAAGTAATAATGCAATTATTCATCAAAAGAGTCATTGTTCCAAATAATCCTATCTCTTGTGGTGATTTGGATCACAATTTAGATTAAAATATAAATAAGTGTTTTGATAGAGGATTTTTATCCTATCAACAAATTGATGTAAGAATAACTAGATATGCTATATTTAAATTTTCAGAGTTGTAGCGCAATATTTTGAAATTAATTTTCAGTAAAAACTACATTTTATGTTCCATTTCACCCCAAGTTACGGTAGTATTCGTATCGTCTATGCACTCTTAGACTTACTTTACCGGATGCGTAGGATGTTTTACGATATTACTGAATATATAGTGAAGAAATAAACGCCGTATTCACATAGTAATTTAGACACAGATCTACATCTACGTATTTAGCTATTCAAATTTAAGTGCATAGCGGAGAGTTCATCGAACCTCTTTTATGATATTTCTCTACCGTTCAAACAATGTTCAAATGTTTGTATAGCTTAAGGGACTTAACTACGGGGTCATCAGTCCCTAAACTTACAAACTACTTATGAGCTAGCTAACACTAAGGACGGCACAAATATCCATGCCCGAGGGAGGATTCGAACCCCCGACCGTAGTGGTCGTGCAGACAGCGACTGAAGCGCCTCAGTGGAAAACCTGAATATTTCCGATTCTGATCTGATTTCTCTTATTTTATTAAGATGATCATGTTTGCTTGTGTAGATTAGCGATAGCAAAATATGTTCGCACTCAGAAGAGAAAGTTGTTTATAGAAATTTTGCAAACAATTCCCTCCACAAAGAAAAACCCCTTAAAAAAAAAAAAAAAAAAAAAAAAAAAAAAAAAAAAAATTACCCCATGTCGTCCATCATTTCTGTGACACTCTCTCCAGTATATAGCAATAATACAAAATGATTTGCCCTTCTCTGAATTTCCTCTATATCCTCAATGAGTCGCACTTAGTGGAGATCCCAAAAAGGGCAACATACTACAAAATAGGAAGCAAAGTGTAGTGAAGTTAGTTTCTCGAGTGTAACTGTTGTATCTTCTGTTTTGCCGATGAAATATATTTGTTGGTTAGACAGCCCTACAATGCTTTCTATGTATTTTTTCAAATATTTAACTTGAAGATGGGTGTATTCGTGTGTGTGTTGGGGTGAGGAGGGGGGGAGGCTTTCTTTGGGGAATTCATGTCCGAACGAAGGTTCGTCATACCATGTAACGTAATTTTCTCATATGAGCAATATTTGGATCCTTCTATAGGAATCACACAACACCAGTTTTTAGGACCTAAATGTGGTAGGTTACTTAGCCGAATCTACTCCTGTCTCAACAAGTCAGTTGCAATTTGGCTTTATTTTTTCATCCTGTATATGTGAAATGGTAATTTTGCCACCTCATGGAGTAGGCGATCACTGTGAGTAATATTGTAAATACAAATGTTAATCGAAAATTTTTCTTTCCACTTAATTTAGTTCATGCAGTGGATGATTGTGTAGAGTAGTACATTGTATAGATTAGTCCTACAGCTGTTTGAAAATTTGAAACACGCAACAACTATTACATTAATGTTCATGTTTGATAAGCAGAAGGATTTCATCACCCTGATGACATGATTGCAACTGCTCAGTCACGCCATAATTAAGGTAACAATAGGAACGGAAGCTTCATAATACCCCGAGCACAGAATGATGATGGAAAAGCAAAAGTACTGCCATCTGTGAATCAATGAGCTACAGTGCCACCGAAATGGGAAGAGACGAAAGTACTGTACCGCTAATTGTCTGTTTTAAAATCGTTTTAGCTGCTTATGTATCAAATACTCTGAGGAATTTGAAGATGAAGGGAAATTATCTTTCTCGGTGCTACATCTGGATCTATATCTAGACTCCGCAAGCCACCTCACGGTATGTGGTGGAGGATGTTTTGTATACCATTGTCAAATCCTTCTTCTTGTCACGTATGGTTCTCCGAAAGAATGTTTGCCTTTATGGCTCAATGTGAGTTTAATCTCTTTAATTTTATTCTTGTGTTCGTTTTGCGAGATATACACAGTACATAAAAATAGAGACTTAAGGTTGTAAGGAGTCGTGTTCGCTTGGGTATAAAATCGATGGGCAACGAGCATTTTGACAAGAGTGAACACATTTGACATGCGAATCACAGAATCATATCGCAAGTGCGATATTTAAAGAAGCAATTACTTTTCAACATACACCTAAACGTACAGTTTCGTTGAGTGAGCCGTTCTCGGCCCCAAGGAGTGGCTGGCCGGCAGAGAAGCACGCAAATAACACCACCTGCCACCATGATTTCTGAGGACGTCATTTCAGAGAAGCGAACAATAGGACACGGGGAGTCCGTGGTTTAGAAACATGATGAAATCTGACGTGATTATAGCGCCTAGCAACGACCAAAAACAAAGTAGTGCTAATCAAAGTGAAGAACCTAACATATATCGTAATTTTATTGCTGTTGGCCAGTGTGAACTATGCGCCTTCCCGTGTGTGAAAGAAATTCCTCCAATGTGGCGATATGGTCAGAATGTAGGCAACGCTTGTGAGATGTAGTTGACGGGACAGGCGTATTTTTGGAGGACTTGTGAGATGCTCTTGAGGGCGAGAACGTGTAATGAGCGCATATGTGCAGTTCTCTGTTCAGAATGTGTGCGCAGAAAGACTCCATTACAGTATTTCACTGTGAGGGAGCTCTCTGTCCGAAGAGAATCTGTGTGATAATCCCGTGGAGGACACTATAGATTACGTGATGGTCACTGCATTGGCCGTGATAATGTCTGGTGTGAACACGTACAGAGTACTAGTTAATACTCGAGAGCGCATATTGAGTGGCATCACGGTGAACTGGTTATCTGACCGACATACCACGGCAAAAGCGAGACTAGGGGCCGATAGGTGTTATTGACATAATCAAGATTTATGGAGAGTTCTATTAGCAGAAGTCGATCGAGGCTGAAAAAGAATTATTTGTTACAGTGGAGTCGACGCAGACAGCAGCCGTCACAACTCACCGTAGTGCGAGTGAACGCTGAATAATTCCCCATTCCCCTGATCAGCAATAACAGACCTCATTTATTTATCACGAGGCGACAACCTCGATCATAATTAATGTAACTAAATAGGATTAAAGTGAAGTTGGCGCGGCACGTAGGCCATTCTGCCGATAGCACAACATTTTGTTAAGTGAAGTTAATTATTTAAATAATTGTGAATAGAGTTTTTTGAATTGTTCGTAGCATCCTAGAAATATCTGTCATTTCAACTAACGTTTATTATCCAAATGTACACTGGAAACATCAGTCGGTTATATTTATCATGACAAATTTAAGTTTCGTATTTGTATAATAATTACCCAAGTTTTACATTCTTTAATTGTTTTCTTCCAGTAGCTATTTACATTTGTACCCGATCTGATTTATGTTTTTCTTCCTGGAGATGTCTGAATTTTATGTGTTTATTCCATCAGCGCTTCCCCCTCCCTCTTGTCAAATGTTGGCAAATGTTTGTTAAGCTTATGGGACTAAACTACAGGGTCACAAGTCCCTAAACTTACAAACTACTTATCAACTACCTTACACTAAGGACGGCACAAATATCCATGCCCGAAGGGGGATTCGAACCCCTGACCGTTGTGGCCGTGCAGGCCGTGACTGGAGCCCCTCAGTCCCCTCGGCCATCGCGGCCGGCTTTCCTGTTGTCCACCTACGAGAACAAATAATCTATGCTCATGCAAACAGTAAAATACCTGGCTATCAAGACCTTTGTACTTTTCATAATTGTTCAAAACCGACATCTATTTAAGGTAATCATAAAAAAAAAACCATACATAATTTGTATTCTTCCATAATAACGCAGGTTGAATATAGACAATCCTTCCAAATGATATTATATAATCATTGTTTAGAAACTAATCAGGTATTCGGTGCCTAGACTTACAAACTACTTAAATTAAGGAAAACATATGCATATCCATACCGAAGGAGGACTCTAAACTCCGACGTGACTAACTTCGCAATCCTTGACATGGCGCCTCAGACAGAGCGATTATTCCCGCGTCGTCGTGTTAGCAAACACTCCCAACTTAACGAAGCCCTATCCAGCTATTATTGCTTTCATTTTCTTCATGTGCATCAATGATTAAAAACATTTCGTCAGACTACCGGTTCAGTCTGGGTGACCTTCGTCAGATATGCAGCAAAAATGTACGAAAACAGATATATTATATGGGCAGTCTATGTCTTAAAACAGACGAAATGTCTGACTACTATTATTGCATTTATAAATAAATGAAATTTTTATAAAAAAACTTTCATAAAATGTCCTGGTATAATTGCACCATCACCAAATACATGTATCACTAGCATGACTTTATCATTTTTTTTAAATACACTGCCAAATACAACTAGGGGATCAGGTGAGAAATCATAAACATTATACATATGGTTACTTATTTAATTCAGATATTGGTAAAACTGTAATTTGTTTGTGATACAGTACGACATTTTGCTGTCTCAGCCCTTTACTTCAGGTTCACCTAGCGTTTACTTAGAGCGAGGCACGATGGGGATACCTTCTTAATATTGCGCTCTAACATAGTGTGTGAAGACCAGTACATTAGGACACCTACGCGCCATGGACAGTAAGAGGTTATCAATCAGCACTTCGAGGGTATTTGCCCATTCTTCCATGAATTCCATATTTAGCTCTGCAGCCGTTGTGAGATGTTTGGCTACAATACGTTTGCTACGTGCATCCCGGACCTTCTCAATCGTCTGTAGATCCGGTGAACAAGCTTGTCACTCCATTCTTTCAATTCATTCAGCTTCAAGCAAGGTGTCCACCAGTGCAGCTCTGTGCGGACAAACGTTCTTCCCCCCCGGAAGGATCTCCTATGGCTACTGTATAAGACACAACGAATGGTCGAAGGATCTTTTCCCCGTTTCTCTAAGCAGCTAAAGCGCCGTTCTGAAGGACATGGAGGACCGTACGTCCGCTATTACTGACTCCTTCACTCACAATTGATTCATCACCATGATATGGTAGTTTATCCTCTACAAAAGCAGGATTATTCCTAGTTTCACGTTCTATCCAGATAAGATTGTGAGGTTTGTACGGTTGAACCAAAAATCTTGATTCATCTGTGACTCCAATTCTAATATTCATTTCCCCATTTTCTGCAGGTTAAACGGTATCGTGGTTTTAATCATACAGACACCATAGGCTCCTTGTGTAGAGGACACATCCCCGAAAGCAATTTAGGACTTTATATGTTGACACTGAGCGTCCAGTTGGTGTCTGGAGGATACGTTGTAGCTGTGTTGCAGTCAGCGTCCAGACTCGACGGGCTGTTGATATGAGATAATGGTAACCTCTTGCTTACGTTACCCGTAGACGGCATTGGCCTTGTTTTCTTTCAGTGCTTCCTGTTGTCTGAAGTCACGTTCACATCCTGAAATTTACACATTGGGACACTCGTAGCTACAGGAGCTGTGTGTGTCCAGCTTCCAACCTTCTAAAGACTCTCCTGCAATAGCTTGCGGTAAGTCATGTTGTTGTTGCATTGCGCCAACACCTCACTATACTATCTCAACCCAACTGCTTGTGTAATTCGTTTGGTAGAGCCAACACAAGTCAACACGTACCCCTTGTGCAGAAACGTTCTGGTATTACCATTTTCTCAGCTGCCTAAATGTAGTTGTCTCAACACTGTAGAACCGACAGAAAGACATCGAATCATTTTTAAGTCATCTGCCGATGACAGTACTTCAGAAACTACACTACTGGCCATTGTAATTGCTACACCAATGCAGATGGTAAACTGATATTCATTGGACAAATATGTTATACTAGAACAGACATGTGATTACATTTTCACGCAATTTGGGTGCATATATCCTGAGAGAACCCAGAACAACCACCTCTGGCCGTAATAACGGCCTTGATACCCCGGGCATTAAGTTAGACAAAGCTTGGATGGCGTGTACAGCGTGTACACAGTTCATCAAGAGTAGTGACTGGAGTATTTTGATGAGCCAGTTGCCCATCGTTTACCAGACGTTTTCAATTGGTGAAAGATCTGGAGAATGTATGGATAAACTCCTTGACTTCCTTACACTTCTCAACTCCATACACCCCAACATCAAATTCACTATGGAGACTGAAACGGAGGGTAAATTGCCGTTCCTTGACCCCTTGGTCAAGAGAAGATCTGATGGCACCCTGGGTCATAGTGTATATCGGAAGACAACGCACACTGATCTGTATTTACACGCAGACAGCTTTCACCAACCTTCACAGAGGAATGGGGTACTTAAAACTCCTAGTACAAAGAGCGCTCACTATCTCCGACGCAGAGAGTCTACCCCAGGAATTGGAACACCTGAGAACTGTATTTCAAAAAAATGCGTACTCAGAGTGGCAGGTTCAGCGGGCACTCCGCCCAACCACTACAACACAACCTGTTGAACCGGATGAAAACATGAGGGAGGATGTAGGCACTGCGTTCGTTCCATATACCGGCGCACTCTCGGGGAAGATCGCCCGCATTTTGAAAAAACACCAGTTGGAACTCGTTTTTGTCCACCGAATAAAATTCGTGCACTGGTGGGGTCCGCTAAAAATGATCACGGTTTGAGGAAGACCGGCGGGTACCAGATTCCGTGTCAGTGTGGAAAGTCATATATTGAACAGACGAAGCGTACCGTCGAGGATCGATGCGTTGAACACCAGAGGCACACACGATTGATGTATCCGAGCAAGTCGGCGGTCGCTGAACATTGTTTTTCGGAGAATCATGCGATGGAGTATGAACGCACTATGATTCTGGTACAGACGTCGAGATACTGGGACTGCGTCGTTAGAGAGGACATTGAAATTCGCACAAGTGACGACCTCATAAACCGTGACTGTAGATATAATCTTAGCAAAACTTGGGAACCAGCGATGGGGTTAATTAAGAATAAATCTAGCAAACGTAACGGAGTGACGACCACGGCAGACAGAGCCCTCAGACCGACGTCATCTCAGACGCCGTCGAAATCGGTTCCACAGCGCGGCCGCGGCGCGGGGCGCGGACCGCGGAGGGGTCGCTCCGCGGGCCGAGGGTATTTAAATCGCCCGCTACCGGGCTAGAACCCAGTTCCCTTCGATCAGGCGTAGCGTGCGGATCTCCGTGCCGGCGCGTCTCCAGGAGCTCAGTCCGTCAGTTCACCTGATGGTGGCGACATGTATGATCGCCGAAATATTGTGCCCGTTGGACCCTACAGACCGGCAGTACACCCGTGGATATTTTGATGATGGTACGTATTTGTCCTCCTTACACGAGGCATCACAACAACGTTTCACCAGGCAACGCCGGTCAACTGCTGTTTGTGTATTAGAAATCGGTTGGAAATTTTCCTCATGTCAGCGCGTTGTAGGTGTCGCCACCGGCGCCAAACCTGTGTGAATGCTCTGAAAAGCTAATAATTTGCATGTCACAGCATCTTATTCCTATCGGTTATATATCCCGTCTTTAGCACGTCATTTTCGTGCTATAGCAATTTTAATGGCTACGAGTGAAGATTTCTCAACTCATCCCCTAAGTGTGTTGTGCAGTGTAAATATAGAGATATTCCTCGTGAATCACTCTTCATATTAATGGAATAAAAAAAAAAAAAAAAAAAAAATTAAAAAAAAAAAAACAACAAAGAAAACATGCAGTATTTACTGAGTTTTCTGACAGATAACGAACGAAATTTATGTTTATAATGGCACAATATTAATATGGTTAATTACTTAACTTCTACATTCATTTCTTGTCAATTTTTTATTATTTGCCAATTGGAAGTACCCTAGAAACCTACGGCCCAGTGTTGGCTGAAACATCTTATTGTTGGCGCTACTTGTCGCAACTATCTGTGTTTCAGAAGCCACATACTACAAATTGGACGAAAACACTTCAGATGTCGCCACTGTGGGCTTAAATGACTATTATTATTATTAGAAATAAAAAAAGTGTGTGATCAAATCAGTTAAATGTTGTTAAAACAATATAATAGGTACTTTAACGGCTTGAAGTAGTCTTCTTCTATCACCAAACCTTACGACTACCCTTTGGCTGCTCACTCATTCCTTCCAAGCTACTCTCTACTGTTTCCTTCACAGCCACACCTCAAATACTTCTACCCCTATCCTTTCTCACGTCTCAGTGACCATATAGAGTCAAAAACCAACAAAGGATTTGCCAAGCCTTCACATCAGATTCTTACATAAGTCAGTACATAATAATTTTCTTTTCCTGTTCAGTTCCTCCTTCGTGAGCCGAAAGGTGGGGGGTTGATTTACCGTGAAGACCTAGGATTTTATATTGTCATTTTTCTCTTCTCCCACTTCTTTTAACGTTGTTGGTGTGAAAAATGCAGAGTTGCAGCAGCATCGGAATCCATGTTAAATAGCATGTCGCACTATAACTTGCTGGCTACTTCAGGAGTGAGGTCAGTCTGAGGGAACGACATATCACCTGCAAACAGGACCTTGTCTATAAAAGCACTGAGGTGTTGAAACTAATCTTCGAATTGTTACTTGAATTGTAACAACTTCTACGATCTACACCAAGTAGAGTCAATTACCCATGGGGCACCAATTTTCCCTAGCGCAACAGCGGAATACAATAACGTTTCATCATTATATTTCCCTATAGGAGCATTATTCCTTACTTAACCATTGTTAATTGCGTTATTCAGTATAGGTGCTTTAATTTTAGTTGCTGCTACCGACACCAGTTTAATATTTTTTGCCGGACTGTATTCATTTGGAGACTTCCTGTGCTGATGTTTGTTTAGTTAATATTTACACTGGTTCTATTTTAATTTTTCAAGAAACAGAAATAGTTATATATAAATCAGTATTCATTATGAAAATATTGCACTTGATGTATCATACGTTTTATGAGTGAATTTTGGTTCGTTTTTCTGAAGACACATTGGATTCTAACGGAATCGTATCCTCACTTTGTTACAGAGTCATTCGTTTCAAAAGGATCTATGAAAAACTGAAACGAGGCGAAGAATATGATGTTAGGCATATTTATAGGTATGATACTGGATATTCCAATTTGGCTGCAGATAGTGAGGAAGAAAATGACATAGTAGAAAATCTTAAACATAATTATGGTGGAAGTGATAGTGCAGAGGATGGCGATAACGGTGTACACGGGAATAATGAAAGTGATAACGAGTATTTTTCGCTATTGTAACCAGTGTTTGGAGATTCGGTTTGTTGGACACACTGATAGCATTGCAGTGCATCAAAATGCGATCAGAGAGTGGCATTTGTGAATTATGAATCATAGTGTTCTGCAAAAAATGTACGGTACATCTTTAAACGAAAATTTGGTTTTGATTTTCAAACTAAATGGTTCCCATTATAAACTACAAAAGTATAAACGATGACATTAAAATAATTTGATAAATCAGATTTTTTAAAAAGTAATTGTACTTTGTGCATTGTTTCATGTTATTAAATATTATCCTATTATTCTTTGTCTAGTTATAATTTATGTGTATCATACAGCTGCATTGTCGTCTTATAATGGCAGTTCTGTAGAGAAATACTAAGGCTGAACATAACGTATAATTGCCCACCATGACCTCAGAGTCACAAACCTATTTTGAAGCTATAAATAATATACATGCACGTTGCATGTGTTAAATACATTCTTCATTAACACCTGTACATATAATTTGGTACAACAGAAGTAGTAATATTGGCAGGATATGGTTCACTGAGCTACATGAAAGGTATTATTGGAGAATGCAAATCATTCAAGTGCATACAGATTGCTTTCTGATTTCTTTTGGCAAACATAAAATTTTCACTTTTTGTAAATGTAAAATTTTGCTTCTAGGATTACGATTTTTAAACAGTATATATTTAAAAGGTCAATACGGTTGATTTATTACAATTATTTGACGTTAGGTATAAGGCGACATAGTTCGCTGAAGCTAGTTTTGCAGTAAATACAAAGAAGTGGTAATTTGTTGTGAGATATATATGCCAAGATTGCTACTAAATACTCCAATACTGTTCAATACATTACTAATAATCTATTATTATATTATTATGGTCTTCAGTCCGGAGACTGGTTTGATGCAGTTCTCCACCCTACTCTATCCTGAGCAAGCCTTTTCATCTCCTCATAAGAACGACAACCCACATCTATTTGAATCTGCTTACTATACGCGTCTCTTGGCCTCCCTCTGCGATTATATATTTCGCAACATATATCATTTTAAATCTCCCCTTTGCCTTGAAGAAAGTCAAGCATATAAAAGAAGCCACTGTTGCCTTGTGAGGGTAATATAAATGTGTTTCAAAAATAAATAATCCAAAATCAGTTAACTCCTGCCGTATATTAAAACATTAAAGGAATCATTTCTTGGAAATACATGTTAAACAACAAACAACAACTTTTGTCTGACACTGCTCCCACTGCTCTTTCCTTCTGACATTACGTTTTCAGTGGTCACTCTTACTTATTTTTAAAAAATAAATAAATAAATAAAAAATAAAAAAAATCTGTATCAATCGTCTCTTTTTCCACTCTAACCCGTTGTTCTGCAACATAAACATCAAATTGATTCATTGAAATTTGTCGAAAGCCTCTTCCTTTCTTAATAAATCTTCCCTCTATGAAATTTAACAGACGAAAAGCACCTCTAATTTTCTTTCTTCTTCAACATTCTAATTGTTACTTCTAAATCAATCTATCTAACTTGCCTTCTATTCAATACACACAGTTATATTTTATTTTTCCTTTACTTGTTAACAATGTCGTTGCAAGAAATCATCGAGGTGACTGAGGTGCTCCAGTCACGGTCAGCACGGCCACTACGGTCGGGGGTTCGAATCCCCCCTCGGGCATGGGTATTTGTGCCGTCTTTAGTCTTAGCTAGTTCATAAGTAGTTTGTAAAGTAAAGTAAAGTTGGACTGTTTCCTTCTCAATCATTAATTCCACATGCCTTCCATTTCTTCATCTTCGTCGGCACATTTTCTACTCCTGCTTCGAAGATGTAAGGGATGGAAAAAAAAGTAAAGAGAACTCTTATTTTTCTCTAAAATCAGTTTGTTAACAGACCTTCAATGTAATCGCCGACGTTATTCTTAACGTTTTGCCGAATGTCCAGAAGGCTTTGTGTAGAATCTGCGGGTCTATTGAGCACATTCTGGCGCAGAGATAGTAACCTTGAGAGTAAGGTGAACGTTCGGTATTGTCTCCAGTTGTTCAGAACTCTTGCGCCGCTAGCAATGAGAAATTTGAGGAATCTGCTATACAGCCAGAGATACCACTATTTCGATTTGAAGGGAAACCATAGGGTGGTCAATACGGAACATTTACAGGAAAAGACATGTTGGTAGTAAAAAAAGTGTGCTAATGTTTCTAAGCCTATTGGACCAGACTGCTATGGTCATCAGTCCTTATACTTACGAATTGCTTAAAGTAACTTACACCAAGGACAACAGACAGACCCATTTCAGAGGGAGGACTCTAATCTCTGACGGAAACGGCCGCTTAGACCGTAGTATTGCTTAGACCACGCACCCATTCCAGCACGGCGTGCTGGTAGTATACGACGCCTTCGTAACGATTGGCAAAAGGACAAAAATAATTCTGGCGATTGTATTCAAGCTGTGTAATTATAAGCAACTGTGACAATAAAGACATTTCACAGAAAAATAATACTTCTCATTACTATTATTCAGCTCTTCTGCTATATACCATAACATCTTCCGGCGCGTATCCCTGTTCTGCAATCTTAATATCAGCTACTGTTTCAGGGTTCTGGTTGAGCTAGGGAAAAGCAATTGAGTAAGCCTATAGTGGGTCCCTGGCAACTCGGGGATCGGTGGCAACGAACATGACGACAGATTAGCCAGGATGGGGGCAGAAACTCCATTTATTGGACCGGAACCTATCCAGATAATCACCAAGGCAATGATCAAATTGGAGCTACGTAAATGGCTCAGAAGACAGCACGTAGAATATTTGACCAAAGTCTATCAACAAAAAGATGGCAAGGTAATGACGCCAAAGCCATGTTTTAAAAGAAGCTCTGCAATGCTGGGCTTGAACAGGAGAGAGATTAGACTCATGGTTGGATTGCTGACAGGCCATGGGAATTTCAAAAAACAGCTACATACAATGGGAATAACAGAAGAGGACCCTAAATGTAGGAACTGTGATGACGGTGATGAAACTGCATCCCATCTAATCTTCGAATGCATTGCATTGGAGAGTAAAAGGCACAGAACATTTGTGACAACCAGACCCGAAGAAATTGTGTCTAATAGAGTACTGGTAAAGGGACTCCTTGCACTGATCAAGGGCATTGGTTGGCTTTACTAGATATACACGGAGCGATACCGCACAATAAACTTAGTTTCGGTGCGGGCAGTGGCGGGTTGGACCAAGACTGTTTTGTCTTCCCTGAGAAAATCAAAGCAAATCAAAATTATTCAGCTCTTCTGCTATATCCCATAACATCTTCCGGCGCGTATCCCTCTTCTGCAATCCTAATATCAGCTACTGTTTCATCCACACGACTGTATCATTATGTTAAGCTGGCGTGGAGCCCTCTATGGAACAGGGAGCGTGATGAGTGTACAGGAAGAGCTTGGGGGGTTCCCCAGACAGTGGTCGCCCCGTAGCGTATTAATTCGCGACCAGGCGGATCCGCTGATCGGGAGCGGGTCATTTGGTTTCCGGCGTGGCCACCGCGGGCCGTTAGGACGCCAAAGGAAGTCGCCCTGATTTAGGGCCCGGCTGCGGGCTTAGTGCGCCCGCTGAATTCCTATGAGCTGGCAGCGTGGGGAGGGGTGGGGGGAGGGGCGAAAATCTCTCCGCGGACGACGTGACCCTGCAGCGGCGGAGGCACGTGAGCGCCGTCGAGATGAGCCGCTGGCCAGCGACCAGTGGGCCGAGACCGATCCGACACCTGCCGAGCTGCGCTGTGCACACAGCCGCTACTCTGCACCAAGGTTGCCAACCAAGAAGGAAGGAAGGTAGCTTAGGGTTTAACCTCCCGTCGACAGCTTGGTCATTAGAGACGGAGCTTAAGGCTCGGAGTTTTAGGTAAGGATAGGGTATCCTTATCCTTCACTCTAACAACTACATCACTAAGTGCATTGTAAAATCTGTCCATCTCATCTTGGTCTGTCCCTTCACAGGGTGAATATATTGCCACAATCCTGATATTCTTGCTGGAAATGGCCAAATCTATCCACATCAGTAGTTCATTTACGTACCTTATTGCAATTATGCTGGGTTCGATTGCTTTTCTGATGTAAAACCCTACACCCCACTGTGCTCTTCCTACTTTGACTCCTGACAGGTAGATCTTGTATTCTCCGACTTCGTCCTCTTTCACTCTTCTTACTCTAACGTCACTAACAGCTAAAAAATCTAACCCCATCTTACTTGAAGCCTCCGCCAGCTCTACCTTCTTCCCACTGTAATCCCCATTGATATTAATAGCTCCCCATCTCATTCTCGATCGTTTGCCAAGTCGTATCTGAGGAGTCCCTTGTCTGTCATTTAGAGGTGGGACTCCATCACCTACGAAGGTCCGATTGTTGCCAGCATGATATTGCCAGCATTATATTGAAGTACCTGGGAAGCAGGTTGCTAGCCTTACTTGTCCAGGGCCCCACTGGGTTTTACCCCTAACGGTTGAGGGTCTAACCGGTGGATTTGGTAGTCTGAGCACAAAGATGGCCACGACTCAGAATATATCCGAGATGCCCAACCTTATTCCAAAGTAACTGGTATCCCAACTGTCAGGACCACTTACGTAGCCACTCATACGTTTACCGTGGTTCACGAACTAGGACATGACTACAGGAACCCACACCATGAACCACTTTGCCTGGAATTATTTAGGGAAATCACGGAAAACCTAAATCTTTATGGCCGGAGGTGGATTTGAACCACCATCCTCCCGAATGTGAATCCAGTGCGTTTCCACTGCACCACCTCGCTCGGTTGCCAACAAAGAATTGGCTTTGTAATCAGCAGCCAGAGCTAGATCACTGATGTAAGCAATAATATATTTTTGACCATTTTACAACGTTCATTCATCACACATTGGTATTACATCTAAACCTAGTACAGTAAAGCCATAAGTGACCGCAAATTGCGATTTATTTCATTAAAAAATAAACGCTGTAACGTCGTCAAAAATATATAATTGTATATAAGCCGAGGCTGGGCTCATGACAACAATTAATTGTGTCTCGATACCTCATGGTCTGTTCTCCCTGATGCGGGAATACAGAATTGTGGCTGCGAGCATTACAAGAACAAATAGGCTGTGGTAATGGGAAAGAGACAGCGTGGCGAAAGGAGATTTGGGTGTGGCGGGAGACGTGCAGGAAAGAGTCCTCTGCAGTCGGGTTGGTCACTGTGTCCTCAGTGGCGGAGTGGTCAACGTGTCTGCCTAGTAAGCAGGAGATCCCGGGTTCGACTCCCGGCCGGGCACAAATTTTCATTCGCCGCACATTGGTATTACATCTAAACCTAGTACAGTGAAGCCAAAAGTGATCGCAAATTGCGATTTATTTCATTAAGTGACGTAAGCGTTACGGTATGAAGATCAGCATCTCTAAAACGAAAGTAATATATGTGGAGAAAAGGATTTCAGCAGGTTTAGTGCTAAATGGAAGTAACGATGAACAAGTAGATATTTCCATGTACTTAGAATGTATTTCCTCAAAGACTGGCAGTGAAAGAACTGAAAGTAAGGTATATCAAAGCTAATGCACTAAGCACTTAGGTTCGATGTACTCTCTTCTGCAAAAAGGATTTCAGTACTGAAAGTACGTTCCGAGTCCACTGTTCTGTTGTTCTACCAACTTCGTTATATGGCAGTAAAAGCAAGATGGATCTTCATATTGTTTATCAACCCTTCGGTTGGTTTTCAGCATTTCTCCATAGTGTCCTGTTGCTTGCCATTTGTTTAATGTCCCTGTAGCTCCTCTACAGTTCACTCTCTGCACTAATCCCTCCAAGATGATTTTTAGCAATCTTTCATGCCTCAAGATGTGACCAATCCAAATATTGCGCCTTTCCGTAGAGTTCTTCTCAGAGACAACCCCTCACCAATTCTTTGCAAAACCTGTTCTCTTTACGCGGTGGAGTATCCGAGCGGTCTAAAGCACCTCGCTGCGGAGCGCGCGGTAGCTCGCCGTGGAGGTTCGAGTCCTCCCTGGGGCATGGGTGTGTGCGTTTGTCCGTAGGTTAGTTTACCTAGATTTAAGTAGTTTGTAAGCTACGGACTGATAACCACGCAGTGTGGTTGGATAGATTTACAGACATTTGAACAGACACCTGTTCTCTTGTTGTTTTATCAACCCAGCTTATCTTCAACATTCTACGGCAACACCACATCTCGGATCAGTCTATCTTTCAATGTTCCGGTTTTCCCATGCTCCAAGATCCATTTTCGTATAACACGACACTCCATACGAAAGTTTTAAACAACTTTTTCCTCCAAAGGATGTTCATACAGTTGGATGCGAGAAGTTTACGTTTCTTATTGATCGCAATTTTTGCTTGGGATATTCTACTTTGAATGTCTCATTTAGATCTAGCATCTGAAGTGATCATACTACCAAGTATGTAAATTCATTGACGTTCTCAAGGAGTGCACCATCAAACATAATACTTGCATGGGTTCCGTACTTGTTTGTAGAGTGGATACAGGGATAAGTTTGAGGTTACATATTAGGAAGGATGATTGCACTTTCACACAAATATTTAGTTCAAAACATAGTGAAAACTCGCGAAGGTAGTCAAAACACCTGACGGAACAGCTATTTCAATATTCTCATAGTACCAAATGTTGCAAATATCGCTATTTTATTGTCTGGATGACTAGTTTCGGTAATACACAGTTACCATCATCGGATCAACTGTAGAAAAGGTGGATGTTTACAATGTAATTTTAACACAATTAAAACACGTAAAAGAATTACAGATGTTTTAAAATACTGTACCTGTTTGAGACATTTTTCACAATTAGCGAAAGCATTTGTATATATTCCCATAAAGGCGACCACAATAAGTTCGTTATAGGCTGCTTTATTAATGCAGCTACTGGTGCTTGTTTGCGTAGTTCCCAGCTCTGCACCATCACAACAATAACTTATAGCTGTATGTTTACTTGGTACATATGGGCTAATTCGCCACCAGGTAGCGCTGTGGCATCAAGGCAAAGATAAAGGGTGTAAGATATGGCCAGCATCTACATCGAACAGCGTATGAAAATTGCAATACCTATATCAGTCCTAAAACTCGCAACCTAATTAGATAGTGGTGCAATAAAATCATGTGACACATATCAACATCATGGGTATTTTTATGACAAGTTAAGTAATTTATTTGGTACAACCAATAATATATATTGGGTCTTATTTACATTCAAATACAAACTTTGTGACAGGTGACAAGGAAAGCAACGGTATAATTTCGTTTTAAAAGCATACATAATATAAAATATTTTCAAAAACAATGTAAACAAAAATTTAACCATAATAGATCTGTGCATTAAAGAATGAGAGTACTTTTTGTGATCGTCTTAGGATAGTTATTGCACTTGGTAAACTCACACTCCAGGATAACATAGAATAAAATAATATTGTAGATGATGTAAGCTTCAGGCGAAAATCAGCAGGTTGCAGTAGTATTTTCGAGAGAAAATGGATATTAGTAGTGTGCCTGAACGTAACTCAAAATTTAGGTGCTAAAACGAGTAATTTTACTTTCTTTCTAAATGGTGTCTTTGGGAAAGGTGTTAACAATTGGTACTAATTACTTAAAATCTCCCCTTAAATCAGGGTGAAAGTAATAAATATTTTCTCTTCTTATCACTAATGTTGTCCTGCCATGAACGACAATCAGGTTTCGACACCGATAATAATATTATAATGACGTGAAAGTTGAAGAGGCCCACGCTCGCGCCAGCAACCGAGCAATGTTAGGAGCGTGGTGGAGAGGGAACTCGTTGCTGGCACTGCCGTGGGCAAGCAATGTGAGCGCTCGCTACCACCCGCGCTCCAGTCAGCGGATTTGCCTATCCCAAAGACCTTGTAAAAATAACTAGACTCCCTGACGGCGCTGCTGTAGCGGGATAATTTGAACCTTCGCCTGGCCGCCATGGTAGTGGGAAGCGTCACATAAATACCAGTGTTATTAGTACGTAAATCGTGTATTAAATAGTTACTTCGGGATATGTACAAAATTGATAGTCACGTCAGTATTGTTTGACTATCGCAGCGTACATGAAGCACCATGGTGAAGAGCTGCTCATCGTTTATATACACAAATCAATTTAAGAAAAGAAAAAAAAAATGGAATACTGTGTTCCCATTTAAATTTCTCAGGAATACAAGTAGCCCTACTACTTGTGTTCAGACTTAACTTAACAGACTGTTAGTCAAGACAATCCCTGTGACGATAGTTGCTGACTTTCGAGCAGTTCACTCTGCTATAAGGTATTTGGCTTACAACATTAAAAATGCTAACTTTCCTCGCTAGATACCTAATGCTAACGTTAGGTGCCTTAGTTGAGAAAAAGTTATGGAATACTTCGTGTTGTCAGAAGAATTTGGTAGTGGCTGATTGCTATATTCACAACGTAAAAAGCTATTTTTCAGTTACGTATCTGATGGTATATTTAATTATTGGAATCGCTTTTTAACATTAACTGTTTCAGTCAGCTCTGTTTGATTTTTGCATGCTATGAAATATCTAACTATTGGAGAATAGAGCATTAAGAAAGACGTAAAGTGTGAAACTCTTCCGAAATTTATGTTTGTACAAAAGTTTCACAATCGTAGAATATAATGAGTAAGTGTCAAAAAAATCGTGGCAATTCCGTTCATATGCTGCACTTAGAACGCAAAAAGACTACTTGTTATAGTTCGGTTTCGTTAGGAAGAGAAAACGCTGTCAGCCAATTTCTACACCGTATGTGAAATAAATTTACACACAACCGATAGTTGCTGTATTTCAAGGAATCTGAAGTTGTTTTGTAGTTATATATTACAATTAGACATAGTTTTCGCGACTCAACTCAAATGAATACTCTCTCTAATCAAAAGAATCTTTCGCACATTTAAAGGTCGCGCGGAAGTTTGCCACTACAATGGCCGCCGAGGCGCTCTTCAATTTGTCCCCTGTTCGCAGTCGGCCGCTTACGAGATTGTGGGGGCTTGGCCCATCCCAGCATTAGATAGTTCAACGATTTTCACGCGGTATAAACACATGTTCATCTTAGAGACTTAATGATCCGTTTCTTTTTTACTTTTTTCTCGAAGTATTCTGTCCTTCTGTATAAGCGGGCCCTACACGGTCAATACCATTGATAAAATTTTCCGGCTGCTCAATATTATTGTCTTTCTTGGGGTGCGACTGAGAAGAAGCGCATTGATATAGAAAACATCAAAAACATCTGAAATATATTACGCTGCCTGTAAATTTTGTGCCGTCTGTGGGCAGTATTGACAATATCTTTGACAGATTATTGCGCTATGTTGTTTGCTGTTTCGTGAGTTAATGACGCTCCTTACGTAAGTTTTTCATCCATCTTTTTATTTCGGCTTGCAACAAAGTAAAGCAATAATAACAGCAGCAGCGACTTTATCGTCCAACATTTCACACCACAATATTATTGCACTATATTACTGAGCAGTCTAGAACGACAACAATATTGCACAATATTATTGCCGATATTATTGACCAAGTAGGGGCCGCTTTGGAATTCTGTATACTAGAGTTGGCTACGGTTGCATGGTTTCCAAACCATGTTTCGAGACGTGGAACTGTTTCACGGTTTCGAAACCGCCCGGTTTCACCATTCTCCTCAGTTTCGGATCACATTCGCGGTCGATACTGAAAATATTTTGTCCTGTCGGTTCCACTGTTACAAATCTGCGCTGTTTCAGACCAATAATGCAGGAAGCCGGAACCGACGAACTGTATCGAAAGCACAGTGTTTCATTTTGCTGTAGCTCTGCACAGATAAACATTTCACTTACTTGTATATGAACAGCTTAAAGTGTGTCAGAGAGTAACGGACAAACGTGAGTGTGTAGCTCAAGATTACTGAATCAAGATTAGTTTCTAAAGTGACGGCAATATTTCGAAATGTTATAATGTGTGCTTTATAAATGTAAATGAACAACAAAATATTGCTGACTATTTGCATTGAAATATCCAGTAAAATTCTATGTTTATCTAACCGTGTACGGTAATAATATTAAAACATACGACTACACTTAAAACTTCCTTCTAAAAAATGATAAGAAACAATAAAAAGTCTAAATTGAGAGGAAGAGGAGATCGCAAATTTAATCTCGTTTTAAAGAGTCAGAACGTTTCACCATAACGTTAGTTGCTTTCGAGCAATGTTCGTTGGACACACATGTAGAACAAAAGAGGTTTTAAAATGATATAAATACATGAAAATCTAACATTTTGTGCCGTATTTGTTGAATTTCTTATTTATACTTCCATATTACGAAAGTTTGGGCGGTAAATGATACCACACATTAAAGATATCTCCAAAACTCGAATTTTAAGATAAGGTTTGCTTTACTTAAGTACCTAGCAGTGCGAAACGATGTATAAAAACTTAAGCCTTACCGATATATTCTCAATAAATGTTATGAGGTAATATGCTTTTTCTTTTTCACATGTAAGTTAGCACAGATAACAGCTATAGATATTAGGCACTAGAATAGAGGAAAGCAAAATGTATGAATTATATTTACTTTGATAAAAACCAGTATATTAGACATAAAAACGTCAATCCTCAGAAAATGGGAAAGCAGGAACATCACTTATTGCGAAAGCAGTGCATTTGGTATAGGGTTTAAATTTTAGCTATCGTCCTAGCAGTCTTGCGTGGTAATGTTCCTAATCATGTGACGTTGGCATTAGCGAATCGCATTACAATGCAGATGTTTTGTCATGAAATCTTCGTTGTACGAGGACAGTTACTTCACTGAGCGGACAAGAGTACCTACAAGAACCTGTCAACCACAGAGCAGCAAGAATATAAATGTCTAGGCATAGATTTTCTACCATGTTCTTGATTTTGCCAACATAACGTCAGGTCGCAGGGGTGGTAGGTAAAACTTAACAGGTGTAGTAAATACATAACTGCCAAGACATTTGAATAAAAGGTTTTTTTTCTCCCCTAAAGTTGCTGGCCTCGAACTGTGTGGTTATATAGCAATACTTATACAGGGAGTCCAGAAAAGGGCTCCCTGATTTCAAAATTAAATATCTCGAAAACAAAGATCGATAGAGGAATGCAGTAAACGGTATGAAAAAAGGGCCAATAATGCCTCTGCTGCATACTGCAGCCCACACAGTAACTTTAGGAAAATACAGGGGTTCCGCTTCACGTCAATATGGCTTTCGAAACCCCAAAATCGCCAGTTCTGTTTATTCACGTATCTATTCAGATGGAAGTGTGCTTCATCTGTAAACCCGATGCAGCCAACATCAAACCCTTCACTATCAATCATTGTGAGCATCTGATTAGCAAAGGCAACCCTTTGTTGCACAGTTCGTGCGGGTATGGATGGCCTGGTGCGTTTGAATTCTGAATGGAAACATGTGTAGGCTCTTTCTCAGTATTTTCTGCGTGCTGGAACGCTTCAAACCAGTCTCCGATGCAATTCTACGAACGGATGACATTGGATTTCGCTGAATAATTTCAGAAACTGTGGCGATATCTTCAGGCGTAACTGCGGTTTGCTTGCCGTAGGACTCTCTTCTAACCTGCAGTACTCTAGCACCAGAAAAACGCGTTGTTCAATGGAGTGCATGGTTTTAATCTCTTCCTTTGGTACGCTAACCTCCTTTCACGTTTCAATAGTGGAACTGATCGCTCTGGGCTTAGGATCACTATTTATACTAGGCATTACGTATGGCGATTGCAGCGCCATCTGTTAGCAGTTTTTGTAACTATTATTTCAAACTGCTGTATTAACTTCTTACAGCTTTCACAATAAACATACCGTTTGCTGCATTCCTCTATCGATCTTTGTTTTCCAGATATTTAATTTTGAAATCAGGGAGTCCTTTTCTGGACACCCTGTACATTACATATTGACGATGTTACAATAAGCAAGTCCATACTATTACAAAATACACATTTAGGGTTGCCATATGTTCATCATCAAAAAAGAGGACAGTTCGTATAAAAAAGAGGACACTTTATTAACGAACCATGTAAAACTACTACAGAATAAAACAATAACCTTGTGTGGTTATGGTAAAACAAAATATTACGAATCTTGACAGTGTATTCATCACTACACTCAATTGTTTTATTCTTGTCTTTTCACTTATGAACCAACTATATTCGGAGGACGACGAAATCCCTCTCTAGAGCTTTTTGTTTTTCAACAAGTGATGATAAAAGCTCAGGCATTTCAAATGTTTGAAATTATACTGTACACATACAACAGCTTTTCTATTTTAAATCTATTCCTGTCTTTTGTCCACTGTGTTTTCACAAGAGAAAACGCACGTTCTGTGTTGGAATTATGACTAACTATTTTGAAGCAAAAGACTACTCACTATGTCGAACACAGGATACAGATTTAACCTAAACCACAAAATTTATCAAAAGTAACACCAAAGAACATAATGCAGAAGGCAGAATTCCCTTATTGAATACGGGATAGACAACCGGGTTTCTTCGCAGAGAAGTTCCGAATCGTTTGCAACTGTCAGACTGATGCGAAGAGCGACCGACATTGTGAACGGAAATTTCGGTGTGTGTAAGCGCGTGATAGTAGCGAACAGTTTGGAACTTCAGTGCGAACGAACCCGTTGTCGCCAAGGACACAAAAATAATTTTTCTTCCTCATCATCATCATCATCATTAGAGACTGATTATGCTTTTCAGCGTTCAATCTAGAGCATAGTACCTCTAATAAAATTCCTCCATGATCCCCTATTTAATGCTAACATTGATGCCTCGTCTGATGTTATGCCTTTTACTTCAAAATCATTCTGCACGGAATCTTTCTTCTTCGTCTAGCTTGACTCCTCTTACCCTCCGCTGCCGAGCTCATGAGTCTCTTAGGTAACCTTAGGTAACCTCCCATGCGTGAAAATGACCCCACCATCTCTGTTCGCTCTAACTGCTTCATCTATGGTGTTCATTCCAAGTTTTTCTTTGATTTCCTCATTATGGACACGCTACTGCCATTGTTCCCATCTATTAGTACCTGCAATCATTCTTGCTACTTTCATATCTGTAACCTTTACCTTATGAATAAGGTAACCTGTATCCACCCAACTTTCACTCCCATACAACAAAGTTGGTCGAAAGATAAAGCGGTGCACTGCTAACTTAGTCGTGGTACTTACTTCTTTATTGCAGAAGAAAGTAGATCTTAGCTGAGCACTCACTGCATTAGCTTTGCTGCACCTCGATTCCAGTTATTTCACTGTGTTGCCATCCTGTGAGAAAATACATTCCAGGTACTTGAAACTGTCTACCTGTTCTAACTTTGTTCCTCCTGTTTGGCAGTCAATCTGTTTAAATCTCTTTCCCACAGACATTACTTTTGTTTTGGAGATACCGATCTTCATATCATAATCCTTGCACCTCTGATCGAGATCTGAAATATTAGTTTGCAATCTTTCAATCGAATCGGCCATTACAACTAAGCCATCAGCATATTCGAGACTGCTTATTTTGTTTTCACCTATTTTAATCCCGCCCTGCCAGTCTACTGTTTTCAACATTTGACCCATGAGTAGTATGAACAACAGTGGTGACAGGTTACAGCCTTGTCTTACCCCTGTAACTACCATGAACCATGAGCTTAATTTGCCATCGACTCTAACTGCTGCCTGACGGTCTACGTAAAACCCTTTAATTGCCAGAGAACTTTGCCTCCTATACCATAATATTGTAGAAATGACAGTAGCTTCGTCCTACGAACACGGTCATAAGCCTTTTATTTCTCGGAACCCGAAGAAAAGAGGACATATTGTAAAATTCTATAAATTCCGGCCGGACACATTTTCTTGCCTCAAGAAGAGTACATGTCCGGGAAAAAGAGGACGTATGGTAACCCTGTTGTTGTTGTGGTCTTCAGTCCGGAGACTGGTTTGATGCAGCTCTCCACAATACCCTATCCTGAGCAAGCCTCTTCATCTCTACATAAGAACGGCAACCTACATCTGTCTGAATCTGCATACTGTATCCATCTCTCGGTCTTCCTCTGCGACTTTTACCCCACACACTTCCCTCCAACGCTAAATTCACAATTCCTTGATGTCTAAGAATGTGCCATACCAATATATCCCTTCTTTTAGTCAAGGTATGCCAGAAATTTCTTTTCTCCCCAATTTTGTTCAGTACCTCCTCATTAGTTACGCGATCCACCCACCTAATCTATTAATTATTTACAGAAGGATGGAAAAGCTGGTAGAAGCCGACCTCGGGGAGGATCAGTTTGGATTCAGGAGAAATGTAGGAACTCGGGAGGCAATACTCACATTACGGCTTATCCTAGGAGATAGATTAAGAAAAGGCAAACCTACATTTCTAGCTTTTGTAGATTTGGAGAAGGCTTTTGACAATGTTGATTAGAATAAACTCTTTAAAGTTCTGAAGCAAGCAGGAGTAAAATATAGGGAGCGTAATGTTATTTACAACTTGTACAAAAACTAGAGAGCGGTTGTCAGGCCGGCCGCGGTGGCCGAGGAGACTGAGGCGCTTCAGTCAAGGTCTGCACGGCCACTACGGTCGGGGGTTCGAATCCCCCCTCTGGCATGGATATTTGTGCCGTCTTTAGTATAAGGTAGTTCATAAGTAGTTTGTAAGTTTAGGAACTGATGACCCCATAGTTAAGTCCCATAAGCTTAACAAACATTTGAACATTTTTTTTGCGGTTGTCAGAGTCGTAGGGCATGAAAGGGATGCAGTGGTTGGAAAGGGAGTAAGACAGGATTGTAGCCTTTCTCCAATGTTATTCAATCTGTACATTGAGCAAGCTATAAAGGAAAGCAAGGAGAAATTTGGTGAAGGAATTAAAGTTCAGGGGGAAGAAATAAAAACATTGTGTTTTACGACGCCATAGTAATTCTGTCAGTACAACAAAGGACCTGGAAGAGCAATTGAACGGAATGGACAGTGTGCTGAAAGATGCATATAAGATGAACATCAGCAAAAGCAAAACTAGGGTAATGGAGTGCAGTCTAAGAAAATAAGATGATACTGAAGGAATTAGATTAGGTAACGAAGCAATAAAGGATGTAGATGAGTTTTGTTACTTGGGCAGTAAAATAACAAATGATGGTCGCAGTACAGAAAACATGGCTTTGGCATCATTACCTTGCCTTGTTTTTGTTGGTAGACTTTGGTCCAATATTCTACGTGCTGTCTTCTGAGCCAGTTACTTAGCTCCAATTTGATCATTGCCTTGGTGATTGTCAGGACAGGTTCCGGTCCAATAAATGGAGTCTCTGCCCCCATCCTGGCTAATCTGTCAGCATGTTCTTTGCCACTGATCCCCGAGTGGCCAGGGACCCACAATAGGTTTACTCTATTGCTTTCCCCTAGCTCCACCAGAACCCTGTGACATTCTGCAACAATTTCAGACCTTGTTGCAATAGCTGCCAGTGATCTCAGGGCTCCCTGGCTGTCTGAATAGATATAGATGCTACGATCTTTGTAGCACCTACGCAAATTCTCCTCCACACATGTCCTGATGGCAGTGATTTCGGCCTGGAATACTGAGGCCAGTTTTCCTAGAGCGATGACGCCCTCCAGTCTTGGCTGCACCCCGTATACACTGGCCCCAACGCCTTGGTCCGATTTTTTTTTCTTATGGGACTTAACTACGTGGTCATCAGTCCCTAAACTTACAAACTACTTACGAACTAGGACGGCACAAATATCCATGCCCGAGGGGGGATTCGAATCCCCGACCGTAGTAGCCATGCAGACAGTGACTGAAGCGCCTCAGTCTCCTCGGCCACCACAGCCGGCGGTCCGATTTTGACCCGTCAGTGAACCAGACCCCTGTACGGTGTCGAACTATTTTCTCCCACTGCTCCCTGCTTCCAATTGTTATATTGAAAGGCTTCTTGAAGCAGTATGGTGTTATAATATAGTCGGATGGCATTTCCCCAACCTTTCCTATATTTACCTCACTCACTATTTTAGTGTGTGATTCTGGATATCCCAAAGCCAGTTGTTGCCAGATTTGAGTCTATGCAATGGTAACCCTATACACATGGCTTAATGGTTCGGAAACCGTCAGGTGTCTCATGTTTCCCATCTCTACTGTATATATTTATAACTGAAATGGGCAAAGGTCCAAGGAAGGTATGTGCGTGTGGAATGGATGTTCCCGGTTGAGGGAACGCCCGCGCCGACTGCTTCCGATTTGTCAGACGTCGCAGCACCTTCGCCTGCGCGACCTTCACCTGCGCGCGCAGTCTGCTTGCTGGCTGTCGCCTGCCGCGACGCGCAGAGTGCCTGGCCGGGCGCTGCTGCCGCCGCCGCCGCCACTTCCTGCGCCGCGAGTGCGTTTCTGCGTCGCGCGCTCGTCTCCCGCTGCCTGCTGGCTGCCTGCCCGTGCTGAATAATAGATGGCGCCCCGAAGAGCCTCCGATACCCGGCGGGCCGCGCCGCCGTCCTCCGCCTTGGTCAATACCGCCGCCTCAACAAAAGAAACAGCTTTCCCAGACGCTGCGCCCGTAAACACTACACCGCGAGCCGCCGCAGCCTTCTCGCCGAGTACACTGCCGCCCTGTCGTGTGGGAGGGGCGTGTAGGGCTCCTAAGTGCGACGCATCAGAAGCTCTCGACAGGGAAAATTTCCTCCGTCGTCGAGTTACAACTGGGTGAAGAAATTTCCATGTAGCTCGAAAGCGCCACTCCTGACACCAGTAGTAATGGAATACTTATCAGTGGATATGGGATGAACTGTAACAGGGCCACAGCTTGTAGGCGAAACCTTCATTTCCTTCGTGTTCAATACAACTAATGGCACAGCCTTCAAGCGGCTGTCCTCTCCCCGGTTACAGCTACGAATCCTTAGGTCGGAACCCAATAACGGTATTGTGAGGTTACTAGGAACATCTCACCTCTGTTCTGCCACGCCTGCCCTCAGATACTGTGTTGTGTGGTCAGCAACTCGGCAGTTCGCCCAGGCACTGTTACGTAGATTGGAAGCTGCGTGTTGTGCAGACAATGATGTATGTCCGTCTTCCTGCTGCTATGTGAGCAGTCTCCTTGCCTCCAAGTCGCAGATTTCAAACTTCCCATCTCGCATTTTTTCTTGTTTGTGGCTTTTTTCTGATAGTCGAAATTTAAAATTACACCGTTTATTCTGTCCACTTCTATTAGCTACCACAAACAAAAATTTCCTCCGTCGTCGAATTACAACTGGGTGAAGAAATTTCCATATAGCTCGAAAGCGCCACTTCTGACACCAGTAGTAAAGGAATACTTGTCAGTGGGTGTGGGATGAATTGTAACAGGGCACAGCTTGTAGGTGAAACCTTCATTTCCTTCGTGTTGAATACACCTAAAGCCACAGCCTTCCCACATCCTTCAGTTAGCGGTCCTCTCCCCGGTTACAGCTACGAATCCTTACGTCGGTACCCAATAACGGTAGTGTGAGGTTAAATGGTACATTTCACCTCTGTTATGCCACGCCTGCCCTCAGAGAGTGTGTTGTGTGGTCAGCAACTCGGCCGTTCGCCCAGACACTATTACGTAGATTGGAAGATGCGTGTTGTCGTGCAGACAATGATGTATAGCCGGCCGCGGTGGCCGAGGGAACTGAGGCGCTCCAGTCACGGTCTGTACGGCCACTACCGTCGGGGGTTCGAATCCCTGCTCGGGCATGGATATTTGTGCCGTCCTTAGTATAAGGTAGTTGATAAGTAGTTTGTAAGCTTAGGGACTGATGACCCCGTAGTTAAGTCCCATAAGCTTAACAAACATTTGAACATTTGAACAATGATGTATATCCATCTTCCTGCTGCTAGGTGAGCAGTCTCCTTGGCTCCAAGTCGCAGATTTGAAACTTCCCATCTCGCATTTTCTTGTTTGCGGCTGATTTCTGATAGTCGAACTTTAAAATTACAGCTTTTATTCTGTCCACTTCTATTAGCTACCACAAACTATCTTAAACACGACGTGAAAAAACTGATAAAAATGTGTAAAAGAACTAGATTTTATTCTAATAAATATACTTATTAGGTACAAGTGGCTGAAGTATTTGATCGTTCATTTCTTCTAGTTGGCTGCGAGCAGTCACCCAGTAATGAGATACCAGACCGCCCGATGATAAACCATAGAACAAAGACAGCATAGACTGCTTTGTCCCCACCTATGCCACGTTGTACTTTGAAAACCACTTCTATGATATATTATCGATTATATTCAATGGTATATATGAAAACTACCTGAATAAATGTCTTCGAGAATGCAAATAGTACTGTAGAAGTAATCTACATCTACGTGGGATACTCTGTAAATCACATTTAAGTGCCTGGCAGTCAGTTCAGCGAACCACCTTTATACTATTTATCTCCCATTCCATTCTCGAATAGCGCGCGTGAAGAAAGAACATCTGAATCTCTCAGTTCGAGCGCTGATTTCTCGTATTTTATTCTGATGATTATTTCTACCTATGTAAGTGGGAGTCAATAATATATTTTCGCATTCGGAGGAGGAATGTTGGCGATTGGAGTTTCGTAAGCAGCCCACGCCGCAGCGATAAGCGCCCTTGTTGTAATTATTCCCATCCCAGATCCTGTATCATTTCCGTAACGCTGTCTCCCCTGTATCGTGACAACACGAAACAATCTACCCTTCTTTGGACTCTTTCGATGTCCTCCGTCAAGCCCACTTGATAAGCGAAGTGTATGCAGTTTTTTTTTTTTTTTTTTTTTTTTTAAATTCTGTTGCATCTTTTAAGGGTTCTGCCAATGAAACGCAGTCTCTAGTTCGCCTTTCCAACGACATTATCTACGTGCTCTTTCCAGTTTAAATCTGAAGTAATAGTAATTCCTAGGTATTTTGTGGAGTCTACGGTCCTCACTTTTGATTGATTTATCTTGTGAACATAGTTTAACGGATTTCTTTTCGAACTCATGTGGACGACTTCACACTTCGCTTTATTTACAGTCAATTGCCAATTTTGACACCATAGTGATATTTTATTCAGATCGTTCTGCAGTTGGTTTTGATCTTCAGATGATTTTACTAGACGGTAAATGACGGCGTCATCTGCAAACAACCTAAGAGAGCTACTTAGATTTTCCCCTAAATCGTTTATGTAAATAAGGAACAGCAGAGGACCATTAACACTACCCTGTGGAACGCCCGATATCACCTCTGTTTTACTCGATGCCTTACCATAGATTACTACGAACTGTGTCCTCTGGCAGGAAATCCCCTATCCAATCGCAAATTTGGGCGATATACCATAACCACGCAATTTGATTGAAAGCCGTTTGAGAGGTACGGTGTCAAAATCCTTCTCGAAATCAAGAAATACGGAATAGATTTGCGAACCCTTGTCGATAGCACCCATCACTTCGTGTGAATAAAGAGCTAGTTGTGTTTCGCGTGAACGATATTTTCTAAATCCGTGTTGACCTTGGATCAATAGACCGTTCTGTTCGACATAATTCATAATATGTGATTACAGGATATGTTCCAAAACCCTGCTGCAAATTGACGTCAATGAAATAGGCTTAGTGGGTTACTCCTACTGCCTTTCTTGAATACTGACCTGTGCAACTTTCCAATCTTTTGTTACAGGTCTTTCTATGAAAGAGCGGTTGTATATGGCTGTTAACTAAGGAGCTATCGCTTCAGCATAATCAGATAGAAATCTAATGGGTATACAATCCGGACCAGAAGACTTGTTCTTGTTAAGTGATTTTAGTTGCTGCACTACTGCGATGATACCTACTTCTTCGGTACTCATTCTGGCCTCTGTTCGTAATTCGAAATCTGGAATATAGGTTTCGTCTCCCCGGCTGTCCTCTTCCCGGCTGCAGCTACGAATCCTTAGGACGGACCCCAATAACCGTATTGTGAGGTTACTAGGAATATATGACCTTTGTTTTGCTATGCCTGCCCTCAGATACTCTGTTGTGGGGTCAGCAGCTCGGCTGTTCGCCCAGGCACTATTACGTAGACTGGAAGCTGTGTGTTTTCGTACAGACAACGATGTGCGTCCGTCTTCCCGCTGCCCTCTCACTGTGGATGGCTAGGTGAGCAGTCTCCTTGGCTCCAAGTCGCAGATTTGAAACCTTCCCAAGTTCATCTGACCCAACGTTTGTCGTTGGCGTTGCTTTGCATCCAAGAGGTGGTCATACGAAGACAGAGACTCCCTTCATGATCATGTTTGTACTGTTTGACTATTGCAATATACATGAAGCATAATGGTGAAATGCTGCTCAGCACAACAAAAAGAACGAATACTGTCTTCCTATTTATATTTCTCAGGAATACAAGTAGCCCTACTACATAGTTAACGGGCTGCCAGTCAAGACCTTATAGGATTCAATGATATACATAACAGTCTTTTACGATACTGGTAGCTCTTAAAAGCTAGTTACTTTAGGCAGTACTGAAGGACAGGAAGTTAAAAAGTTTTATTTTACGATGAGTAAAATGACTATAGGAGGCAATAGATCAGTTACCTCACTGCAGTTCGAATATTTGTTTATGAAATTATTATTAGCAACTTGTAACACAGAATTTAAAGTTCATCGGCTTTAAATATAGGTATAACAACTGAAAGGGGTTTGCAGAACTGTGTATAGTTACATATATGATTAGCACATAACCACACTGGGTGGACATTGCGAACTTGAACCATATGATGACAGTTGCTGACGTTTGAGTAGTTCACATTACTGTAAGGTAAGAATGCTAATATTCGTGCTAGATTCCCTAATGCTTACGTTACTTGCACTTAGTTAAGCGAAAGTATGGTATACATCGTGTTCCGTTCTTAAAAGAATTTGGTAGAGGCTGATTGCTGTATCCACAAGGTAAGAAGCTATTTTACAGTCATGTATCTGATAGGGTATTTCATTTTCACAGTCGATTTTTAACATTAGCCTGTTTCAGGCAGCTCTGTTTCACTTTTTCATGGTATAAAATATCTAAATATTGTAGAATACAGCAGGCACTCAAACAAACACGTAAACCGTTGTCAAACTCTTTCGAAATTAAGGTTTTTTTCCAAAGTTACACCATCGTAGAATATACTGAGAAAGTGCCAAAAATCGTGTCTGACAATAAATTCCGTTCATATGCTGCACTTAGAACAACGCTATAAAACTAAATATTATAATTCGGTTTAGTTAGGAAGAAGAGAAGCTGTTGGCCGATTTATACGCAGTACGTGTAATAAATTTAGACACAACCGATAGTTTCTGTATATTCAAAGAGTTTGAAGTTGTTTTGTAGTTATGTATTTAAATGAGACATAGTTTTCGTCACTTAACTCGAGTGAATACACGACGCACTGTAGAAATTTGAGCAGACTATCTCTCCAAGTCAGAGATCGAGTACACATCAAGTGTGCATCGATAATTAACTCCCGAAGTACCTCCTGGTGCCTCAGTCAGGAGTATATCCTGTTAATGTTTCTCCTGTCACTTACATACTTCGTTTCACTCGTGCCATCACTCTTGGCGGTCAGCTCACTCTCTTTGCTTCGGCCGGCGCTCCGTTCTCATCCGTGTGTGCCGTCGGTTACATGATGGGCCTACCACTCAACACGCACGAGGTCAGCCTCGCTTTCTCGGCTCTAATCGCTAACAGTTGCTGATGGAACGTACTGGTTGTTCACAAATCCTCTTATTGCCATTCCCTGTGCCTCCACACTATCTGTGCTGAGACACCCATATCAGCAAGTTGTTAAATCTACACAGGCGTCAATGCAGGGGCTGATTCTGCCATCTGTTGAATCACACAGATGGCGAGTACTACATTATTCCACGTCTGCTCTACCCATTCACGTAATTTTGTAAGAGTTGTGGGTTGGCGACTCACACGTGTCGTCCCATCATATCTTACAGATACGCCATTCAAGACAAACCCAGAGACAGTGCTGGCAAGGGCAGTCGTTTATGCCTTTCAGAGCACGTTGAGTTTCACGAGCAGTCTTCGGACGAGCATTGTCGTGTTGGAACGAGACGTCAACTTCCTGTTGCAAGAGTGGCAAAATAACTGAAATAACATTGTGCTTGGAAGGAGCGCTAGGCAGAATTTCTTCCACAAAGGCTAATGAGCCTTCACTCCTGGGGTGCACCCCTCAAAATCTGAGGGGATCTCTTTTGATCCAAAGCGACACACATCATTGGTACCGACGTGAGCCACCACCTTGCAGTTGGCTGCAAACCGTACCCTTCATGGCATATGAGAGGACTTTTTACATCTGGAATGACTCCACCCGGTATACACATATAGTGCATGTTTGTCTTGTTCCCCTCTTTGGATGCCATCTCTCTAAGGGATTCCATTACCCGCCTAACTTGGAGCGCCCAACTACAAGCAACTACACCCTCTGTGAAAGCCCGGATCTTGCAAACTGTGTTGTGTTTTCAGGATGAGAGACACCATCCGTCTAAGGAACGTTGTCCTGAACAGATAGCGCTTCAAACCTGTACGTAAGTACGCAAGACGAACCGGGGAGACCTCACGAACGGTCCCCCGGAATGTCTTGCGCCGCTTGCCACGCACTGGAGCAATATCAAATGTTCAAATGTTTGTTAAGCTTATGGGACTTAACTACGCGGTCATCAGTCCATAAACTTACAAACTACTTACGAACTAAGACGGCACAAATATCCATGCCAGAGGGGGGATTCGAACCCCCGACCGTAGTGGCCGTGCTGACCGTGACTGGAGCGCCTCAGTCACCTCGGCCACCGCAGCCGGCTGGAGCAATATCCCCGCGCTATCACGGGTGAGGTGTCTGCCTCATTGTTGGCAGTATCATGGAATGTCGCTACCGTAGGCCGATCGGTGGAAACGACGGGAGCCCGTTCGGTCCCCACTACCGTCCAACATCAACGACGCCTCTCGACCGCAGCCTCCAGCTATGCAACCGAGGTTAACACAGCATGAAGTTGGGAGAGAAATGTCAGCAACTCAGGCTGCATCCGCACACAGCAGTCACAGTCCCTGTTCATGATTTCAGTGTCGAGAAAACAGAAACTACTGTCGCGATGCACTCAAAGGATGACCTCACTGTTTCTGAAAACGCGAATTTGAATATAATATGCAGGAATAGTACAGCATAAATTTAAAAACTGAAACGAAAACGCGCAGACAGAAATCAAAATGCTATATGCCGCTTCTAATCAGAAACCGGTTTCACTTACGAAATATGAAGTCGAGGTCTGCTGCGTATCAGCCTGCGGCTGAACAGAATGCAGAAAGTAATATTTTACAGCAACAACATTAGAAAAGTAGAAAGCGATGAAGTTCTTTCCATTCATCATTTTGCATAGGCCGTCAGTTTGACACAGGCTTAAAAGTATGTTTCAAGTCGCTAAGTGGTCTAATTCTCCAATAGCAGATAAATAAGATGGATAGTTTTTTGTGTCTGTCATTGCTAATGACTTCATACCTCCGGACCTAAATGTTGTACGTCAGTTTACCCCCAATAGCGGCTGTTTCCTTACGGTAATGAGTATGTCTACCAAATATGATTGAAATCAGTCCATTCGTTTTGATGGAATTGAGGAACACTGTTGCATAATTGTGACAGTTTTCCACGAATTTCATTATTTGCTACATTATATCTTCTGAAGTGAATTTTTAGAGTGAATTATTTAAATACTTTGTAACATCTTTATTTTATTTTCTCTTTAATAATTCGAGCTGGATCTTGACGAACAAACACTTCCTTATGCTCCTTTCAGCTTAAGGAAGTGCCAAAAGCTCGCTAGACAGCATATTGTTCACGTATTAATCTGAAACGTCCTGGTATAGTATTGTCGAGGAACTAAGAGCGTCCATGATATTTATCAATGCATTATTCAGTTTTATATATACGCGAACACCCAAGTAATACCAAAACAGACTTCACTCATCGAAAGTATTATTCTAAGAGTAATACTTATAGTAATATTGTAAGCCATAATATTTTTTCTTGTATCTAAAAATTTGATACTACTATTTACTTAGTGTTGTATCCACCATCTACAATTTCCTGTTAATTCTGTGTTACTATTTCTGAGTGTAATACCTGGGCCGTAGTGTTCGGACAGTGCATCTACCGTTTGTCTATTTTTCGTCAATGACCGTAGATGCGCTGTGTAGCACAGAAAATTGAATAAGAAGTATTCAGAGTATCACATCCTAAAATATAGTTTATTGTACACATCAATTCAAAATAATCTTCAGTTACCATTTCTATTGCAGAAAATGATTCTCATAGAAAGGATAAATATGATAATTGTGTTGTCACAACAAAGGCAAAAAGCGTTTCCCATTTTACATCTTCCATCAACCCTTCATTCACTCAGAATAAAAGCAGACTTTATTTTGATTGGAAGGACAGTTGCCAATTTCCGCCGTGATTGATATAAAAGCAATATACAGAATCTAATGAATATTAAAACACTCTATCAAGATGATGGGAGATTTCTGTTTACTCACAAGATAGCTTCAGAGATGCTGCCTACCATTACGCACGCTACAAAGCAGTCGCAAATTCCTGATGGTGTACTTTAGTATCTTAGCTACCTAATGTGCTAAATGTTCTTTTGATGGTATTCACCTTGACCCATATAAAGTAAAATGTTTCATACGAATAATATTTTCACTATTTATACATGACAAGCGTTTTAATTAATGACTGTGACTATCAAATGTAGTGATATTACGTAAAATGTTGGAGAAAAGACTACAATGTGCCACTAGTGTAAACCCGACTTGCCACCAAAGATTTTCATGTTTTAACTAAGCAACAACTATAATTTAATTATAGTAAAAATATTATTATATAAGTCATAACTAACGTATAAATATTTGTAATACAAAAAGATTATTCTTCTTGTTCGTTAGTATTTCGGCAAGGTAGGACTTACGAGAGAGAGTTATATTTTAGTTCAGGGGTCGCTAGGTCGATTTTCCATATTAATGGATTCGATGAGTAAAAAAGGTGTGTAAATACAAAAGTGTTTCCTAAATATGTTAAAATATATACATTAAAATGCGTATTTAGTTATTAAATTATTTTGAAGATATATTAACCGGATGTGATAGATTTTAAGCAGAACTTTAGTAGTTGTTACACCGAGCAGCCGCCGCCCTGAATTGCAACTTCCTGCCACCATTACGTGGCAAACATAAAAATAGTAACTAATAAATAAGGAGCGAACTCTAATAAATCAGGAGCGGATGGTATCATCTTAGTAATGATTTAATAATTTTATTTCAGCTCTTTTGGGACACTGCAGTGAACATGATTGTAATTTTACAAAAATTGTGGTAATACACGAAGGTATTGTACAAAGACACCGACTGTGACAAAATTTTAACAACGACTTTTATTTCTTGCCAGATAGGAAGGCTGACAGTATTTAATTTAATAATTTCCAAACAGTGAAATGGAAATACGTAACTTAAATAACAGTGGATCAGTTTTTTCTATCAGGGACCTTCATTTAGTTGCAATCATTCGTAGATTTCAATTATGGACAACATCTTTAATGATATTTTGTATAGTATCAACTGAACAGTGATTAAAAAATTTTAACGTCATCATGTAATTTACATAAGAATAGGAATTGGTTCCACATAGAATTTCATATAACTACAGTGAATTTACATCCAGTATTATTCAATTTATTTCTGTAGTCGATAATGTGGAACTGTGGTGTAAAAATACTCGTTCCGTCAAAACTCTACATCTACATCTACAACCATACTCCGCAAGCCACCCGACGGTGTGTGGCGGAGGGTACCTTGAATACCACTATCGATTTTCTCTCCTATTCCAGCCACGTATTGTTCGCGGAAAGAAGGATTGTCGGTATGCCTCTGTGTGGGCTCTGATCTCTCTGATTTTATCCTCACGATCTCTTCGCGAGATATATGTAGGAGGGAGCAATATACTGCTGGACTCCTCAGTAAAGGTAAGTTCTCGAAACTTCCACAAACGCCCTACCAATCGATCCCTTGTTTTAGTCAAGGTATGCCAGAAATTGCTTTTCTCCTCAATTCTGTTTACTTCCTCATTATTTACGTGATCGACCCACCTAATCTTCAACTTTTCTTCTGTAGCAGCACATTTCAAAATGCACTATCCTTTTCCTGTCCGCACTGTTTATCGTCCATGTTTCACTCCCATACAAGGCAACATCCACACAAATGCCTTCAAAATGTACTTCCTTAGGTTTAAATCAATATTCGTTGTTAACAAATTTCTCTTTTTCAAGAACGCTTTTCCACCAACTGCCATTCTGCAATTTATGTCCACTGTACTACGACCATCATTTGTTATTTTACTGCACAAGTAACATAACTCATCTACCTCCTTTATTGTTTCGATACCTAATCTAATTGCTCCAACATCACCTGATTTTCTTACACTGCATTTCATTACCCTTGTTTTGCCCTTGTTAATTTTCATCTTATATGCACGTTTCAGCACACTGTCCATTCCGTTGAACTCCTCTTACAGGTCCTTTGCTGTCTCTGACAGAATTACAGGGTCGTCGGCAAAACGCAATGTTTTTAATTCTTCACCCTGAAATTTTATTCCTTCTCCAAATTTCTCCTGGCTTTCCTTTATATCTTGCGTAATGTAGAAATTGAATAACATTGGAGGTTGCTTCAAACCTGTCTTACTTCCTTCCCAACCACTGCATCGCTTTCGTGCCCTGCAGTCTGGTTTTTCTTATCTCCAAATATCTCTTATTTTCCTGTAGTTTGTATCTATTTCCCCCCCCCCTTTATACATTCTTCTACATCCTTCCATTTACCTTCTAGCCTCTCCTACTTAGCCATTTTGCACTTCCTGTCAATCTCATTTCTTAGTCGCCTGTACTCCAATTTACTTGTTTCACTTACTGCATTTTTATATTTTCTCCTTTCATCGATTAAATTTGGTATTTTCTGTGATATCCAAGAATTTTTTGTAAGTGTTGCCTTCCTACCTATTTTGCTGCCTTAACTATTTACTTTCTCAATGCTACCCATTTCTCCTGTACTGTTTTATGTTCCACCTTTTCTATCAATTGTTACCTAAAGCTTCCTCTGAAATTCTCAAGAACTCTAGGTTCCTTCAGTTTATCCAGGTCCCATCTCATTATTTTCCTATCTTTCTGCAGTTTTTTTCAGTTTCAGCCTACAATTCATGACTAATAAGTTATGGTCAGAATTTATATCTGACCCATGGTATGTCTTAAAGTTTAAAACCTGATTCTGAAATCTAAGACTTACCATTATAAAATCTATCTGGTATCTCCCGGTGTCTCCCGGTCTCTTCCACGTATACAACCTTCTTTCGTGATTTTTAAACCAGGTGTTTGTATAACTAAATTATGTTCCGTGCAAAATTCTACCAGGCGGCTTCCTCTTTCATTCCTTTCACCCAGACCATATTCACTTACTACCTTTCCTTTCCTTTCCTTCTTTGTCCTATGAGATGGTTTTATGGATTCTTAAGTAATTTACAGTTCTTTTCTACCACTTCCAAACAAGATACTTAGCTTTTCAACATTACGATGTATGGGGGTTCCGCTCGCTGCATCATTATTTTCCTGGGGCGTCGTGGTAGAAATAAATACTCGTAGGTACAATTTTTAACTTCTTCTTTAATTTGCAATCAGAGAACTTCTCCACCAAAACATTACAACTTCAAAACATATACAAAACATCAGCACTTCGCTGGTAGTACTTCCATTTCAAAACACAGACTGACATAGCTTCCAAAGCCCATTACAAAAGCCAAAACTCGAACTGCCTCACGCAAGGCGGTGAGGCAAATATATAACATCGACAATAATGACATTACATCATGCATTATTCATAACAATTGAATATACTAATTTACAATTAACAAACACACAAAGAAAACATTTCATGTACACAAAAATAATCACAATATAAAATGAAAACTATACATACAATAATTTTACATGGCATATGTCTTTTTAAGGCAAAAAAGCGGTACTTTTTGTTTTACAATAAAAGGCAATGTTAAATGTCAATTAATTAGTTAATGAGTACATCATACATATACTAAACATATACTAAATTATCAAATATCTTCGCAATTCTCAAAATAGGTTCAAAATCTCACGTCAGTCAATATGTACAAAGAATTAAAATATTCAAATTTCGACTATTACACTAATTAACACAATTAGCTGTTCAACACAACTTGTTTATGAGCCTGACATATATACAATGCTATTTATTTTCATGACTTTATGTTTTACATAAGTTAGTACCCTTAGTCTGTCTATTTATTACAATAATGTACAATGACAAAAGTATTGGAAACGTCTAATACAAATATCTTAATTAACGAAATCTATCAGTTGTTTTGATCACAGTATCACCGAGACACTGTTCTACACTGACTCCTAGACTGGCTATTTCGTTTGTAACTTCACACGCAAAATACATCACTATTACACCACACGATTCCGGGTCCGACGCAGACGGTATCGTACGATAACATTGAGATGAGAGGGCCAGCAGTATCGTCACACCTACTACCGAATTCCTGTCACCCATAATAAGTTTTCCTCTCTCTTAATTGTCTGAATAATTGCCTTTAGTTCCTTATGTATTTCTTCGGTCTTCTCATCATCGTCAGAGGTAGTTGGCATTTCAATCTGTACTACTCTTGTCGGTGTTGGCCTCGTATCTAACTTGACTACGATAATGCGATCGCTGTGTTGCTCATAGTAGTTTACCCGCATTCATATTTTATTATTGCTCGTTAGCACAGTGGTAGAGTGCCAGACTGCAAATCTAAGCGTCCCGGGTTCGATCCCCGTCAGGTCCTAGAATTTTATCTGTCACTATCCACTTCATTCATCTCTGGCAGTGTAGCTGATGTGAAAAATATCGAGTAGCACCACGTTAAACTGAAGGTCCCCCTATAACTGTCTGGGTACGTCAGTTCGAAGGTCGAAGGAAGGCTACGGCATACCACCTCCAAATTGGACCATGCGATGTAAAGCACTGTGCGCTCAAACCAATTTCGGATTGATGACCCCCAACTTATCCTGTATTTATAATACTGTAATCACCTGACCACAAATCCTGTTCCTCTTTCCACCAAACTGCACTAATCCTCTCTATATCTAACTTCAACCTATCCATTTCTCTTTTTAAACTTTCTAGCTTCGCTACCCGATTAAGGGATGTAACATTCCACGCTCCGATCCGTAGAAAGCCAGCGTTGTCTTTCCTGATGATCACATCCTCCTGAGTAGTCTCCGCCCGGAGATCCGAATGGGGGACTATTTTACCTCCGGGATATTTTACCCGAGAGGCTGCCATCATCATATGTTCATACAGTAGAGCTGCATGTCCTCGGGAAAAGTAAAGACTGTAGTTACCCGTTGCTTTCAGCCGTTCGCAGTAAGTGTGTGGCAAAGTAACATTAGCTGACGTTATAAGGCCAGCTCAGCCAATCATCCAGACTGTTACCCCTATAACTACTGAAAAGGCAGCTGACCCTCTTCAGGAGGGCATGGATGTTTTTACCGTCTTTAGTATAAGCTAGTTAATAAGTATTTTGTACGTTTAGGGACTGATGATTCCATAGAAAATCCCATAAGCTATTAATACATATGAATATTTTTGAATAGATAATATTTTTGATTCAGAGATAGAAGAAGATACAACAGTATCAATCCATCCACTTTCAACAATTAGGAAGATATCATCAGAAACAACCTCTCAAAATATGGAAATGAATAAAAGTGGAGACGAGCAATTGGCTACGCCCTATAAGCCTTCAACTAACAATGACACCATAAATATATCACTATTATTTGGTCCGTTCGCTCAACTATTGAAGCAGCGAGAAGAAGGCGATAAGAAAAGAGATGAAGAACTTAGAAATGAATTAAAGGACATGATTAGACGCCAGAACGAAATATTACACACAAAAATAGCAGATTTTCGAATCGCAAACAAAGAACTACCAAATTTGGTGCAGTATCGTGCTACACAGTTACAAAATATGCAAATTTAAAGCAACACCATTAAGGAAAACGTACAAAATTTAACCCAATGTGTACAACATGTTGAATCAACAGTCGAACATAATCTTTTTATGAGTGGCTGAATTAAATGTAGGGCAATAGGCCTATAAAGGTATCTGTAATATTATGTTTCATATTATTATTACTACTTTGGGTTTTCTATTTGCTTGTGTGGACAGTTCTGTATTCTTCCATATTTCACCAGAACTGCGTCAAAAGTTAGAGTAATACCTTATGTACTAGGATTACGTTAATGTGTGTGAAATACAATTGTCTTAATTAATGAAGATGAAATATATTATTTCGATTGTATCTCAGCTAATATTTTTACGGTAGTTTCGCTTTTCCGTTATTATTTTCTTGTGTGTTTAGTGTATCGTTCAGGTAGGTTGAATTACGATACCATGTTGATGGTGCCAATGAAATGTTCTATAAAGTCTGTTGTTTGTTCAACCTTTGTTGTGGGTATTTAGTGGTGTAAATTTTGAGTAGCATTGTTCCGATATTTTCCATTATGTATTTATTGGACTAATTTCTGAAATATAATTCTCTGGATTTTTTCATTGGAACGTTTATTTTTCTGACGGTGTGTCGAAATATGAAATTTCACTTCCGCTCGTATTTCATGTGTTGTCTACATAAACTGGCTTAAAGGGTAACACCAGAATCGCGATGTTTTGTTTTTGGTCCTAATGTGATATTGCTATACAACCTGACACTGAGATAGCTTTTACGATACAAAACAATTGATTAAAAATGTAGAAGTTCGTTCTAAGACAAATTTTGTACAGGGACCGCTAACCGCAGAAGCCAGAAGCTAAGGAGTATTGAAGCTACTTGAATGTGCATTCAAATGGAATATGGTGAGGGACACGGCCTGTACTGTTAAAAAAATGAAGCATCTGCAGTCCTTGTGTTATAGAATATGAGTGCTACCAGTTTCGACACTATTGTATTACCTTCACGCCTTGTGACCAGTGTGAAAATACAGTTATTACATTGCGTAAGTTGAATGGGGGTGAAAGTAGCTTGTTAAATTTTCTATGAAAGATCTCTGGTAGTAGAGATCTGCAAATTCAACGTAAAACGCTCATTGCCGCTGGAAATTACTTTGCGAGTGGCCACAGCACTTGTGCAACGGATACTTATCTAACTGCTCATTCCTTAAAGAAGCAGCCAACGGTTTAACAAACACAAAATTAATGCTAAAAAAAGGAATAGATAATTAAACATGGGACAGAAAGCATGAAATTATAAAGAAGAGGTTTGATAGTTTAAATTTTTATCTATTCAATAAAATGAACAAGCCAATGTGGGGACACCAAATAAGTACAATAAAGCACACACCTTGTACAAAAGTGAATTAAATCATAGAGTTACTGCCCATAATGAAATTGTTTCTGCCCTTTATGAATATGGAGGTAATGTGGGAGGAAATTTGCAAATACACAGTGGATAAAGGAAAGCACATTCATACACTCAGAGACATGTGCGTAATGCAATACATTACTCATGCAGCAACACTTCATAGCAGTGACAAAACGAAGTGTCGGCGGCGTTTTTACGAGATGGCGGGTGTCTTGAAGCAAAATTAAAAATCAAACAATGCACCAAACGAACTCATGTGTGTGGAGGCAGAGGCATACTATCTTTAAGTACCACATGATGTACTACCACGGTGATTTACAAATAGAAATTAATTTAGAATAAGCAAATAAAGCACATGTGAGAATTCATATAGAAGAAAGCTAGTATCTGTGAAAGCTTGGCTGTAAGTTGAAGTAATGACCATTATGAAAGCACATTGTGAAATAGGCCATATCAAGGCAGTAAAGAATCAATCATGAAATTCCGAGAGAGAATTTAACATGGTTGCGAAACAGACACAACGCAAAAATGTTAGTTAAAAATCAGAAAGGAATTCAAACGTACTTAATTTATGCAAAGGCTGAAGGCCACACGCATGTATTCTAACTACAGAAAACTGGACACTAAATCATCACTGGAATGAAAATGCAAATACTAAATTTACAATGAATTATTAGAGTTCAGTAAATTAAGAAATACTTCGCCTCACATAGCGAAAAAATACTCACGAAAACTATCACTGATAATCCAAGACCGCCTGATCATAAATAAAGAGAAGTTCTAACTGCATGCCATTTCCTCAGCATGAGTCGATGAAATACTCGCTTCGCCAGTAGCAGCAAGAGGCTTCCCCTCTCTGCACCAGGTGTAGGGCGCTGTCCAAGCGATGTAGATTGCGTTCAGAGCCTACTGTCTACCAACCCTCGCTACCTGAAGGAGATAATATCCTCTACTAGAGCTCCAGAGAGGTGTATATTGTCACCTCTTTCGTCCATGATTATGTTGGTACTACACTAAGAACAGGCTACATCGCCATCTTGATAAGTAAGGTTGTCTCTGGCCACCCAGCACATGGCAGTGCAGACGACGTACAAATCCATGTGTTCTAAACTAAACGAGGCCTAAAACGCGAAGTGGTGACTGTAAGCCACTGAAGCGGCAATGTCAATATTAGCAACATCCTTCCACATTCATACCAACACACCAGTTCAATCACACAGGTGGAAACATATATGTATACATGGGGCATTGATCATTAATAAGGGAATAAAATAATCGACATATAAATAAACAATATTAATGGTGGAGAAACTCTTTAGAGTAATGAATAACTCAAAATGGAACAAGACCACACATTTAGTGGATGTGTTTCAGAGGTCAGTAGTAAGGCAATGATGTCCACTATGCAACATAGTAAGTCCATTACAGCTGGGGGGAGGGAGGTAGGGGGCAAAAGGTGACAGAATTCATTGTCGAAACTCGTACCAATAAAATGCTATAACTTAACATCTGAAGTTGCTTCATATTTGTATCTTATGTTGTTGATTTTGTTATGGCAAACCCCCACACCCTTGACAACAATGTGGTGAGATCTTTCACATGGTCATGAATAGGGGTGTGCAATGTTTAGGCAGCGGGCCTGCCAAAGTTAAAAGATATAAATGTTTTCTCACTCTGCACATGTGTGGAAAAGGAAATCACTTTCGGAAAGATCTCCTGACTCACAGTCAACAGGGATTCAGAATGTAGTCCTCTTATGAAACAATGCTAGCTATTTACTTAATCGAAGTGCTGAATGTTATGGATTCTGGGAGGATTTGACCCTGTACCTCACAAGCATCCGATAATCAAATAGCGTGATTGTGGAAAATTCTCTCAATTGTGCGATTCACTATTTCCTGTCACAAAGGACACAGTACATGGTAATCAACCAAAAATAATTGAGTAAAAGAGAAGTTATACCTAGCGTTACCCACAGTAGTGTTATAGACCCCCTATTTTTCCTGGGTTCATAAATGAATTTCATGCTCCCCATAGCTTGTTTAATAATCTATTCCTTTTTTAACATTAACTTTGTGTTTGTTAAGACGCTGGCTGCTCCCATAAGGAGTGCACTGTTAGATAAATTACCACTGCACAATGGTCACTCGCAAAGTAATTTAGTGCAGCAGTGAGCATTTTAACTTTCATTTGTAGATTTCTACTGACGGAGATCTTACATAGAAAATTTAACAAGCTATTTTCAACCGCTACATCACTTCAAAGAAGAAATATGAAAGTTAACAGTACATGGACTGTGGCAGAAGGCGGTTTTGGCAATGTTTCTCAGTTCTTAGGGGAGCACAAAGTAAAAATAGATCAGAAGTCACCTACTTTTCCTTTCTCTCTTCTCTTCTGCTTTACTAGAAACCATTGTTTACGAAATGGGAATCTGCCTGACTGTGTCAGACTTGAATTGCTCAGATATAGATTTTATCATTTCTTACACCAAATATCGTAGGATTACAACCTATTGGTCTGCAGACGCTGCACTCCGAATGGATTTGATAGCCAACAGCATGCCAGTCAATTGATATGAAGTGATAATGAGATTTCTTCATTTTATCGATAACAGTACACAAGGTATCAAAACTGCAAATCGCTGAAGTGATGAAAATTGTAAAAGGCAAACAAAGAATATTTGTATTAAATGTAATGAAACTTTGTGCCCTGATTGTTTCAAAAATTTTCACACAAAAAATTATGAAGCTATTTTCATGAAAATGTGCATTATTGCATTGTATCCACTGTAGTGGACATCATTAAAATTTTTGATGCAGTCATCTAAAAATTACCAATAAATGAATTTTGATTACTTGTATCTGTTATTTATTAAATTTTATTAATAACCCATTAAATTTTATTTATTTTCAAATTAATTCATGCATGGATGAGTTAAAGCTATCAGTGGTCCCATATCATTCCACATGCACACAACACGCAGCAATACAGCCTCCGCAAACTAGAAAAGTGCCCTACTGACATGCAGGGTCAGGGATTCATGTCCCCATCTAGTAAACAGCCACTAGATACAATATTGGAAACGAGATTCGTATTTTTATTTGTATTTTATTTGTAGTTTTATTTACTTTTTATTTATTTCTTTATTTTTTTCCACTCATCAACAGTACAACGTCGGACGGACCCAGACGAGGCCTAAAGCTTTATGTCGTATGGTCAGCAAGGATACACGAGTAGACTTTTCGCTCCAAAACACGACGATGATTTTTCGTTATTTGAACGCTGACACTTGTTGATGGCACTGAAGTCTGCAGTAATATTCGGAAGAGTTGAATTTCTGTTCCGCTGAAAGTTTCTCTTTGATCATCGTTCTGGACGGATCTTTTTCCGGCTACTGCGAAGTCAGAGATTTGTATATCAAAGCTAGACTTATGAGTCTCGAGGGAGTTTCCACGATAGTCGTATGAATAAAAATTTTTATTATCCGTCTCCAGATCGCATTTATTTTTCTAGAACATGACCTTTTTTCCGGACAGCTGCCCATCTTCAGATCAAGTTACAGAGTAACCTGTCGCGTGATGAACGAGTGTTCACAGTAACTCCTGTGAACACTCGTTCATCACGTGACAAGTTACTCTCTAACTTCATAAAGTTGATCTGAAGATGGGCAATTGTCCCGAAACCAGCCATGTTCTAGAAAATAAATGCGATCTGGAGACGGATATTCAAGAATTTTATTCAGAGATTTGTTCCCAGAATGCAAGTTTCACTCTGGAGCGGAATGTGAGCTGATGAGAAACTTCCTGGCGGATTACAATTGTGTGGCGGAATCCGGACTCTAACCTAAGACCTTGGTCTATCGCGGGAAAGCGCTAAACCGATACGATTTTAATCTGCCAGGAAGTTTCGTTTCAGCGCACACTACGCTTCAAAGTGAAAGTTTCATTCTGGAAACATCTCTTAGGCCATGTCTCCACAATATGCCTTCTTCCTGATGACAGGTTTCACTGGTCGTGGCCAGCATCATCTGGCCCAAAAAATCTTTTTACATGGTCGTCATTTTGTAAAGTCAAACAGTTGTTACATAGGTGCACTATGCCATTATAATAAAAGTGTACTTATCACTGTGACTGGCCAGTATCCTCATGTCACTCACAGTGATAAGTACATAATGACATAGGGCATCTATGCACTCTAAATTATTTTATACTAGCTAAAACCCGCGGCTCCGCTCGCGTGTTGGTAGATCAAATCACAGGGAAAAATGCACTCGTTTCGAAGAATCCAGTCACGAAATTCAACAATAATGATTGTAATAATATCACAGATCGATCACTTGATGTAATGTGCGAAATGTCAAATCGATTTTTTAAGAGATGTATGAGAAGAAATTTCTTTTTTACTGATTTATTAATTTATCCTTATATTTCCTTATTCGTATGTTTATCCTTACCGAGAAAGAGCTGAAAACATTGTAGCACGCATAGACCAAAGATATGGTCCGTGGAATCACGTTTCGCTGTATGTAATGTCCTTGCTATAGAGTCGTAAACGTGGCCTTCATTCCGAATTATTTTAATAATTTGACGACTTCCAACCATCATATCTTCCACCCCCTTTCAGCTATCGGCATGGAACTGCTATGGTGTACAACGGAAGACTTCCTCAGGTATAAATTAGTAACTGTACAAATATATAAATCTCTGCGTCTTGTCGTTCAGACGTGATACGCGTACACCGAACAGACAATATATATATATATATATATATATATATATATATATATATATATATATATATATATATATAGCTATCCAATCGCCATAAAACCGTGCCTAAAGCCTTCCCGGGTAGACATTAGTAACTGCACAAATTTTTAGCTTTCTATGTCTTGAGGTTCAGATGTGATAAACGTACACCGAACAGACATTCACATTTATAGATACAGATAACAACTGTTTGACTTTACAAAATGACGGCCATGTAAAAAGTTTTTTGGACCAGATGATGCTGCTCACGACCAGTGAAACCGGTCATCCAAAATGAAATTATTAACCAGTGATCTTGGCGGTAACATTTTTCGAAATACCAGTTTCTTTAACTCTTAATTGTATTATGAAATCGGTTCGATGAACCTACTGCCGGACACTTATATTTGAATTGCAGAGTAACTATGAACGTGAAGAGAACTCTCCGACTTGCACTGCTCGGAGGATTCTAGTCCATGGAGATATTTCAGATTCGCTTAGCGTGATTATCTCGACTGTGTACAGGTTTACAGTTTCAGGCTGCGAGATACCTATACGACGTTGGCAGGTACCGCCGCTCGAGGAGTTTCCGAGAACATCCCCACCGGCCGGCGTTCTGCTGGGGTGGATCTCACCCCCGGCGGCGCTCTGCTAGGGTGGATGCCACCCCCTGCCGACGCACGCACACGCAGGCACCCCTGCGCGGCTCCTTCTGTCTCGCCTCGGCTTCATCCTCCCCAGTTCCGCCCGCGATCCCTCCGTTATTGCCGCAATAAATTTCCGCTATTCCTGACGGTCTATAGCAGCGGATCTCGCGCTCAGGACATGAAGTCGCTGCCGTCACCGGCAGCACACACATCCCTGCCCCAAGGCCGTGTCCAGGCTGTCCGCCTACTGCTTCATCCCTTATGACTCACACGTGACAACTTGATTGTTGTTAATGTCATCACAAAATTCTCCCCACCAGATCTAGTAGATGGTCATCTACCTACTCTACAGAGGCAACTGTTAAGTATTGCGTCACTATAAAATATTTAGAGTTATTTCTTTTTTTAATACTGTTAATATTGTGATATCATTACGTTAAACGATTACCCGTTATTTGCAATAGCTTACTAGTACTTTATAAAATCTTTTATCACGTGGTCCAACAATTATGCCGCGATGGAAAGTTAGAGCACTTTAAGGCACCTTGCTGTGGATCAAGCGATTGCTTCCGGTCGTAGGTTCGAATCTTCCCTCGGAATTATGTGTGTGTGTGTGTGTGTGTGTGTGTGTGTGTGTGTGTGTGTGTGTATGTGTGTGTGTGTGTTATGTGTCTGTGTGTGTCCTCGGTAAGTTTAAGTTAAAGTAGTTTGTAGGCTTAGGGACTGATAACCTCAAAGGTATCCGCCTCCGTAGCTCAGCGGTAGAGTCGCTGACTACCACGCAGGAGGCCCGGGTTCGATTCCCGGCAGGGGACTGGGTGTTGTGTGTTGTCCTAATCATCATCATCATCTCATCATCAGTGACACGTAAGTCACCCACGCGGCGTCAAATAAAAAGATTTACACTAAGGCGGACGAACAAACCTGCAAAGGTTCTCCCGGCCAAGAAAGCTATACGCTCACCTCAATGGTTAAGTCCCATAGATTTATGAACATTTAAACATTTTTGAACAAGACCTATATACGAGGGTTGGAACTTAAAAATAGTGACAACTAATTATTCACAAATGATACAAAAGCGTCCCATGTTTGCACCTGTTACTGTCCCTTAAAGTAGTCTTCAGCGTTGTGTAGAATACGTTGACAGCGATGTTGAGGGCGTAATATACCGTTAGCAGAGCCTGTTCTGCTGATGCGAGTGGAGCGGTGGACTGCCTTTCGAATCTCTGTAAATGTTGTGAATATATACATATATAGCCAAGATCGCTGATCATCAATTTTTATTTAAGACGACCGGTTTCACTGAACTATGTCAGCATCATCTGGTCCAATAAAATCATTTTACAAGGCCATAATCTTGTAATGTCAATTAGTTGTTACATAGCATAATTTACATTTATATAACAACTGATTGACATTACAAGATTATGGCCTTGTAAAATGATTTTATTGGACCAGATGATGCTGACATAGTTCCGCGAAACCGGTCGTCTTAAATCAAAATTGATGATCAGCGATCTTGGCTATATATATATATATATATATATATATATATATATATCTTGCCTGTCATCTCATCTGCTAGAGATACGAGGCCGTTGGGATCTAGCACGGCGTTCAGTATTGCCCTTGTGAGATTACCGCCCAATAGAAACACTGGTAATTAATAGCATTTGATAATTAAACAGTATGAAGTTCACTGCAAATATTGACCATGCCAATGCACTATATGTTACACAATTTTAATCTTATTAATTATGGTAGCAATGTATGTACACAGTTGGGTGACAACATTTATAGTTAGGCCATAGGTAGAAATTCTCCACGTTGAGATTTGCTGTGTGCTCGTAGCTGACGGGAGACCAGCGAGCAGGCCGACGTTGGTGACTTGTTCCAGCTTAGGATTTTCCAGTTCGTTTCCGGTGAGGGGAGAGAGGGACAATGGCGAGTGCCAGGCACAGTGCAGTGCACAGCGTGAAATAAAATATTCTAATACTACTGGCATTTGAAGTAATACGATGCAGTTAGGAACCTTTAAGGCCCTCATTACAAAATAACCTGTTGATAAATAATCAATACATTAGCTGATATAGTCACATCTGGCGTAATATGTTTAATTGACAATGAAGAGTAATAAATTACCAATGAATACAAGACAGTTACACAACTAGCATGCGAATGTTTGTTTATAAAAGTAATATATTAACTATTTCTCATTTTCATTTTCAATTAATGTTGTGTATTTTATCTTGAAGTATTCAGTTAAATCACTTATCTGTGATATAAGAAATGTCACGATTATGATAAATAGTACAAAAAACCTAAGAAGACATTTATTTAATGAGGGCAGGAAGTGACGAGTCGGGAGCACGTGGGGTAGCTGGCCAGGCGGCGTCGCTCTGCAGCAGTCAGCATGTGTATCTCCAGGTGGAGACTTGAGTTTTTTGGTGTGGCATTTGCCAAGTGTGGTTGCTCGTCGTAGACTGCACCAAGTTGTATCGAGTGCTACTGTGTGTTGTGAATATTTAGCCGGTGGAACAAGGTGTGCATCGCACTAAAAGTGACTGTGTTTTGTTAATGTAACACGTGTCGTTGCATAGGCATGAACATAAACGGTGTTTGAGACAGCCACATGGTGTGAAAACAATTTGCGACAAATATTGATTTTGTCTGGGGGCTCACGAGCTATAACTTTATTTGATAAATGTGTCGACGTACAGACGTATCAGCCACAGGGTTCTAATATTGTGAAATAAACAACATAAAGTGAACTTTCACGTATTTTCAAAAATAGTAGTTAGTATACCCTTTTCTCTCATGAACTTACTTTATTATGAATTTGCCTTGTTAATCATATGCAGGGAAGGAAAGCTGCGAATGTGTGATATCATCCCCTAGAAAAAGAGTCAAACCGTAGTAATCACAGTTCCAGTGTTTTTGCATGTTCAGGAATTTGGTTCGCAGTTGGTGGTTGTGAGTTTTAAAAATTAATCTGTCCCTATTTTAAAACTCTCACCCCGACCTTCACTCTCGCATTTGGGGGCTCGTTACGGGATAAGTTCAAGTTGGACTTGCTCGGACGGAGACATTAGGGTTGTATAGGACAGTGAACAATTACGAACAGTTGCAAACAAGTGTGCGGACGCGACGGACAATTTCAAGTGTGTGTGGCGGCCGGCAGCAGTGAGCGGCGGCGCGCGGGATCCACGCACTCCACTTTCATCGTCTGGAACGGACGGCAGTGATCGTGGGGACTTCGCAAGTCGCCAACGGAACGTTGGGACCCAGCAGCTTCTATTCTAAGGGATGCAGTGAGGACATATTCCAGCCACAGCTTCTACAACAGACGGCAGCGAGCGTTGGGGACGTCGCAGTTCGTTGCAGCAACTTCTGGATTAAAAGATAAGTAAAGCAGCTGGCGCTATAAATTCTTGTCTGTTAATCAAGCTTTCTTGTGGCACAGAAAATGGAGCACGTTTTTAAAAAGTCGCCAAGCGATGTAGAAAGTCCACAGAGGGTAAATACTGGGGAAATGTTGTTGACACCGGAGATGGTCGCAGCCATGTTAGCGAGTTTTATCTCAAATTTAGAATCAAAAATAGGATCAAAAATAGAAAATTGAAACTCACATTTAGAATCAAAAATAGAAACTGTAAAATCAGAATTGAAAGCAGACTTTAAGGCAGACATTGGGGCACTACATAATTCAATGCTTGGATTAAAGGCAGAAATAATCACAGACATTGACAAAAAGATAGGAAGTCTAACAGAACGGTTTGAAAATAGGGAGAAGGAGATACATGCCAGAATTATTGCTATTGAGACTGAGGTAGGAGGCAAGTTAGATGATGTGAAACAAATATGTGATCACAGGAATGAAGTCACTATGCTAGCGTTGGCTGAGGTTGACAAGAGGATGGTGGCAGGTATTGAGGAAAGAAAAACTTTGTTGTCAGGAAAATTAAAGAATACAGAATGTAACTTTAGGAAAAAGATAGAACAAGTAGTGACAGTAAACAATACTGAGATTGAGAAGGTGAACACTAGAATTAATAATCTAGAATTGTGTATTGCATCAGGAAACACTAATTGGTCCATGGTGCAGACACCTAATGGCAAAAAGTTTTCAGGAGTGGGTAATTATCATCCAGTAGATTTTTGGCTGCATGCAAGGACCTATTTGTGCCTGGTATGTCAGACCAGTGTAAAGTGAAGTTAGCTAAGAGAATGCTTGACTGTTCTGCTCAAACTTGGGCAAATCAGTGTGCTGATAAATTTGTTAGTTTTGAGGCATTTGAAAAATTGTTTTTAAATAAGTATTGGGGGGAGGCCAAGCAAGCTAAGATACAAAATGAATTCTTGAACGGGCCAAACTATGTGAAAGGGAAACAGAGCATGAAGGAATTATGTCAGGAGGAACTTGAAAAACTAGTGCATTTAGATACACCTTTGAGTCTTTTAGCAGTAATTTCCACTTTGTGTAGGAGGTTACCTGCAGATTTGCATTGGCAGTTAATTCAACATCCCACAGATTCAGCTGAGAATTTCATTGAATTTGTAGAAAAGATAGACCAGGGTTTAGTTATGGAACGACAGCTCAGGAGAACACAGCATGGGAACCACAATGAAAACAGAGGCAGTAGAAATGTGGATCACAACCAAGGAAACCACAATAGAGAGAGGAATTAAAATGAAAATTGGAGAGGTAACAATAACAGAGGAGACAACTGGGATAATAGAAGCCAGAGGGAAACATGGGAAAATGATAGGAGAAATCACAGGCAGAAAGGTGGAAATAGGAATGGGGATAACAGTAGGAGAGAAAATCAGAGACAGAATCAGGGAAACAGATTTGTTCCAAATGAGGTCCGTTTTGGGACAAGGAGCCATTCTAATAACAGGACCAGAAGATGGGATAACAGGGGATCAAATGACCATAATTACAGTAGGAATAGAGATGGCGAGAGAAGGGAGGAAAAACTATGTCACATGAACAGAGATGATGATAGGAAAGAGGAAGTAAGAGTTCACAAGGGCAAGGATAAAGAAAAGAGGGAAGAAATAAATAGAGTAAACAAGGAAAGGGAGAAAAGAGAGGAAAGTATATGCCAGATGGATGCTGTTATAGGTAGTGAGGAAATTTTTGGGGATTGGTTCATGCAACATGACAAAAGAAGGGCAAACAGGAGAAGAAAAGATAGGAATGAGAACAGTAAAGGGGAATATGATGTGCAAAATTTATTCAATAACATATGTAAGGAGGATGACAATAGTGTTGGGTTACCCTTAGTTTTGAGTGACTCAGAGGCCCCAGTGTTGACTAATTGTAAAAGTGTGATTGTGAATAGTGATAATGCTAGTTGTAAATTAAATGGTCCAGCCATAAAAATTAATGACACTGGAACCAGCACAAAAGTTATACGTGGGATAAGTGGTGTTGAGTGTGTGAATGAGAATGAATGGAGTTCTGAATTTCAAAAAATTAAATGTGATCCAGTAAAATCAATAAATGGCACTGGATCTAGTATGAATAATGAGAGAAGTGTGAATGTTTCTGAAGTAGGTGAAATTGTCAATACTGATGTACACCCACCTGTAACTGATGATGTGTTTGGACAGGGCAGAGGTATTATTCAGAAGATAGAGTGGATTAGGAAGTGGGCACCAGATGATTGGCTATTACACAAATATGAGTATTTGGACCGATTTGGGAAGCAATGTAATAGGGATCAAACTTACTATAGCCTGGTAAAAGACTTAGTGAGTGGAGAGAATGAATACAATGAATTAAGAGGATTAGGCATGTGTGCTGTAGACCAAAATGAAGTAGATGAGGGATTTGGTGTATTACAAGAGGGGATAGATAATGATAAGGAGAGTGTATAAACTCTTTTACTATACAACAATGAAAATTGTAAGGAAATGGATTGTGATGGGGTAGAAGCAAGGTGGATTGGTAAAGAAGTAAGTGAATATGGTCCAGATGATTGGGTCCAATTCCTTGGACATTTAAAGTCAGTGGAGCCAGTGACATGGGTAGAAGAGAAATATGGGTATGCAAGGAAACTTGGGGAGTTGAGTGCAATAAACCCAGAATTTGGGAAAGCTTTCAGTGAAATATTTGGAAATGAGGAGGACATACAACCATATTGTTATGTAGGGGAAATAAATACTATGGTTAAGAACTGTATGCAAGAAATTGAGGAGGATTTGTTGGCAGAAAATGAACTTGAGGAAGATGTTATTGAAAATGTACAGCCCATTATAAATGTTAAGGTAGAAGGGGTCTGTGAAACTGCATTGATTGATACTGGAAGTACAATTAGTGGTATTTCAGAGGATTTCTAGAATCAAATCAAGAATACAGGGACAGTAGAGTTTCCAGTTACTGGGGTACGGATAAAGAATGCTACTGGCAGTTATAGCAAACCAGTGAATAAGGAAGTAGTGTTAGACTTGATGATTGAGGATGAATTGTTTAGTCAAGGTTTACTTGTCATAAAGGGACTTTGCTTAAATTTAGTGTTGGGAAATGATTTTTTGTGCAATATGGGGCACAACTAGACTTGAAGGACAAGGCTATCAAATTGAATGTAGGCGGTCGTATGAAGAAGATTAAATTTAAGAACTCTGTTGATGAAAAGAATCTGATGGCATGCATACAGATGCCATCACACTGTGTTATGAATGAAGCTGAAGTTGAGGAAGAAATACGGAGGAAGGTAAATGAGACAAAGGGGATAAGTGAAAGTCAAAAGGGGGAATTGTATTATTTATTGTCTAGGTATAAGAATGTGTTTTCTGAAAAGCCAGGAAAAATCTTAGATTTTGAATATGAAATTAGGGAAAAACCACATGAATCAGTTAAAGCTTAGCCTTATGCTATAGCCATATCTGAAAGGGAATCAGTCAGAACTGAATTACAACGGATTCTGGACTGGGGCATAATTGAAAGATGTAGAAGCGAGTACAGCATTCCCATGGTAGTGGTAAAAAAGAAGGACAAATCTGTGCGGTTAGTGTTAGACGCCAGAAAATTGAACAAAATTATAGTTCCTGAAACAGATCATCCAGAGAACATGGATGAACTGATTCAAGGGTTCCATAATGTGAAACTTATGACCAGCATGGATCTGACTGCCGGATTTTGGCAGGTGCCGCTGGCTGTTAAGAGCAGGAAATACCCGGCTTTCTTATTTGAAGGCAGGGCATATCAATATCAGGTTGTTCCTTTTGGTTTGTGTATTTCTGTTGCTGTTTTCATTAGAGCTTTGAGTTATGTGTTGGGAGATGAACTGATGAGAATGCTTACAATTTATGTGGATGACATATTGGTTGCTACAGATACTTGGAAGGAGCATTACCGTTTATTGCAGGATGTGTTTACAGCTTTACTTGCAGGGGCTATGACACTCAAGCTTAAAAAATGTGAATTTGTGAAAGCAGAAATGAACTTTTTAGGTCATGTGTTATCTTCAGAAGGATTTATACCTAATGGGGATAGGAGGAATAGGAGTTGCTCTCTTTCAAAGAAAAGAAGTGGATGGTGAGATTGAACACAGAAGCATATAATTTGCAAGCAGGTTCCTATCAAAACATGCGCGGAGATATGGTATTTCGGAGAAGGAACTTTTGGCTATAGTTTGGGGTTTTCTAAAATTCAGAATTTACGTGCAAGGTCATGAGACAATTGTTATGACTGACCATAAGGCATTGAGCTATTTGCAGGATTGTATGTTACTAAATCAAAGGCTGGCACGTTGGGCACTAATACTCCAACAATTCCAGTATAAGATAGAATACATAAAGGGCACTGAAAGCGAAGTTGCTGACAGCCTGTCCCGTTTGCCTATTAAAGGGGATGAAACTATAGAACTTGAGGGTGAAGGCACTGAATTCCACATGATGTACATGAAAGGTGTTGATGGGGAAAAGCATATTAGGGACATCTGTAAGGACATGAGACGGATACAGAACACTGATCCGATTCTCAAACTGGTCAAAACAAACATGAGTACAAAAGGGCACGAAAAATTAGATAAATACTACAAGATCTATAAGGGGGTATTATATAGGAGAAAGAATGTTGACAAAGGAGAATGGCGGGTATGTTGGCCAGAGGAACATGTCCAGTCATTGGTAATATATATATATATATATATATATATATATATATATATATATATTTGTCACATGGTCATTATGGACCACAAAAGTGTTTGGAAATATTACAGTATTATGTTATTTTAAAAAATATGGATAGAAGTGTTAGGAAACAGTTAGGTGCTTGTGATAAATGCCAGCGTGTGAAGCATAGCACTGTGGCTAGCATTTTACCTAAGGGTGTGGGTGAGTTGTTGGCAATTCACCTTTTTGGACCATTACGAGCAAGTAGGGGTGGCCAAAGTATGTCATACTTACTGTTGATGTGTTTTCAAAATATGTAAGGCTATACGGTATCAAGAAGGCTACCGTAAGCTAGAGCTAGATTATTTTTTTTAAAAAAAAACATGGAAAAGCTAAGGCATTGCTGTCAGACAATGGTTCCCAGTTTACATCTAAGGCATGGGAAGATTTTAGGCTACAGTCAGGTGTGAAACATATAAAAACTTCAGTTTACCATCCGGCGAGCAATCCTGCCGATCGATACATGCGCGAGTTGGGACGGCTATGCCGAACATACTGTAGTAATAACCACAAATCATGGGCAGAGTACATTGTTTCTTTTGAGGATGTCATGAACAGTGTTAAAACTAAAGCAACAGGATATACACCATATGAGATAATGATGGGTAAGAAGGCACCGAATCTAATAGGTGAGATTGTAGATTTCCCACCAGGGGATCAGGTGACACCACAGGAACGGATAAAGCTGGCGACCGAGCAGATGGCTAAGGCAGCAGCTCAGAGGAAAAACAGACATGACAGTAGGTAACTAAGTACAAAGTCAATGACCTAGTACTAGTGAAAACTAAAGAAAAGTCTAGTGACATTGATGGAGAAATAAAGAAACTTTTTGAGTTATATCAAGGGCCATTCCGGGTATCAGCATGTCCGTACCCAAATGCTTACCGGTTGGAATACCCCAAGTCTGGAAAACCGTTGGTGTTAAGAAATATTACTGAGTTGAGGCTATATAAGCAACTGGATTAAGCCAGTTTGCAGCCTCATGTGAATATTAGGTTTAGGATATGTATGTATTTTTTTGTGATTTATGTATGTCTAGATTTAAGAGTTTTTGTGGAGTAACTTGACAATTTGATAATTATTTTGACTTGGTTTACTCTCTATTTTTGCCTTGCTTTATTTTTGTTGTTTATGTATATGTGTTGGTGAAAGGTGCAATTGTTGCCAGGACTCATTCCTGAAACAGCAGCTGAGAGGGATAGTGTGTTTATTGTGTCATCATAATTTATGTATGAGTAATGAAACTATTTAGTTAGGTAATTCTATGAATGATAATTAAATTGTTTCTATATTTGTTGATGTATACTAATCTGGAATCAGGAATAGAGGACGAATATATATTGTTTTCAATTGATGCTCACAGGCTGGAGGAGTTGTAGTTACTGTGAAGTATAGACGTGCTACGATTAACTTAGGATAGTATGGGCCAATTAAATCTCACACCAGCAAAAATAATTATTTTTGGTGCAAGGGGGTAGGATTTGTATTTATTCTTGTAGGTGTCATTTTGATAGAAGAGAAAATTCTCTATGATCACATTCCTTTGGTAGTATTATTTGAGCTTTAAGATATATTTTTGACACAGGCAGGTTGTTGATGTTATATTTGATGGAATAATACTCCAAGTAGGCCACATATTCTCTTGTCTTTTTTATCTGAAGCTATGGCTGATGTGGGTGCAGGCATCGTGGTTTGGGTTGATCTGATCATGACTAACACAAGCCACTTTGAGTTTTAATTATGTTGATTTGCATGTTACTGTACATGTCTCAATGCTTAGTTTCAATTGCACCAAGTCTGGATGGCAGAGGGGTGGGATACAAATCCAACCGAATCCTGGTGTCCAGACAAACTTTTGTCTATGTTGACTCATGAGTGCCTTCTGCTCTTCCTGTTCCATGTAGGGTGCATATGACGTGTGTGCACAAGAACGCTTGATCCAGTGCCATGAATCTAAGATGCAACAGCATGTTGGTTGAAATGACGGAGACATAGGACCATACACCATGGACCAGAGTTGCTGCAACGATAACTCTGGGGTTCTAAGTGTCAAAGTGGTGAGAGATTTCATTTAAACAAGTGGAGTGTACACCGTCAAAAGTTTTTATAGTGATAATTCTAGTTTTTCCACGTACGATAAGGTTCTCTAAAGACTAAAGTTTAATACTATTATAAATTTTGTGCCAATTCTGTGTATAAAAAACAGGCACACTTAAAGTCCATGGATGTAATTTGTTATAAGGATTCTTTTCTTAAAAATATACACACACTATAAGTGGTCTTAATGGTACAAATTTTGGGAAATTTTCTCACTGCCCTGTTTATTTTTATTTATTTATTTATTTATTTTTTTGTATTAGCTGAGGTCATAATTGGTGTAGTGTTAGAGTCAATCCGATTCAATAATTTTGTAATTTTAAATTTTACTCATTTGAATGTATTAATTTTGGTGCTACTTGCGCATGGTTTTGATGCCACAAGTCGGGGTATTGTGAGATTACCGCCCAATAGAAATACTGGTAATTAATAGCATTTGATATATTATACAGTATGAAGTTCACTGCAAACATTGACCATGACAATGCACTAAATGTTACACAATTTTGATCTTATTAGTTATGGTAGCAATGTATGTACACAGTTGGGTTACAACATTTATAGTTAGGCGATAGGTAGAAATTCTCCATGTTGAGATTTGCTGTGTGCTTGTAGCTGAAGGGAGGCCAGCGAGCAGGCCGACGTTGGTGGCTTGTTCCAGCATAGGATTTTCCAGTTTTCGTTTACGGTGAGGGGGGAGAGGGACAATGGCGTGTGCCAGGCACAGTGCAGTGCACAGCGTGAAATAAAATATTCTAATACTACTGGCATTTGAAGTAATACGATGCAGTTAGGAACCTTTAAGGCCCACATTACAAAATAGCCTGTTGATAAATAATCAATCATTAGCTGATATAGTCACATCTGGCGTAATATGTTTAATTGACAACGAAAAGTAATAAATTACCAATGAATACAAGACAGTTACACAACTAGCATGCCAATGTTTGTTTATAAATATATAATATTAACTATTTCTCATTTTATTATCAATTAATCTTGTGTATTTCTTGAAATATTAAGTTAAATCACTTATCTGTGATATAAGAAATTACACGATTATAATAAATAGTACAAGGAATGTTTATACCAATATAAAAACCTAAGAAGACCTTTATTTAATGTGTAGTATAACTATTTTGATTTTAAGTAAAGTTTTAGAAATGTATTGGCTGAGCGCTGTACGCTGGCAAATCGGTTAGAACAGCTCACATGGGAAAGTTGATGACGTAGGGAAAAAACCCCGGCAGTTGAGTTTCAGGCGCGCGCGCGCGCGCTAGTGCAGGGAGTGAGGAGTTGGGAGCACGTGATATCATCCCCTACAAAACGAGTCAAACAGTAGTAATCACAGTTCCAGTGCTTTTGCATGTTTAGGAATTTGATTCGCAGTTGGTGGTTGTGAGTTTTAAAAATTAATCTGTCCCTATTTTAAAACTCTCACCCCAACCTTCACTCTCGCACGCTCCGGAACCAAATTCAAATGTTCGAATGTTTTTGTAGCTTATGGGACTTAACTACGGGGTCATCAGTCCCTAAACTTAGAAACTACTTATCAACCAGCTTATCCTAAGGACGGCACAAATATCCATGCCCGAGGGGATTCGAACCCCCGACCGTAGTGGCCGTGCAAACCGTGACTGGAGCGCCTCAGTCCTCTAGGCCACCGCCTCCGGAACCCACCGATTACTTATTCTGCTAACAGTCATTTTATCGCCACCAACGCGAGCAGCTATGTCGCGGTACGATTAATTTCAATTGCGATAGAGTACAATCCGACCTTTATCAAAGTTGGAAACGTGACTGTACACATTTCTCCTCCTTACACGAGGCATCACAACAACATTTCACCAGGCAAAGCCGATCAACAGCTGGTTGTGTGTGAGAAATCTGTTGGAAACTTTCCTCATGTCAGCACGTTGTAGGTGCCGCCACCGGCGCCTACGTTTTGTGAAAGCTCTGAAAAGCTAATCATTTGCATATCACAGCATCTCTTTCCTAACGGTTAAATTCGCGTCTGTGGCACGTCATCTTCGTGGTGTAGCAATTTTAATGGCTAGGAGTGTAGAAATTAATAACAATAAATCTTCTGCTATTAGGTTATTAATATTCTATATTATCATTTTTAACAGTTATTTAGATAATTATTGTGGGTCAGTCACACTTGTCCTCCATTCCTCTTGCAACAATTTCCCACAGAACCTGTCATTTGGAGTTCCCAGCCAGGATTTCCTCTTCCCACATTTATTCCTCATCACACAACCTGACAGTTGGTGTTGCCTACCAGGATGTCCTTGTTCCGTATCCAGTAAAAATTTAGAAGCTGTGTAACGTTACGTCTGACGGGTTGTCTGACAGTGGCTACACTGTGATTATTTCACTCGAAATATATAATTAGTAACGGCTGTCGTTAGCAAAATGTCAAAATGCTCTGTTACAGCAACTGCCACTTATGAAGGAAAGAGCTGTAGAGCATTGTTTACAGGTGTGTGGTACTCTGGCTCGCTACACTAGCAGCAGCTGCCGCGGTGGGAAGCGCGTCCTGCAGCCGCGCGCGATATGTGGAGTGTGGAGTGTGCCGCTAGGCTGCAGTGGCGGCGGCGGCGCCTGGGGGCGTGTAGGCGCGGCTGATGGCGGCCAACATTATCGCAAACGACGAGACAGCCGGCCAGGCCCGCCGCTAATGGAGAAGCGCTGTACGGAGTTACAGGGCACCGCCTGCCACAGAAGAGCGTCGCGGCGGGCGCGTGGCGTGGCGCAGAGTAGCAGCACTCTTCCAAGGGCCAGCTCACTCTACAGTCTCAACGTGGACGCTACTGAACCAGTTATTTGCGCATCATTCGACTGTTACTGGGTTATCTACATCTACATGGGTGCAAATCACATTTAAATGCCTGGCGGTGGGTTCATCGAACCACCTTTATGCTATTTATCTCCCATTCCCTTCTCGAATAGCGCGCGGGAAGAAAGGACACCTCACTCTCTCTGTTCGAACTCTGATTTCTTGTATTATATTCTGTCGCGTCCCTGCACAGATCCCGTTCACTAATATAGAGTTGGGTGGGTCTGCGTTATGCAGTTCCTACCTTAACCTTTGTGCTGGAGATGAGAGGGAGAAGAGTCTCCGTGGCTAAAGAAAGAAATCTGTTCAGGCCTTCCTGAGCTCGGGGTGATGTAAATGATAAGACTGGGGTTTTTTAGTGGTAAATAACTTTCATGGAATTTATTAATGAAACACAAACATACATTATATGTGAGGTGTCAGGCTCTTTCCCGTTGATACTACTCCTTCTCTTAACCTTCGTGCAGGATAGCATCACTTAATATCTCTGACTGTCGGAGAGAAGTACTTACAGTGCCTTCTTCTATCTAATATAGTTGTTAATCTTCAACTATGTAATACAGAAACTGCCTGGTTAACTATCACCTCATCAGGCTCACTTTCCTATCTCTAACACTAAGTTGTGTCCACCCAAACTATCAGCTCCCGCAGTGGCAGACTCTAACATCGGTTATGAGAACTTCACTATCTGAATCTTCAACTAGATGTCAGCTTACTCACGATTACGTACGTGCTAACCTCACACTATCACTTCTTGACAACATGACCGACTTGACTCCCCTGCAGTGTTGTCATTAGCCTTTTTATATGTGGCTTTGACCCCGGCACCACTTCTTCTATTTTCGCTTTCGGAGGAAAATGTTGGCGATTCGAGTTTCGTAAGTAACCCACGCCGCAGCGATAAGCGCCGTTGTTGTAATGATTCTCATCCCAGATCCCCCATAGAAAATCCCATAAGCTGTTAATACATATGAATATTTTTGAATAGATAATATTTTTAGTTAAGTCCCATAAGCTATACAAACATGTGAACACGCCTTCTCTTTCCGCAACGGCAGTCAACGTTTTCCATTAACTCCTAAGCGAAACCGTCTATTTTTGTGTTGAGTGTCCGCGTGTCCGCGCGCGCGCGCGCGCGCGCGTGTGTGTGTGTGTGTCTGTGTGCGTGTTTGAAAGCTCCATGATGCATATTTATAAATAATATCGATTTCGTTTTACAGGTATAATGAATGTTTGTTCAGTAATTTTCAAAACTGGCAGATTGCAAATGGTGTAAGTCCCCGCCAGGCAAAACGTGTGTCAGTACTTTTTGGGATCAAACTGCTAAGGTCATTGGTGCCTACACATACACACCATTTTCATTAGCTTACACTAACATATTCTAAAGATGACACAAATACCCATGTCCGAGGGAGAACTCGATTCTCCGGCGGTAGCCGCAGCGCACTTCACGACGACATGGCGTCTTTGACCATGGTGCCATCCCCATACAACGCCCGCCTGGCTCCCCCTGGCTACCAGCGCCGGGCAGCCCCTGCCCCTTGCATCCCTTGGTAAAGACGGATCTGCTACCTTATGCAATAAGCTGATGACACGGATTCCTTCAATGATCACATCGTCTCCTGCAGGCCCACCTCTTTCGTTTTTCCTCATGGAATAACCAATGCCTCCTCCCCGTAAACCTTACCACCCCATCCCTCAGCCTCGGTTGAAATGGGGCCTCCAACTCTCTACCATCCTTTACATCTACCAGTCCCTCATAAGCCCACCTTTTATTGTTGGATGTCCCTAGATCTCTAACCTCCCTACAGATTCTCGTGTGCCACGCCCTCTACCTTGCCTAGAGACTCCCGTCCTCCATGCAGATCCTATACGAAATCACCTTCCACCAACTTCTTCTAAGCACATATCCGTACCGTCTGTTCCATCCGCAAACACCACCTCACAACCCCCTGCTCTCTGCTAATCGACCCCAGGCCTCTACCACAACTCCGCTGTATCGCCCAACCGGTCTCCACCTACATACCCTCCACATCTATTCCAAAGCAATTTTCGTCTCCTCACCCTCCCGGTTGCCCCCCCCCCCCCCCCCCCCGTCCTTATGTTTACCCATTGTATCAACTGTAAACCTCTCTTTTGTAGGTTCTCCTTGTTACCTTCCTAGGAGACACCTCACTTCCCCCCTCCTCCCCTATCCCGCCATCCCACGCTCCTCTCTCCCCATTATCTCCCTTCAGGACCATCCTATCACCTCCATGCTGTTATAATAACGGTGCATCCTCAGTGTTTTGTGTGATCGTCGAGCATACATTTTTTTATTTTTTTATTTTAACGAATTGTGAATGCCAGATTTCAGCAGAACAGTAAGAAAGGATTCTTAGGGTTTTACGTCCCGTCGACTGCTTGGTCAGTAGAGACGGAGCTCACGCTAGGATTTTTGGGGAAAATTGGGGGAAGGAAATCGGCCGTGCCCTTTGAAAGGAACCATCCTGGCATTTTCCTGGAGTGATGCAGGGAAATCACGGAAAACGGAAATCTGGATGGCCGGAGGTGGATTTGAACCACCATCCTTCCGAATAGGAGTCCAGTGTGTTACCACTGCGCCACCTCGCTCGGTTCAGCTGAACAAAAGGGGCACCAGTGTCTTTTAACTATCCTCCAGCGCTCCAGTGTTTTCCATTTCAGCAATGAAAGTTTTAATCACTGTGCCTTATTTTTAAATATCTGTATTGTTCAGTCATCTGACTTCCTGTCTTCCTTTTCACGTTTTAAGTTCTTGTACAGTCATCTCCACTTTATTGTGAACATTTTCGCCATGTTAGAATCAGTGCAATAGCTATTCTGATACCTCTGAAAGTACCGATATTTTAATTTTTTTCATTTCATTTCATTTACTGCACATCAGTCAAATATGAAGGTCGTGATTTCAAACAAATACCTTGGAATTACAATTACGACACACTTGGAAAAAAACAAATAGGTATGTCATCGGGAAGGGGAAACAAAAGTCTGCGTTTCATGGGAAGAGCACTTAGAAGATGAACGGTGCAGGATTCGTATCATGTGATTTGACGGAATACATAAAGAGTAGACCAGCTCTTGTTGTATTACCGCTATAAAACAGGAAGAGTGTTACGGAAAGTATCCAAGAGTTGGGGTTGTAATCATTATAACAACGCCGATCCTCATTGCGAGGTGATCTAGTTAAAAAATTTTGGTCGTCTATTTCCTCCAAATACGAAAATATGTTGTAAGTGGCGGCAGTATGTTACAAAACGCTACATAATGATACACAAATGACTGCTCCTGCCTCCCGGTACGGAGAATGTGTTGTTAATAAATATGTAATTCTTATGTCCCATATAATTATTAATAGGAACAACGGTTTCCCTTTTAGTAAAATTTGGAATCCAATTTTATCTTGTATTGAACAACAAAGGTATTCATTTCGACCTGCAGTTTCTCTCTAACTAGTACTTGATTCGATCTATCTTTTCTGACGATTTTCCCTGCCGGTACCCACTAGTTCCATTGTGGCTAGAGGTCGTCTATCTTTGCTCCACGCACGCCGGGTTGGCCCTCAGCGGTGTATGCAGGGGCTTCAGTTTCTGTCATAAATTCAGCTTCCGGCGAGTCACTGCATCCAGCTTACTCATCTGTAGATGGCAGCCTGTTGGTTTCCTGAAATCTTCAGAAATATCGTGTCAAGATGACGACACTGTTGAGGGATGTGACAGGAACAACAATCATGCAGTGCAAAAACCATCAATAAACAGGGGCTCTGAATTACATAACGTACTTATCCTTCTGCTCTAATGCAGAACACATCTACTGGTCAGGTGCACATCAATATTAAGATACGAAGTTCACAGCCGTCATTTACTAAATTATTTTCGCTTCGACTGATCATTTATATCACTTTCCTGAATGCTGTTCGTCCCTTCTGTGGTATTAATAGACCAGAGACGAATAACGAGCAAGTGGAGGCGGAAGCAAAAAGGCAACCACGCCCTGCGTGGTTGAGTAATTGTTATACCGATCGACGACAGTCGTGGAGTTACGTTTGCTGACTTTATTAAGCGATACGGTGTCCAACATCTATATTTTTCTGCATAGTCCATTACCTTTCCGTGACAGCCTTGTCGATGTACGTAGTACACAAACAAGGAAATGTACCATCAGTGCACAATGTAAACATAAGTACCTGTAATAATAAGTCTTCGTAAAGATTGTCACGCACATGTTCCAATTGGACATGCCCGAAAAGGACAGACACCATATAAATAATTGCACATCTGGCCCAACAGGCAATTGACAATTGACAATTGACACATTAATATGGCCGATCCCTTGCGGTAAACCAGTGTAGGCTGCGCACAAGTGGAATCAAACGGGTAAGGGGCGCTAAAATCGTAGTGTTCTGCAAGGTGAGAATTTGGGTTGGAATGAAAGCGTGCCTGGGTAGCCCATTAGGTTAAGGCGACCGCTGGCCCAAAGCGGGAAATCCGGGTTCGAATCCCTGTCCAGCACATTCATCTTTGCTAACGGTCGAAATGATTAAATACTGCGAATTCGGATATTTATCTATTGTGATGTCACAACGGCTGAGAGTTCATTCCCCCTCTCGCTTTTGAGACGTTACTGCTGCATCGCCTCATTACTTCAAACGTGCTAAATTGCCCACCTCAGTTCACTGAAAACCGTGAAATAGATTGTACTAGCCAAGTATAGCGGTTATGTGAGAATTAAATTTGTGTACAAGTACTTAGTGACCTACTGACTCTGCAAATCTATCAAAACAAAACGTTCAAATGTTTATAAAGCTTATGGGACTTAACTACGGGGTCATCAGTCCCTAAACTTACGAGGTGGGATTCGAACCCCCGACCGTAGTGGCAGTGCAGACCGTGACTGAAGCGCCTCAGTCCCCTCGGCCACCGCGGCCGGCTGCAAACTTATCAGTGGCAATGTCGTAGAAGCAGGGATGACCAGATATTGTGGTTTTTACTGATCGTAAATGTGGCTAGGTCACTATCCTTTGTGTCCTTTCCCTGTATGGAAGAGAGAGCAGTTTAACTTGGGTATTTAGATCTGCATGGGTAATTATTCAAGGTAGATTGTAGAGTGGGCTGTATTTAGCAGGTTTCCTGGTAGCAGAGATATTGCTTTTGGTTTGGGGTTGAGCAAAGGTTTTCGCATGCTTTGGCGAGCAGTCGATCTCAGGCAGAGGGTGGCCAGTAAGCAAGTGGATGGAACGGAACCACTGGTCCGCCAATGAAAGCGCGTCTTCCCCGAGCAAGTTGAAACCGGAAACCGTTAACAAGTTGGGAAGCCATGTTAGGAGAGTTCACAGAACCTTGGACCTGGCTAGACGTGCGTACCAGTGGCTGCACAATTTCTGCAATTTGTGGTAAGAAATGCTTCGAATTTGATCACTTTAATGTTTTAAAATTATTTGAAGGCAGAGAGGCTAGTCAATTCTTTATTAAAATTTCATCGAAAACTTATACGCACTTGCGTGCTTGAGTAGTTAATCTCTTAATTTAGTGTGGAGATCAGGAGTTTTTCTAGAGAATGTAGTGGTACAGTGAGCCATTCTGGTGGATTACAAATGCGAGGGCGATGCGTTTTGTGTTGCCACCCACGTGGAACAACGAAGTGTAGCGAAAGATAAATGATATGCTTGATCCTTTGGAACGTGCACCATTTCGTGAACTATAATGAGTAATAATGCGCATCTTGCGGGTTTATCATCATTGTGCCTCGTCTGTGAACAAACTAGTCAATTTGAATCAGTTTAATATGTCGCCTTACTGACCACCCTGCCGAGGTAGTGCACATATCTGAAATTATATTGTGTTATAATTAATAATTATAAATGTTTCTGGTCAATATAGCGAGTTGCATCGTGGAGCATGACAACGTTCAGATTGTGTGTGAGAGTGGCGGCATTTTTACTCATAGAGTTTACTGTCCCCCTGTTGCTGGGTTTAAGATTTGTTTTTTGTTAAATAAATTCACCATTGTTAAATATAAATATGTAAGGTTTCCAGTATGTTAACTATGAGATCCCAGCCTCCTATCCTCCTTATTATTTTGGCAAAAAAGTATCTATTTCAAGTAATTACTAAAAAAAATCGTAACTTTTGGGTAGCACATTCCTTGGGCGTTAAACATCGACGTATCATTTCCCCCTTGAGCAAGCATATTGGTTTCATTTACAATAAAATTTGCGTTACACGTTGTGTCAAAATATGCCATTAGATTGAATCACGGGCGCAATAAAAGAGTGTTTCTTTTAAAGAATATGGCTGAAACCGAATGGCTGGTCAATGAGGATAAAACCTACAGTAATGCCGAGAATATTTCATGTAGCACGCATGGAAGCCCTGGCTATCAAAACGACCGTAGGCGCACGTCCAGGGGAAGCAAGATAAAAAAAGAGGAAATATATATATATATATATATTTACTCTTTATATATATATATATATATATATATATATATATATATATATATATATATATATATTTCCTCTTTTTTTATCTTGCTTCCCCTGGACGTGCGCCTCTCCCTCTACGATTTTTACCCCACACGGTTCTTTCTAATGCTAAGTTCAAAAGTCATTGATGTCTCAGAATGTGTCCAACCAGTCTATCCCTTCTCTTAGTCAGTATATGCCAGAAACTCCTTTTCTCCCCGATTCGGTTAAGCACCTCCTCATTAGTTACGTGATCTACCCATATAGTTTTCATCATTCGTCTGTAGCACCACATTTCAAAAGCTTCTATCATCTTTTTTCTAAATTCCTTATTGTCCACGTTTCACTCCTATACAATGCTACACTCCAGACAAATGCTTTCAGAAAGGACTTCCTAACATTTAAATTAATATTGGATGTTAACAAGTTTCGCTTCCTTAGAAACGCTTTTCTTCCCATAGCCATTCTGAATTTTATATATTCTTTACTTCGGTCATCAGAATTTATCTTGCTACCCAAATAAAAAAATTCATCTACTACTTTTATTGTGTCATTACCTAATCTAATTCCTTCAGCAACACCTGATTTTCTGACATTACATTATATTACCTTCGTTTTACTCTTGTTAATGTTCATCTTACGTCTTCCTTTCAAGACACTGTCCATCCCATTCAATTGCTCTTCCAGATCTTTTGCGGTTTCGGACGGAATGACTATGTCATCGGCAAACCGCAATGTTTTTATTTCTTCTCCCTGCACATTAATGCCCTCTCCAAATTTCTCCATCCATTCCTTCACTGCCTGCTCAATGTACAGATTGAACAACATTGGGGGAAGGCCTCAACCCTGTCTTACTCACTTCCCAACCTCTGCGTCCCTTTCTTGCCCTTCGACTCTAATAACCGATGTCTGTTTTTTGTATGGGTTGAATATAACTCTTCGCTCCCTATGTTTTACCCCAGCTACCTTCAGAATTTGGAAGAGTGTATTCCAGTCGACATTGTCAAAATCTTGCTCCAAATCGACAAACGCTAAAAACGTTTCCCTTTCCTTTGCATATCTTCTAAGATAAGTCGTAATGTGAGTATTGCCTTCCGTGTTCCTACATTTCTCCTAAATCCAAACTGATCTTCCCCGAAATCGGATTCCACGAGTTTTTCCATTCGTCTGTAAATAATTCGTGTTAGTATTTCACCCATGACTTATTAAACTGATAGTTCTGTAATTTTCACACTTGTCTGCACTTGCTTTCTTTGGAATTGGAATTACAATATTCTTCTTCAAGTCGAAAGGTATTTCCCCTGTCTTATACATCTTGCTCACCAGATGATTCAGTTTTCCACGACTGGCTCTCCTAACGACATCAGCAGTTCAGACGAAATATCATATACTCCAGGGGCTTTGTTTCGACTCAAGTCCTTCAGCGCTCTGTCAAATTCTCCACGCAGTATTATATCTCCTATCTCATCTTCCTCCACTTCGTCTTCCATTTCTAGAATACTGCCTTCACGTTTATTTCCTGTGTATAACCCTCTATATATTCCTTCCACATTCAGCTTCCCCCTCCTTGGTTAGTACTGGTTTTCCGTCTAAGTTCTTGATATGCATACAGCTGTTTTTCTTGTCTCCAAATATCTCTTTTATTTTCCTGTAGGGTGTACCTATCTTTCCTCGTGCATTCTTCTACGGTTCTGCATTAGTCCTCTAGCATCTTCTACTTAGCCAGTCTGCACTTCCTGTCAATCTCATTTTTCAGACATTTGTACTTCCTTTTTCCTGTTTCACTTGCTGAATTTTTATATTTTCTCCACTCATCAATTAAGTTCACTATATCCTGTGTTATCCAGGGATTTATATTAGGCCTTGTTCTTCTGCCTGCTTCACTACCCTATCTTTGAGCTACCCAGTCTTCTTCTACTGTATTACTTTCCCCCGTTTCAGCCGATCCCTTCCTAATGCTCCCTCTGAAACTCTGGTTGCTTCAATTTGTCCAGGTTCCATCTCATAACCTTTCTACCTTTCTGCAGTCTCTTAAGTATTAATCTGCAGTTCATATCCAATAAGTTATGGTCAGAGTCTATATCTGCCCCTGTATATGCCTTACAATTTAGAATCTGGTTTCTAAATTTATTCCTTACCATTATAAAGTCAATTTGGTACCTTCCGGTGTCTCCTGGTCTCTTCCACATAAACGGTCTTCTTTCATGATGATTAAACGAAGTGTTGGTGATCATTAAATTATGCTCTGCGCAAAATTCTACTGAGCGATCTCCTCTTTCATTCCTTTTTCCCAGTCCATATTCACCTGCTACATTTCCTTCTCTTCCCTTTGCTACTATCGAGTTCCAGTGCCCCATCACAATCAAGTTTTCATCTCCTTGAACTTTCTGAATGATTTCTTTTACCTCCTCATACATTTTTTCGTTATCCTCATCATCGGCCGTGCTAGTTGGCATATAAACTTGCACTACTGTGGTCGGTATTTGCTTCGTGTCTATCTTGACTACGATAATGCGTTCACTATGCTGTTCATAGTAACTTACCCGCATTCCTATTTTTTTTATTCATCATCAGACCTACTCCTGCGTTCCCACTCCTTTCATATGGTATCATATTTAGGCTTATTCATCAATGAGCAAAATAGTATTAAATGCACAAAAGTGTGTGATTAGAAATAATATGTTAAGCACCCCAAGATCATCTTGCGGGCATTTATTTAAGGACATATGGATCTTCACAGTACATTCAGATTATGTATGTTCTCTGGTAAAATGTGTTATTAGCATCCTAACCAATTCAAAAGTAATTGCAGAGCGCATAGTTACAACAACAGGAGAAAGGGTGATTAACAATATAACAATATAACTCTTCGCTCCCTATATTTTACCCCTGATACCTTCAGAATTTGTAAAAGTGTGTTCCAGTCAACATTGTCAAAAGCTTTCTCCAAATCGACAAACGCTAAAAACGTAGGTTTCCCTTTCCTTAGCCTATCTTCTAGGATAAGTCGTAATGTGGGTATTGCCTCTCGTGTTCCTACATTTCTCCTAAATCCAAACTGGTCTTTTCCGGGGTTGGATTCCACAAGTTTTTCCATTCGTCTACAAGTAACTCGGTTAGTATTTTGCATCCATAACATATTAAACTGATAGTTACACGCCAAGTGTCTCGTATTTTGCCTCGTAGGATAGTTGTTCTCCTCCCTACTTCTCCCAAAACAGAAATTCTTAAAAAATTACTCTCTATCAAGATACCATAGCTAAATTCAAAATTATTCTATACATTTTCTTTTTATTAATTAAATGTTAATGAATACAGAAATGCCATATTCAGAACACAGTAACTTTGCTTCGCTTTGCGTGTCACAAAAGACTGTATTTAACAGATCGTCCAAATATAGTTTAAACTTAGTGTCACCACCATCCAAAATACCGATCCCATCATTAAACTGTCTGCCAATAGTGGTAGAAAAAAAAACTTGTTATGAAGCCAACCGAAATAGCAAATTAGGAAGAACAGGGAGTCCTGCCTAATTGATGAAGTGGAAAATGATAATTAATAGTTGCGAAGTTCATATCAGTAAAAGTTAATTTCAGTTGTCAATTAAATTCTTCGGGGTTGTCAATTATAAATTTATAAATTGCCAATGCGGTCGAAACACCGAGAATTTTATTGACAGTGACAACGTCCGCAGATGTTTTCGTTTACATTTAGTTCCAGTTATTAACAAAACTACCGACCATAGCACAGAATATAATCTGTAAATGAATTAAATGTTACGAAATTCATGGTAATATTCCATATTGCGTTCGTAGAGTGACAGTTGCATTCGACAACACTGTTGTTTTATCATACGGTTGCCACTGCCCGTTAATTACCCTTTCTCCCCATAGGTGTTTGTGTGTTGTTGAATATAGGCTACCAATCCGTCCAATTACTTCGGTCTACTTCACTAAATGATTCCCGTGTCTCACTGCAGATGCCTCTTCCACATTTCCGGCAGCTGAGCCGTCAGGTTCTGCGCTAAATAATGGCTTTCTGCTTTGAATGGCGAGTAATTATGCATTCCGGGACGCGGGCGTCTGCTGTGAAGGTGGCCACCGTAAAACCGCGCGCGGCCTTGGATCGGTTAATCAGGCGCACAGTGTTCGTGTCCGGGGCGCATTGTGCGCGACTCGCTCCTGGATAATGAGCTTATCGCCTCGTCACGGTCGACTTGTCACAGGCAGCTGCCGACCGCCAGCCTCCCTGGCCCCATACCGTGACAGCCCGCCTGCTGGAGCTGATGAGACCCGCCCACTACAATGGGGGCTCGTGAACTAGGAGCTAGTGCAAACATGTGACCGGTTTTTTAATCCACGAATGTGAAAAATAAATGTGTGTGTTCAAATTAAGGTCCTGTGTAATCATTGGAGCGACAACACTCGCCGGCCGCGGTGGCCGAGGAGACTGCGGCGCGACAGCCACTGTATGCACGGCCACTACAGTCGGGGGTTCGAATCCCCCCTCAGGCATGGATATGTGTACCGTCCTTAGTGTTAGCTAGTTTATAAGTAGTTTGTAAGTTTAGGGACTGATGACCCCGTAGTTAAGTCCCATAAATTATACAAACTATTTTGAACAATTTGATAACACTCAAACTTGTGTACACATTGCACTTAAGCCGTCAGCACATGGGTCGTTCCGCACTCGTCGTGGGCACGACTTGCGTCTCGTCCGTCACGCGCGTCTTGTGCGAATCTCCCGATGGAGGCGACGGCGGTCTGCACACGGGTCGATTGGCACTTGTCGCGGGCGCCATTTTCCTTCATTCAGCTCGCGATTTCTAACAGCGAGCTACAAAACTGTGTCGGTTATTTCCTCCAGAAATTGCGCTATAATTGACAGTTTTAGTGATTAGGAGGACGCTGTGATGTTTTACTGGAAGTGGCGCAAGAAAAGGAAGACGCTTAGAGTTTTCTGGGTGCATCCATACATAGAGCGGAATTTTCATAATCGGTTGTTCGTTGGTGCTAGAGAACTGCAAGAAACAGATACAAAATTTTAGCATTCTAGAATATAAATAACGTGGCGTGAGAAAATGGGATATGCCAACTAGTCGCCAATAAGAAAAAAATATCAGCAGCTCTGTTTGAAATATAAAATAAGGTCTCTTCTTGAATATTTGGTAGCTGCAAGACACAAAATACTGAAAATATTTATATATTATGTACTTATTTATCTAATAAAAATTAATTACAGTGATTGCATGTAGAACTCATGGGCTCTAAAGTATTTTAGGCTCTGGAAATAGAGAAAAAACACGGTAAATTACCTCCGAGACATACGATCCACTCGTCCGCGTCCCTGGCCTCACATCGTGACAGCCAGCCTGCTGGAGCTGATGAAAGTCGCCCACTACAATGGGGGCTCGTGAACTACGAGCTAGTGCAAACATGTGACTGGATTTTTAATCCACGAATGTGAAAAATAGATGTGTGTGTTCAAATTCAGGTCCTGTGTAATCATTGGAGCGACTGCACTCAAACTTGTGTACACGTGGCTCTTAGGCCGTCCGCACACGGGTCGTTCCGCACCCGTCGTGGGCGCGACTTGCGTCTCGTCCGTCGCGCGTCTTCTGCGAACCTCGCGATGCAATCGACGGAGGTCTGCACACGGGTCGATTGGCATTCGTCGCGGGCGCGATTTTCCTTCTTGCAGCTCGCGACTTCTAACAGCGAGCTACAAAACTGTGTCGGTTATTTCCTCCAATAATTAAGCTATAATGGACAGTTTTAGTGATTAGGGGGACGCTGTGATGTTTTACTGCTACCGGCGCAAGAAAAGAAAGACACAAATTTTGCTTAGTGGTCAATGGAACACAAGAGCTGTCGTTCGACACGCCAGGCTGCTTCCCCACGAAACTGTCCCATGCTGCATCAACATTTCTCAGAAATCCATAGAAATTGTGGACCATTGGAACGAATCTGCAGAGGCTTAAATGTTTTTACTGCTGACCAGATGCCAGCCTCCCGTTGCGAGAGCGCCACTCTAACTTCCTCAGAAATCACCTCTGTCAATTTACACAAACATTCGCAGACGCCCGCCCCCGATGTTACATGAACTCGGGCGCACGTGCAGACCAGAACGACGCCAACTTTTACTGCCTCTGCTCATTGTACTCCAGTGCCCTTCAGGTGCGTCGTGACCGGAGAGCCTCCCTACACAATACAGCACTGTAGCGGCAAAACAAACTACCTGGCCTCAGGCTGACGTGCCCAGCCCAAATATATATGTCCATATATGTCCATGGAGCGGTTTCACCACAGATGGTGGGTGCCAGCGCTCGCCCTCCAGGCTTCTTCGGACAACTTGCATCCAGCAGCCCTTGCCCCCTCTTGGAGCCATAAAAGTGCCGATTTGCTGGTGTCGCCAGCGCCTTCCGCCTCGGAAGACAATTATCCAATCGGAGATACTAACAATAATCAAAATCCGAGTCATACTCCCAGTGAATGGAAATGTGCCTCCCAAACTCCTATCCTCTGATAATTGCAAGACAAAAGAAAGATATTGAATATAAAAAAGATGATACTATGATTCTTCGGCCCAAATGTTGGAATTTGCTCTCCAGAACCACAACTGGAGTAACGATATGTGAATCTTTACATAAATCACCCACGGCACAAAAGATAAGCTCTCTCGCAAAAGTGGGATTCACGTTGCTACGTGTGGTTTCGGGCAATGAGGTTTCCGGCCAAGTGCCGCAGGTAGCTTAGCTGTTTGTAACAACCGCTCCCGTAACGTGGAATTTGCCGACAGAAGGTCCCCAACTGAATCAGTCACCATCAGTGAACGTGATGTCTGTTGCTCGGTGTCGTCTCTGATATATTTACTTCCGTGCATTTCCGTAAGTCTGTTCTATGAATGGAAGTGATCAAAGAAAGTTAATTCATGTCTTGTCAAGAGTATGTAAACCGGGTGTGCATTGTTTACGAACGAAATATCTGGAGAGGACAAGTTCCTAGGTAACTGACAACTGTTTCATAACCCCAGTGTACCCCAGCCCAACGAAAGTTGCTTCCATTTCCAAGCCATCGGGTTGCCAAGGCTTCTGGGCGTAAACCCCCAGACAGAAACTCCTCGACACCCTCTGGAGGAGGGAGCATTTTGATCTGGGGTTATTTCGTAATTCTGAAAGGCACAACTCATCAAAACAAGTATTGATTTCAGTTGTAGGTCACTGCTAAGGTCTTACATTGTTTGCGTGCTTTCGCCATTGAAGTATAACATCAGGGCAACATTGTGTTATACAAAACTGCTGCCTTTTCTCAAAGCAATGGTATCCACCAGCGTCATACTGATGTCGTGCGTGGTGCACAGAATACCAGAAGTACCATACTCGTGCGGTCTGAAATCTTTCTCGGTTAAACCAAACGAGAATCAGTCGTGGTGATTGCGCCATCGATGCCTAACCGAGAAACCTAGTGCAATTTCTCTTTGCACGGGAGTCAGCATGCCCTAACATTTCACAAATCTTCTCACGCATCTCTGAAGCCATCTCCTGTCGTCTCCCCCTCCCCCTATTCACACTCGGTTACACCATATTGACTACACCTCTTCTATCTCTCTCTCTCTGTCTCTCTCTCTCTCTCTCTCTCTCTCTCTGTTGCCCCCAGCCCACAACTCTGTCAAATTTCCTATTCGCCTCTCTTTCTTTAGTTCCTCTTACCCCACTGTCTTAGCCTGATCCTCCTAAGGGACTTACACATCCTTCTCACGGTCCATCTTATCACATCTCATTTTGTCCCTCTGCATCTATTTTCTCCTCCACAGAAAACCACCAATTCTTCCCACTCTTTGTCCATTTTCTCATTCCCACTTGCTCCTGTGCATCCTCAGACCTTATTCACCTCTATTTTTTTTTTAAATCCCTCTCTTCACCTCCTACGACACCTCCACCCCAATGAGAGGTAGGTGGTTCACGTGTTTCCACACAGTAAGGCAGTCGGCACACGGGTCGATTCGCACTCGTACCGACTGCGACTCGTCCTCGACGCGATTCCGTCCCCATGCGACTGCCCACGTAAGTAAATGGGAGGCCGCCAACGGGTCGATTTGCACGTGTCTAGTAATTGTCTCGAAGTCATCGTGGGCGACGCTCGTCTCTTGCGACCTGCAGTGCACGAGAATGGTCGATCGTGACGAGCGGATCGTTCGTATCTGACGTGATTTACCGTGTATTTTTTCTCTATTTATAGTGCCTAAAACACTTTAGAGCCCATTAGATCTACATGTAATCACTGTTATGAACTTTTAATAAATAAATAAGTGCATAATATAGAAATATTTTCAGTATGTCGTGTCTTGTAGCTCGCAATAATCAAGAAGAGACCTTTATCTCAAACAGAGCTGCTGATGTTTATTTACTTTTTTTATTGTCGACTAGTTGGCATATCCCATTTCCTCACGCCACTTTATTTATGTTTTGTAGGGTGCTAAAATTTTGTATCAGTCTCTTACAGTTCTCTATCACCAACGAACAACCGATTATGAAAATTCCACTCTATGTACGGATGCACCCATAAAGCGCTGTCTTGAAGTCTCTGACTGGAGCTGTTCCCCTATTCAAATCGTGGACTTTGAATTATTTCAGTGTGCTTTCTGCACATTCAGGTGTTAGAGTCCTGCGTAACTACTGTAGAATAAATTGAAACTTGTAATATTCTGAAGTATTTGTTCGCTGTCAGGTACACAACTCGTAATCAGAATTTTTATTGTTTCTTGAGAGATCAGTTTTATTTTTCGCTATAGTATTGTCGTCGGCTTAACAGACAAAACCCGTTCTACTCGTGTCAATCCATATTCGCGATCGCTGCTGCCAACACTGCACTGCCATCAGCTGGTCTTCGCCAACTCCAACGCTGTTCTACTGAAAGACGGTAAGGTTGCGCCAACGCATCTGCTGAGGAAGGAGTTGAATGGTAATAGTTAGGCGGGAGTTTATCGTGTGCCAGAGGGGACGATTTTGTACATCAAAATATACTGGGATCGGAGTTGGGGTTAAATTTTAGTTGTTGATTTTATACTTCTTGGTTTTGCCACTTCCCTCCTGTGACTTAGCCAGTCAAAACCTTAGTTAATTTCTATTGTATGTAAAGTCATCTATTTTGTTATTAATTGTATTTTATTGTCTTTTAAAGAGATACTTCTGCATTTTTACATGTATGTGGCATTTGATCACATGTGTGTTGTATTGGTCAGGCTGTAAAATCTAAACCGTGAATATAGTTTTTATTAAAATTTGTGCTTACCTCATTTCAACTACCTTTGTCTGGAACATTTTCGAGGGAAAATTCTTGTAAATATAGGTATGTCAGGGAAAAATATTTCAATTGCACAGAGTGTGCAATATTGCTAATTATTGTTATTGACAAATGAAAAGCTTGCATGTCACCACTGCATACAGTTAGTGACAGTCTATAGTAAATTCACTTTGTGTGTGTGTGTTTTTTCTATGTCTTTTCATATTTAATAAATAAAAAGCTAGTGGCGACCCTTAAATTTCATTTCAGAAGTAATTTAAAAGCAAAATGATTGCATCAATTTACGAAAGCAATTTCACAGATGACATTTAAGTAGTATTATGAGTTTTCAATAACCTCAAAGGCTATTTGCACATCATTTTGATCTGTACAGTCAATCTTATATGATTTAAAAGAACACGTACTAGCAGCACCATCGACTCGGTCTCTTTGCAAATCTGAGAGGTTATTTGTGTTGAATCTCTCAGAACAAAACGTATGATACACTGTTAGGTAAAGTCAAAATATTCGTACGTGAATTGTGCGCTGCGGTCTCAGTGTTTACGCGTACGCAGCGATGCCAGCTGACAACTAATATACACAAGGTGTATCAAACAGAATGGCGTAAACTTCCACGGCTGAAAGTACACGATAACAGAAACAAAAACATCGCAGTAAACGAGCCGTTTAAAATTACGAATGTATGGTACCAAGCCGCCACTGACATTATAAACATTGCCTATGAAAATATTAGCCGCGAACTTTCAAAGCGAAAGTATCCTAATTTGCGGCGCTGCAGAGAAATTACTGTGCTCACAATGTTTTAGGCACTCTAAGCTGGCTAAATCATGTTTAGCGAGGCGTGGATTGTATATCGGAAAGATAGATCGGACACAACTGGAGGGGAAGTGCTCATCGCCGTGGACAAAGATATTGTTTCTGCTGAGATCGAGGTTGAAAGTATCTGTGAAGTTATCTGCGCACGTACAACAGGTCTAAGAGAAGTAAAGTTAATAGTTAGGTGTTTTTCACTGGCCCCTAGTGCTGCTGAAGCAGTTTTAGAATCATTCAGAGAAGTGCGTAGGTATCCGGGCTATGTAATATAAGTCTGGGGTGACTTAAGAGTGTGGGGTGTCTTAAGAGTATAGATTAGTACCTCTCTACTTATATTTCAGGCGGTACAGACAAGCAGCCTTGTAAGCTACTTTTGGACACATTATCAGTAATCTGTTTAGAGCAGTTAAAGCAGCAAATTACGCACAATGGAATTATTTAGACCTTACTAACGATATCTGTATAGAGAAAGGAGTTGGTGATCACGATATCGCCATAGCGTTGATGGCGACCAAAGTTCACAAACAAATTAAGAAGGCTAGGAGCGTGTTTTTGTTGGGAAGAGCCGTTAAGCAATTGTGAGGATCATACTTAGAAAATTAATGGACATCGTTTAGTTCCGGCACAATAGATGTAGAGGAATTGTGGACTAAATTTAAATGCATTGTAAAGAAAAGGTTATAGAAATATGTACCGGTAAAGTCGATTAAGGATGGAAACGGTTCACCGTGGTATAATAATAATGTTAGAACGCTACCGAGAAAGCAACGGCTGTTGCACTCTCGGTCCAATAAAGGACACGCAAATGATGACAGGCCAAAGTTAGTAGAGATTCGCGTGAATATAAAAAGATCGATGCGCGATGCATACCTTAATTACCACAGCCATACCTTAGCAAAAGTTCCTTCCGAGAACACGAAAAAATTCTGGTCCTGTTGAAAGACGACCGTCTGTCCTCTTCCATATATTTTTGTATGGTTTCTGTAAAGTTATAATTTATTTGATGTCGCTAGATTATTATTTTGTTAATACTTATACCCCACTCTTTACGATAGCGGTGCCTGTTTCCGCCTCGTCTCAGTACGCTGGTTTTGGTGAGTTTCGCTGTGGCATTGTGTGTGTGAGAGAGAGAATGAGTGTTGTTTGTGAATCTTTCCCCCCAGTAGCGTTGAATCATATATAATTTAGGCTGGACACCGTCCGCATGAATCCAAGTAAGAGATGCATTTAATTGTATTAACAAAATTAGTTACCCATTTTGCTTGTTTTATAACTGAATAAACAAGTTAAAGTTCAGCATAATCCGTAAGTTACATATAAATTATAGTTTTAGATTACCTTTCCTCTTTTATTTAATATTGTTTTACAAGTGCTGAACATAAGATCAGATGCTAATTATCATAAGTGTAAAGTCCGTTGCGCCATAAATGTTTCCTTGCCACCTTTCTAAGATAACTTTAATTGTGGTGACTTGCTTATTAATGGCTGTGTGTAATAACGTGTGAGCTGCTATGTATACTGACCACTGTAGTATTGACTTCCTCTTACTGAAGTAATTGAAATGTTCAAATGTTTGTTAAGCTTAAGGGACTTAACTGCGGGGTCATCAGTCCCTAAACTTAAAAACTACTTATGAACTACCTTATACTAAAGACGACACAAACATCCATGCCCAAGGGGCTTTCGAACCCCCGACCGTAGCGGCAGTGCAGACTGTGACTGGCGAGGCAGACCGCTCGAGCACTGAGGCCGGCGAAGTAATTGAAACGAGTCAGTTCTCAGTTTGTGCCAGGGAACAAGGCTGTGTAGCAGGGAATAACCAGTAGTTCACATGGACCTTATTTTCTAATTTTAGTGACAAGGCAACGCTCTTGTTACGTACAGTGGTCGACTTTTACTATGTAAAATAGATCAGCCGGTCAAAACCCACTATTCAGTCACTCGCTGATCATTCCGGGTCAGTAAGAGAAGAAAGCACAGAGAAGGCTGAAGTTCTGAATGTAACCTTTAAGAAATCTTTCACGCAGGAGGACCACACAAATATACCATCATTTGATCAGCGTGCTAGCTCCGCAATGAAGGACATAGTAATAGGTATTTCCAGTGTGGAGAAGAAGCTTAGAGAACTAAATACAAAAAAAAAGTCTCCTGTTCCGGATGGAATGTCAGTTCGGTTTTACATAGAGGATTCTGTGCCATTGGCCCCTTACCTAGCTTACATTTATCGTGAATCTTTAATTCTGCGCAAAATTCGTAGTGTTTGGAAAAATGCGCTGGTTACATCCGTTTGGAAGAAAGTAAATAACACTGACCCATTTAATTACAGGCCATTATGCTGACATCAGTTTCCTGTAGAATTTTGGAGCATATTCTTAGTTTGAAAATAGTAAATTTCCTTGGGACGGAAAAGCTTCTTTCTACGAATCATCACGGGTTTAGAAAACGAGCCATGGATGAACGGCAACAGGCGGATTGTGTTTTTCTCGACTTCAAAAAGGCGTTTGACGTGGTGGCACACTACAGTCTTGTATCTAAGATACGAGAATATGGAGTAGGTTCACAGATTTGTGACTGGCTGGAAGACTTCCTTAATAATAGAAAGCAGTACGTTGTTCTCGACGGCGTGTGTTCATCAGAGACGAGTGTATCGCCAGGCGCGCCCCAACGGAGTGTGATAGGACCGCTATTATTTTCTGTCTATATAAATGATCTGCTGGGCAGAGTAACATGTAATTTGCGGCTGTTTGCTGACGATGCTGTGGTGTATGGGTGGGTGTCATCTTTAACTGACTGTAATAGCATACAGGATGAGTTCGACAAAATTTCTAGTTGGTGGGAAGAATGGCAGCTATCTCTCATTGTTGACAAATGTGAGGTGCTGCGCTTGAGTACGAAAAACAATCCCATATTGTACGAATACAGTGTTAGTAGTGTTTAAAAAGCTAGGCGTAACATTGTAGAACGATATGAAATGGAACGAACATGTAAGGACAGCCGACTTCGGTATATTTGGAGAATTTTGGGAAGTTGTACTTCATCTGTAGATGAGACCGGGTAGAAAACGCTTGTACGAACACCTCTTGAGTATTTCTCAAGTGTTTGGGACCCGCAGCAGATCAGTTTAAAGGAAGACATAGAAGCAGTTCAGAGGCGAGAAGCTCGGCTGGTTACTGGTAGGTTCGAGCGATGCGCGAGTGTCACGGAAATGCTCCGGGAACTCAGTTGGGGATCGCTGGAGGAAAGACGGCCTTCTTTTAGTGAATCTCAGTTGAGAAAATTTAAAAAGCTGTAATTTGAAGCTGAGTGTAGTACGATCTTGCTGCCGCCTACTAATATTTGGCGTAATGATCACAAAGACAAGATCAGAGAAATCAGGGCTCGTACGGAGGCATCTAGCCATTCTTTTTTTATCGTTCTATTTGGGAGTGGAATAGGACAGGAAATGCCTAGTAGTGGTACAGTGTACACTCCGCCACGCATCTTACGGCGGATTGCGGGGTATGTATGTAGATGTAGATCGTCCTAGTTAGCACACTTTAATTTGTAATGTAGACTTTACTATTAAGTTTTACATCGGATTTAGTTCACACTTCACTTACTTTATTTGTGAACATCGTCTAAGTTATTACAAATTAATTTGAAATTTAGACTTTAATTTTAGGTTTTACATCGCATTTAGTTCACATTTCACGTCTGAGTTACCTGTTAAATGTGGTGTTCGAAGTGTCTTCCTGGCATTTGGATGCAATAACGTGCTCCTCTCTTCAATGAATTTCGATTTCTTTCCAAAACCCCTGCGTAATTTCGGTATTCTTGAAAAGAACCGTGTTAACGGGTGTGCTATAAACTTCCCTTTTGAGTTGACCACAGACACAAAAATCCAAAGGATATAGATCACGTGCTCTTAGAGGACAAGGTACAGGTCGACCTCTATCTACTCATCTTTGGCCGTATCTACATGTTAGATGCAGTCTCATAGCAGCATTATGAATGTACCACATACTCTGACGTCGATGAAGTAATCCACGAAGATAGTAAATAAAATTAATGTTTACTAACTTGGACAATGTTTACAATGACGACAGTGGTGGCAGGGAACCATGCATTTGTAATTAACGCGCAAACGTCTCGTTTGCGGACCATTGTTTACTGGGAGATTTTTGCTTATATTATCGTGAACTTTCAAATCTGTAAGGCTGCGTTATACTTTTTGGTACACGGCATGGTGTTACATCATTTTGTCTTCAGTGTGTGTTAAATGGTGAAAATGTCTTACAGGAGGCCGCCTATTAAGCATGTTATTTGATTCGTAAATACTTCCACAACTACTGTTTTCATAAGAAGAAGGAGTATTTACCTAGTGTGATGTTACCGGGTAGTAGTTCTTTGTTTCTTGAAGTTCTCGTAGATCGGCGCTCTCCGTTACGATTGGCTGAAATTTCACAGGGAAAAACTAGTCTACTGCAAATAATGTAGGCGACACGTAGAACTGTACTTGATTGACACTCTAATGACCCATTAGTGCCCCGTTGTCCTCATTTACAGCCGCGTACAAATCTCATTAATAACAGTTACCACAACCCAGTACGCACATTCCACACGTCAATAACAAAAATTTACCCAGTCCGTGTGCGGAATACTAAAATGCGTTGTGTACAATGACTGTGGCACAAATATGATTTATTAATTCGTAATAACTGTAGATACACTTTCCACACGACTTACACTGCAGAACTTTTACATAATTGTTCATAATCCGAATTCCAAGTGACATGGATTTTGCCTCAGATACATCACGAAACAAGACTCGAAAAAATAGTCTTTTACTTGGCGCGAAAGCATATTATTCGTATCATTTGAACAATGACACTGAAAATTACGTTTTGGTAATTAGGTAAATTAATTTAATTACAGTAGAAAAGTAAAGCATTCCCAGCAACTGGCTATGGTAAAAGCGTAAATAATACTGAGTAAATTGATATACACGTCTTGGTCATATTCATACTGCTTCACTTTCTAATATATCTCAAAAGATTTTTTAACAATTACTCTGGAATAAACAGTAATTATTCAGAAACCAATGAGGGCAAAACTTAACAATACCTACTTCAATATAATGAGAACATAATTCACTTACCCTTGAAAGAAGAATTATGATTGTATCGAAACAACAACACGCCTCTTGCATGAACAAATTAATATGTGCTAATTAAACAAACTTCTGTGACGTCAAATAATAGAAAATAACTTCAGCTAGTCACGTTAGGAAAAGTAATGAGAAAAGGTTTGCAAAAGAAAATGATAACAGACTAATTACATTCGTACCTATTACTATGCAACACTGGTATCGGTAGGTTCAGTAATGCAAACAGATGGGGATAAACCCCAACATGCTTCGTTACACTATGAACAGCGTAAATATCTGCTACACGAGTTACAAGAATAATCACTAACTTCATTATCTCAGTTCTTTGGCTTATTGTAAATAAATCTTTAGCTAGTTAGTTAGATGGAGTTCGCTGTAAGATACTTATTAGTTTTATTGACATGATAAGGGTTTGTAAGGCTACTAGACCAAACTGCTATCGTCATCGATCCCTAGACGTACAAACTACTTGAACCAAGATAAAATAAGAAAACCAAAGGTACCTATGCCCTAGGGAGGACCCGAACCTCTGCCCACGAAGAACCACGCATTCTGTAAGCGAGACGCCTTAGAGCGCTCGGCTACTCCACCGAGGCCTTATTCAAATTAAAACTATTCGATTCACAATTTCTACTTTTATAAGGAATTAAAATCTGCGAACATCATTCGTAAATAATTTAAACAATCTGGCAGCAGATAAAAGCCCCCATTTTTCGTGAGATACTGCCTCACTCCCACCTCGTCACAGACACACACATTTACAGTCTGTTTGTCAGCCACGCTGCATGTATCAGTTCCTCTACATACATCAGCAACGAGGAAGTACAGATGGTTTTACATTTCACATCTTTAATATGCCCTGTGTTTTGACCAAATTAGTTACTTATATTCACAACAATAAATGTTATCACAAAACTCCTATGCAACCAAGATACATAAGATCATTTTGAAGTAAACAAATAATACTGTTAAGTTGCAATAATAACATTTACTCTATCCTGCACAAGAAGAATTTACATTTGATAGCTCAATGTTTTAACATATCGATTACAGAAAAAATTAAGCACCAAATAAGCAGAAAAATCTGGATATTTATGGCGCTACGTGACTAATATTTACAGTTACGTAGACTCTATTAGAATCTGTCACGTACGATATTCCCTAAATAAAAGACCAAAGGTGGTAATTCGACATCTACAGACGAAGTAATCTATCGAAAATTCTACTTACACTTATGATGCAAACAAAAGAAGAACAAACAGTCAAATAGCGTGATAGATGTTACATGGATATAAAGACTACCTGTTACAACGTAACAATCACAAAGCAAAACAAGCCTGCAGAAACAAATGGTTTATGCAGAACAACGTCTTTGGTCTAACAGTATAATTTATCAATGTCACTGTATATCATATAGTGAGTGCAAAAACCTACGAAGTCTGTGTCAAGTAAAACTAAATGAATACAAAATCTGAAGTGTCAGTCCTCTGAAAAATACGTCGGTAAATCTTTTTAAGGGAAAGCAGGGGAAAATACATTCTAATCGGTAACAACATTAACAAAGTAGAAAATTTAATTAGTCCACCATCTGAACTTGCCTAAAATTTGGGCCCGGTGATAAAGTATAACGCTAACCATGGCATCCTCTAGTGTCTACCGAGTGCAGCCCCTGTCTACACACTGTTCTTTTCAACGGCGCCGGTACAGTGCCCTGGGCCGTAAGGGTAGTGGACAAACCTGAGTGAAACTTTTCCTGCGATTGCACAATGAGTGCAGATCCTCTTACGAGAATTTTCAAGTAGTGTGTATACCCAGATAGACGATTCAGTGGATAACAGATTGCTGTTGCATTAGAACAACGATTAGAAACCAACCGCGTACCGGATGCCCTCACACAATGACTGATTTAGACGTGCGGTTTATCGTGAAGGAAACTAAGGGAAAAAAACTTTTCAGCGCTCCTTAAGTTGGCTGGGGAATTAGATTCAAAAGCCGGCCGCGGTGGCCGAGGTGACTGAGGCGCTCCAGTCACGGTCAGCACAGCTACTACGGTCGGGGGTTCGAATCCCCCCTCAGGCATGGATATTTGTGCCGTCCTAGTTTGTAAGTAGTTCATAAGTAGTTTGTATGTTTAGGGACTGATGACCCCGTAGTTAAGTCCCATAAGCTTAACAAACATTTGAACATTTTTTAGATTCAAAGAGGAACGATGTGCAAACACAATCAGAAATACCATCAAGAAGTATGGATGTCAGGGCAGGTTATCTCCCAAGAACTTTTGGGTTTGCGAACAGAATCGGAAGAAAAGTTTTGAACTTGCCCAGATGCATAGATTCAGCAGGGAAGACTTCTGAAATAAAGTAATGCAGGTGTTGGAAAATTTCATTTGATATAGGGTACGATGGACCACAAAATACATATCATCTTAAATGAAAATCTAAGTGTTAGTACCATAGTTCAGCATATTTATGACGATATACGATTAGTATAGAACTTTACCCCAGGCCTAGATTCAGATGATTATTATTTCGAAATCAACACCTGTGGCATATATAGTCCTACAATGTCCCCAATAGCACTGTCTCCTAACTAAAACTAAAAATTGGAACGTACCTCATCAGGGACTTCATATCACATCTAGATCTCGTGTCATTGCAGCATGGAGCTTGATCCATGATGATTTTGTACCCGAAGGTCATACTGTCAACACGGACGTTTATGAGGGAGTTTTGAAACGGCTGCAGCAACATAGACAACAGGTTCGGACAGAAACATACCCGAGTGGACCCTGGAATTGCCTGTACGACAATACCCGTCTTTACATTGCGATCCACATTCTAAACTTTCTCGCTGTCCTCATTTTCCAGATTTCCAACAGGCAGATTTCTTTTCCTGCCTTAACAGTTTGACGGCTGCAGACGTGATATGCTGTGGTGCTCCACCTTGCCGTGGGGCCTGCGGACGTCGTTTGCCGCCTTAAGAGATATTTCCCGTGGGCCCTGCAGACGGCATTTCCAGTGCAGCCTGGCTGTTACCTGAGCGCTAAAGGCGGCCTATGCCGCAGCCTGTTCCACTGCTCGTGGCCCTTCAGACGTCAGGAGCCGCCATAGCGTTCCGAGGGCTTAGAATATTTATCAACCGATTCGAACGATTCAATCAAAAATTTTCATTCTTTTACATCTTATAGTGTGATACATTCGCTCAATATTGCTTATAGTTACTGTGCTACATCAAACTGAATAAACTAATCCGCGAAGCTTTGAAGAGTTTGTAGACGAAAAGTAGCATTGTGTAGACATTGCGTATGGTTGATTTTAGCACATTCTAAGCTGCGGATGAAATATTGGTAAGATATCTAAATTTAAGGTTAAGGAGCTCAACAAACCAACAAAAATGGCTAAATTATTGTTAGCCCTGAAAAGTTTAGGTCTCATACCGGTTTCAGACCTAAGTGCCACCGGCCGCAGTGGCCAAATGGTCTGCGGCACGCCAGTCACAGTCTGCACGTCCGCTATAGTCTGAACAACTTTTGGCAGCAAAAAATTATTCACAGTGAACAAAATAGACAATTTTTGAAATATATATAAGTCCATAACAAATTTTGAAGCATCTCAGGAAATACATATATCTGAAAATCTTTTATAAATAAATAAACCAATTTTGAATATAACAGTATAAAACAACAATGAACGTTTATAAAAGCAAATTATTTTTTGACAAGTTAATACCCAAAGAAGAATTGAAAAGCCATTACTCTACGCAATCTTGGCATACAGGAATCGTGCAGGCTCCGCAAATCGGTACGTTGCAGCTGTTACAGACCTTTTTTGTTTTTCTGTCCGTGCCTGGTGGGCACTTCTTACACCTCACTTGATTGCCTAAGTCTCGTCTGGCTTCACATGGAATTGGTAGCTTGAGAATTCTGCTGATGTTTAGCCGCAATTCACGGGGCAAATGGTCGTTTTGAAGTCGACGATTGCGATGAGGGTCTACGAGATCCTTGGCAAGATTTTTGATGTATTACAATCTGGTTAGCTCTGGATTCGCTAGGAATCCATGGTAGATAACATAGGCATTCACTAGGCTAATGTTCATTTGAGTGAAAAATATGGCTAATGGCCATCGCCTTGTGCGTCGACTTGTTGAGAACACTGTGCATTTCTCATCTAAGGTGTCGACCCCACATTTTGTGTTGTTATAAAAGGCAATGATTTCTGGTTTCTGGGATTCTGGATCAGTTGACTGGGTATGGTTCACTGAGGACACAAGTAGGACGGCCTTGCTTTCTTTGGTACATAAGAGAGTAGTGTTGTCTCCTTTGTGAAACTACAGAGAGCTTCTCCTACTTCTCTTTTCTTGGTAGGTAAAAATTCTTTCGGTATTTCTTGTTTATTTTTTCTCAGTGTTCCTACATAAGTCAAGCCCCTTTTACGTAGTTCCTGTACGAGAGCAATGGACGAAAACAAATTATCTGCTGTAATATTGTGGTTACTTCGGATAATTGGTTTGGTCAATTGCAATACTGCTTGAGTTGGAAAAATTTTTCTCCTCATCAGTGAGTGTTCTGCCATCACTATCCTTTCCGGAGTAAATGTAGGCGTTTAGCAAGTAGTGGGTTTTTGCATCTGCCAAAGCCATTATTTTGAGTTCATATTTTCTAGGTTTTCTGGGGATATACATTTTAAAGCGGCATCGACCACGAAAGCCCACCAATATTTCCTCAGTGCAAGCGTACATTTCAATTGATTTACTAGCCATACAGTTGCTGTTGGCATCCGATTTTTTTCTCACATCTCTGTCTGTCTGTCTGTCTGTCTGTCATCAAAACGTATATTGAGCAGTAACACCAAGACCCTCTTCAGTGACATTTTACAACGAAAATTATCACGACCAGTACCGTCAGTTGCAAATATAGATTGAAGATCTTCATTATTAGATTTTAAGATGGCTGTAAACATGAGAATCCCCAAAAAAGCCTTGAACTCGATCAAATCCAAGTCTTTTTAGTCAGTATTTTTTATCATCAGACAACTATTCCCTCATGAGGGCAATGTTTTTTTTGGTTTGCAGAATTATTTCATTGAGTATTCTCTCACTAAAAAGTAGTGTCCAAGCAGTCTGGGGTCTACTATTTGACCAAGGGCTTTAGCAGGGCCAATTATTCCCAGTAAATGTGAAACGATATTATATTTCCTTGTGCAAACATTTGAAGCTGGAGCTTTTTTGGACAATATGAAACGGTTCTTACCATAATACTTCTTTCGCTCGTATTGATGATTCTGCCTTTTTGAAAGGGATTCGTTTTCAACTGATGACGATGTGTCTGTTTCAAAGGAATGTGGTGGTTGTAGAGAACTTGGTGATGATCCAGGAACTGTAGCATTAGGTATACCATGCACTTCATTCTCAGCTTCACATACTTCTTGCTGTGATTCGGTTTCATGTGCAACTCTCGAATCAAACAACTCACCCCTCTGTTGAGTGCCGCGCTTTAGGCAGACTCACAACAAACTGACTTGAAGGTATAGGAACCAACAATGATGTACTCACAACAATCTGGTAACAATGAGGCTTCAAAGATTTAGCTGGGTATCTGACACTCAACATTACCAGTTACGGGTTAAGTTCCAGCTAAGATTTTAACTTGTCATTAGCGGAGAATTGCGTTTGTCAAGGTTTCAATATCAGTTAACCTGACGTTCAAAGCCCTCAAACTGGCCATTAACGATCGTAATTCTGCTCGTTACACGGATAACGACCAGTTAAGTGAGAATCTGTATGAAAATGGCAGGATTCCAAAGCGTTAAAATACGGCAATATATTCACATGATAGAGACCTATTTATCGAACAAAATAACAGAAGCACTCAAATGTTTGTTAAGCTTAACTGCGGGGTCATCAGTCCCTAAATTTACAAACTACTTATGAACTACCTTACATTAAAGACGACAGAAACATCCATGCCGGCCGCGGTGGCCGAGGGGACTGAGGCGCTTCAGTCACGGTCTGCAAGGCCACTACGGTCGGAGGTTCGAATCCCCCCTCGGGCATAGATATTTGTGCCATCCTAGTTCGTAAGTACTTCATAAATAGTTTGTAAGTTTAGGGACTGATGACCCCGTAGTTGAGTCCCACAGGCATTACAAACATACTAACATTTTGAACATCCATGTCCAAGGGGAGGGGGATTCGAACCCCCGACCGTATCGGCCGTGCAGATAGTGACTGGCGCGCCGCAGATAGTTCGTGAACTGCGGCCGGCAACAGAAGCACTACATATATGAAAAACTAGGATGAAAAGCAGCTTTTGTAAACTTTTATCGTCATATTTCTGGCCCCATCCATGTCACAAGAGATTAGATGAGTATGATATATTGCAGAAACGTAACATAACCTTAAAATTATTGTTGCGATATCAAAATACAATCATACGGATAACGACTGGTTAAGTGAGAATCGGTATGATGAAATGACTGGAATAAGAGATTTGATTGACAATGAAGAAGATGTCATTATTTTGGACGATCTAGAGATCATTGCCCCAATAAGGCGTCCTAGACGTATTTATTTCCTGCCAAATCATTTTGAATGTTACCCGATTTCGTTTTCCAAGTCGCGGTGGAGTGTCCGAGTGGATTGAGGCGGTATGCTACGATGCGCGAGGTCGCTCCCCGTCGGGGATTCGAATCCCACCTCGGGCATTGATGTTTAGTATTAGGTAGTTCATAAGTAGTTTTTAAGTTTAGGGTTTGATGACCACGCAGTTAAGTCCCTTAAGCTTAATAAACATTTGAACATTTCGTCTTCGAACGGCCGCTGTGGAAACGCCGCATGAAAAACTCCACGACGATCTCAAGAGTCCAACAGACTGATATGTATTTTGAAATAGTTCTGCCGTAATAGAAAACAGAATACAATATTTATGTTTGCAAGCTTATTAATTCAGTATTTACTTATGCTTGTTGCGCCTAGTGTAAGGATCTACAGGAACAGTGCACTGTCGCCTATGTGCAAGTTACTTATTGCTTGCACTAAGGTACTATGCACTTGACTATATGTTCATTGCCATAGTGGGCTTCGTTGGTGTCTGAAAAGCGTCTGCTTGGAAAGCTGTTCGAGAGGTGAGACTGGCACTGGCCTCTCTCAGTCCAATGTATCATTATCTTTCTCTATTAATGACACAAGACTCTCGCACAACGAGCTTCTTTCACGTATGTTTTCCATACCGAAAGATTAGATTAGATTACATTATTACTTATTCCATAGATCATGAATACGACACATCGTAATTATGTCTAACGTGTCAGGTTAATGAAAGGTGTCTTTACAATTTATTACTTTGTACTAAATATTACATGACACAATTTTTTGTTATTTTTTATTTTATTTCTTTTATATTTCTTTTTTTAAATTTATTTTTGTTCTTTTTCTTTCTTTTTTTCAAATTTACTAATTTATATCGAAAAATTTATCTATATTGTAGAAGGAGTTGCCATGCAGAAAAGTAATAACTTTAACCCCTCTCCTGTTAGTCAAATATGGCGAATAGCTGTTTATTCAGACGACACTTTCATTGTTTCGTATTGCCAACATAGTCGAAATATATCGTAACTTCTCGTGTTCTAAAAATGTTCAGATGTTTGTTAAGCTTACGGGTTTTAACTGCGGGCTCATCAGTCCCTAAACTTACAAACTACTCATAAACTAACTTATGCTAAAGACAGCACAAACACCCATGCTCGAGTGGGGATTTGACCCCCCGACGGGGAACGGCCACGCGCATCGCAGCATGGCGGCCCAATGCGCTCGGCCATTCCGCGCGGCTCTCGTTTTCTCCTTTGGTTAGCAAACGAGAGGTGTATCTGGCAATGACAAACGCAATGCACTTAGGCAGGTTCGTCTATCTCTCGTTAATCTTCTCGTTAGTAAACGAGAACATGGGTCTAACGTCCAGTTAAATGTGCTCGTTAAGTGCATTGCGTTTGTCATTGTCAGATACACCTCTCGTTTGCTAACCTGGAGAAAACAAGAAGTTGCGATATATTTCGGCTATGATGGCAGTAGAAACAAATGAAAGTGCCGCCTGAATAAACACCTGTTCGCCATATTTGATTATCAGGTAAGAGATTAGCAGACAGTTGATTTTGGCGCTGTGGCAAACGTGAAAGAAGCTCGAATTTTACATGAAGTTAATGGGAGAGTCTTGTGTCGTTAATAGAGAAATATAAGGACACATTGGAATTTAAAAACACCGACGGAAGGAAAAGGAAGCGACATTGTGGCAAATGATTTCAATGCTGTCCATGGAACATGTAGGACAGCAAAATTGCTTAAGGCCTAGTACGATAACATACTGGAAGTGCGTAGTACCTTAGTGCAAGCAATAACTTGCTCATAGGCGAAAGCGCACTGTTCCTGTAGATCTGGTGAAGAAATCACATTTTAGGCCTTACACTAGGCACAACAAGAAGAAGGAAATACTGAATTAATAACCTTACAGACAGAAATTATGTATTCTATTACGACAGATAGCTTACATAATACGTAACTATCTGATGGACTCTTCAGATGCTCGTGGAGTTTTTCATGCAGTGTTGACATAATGGCCATTCGAAGACGAAATCGGGTAACAGCATTCAAAATGATTTGGACGAACATAAATACGTCTACGCCTCTAGAATGTCCAAAATATTGACATCGTCGTAATTTTCAACCAAATTTCTTATTCCAGCCACTTACATCATACCGATTCTCATTTAACTAGTCGTTCAAATGTTCAAATGTCTGTAAATCTATCGGACCAAACTGCGTGATCATCAGTCCGTAGCTTACAAACTACTTAAACCTAGGTAAACTAACCTAAGGACAAACACACACACCCATGCCCTAGGGAGGACTCGAACGTCCACGGCGAGCAACTGCGCGCTCCGCAGCGAGACGCTTTAGACCGCTCGGCTACTCCAACGCGGCAACTAGTCATTACCCGTAAACTAGTATTTTGATATCGCAACAATAATTTTAAGGTTACGTTGCAAATCTGCAATACATCCAACTCATCTAATCGATGGATGGGGCGAAAAATATGACGATACAATTCTCCAATAAAGGTGCTTTCCACATTAGTTTTTCATAAATGTAGTGCTTCTGTTATTTTGTTCGATAAATCTGTTTTCAAAAAATCAAATGTTTGTATAGTCTTTGGGACTTAACTACGGGGTCATCAGTCCCTAAACTTACAAACTACTTATGAACTTCTTACGAACTAGGACGGCGCAAATATCCATGCCCGAGGGGGGGTTCGATCCTCCGACCGTAGTGGCCGTGCAGACCGTGATTCTCCCGCCTTAGTCTCCTCGGCCAGCACGGCCGGCAAATCTATTTTCACGTGAATAGGCTATATTGCGGTATTTTAGCGCTTTGGAATCCTGCCATTTTCATACACATTCTAACATAACTGGTCGTTAGCTGTGTAACAAGCAGAACGCTACTCGTTAACTTAACGGCCACTTTGAGGTCTTTAAACGTCTGGTTAACTAATAACGAAACATTGACAAACGCAATTCTCTGTTAACGACAAGTTAAAATCTTAACTGGAACTTAACGAGACATTGACAAACCGGCCCTTAACGAACACATTTAACTGGTCGTTAAATACATCTTATCGTTTACTAAAGAGAGATGGAGGAACCAGCCCTTAAACAGCTAGTTTAACTGATATAACGTATAATTATCACCTGGGCAGGATTGGCGAAGCAGCATCCACTGACTATAACAGTGGTGAGGGGTGGGTAAAGTTGTAACCGGCCCCCGCAGTCCAGTTCTCCCCTCTGCCGCGGCAGGCAGCGCGGGCGGTCCTTCACGCGCGGCACTTAACGCCGAGTTACGGGCGCGCCCCGTGTCGCGGCTGCGATAACGCCCATTTGGTCGGCGCTCGGCGACAGCTAATTCGGTTAGTCCGGCCGCGGCCGGCGGCGGCAGCACAGTCGCGACGCCGCGCATCAAGCCACGCGCCGCTTTCATATTTGATGTTCAATTAGGCGCGACCTGTGACCTACGGCCGCGGTGCTGTCACCCCGGCCGGGCCCCGCGTTCCCCCACCACTGCCGCCCACTGCTCTAACACTGTGCGCGCCGCTCCTGATTAAAAAAATTCTCCGCGCAGGCAGATAGGCGCCGGCGCCTCGTGCGGACAGTTGAGGATCGTGCGTAACGTTAACGACCTCCACCACGACCATCACGGCGACCACCACCACCCGCGCAGGTAACGAGATCGCCGCTACGTAACTGTTCGCCGTTGCTGCCGAAAAACTGCGCTCTCCCCGCGCAGCTGTACCACTCATTTCGGCCGCAAACGGCAGAGCGTCGAATATTTCGTCCTCTTCCCACCGTCCTCCCCTCTTTTTGTACTGCACAGCTAGCCAGAAAAAGAAGAGAAGAAATGGACAGTAATTACGAGTGTGAGCTATAACAACGAATATGAGTGCAGCGCTAGTACCACTCCCTCATTAATAAATTACATCGCACACGTCATTCCCCACAGTAACCGAAATCCGACCTGCAATATTGCGTTACTCGAGTTACGAAAACCTTTTCCCAACAAATTCATTATATTATAATTTGAAACACCCTCACTGTGACGTTACAGTTGTTTTCTGTGCATCAAATGCCTTACGTCTACTACGTAGGTTAGGTGTTAGTATTGCTGCTGCTCGTCGTCGGGTTGCGGGCACAATATTTCAGCTCTTGAGCTCCCATTTACATTGATGTAGGTCCATTGTTGCCAACAGTAGCTGAATTCCGCTATGAGCACTTCAGTATCCCTTGTTGCCCCATCTACTTGCGAATTCGTTGAGGACTCCTGAAATGGGGTGTGTAAATTGAGTAAAAATTATATAGTATTAGCTGAAAACCCGGCGTTGCCCGGGTATTTATTTATTCCTGCCTTGAGTTAGTACTTCTCCTATCCCTTCTCTCTCTGTCCCAGTGGCGTAACTAGGACTTGGCTTTGGGGGTGGGGGGATAGATCTGCTTGACGAGCAAAATTTTAGTCAGTTTCCAGAGAGGCTACCATCTACCACTCCCTTGAAGAAACTAATTCACTCCCATCCAATGAAAGATTATGGTAAAACACCGCAAATTTTCATTCTTTACCTTTACCAGATTTCTGTTATACGATTTCTTTTCTTTTTTCTTCTTTTCTTTTTTTTTTTTTTTTTCTTTCTTTCTTTCTTCCTTTTTTCGGCTTCTGGGGGGAGGGTTCTATCCCCCTCATTCCCCCCATATTTACGCCACTGCTCTGTCCATCTCCCTATTTTTAATATAATTGTCGGAGAATATATAAGAAATAGACGTTTTCCTTTTCCGAGGGAAGTTGTCTGAATGTGATCTATTAAAATTAGATGTACTGTTGTAATATGTGTAAAATAACGCAATGCACATTTATCTACGAAGTTTAGATAACAATTAATGTAATTAGTTTCACTCATTTATGAGGAAATGTCGCTGATAAAGCAGAACTGAAAAATATTCCTATCAGATTGCAGAAGTCTATGTACTTGCCGTTTACCAAGAAAGTAAGCTGTGTAGATCAAATCACACATAAGAATCCAATCCAATCACGAATTTCAACAATAATGATTGGAATAATATCACAGATCGATCACTTGATGTAATGAACGAAACGTCAAATCGATTTTTTAAAGAGATGTTTTAAAAGAAATTTCTTTTTTACTACTTTATTTATTCATTCTTATATTTCCTTATTCGTATGCTGAAGACTTTGTAGCACGTATAGACCAAAGATATGGTCTGTGGCATACGTTTCGCTATATGTAACCTCCTTGCTATAGAGTCGCAAACGTCATCGCTGGCCTTCAGCCCGAATTTTTTTATAATTTGACGACCTCCAACCACCACATCTTCCACCCCTTATAGCTATCGGCATGGAACTGCTATGGTGTACAACGGGAAACTTCGAACAACAATTACACACTGACCATTCGTGTGTGTTCTGTAGTTTTCGCAGCAGAGCGAAATATTAACACACACACACACGTAGAATTTTATATACACCGACAACTTTCCATCCCAATATACTCCACCCTTTTATCATTATCAACCCTCAAGCAACAATGCAACCAGTAAATATAATTTTCAAAGAGTAATCATTGTTCCTCATTTCGCGTTATATTCTTCAAATTACTAAATATCTATCAGATCGCTATAAAACCGTGCCTAAAACCTTCCTCAGGTATATATTAGTAACTGTACAAATATTTAAGTCTCTGAGTCTTGTCGTTCGGACGTGATAAGCGTACAACGAACAGACATTCACATTAATATATATATAGATGAATAGCTATCCGATCGCAATAAAACTGTGCCTAAAGCCTTCCCTGGGTAGACATTAGTAACTGAACAAATTTGTAGCTCTTTATGTGTTGTGGGTCAGACGTGATAAACGTACACCGAACAGTCACATTTATAGATATAGATAATCATATTTAATTTAAAACACAATTATACATATCTTGCTGCGGTAGAAGTAGTTGCGAAATGCCGAGATAGTTACTTTTTAAAAAATCTGAGCATTAGGTACTCCTGCAATGGCCACGCTGTCCACAGGGAGTTAAATCCTAATCCTCCTCCTTTCACAATCCCTGCCAGCATTTACAATCACCATTCGACGGGGCCCACATCAACAAAAATACATATTCCTATATGGCGCTGTGTGCGAGAAGAGAAAACAAATGCTTGCGTAAATGTGGCAAGATTTGAGTACGGGATTTGTAGTTTTCGTAATAATGTAAATACACTTTTCTTCTATGCAGTGTTAGACGTAGACTCTTCCGAGAGAGGCTTGGTTACTAGAAAGGCCGTCACATATATATTCGTGAAAACTATTATCGCCTGATATCATCACACCATTATGCTCTGGTTTTTAATAGCGTTTTCGATCATCATTCATCACCCAATTCAGATAACATCCACATAAATGCTTGAAATTTATTAAAAGAAATAGCCTCTTCTGTAAGTAATGAATTGTTTTGATATAGAAAGCCATCATTAAAGCTTCGTCCAAAGTTGGGACACAATTGCGTCTCTCCTGAATGTCAGCACAAGGACGTCCCCAAGGGTGATGGTCACGATATATTGGCACGTGAGGCAACTCTACTGTCGTGGTGTAACGGTTGAATACATAAATCGGAAAGCTTCCATACTCTTCCGAATATGTTTGTGATAACATTTAAGATGTCATGTATATCACGTAAGGCAAAAGATGGTGTTTCTGGTTACCAGTCAACAATAATAATAAGAACTATGACATACATACTCTATTGCCCCACGAGGCTATAACAGTATATTTTTTTACAACTCGTTTTTCGAAAGTATGTAGAAAATATACAGTTTAAAAAAATTAACCGAAGATATGCTATATTCCGGAGCGATTTTTTTCTCTATCTCTTTTTCTTGTAGCTCTGAACCGTGATCAGTATTCCCTTGTTTTTCTGGACATGAGAGAAAGAACAGCGTTCTACTTCATCTGTCTGTTCCTAAATTACGAACTGTTTAGACCTATCTGTGTTGGCTCCTGTTATTCATAATCTATATATGTGAATGTAGTGTAATAATTTGTTAAATCATAAGAAAATGTGTCAAAATTTGATATAATGAGCATTTTTCATTTCAGTCCGCTGAATCGATATCTGGGTAAGTAATTCAGCCCGGTTAAGTTGTATACTGGGTTTGGACGCCATTACGGCTGACGAACATTCGAGAAGTGTTGTCAAATTTATTAACTTTGAAATAAAATTAATACGCATTTCAGAACGTGCAATCGAATTTTCTATTGTCGTGTTAAATATCCGAAGTACGAGAATTTTCAGTTTGGGATTTTCACCGTGACTTACGAGTGGACTCTGAACTAAAATTTAACGGAGGGTCAGCTACACGAAGCAGATCGCATAATCAGCCAAAAACCATTTCATGACGGTAATTATCTTCATAAGTATGCCTTTTATTACTTCTAGAACACTAGAATGAGCTGATCTCATAAATGAGGTAGATAAACTCCGTCTCTTTTTATAGTGTAGCTGCCGCTAATACCTATTCAAATAATTTTCTAAACCTTGAAAATATCCGTACTGATTCAACCGTTTATTTAGAAAATGCTAACTACTACGAAATGAATTCAGAATAAAAAGATGAACCTTGAATAATTCCAGTCCATATTGCGGTTTCATTATAATGTGATTTGGATACAAGGTTAAATATTGGCTGCAGTGGAAATTCGACACAAACAAGAGTTTACGATTTAGGATGGACGCTGTCGGTAATTAGAAAAAATCGAGAAAATTTTATTATCTCCTAATGATTAAATGAAAACATGTTATAGAACAATGGATCATGTTACATATAAAGCTGACAGAAACACTTTTGCAAATGAAATATTAACTGCGACCTTTTCAATAATCCACGATCCTCATAACTATGATTTGTACCGCTGCCACCAAATGTTCTACTTATTAAATACACAATATACCTCTTTGTACTTCAACTTCTTTATTTGTATTGCTAGAACATGTTATAAACTACATCATAAATGATGTTCGATATTTTAGCAGAATGTAGAGTAAATTAAGTGTGCTCGTAGGGAAAATATATTTCGGGCTGGGTTGTTGAAGACTAGCATAAGTTTCTTACACCAATTGTGTAATAAAAATGGGAGTACCTATTAAAAAAAAAAAAAAAAAAAAAAAAAAAAAAAAAAAAAAAAAAAAAAACATTGATATCCGTTCGACCTGTGGCAGCGCCATCTAGCGGGACAACAATAGCGCCGCCTCTTTTCCATCCAAAATATGCATAAAGTATAATGAAGAGCAGACAAGAAGTTGACAGTAATAAATTCCTGAAATTACGAAATTACGACTTGATAATAAATTCAGTTGGGATGAGCAAACCGCAGAACTCCAGATATGACTTAACAAATGTGTATCTACAATCAGACGTAGGGGACAAATAAATAAGAAGGTCTGCATACTTTGCTTACTTTCATTCAATAATGTCATTTTGTATAATATTTCGGCGTAACTCGTAAGTCAAGCAAATGTTTTGTATTTCAAATTCATAAGCATCCATGTAAGACTCGCGAATTGATCGAACCTACCTGCCTCTGATGTTTTCTTCGTCTTTCTTTAAACCTATCTGGTCACGATCATAAACAGTTGAGCAATACACAAGAACGGATCGCGCAAGCATTCTATACGTGATATCCGTAACAGATGCGATTATACGCCTTCCCCACGGCTGTCGTTATATGCTCGTTCACTTTAATATCACTCTGCAACTATTCGCATAGATAAACTACTCCACTCAGTCAAGATGTGCAATACGAATGCTGTATTCTTACATTGTGAGAGTTTTCCAACTCATCTGCATCACCTTACATTTTTTCTATATCTAGAGTTACCTACCATTCCTTACACCGAGTAGAACATATTGTGAGCTGTTATTGAAGAAGTCTTCGGATAACTACGATCTATGTACCAACAAATTTTGCGAATTACTAATAAACCACGAAAGTCAGAGAACTTATAAGGATAACCTTCTTTTTGAGATAGCAATGGCTATTAAATCAGCAGGACACAAATGAAATGTTCAATCATCTTATACGGCATACCTATATTTATTTCCAATTTGATCGTGTATATTTCTGCTTTGGAAGCTGCAGGATTGTTTAATGATGGGACGCTATCAGTGTCCTTCCACCATGTTTGGACTGAACATACAGGGGACACCAATACGATCTGGAGAAAAGCCTGAAACCAGTATTACTAAAATCATTTCAAATGAAATTACTAGTTACTTCTTTAAAAATAACCTGTAAAATACATCACGGATGTAAAATATGTCGAGATGGACAAAATTATAAAAGAAAACATTATTTTCAGGTTGTCACAAGTATTTCGCCCATTCTGTGAAATTTATGCTTTTGTTTTACACAGTAAGTAACTAAGCTGAAATAGAAATCCACAATATCTACGCTATAAAGGCAGGGTATGACGCTCCCTGGGCATTAATATTGACCGGTAAATAATCTGCTGCTGTTGGATTCACGAACATTATATTATCTGTAATAACGAAAACATAAATGTTCGTTGGTGCAAAAGCGTCAATCTCCAAAAGTTCATCAGAATTGTTTTAAAATTTTGTATAACTTTGCATTCTAATACTGGAAGATTTTTATATACAAATAAATTTAATATATTATATCAACCTATATATGAATCTATCTGTCGCGATTTTAATAACAACGATTCTTCATTATAAAATTCATTTAAAGACATATATGACACATATTAAAAATTAAATACAACCTATATATGAATGTATCTGTCGCGATTTTAATAACAAAGATTCCTCATTATAAAATTTATTTAAAGACATATACGACACATATTACAAATTAGGTATATAAACCATACAGATGTACCAAGGCAACATTCAGTGAAGTTTCAAAGCATTCGGGCATGCACTTTCGGACAGTTGTAGTTACGAGCATCTACATTTTATGTACAAGTTCAAAATCGCAAATCTCTGAATGATCTACACAGATTGGCATAAATAATAAATAAAGAATAAATGGGGAACATTATAAAATTGTAATTGTTCCTTTTTGCAAAACCGTTAACCTCCCTACGTTCTGCTTTGAAATTTTCCACAAAGTTGCATTCTAACATAGGTAGGTCTATATATACCTATTCATTGAATGTGTGATATGTAAGTTACATGTATATAACATTATGTTATTGTTTGTAACATCATTTCTCTATTTTAAAACTTATGTAAATGCCTATATGACTTTTCTGTGGAGTACATGTTGAGTCCGTTAGGGCGGTCTAGTATAATTATTAACAATATGGATTTTCTATCTAGATTGCTTCTTTTGTTATGATAACTGGTTGAGATGCTCGCAGTACATCATCATCTGATCTGTTCAAATGTTTGTTAAGCTTATGGGACTTAACTACGGGGTCATCAGTCCCCAAACTTACAAACGACTTATGAACTAGCTAATACTAAGGACGGCACAAATATCCATGCCCGATGGGGGGATTCGAAGCCCCGAACGTAGTGGCCGTGCAGACCGTGACTGGCGCGCCGCAGTCCCCTCTGCCACCGAGGCCGGCGCAGAATATCCATTGCGCTAATATGTGACGTTGATTTAAAAACAGGTGTATGAAAATATTCGCGTATTCAAGTATAAAGTTGTGTCGAAAATGAAATGCATTAGTTCAAGACGTTTTGCGGTTATAATATTTGAATGTAACACCAGACACGGTTCTAGGTTAGACAGAGTTATACGACGAGGTAAAGGAGGGGGAAGAATTTGACTAAGGGAGAGGCGAAGATGAGCTGGGCAAATAGAAGGTGGCGAATAGATGATTCAGAAAAAGGTGGGGGGATGCACACAAAGAGGGGAGAGGAGGATCAGAAGACAAAGACAAAGAGAGAAGCAGATATGGGGAGCGGAGGAGGAGGTGGACAAGAACAGTTTCAAAATGACGTGGAGGGCAAGGGACGATTGATTACATGGTGATTGGAAAGTTGTAGCACACCCATTTATTTCTAGATCGCTGCAGGAATTGGAAAATCAGAATATATCAGTAGGGTTTGCATGGGGTACTCTTATTTTCGTTTATACCGAACGTGAGCCCCTTATTGAAATCGGACATCTGAGACTGTATTTTTCTAATAGAAAGGAAGTCGAATTATACATTAAATAACATCAACAGTTTCTTATACGTTCTTCCTGTAAAGAGATTCGACGTAACAGTATGGTTGAAAAGGATTCGTTTGTAGGTACAGACCAAACCACCACAAAGAATAGTAGATTTTTATACCGCCCCTTTTGGTAAACTCACATTTGAAGGCGCTAAATCTAGTTGTAGTGCACTTGCAGAGGGATATTCGGACACGCTTCTTGAATGCATTGCTCGAAATAGCGTCTCTTCTTAGTTTCTCCGCACATACATTTGATTCAAATGTCCTAACAGATAAATGTCATGTGGTCAGATCATGTTATCTGGGTTACCATTCTATAGAACCATCTTAGTCAATCCAATTACCAGGAAATTGACCATCCAACCACTGACGGAAATCTGATATCTAGTGTGTTGGTGCCACATCTCGTTGAATGTATAGAGGATGTTGACATCTTCAATCAGAACTAAGTTAAACAATACTATTTGCAACATTTCCAGGTAGCTCTGAGTGACCAATCATGGATATCTTTGAGGAAATAGAACTGAAAGAAATTATTGTAAATTTTCAAAATATTCAAATGTTTGGAAACCTATTGGACCAAAATGCTATGGCCATTAGTCCCTAGACTTATAAACTACTAAACCAACTGAAACTAACCTACGGACAACACACACAAACACATACACACACTCGTGCCACAGGGAGGAATCTAACCTCCGAAGACCAGCAACCACGCCCTCCGCTGTAAGGCGCCTTAGAGCGCTCGGCCTCTCCACCACGGTATATTTTTTGAACTATAGCTGCTTCGTCGAATCCGTTTAAATGAATGATCTCATCTGAAAATTCTGAAGTTATTTCATACTTCACACGACTCCGTTCTGTTTAAAAATTTTGACTTCGACTGAAGATGGTCGATTTCACGATGGCGCCGACGTTCGATACATTCCGTCAAAGATGGACCACAACACGCATACCTTACCGGAATATTCAGTTTCCCAGTTACTGCATTGTACGAAAGGGTGTACACTGACTTTTGACTCGCCCCTTATACCGAATTCGAATTTATTTTGAAATCACACACAAATAGAAATATGTGCTTCCTCTTCTGTTTATTTTCGTTTCAATCAGTAGAAGTACACAGCAGCGCAAGTTCGCGAACAAATCAGTGGCGACCTGTGGTACCTGAAGAATCAAATTTTCAGAACTTGTCTAGATTTTCATACGAGAAAAATTCTTTATCTCAGCTTATGGCTCCTTGACATATGTCATGATAGGAATATCCCTATAATTCGTGGTGTATGAAAGTCACAATATTCAATCTTTGCAAACACAGCTTGCGATCATGTGAAAAATTAGATATACACCAGCGAGCGAAAAACATCAGTGGCAGAGTGAATGCTACAATTTACCAATAATCGTTTCGTAATCATCTACATTCTAGTTGAAATGAAATTTATTCGTCGTTTAAAAGACTGGAAGTAAATACTTATTATACATTATAACTTATAAATACGCTTATTCTTACCTCATACGTACATAAATTCTGCCCTCTTTTCTATCAACGCAAATTGATAACCGATCCACCGATTATAGTCTGCGATCTCCATCACAAGATCTCTTGGTGGAAAGCATTGTGAACTTCAACCATTGTTCCTGGAGCTTAGAGTTGCGTCAGAATGTATTCTTTTCAAAATCGAAAAGCACCTTTCTGCTCTGACTGACGCCATGGGAATTACGACAATTCAACAGCTTAGAGCAGTTGGTGAATGTTTTCCATAGGCTGTTGATTGTTATAAAGTCTACTAGTCTACCAGCACCAGATTATTATCAAAACTCTTTTTGTTGGTAATTTGTGAATAAAGAAATTATTACGACTGTGGCAGACTGACATACCCAGAAGAAAGAGTGTTAGGAGAGGCATTGAGTGGCCGAGCGTTGTAAGGCGCCTTTCTGCAGAGTGCGCTGTTGCTCGCCGTCGGAGGCTCGAGTCCTCCCTCAAGCATGGGTGTTTTGTTGCCCTTAGCATTTTACTTTAACTTATAAAGCCTAGGGACTAATTACCAACGTAGTTACGTCCTTTCGATTTACAAACATTTGAACATTTACAAGTTCGAAATATTTAAACATTTCAACCGTTTCAAGGCATTATAATAAATCCAATGGCATAGATGAAAATTTGTTCTGGCCCGGTATTCGAAGCCGGATTTCCAGCATTGGGCCAGCGGTCGCCTTAACGACTTTTAATCACTTATAGAGTTGTACAACTCACCAAACTTGCATCTCTCTAGGCCACCGAGATGTGTGAACAATTTATTAGTTATACAAGTAGTAAAATGTTGATCGTTTTTGACCCATACACAGTTTAACACAATTTTGGGTCAGAAACACCAGTTTTTAGGTACAAAATAATTTCTAGGCGTAGTTTGACGTTATTCACAAGGTGCTGGATAATATTATGACACTTTAGGCCATAAATTACTTGAAATATGAAAAATAGAGTTCGGACGAAACGTTATAGTAGTACACCCTTCGGTTTTCTGTGGACTGGCACCATGCAGAGATACGAAGTGGCACTGGAAAGTCACTAAATAACCTCTGTAGTCCCATGGGGCTGGGTGTTGTGTCATCCTCATCATTGACTTGCACCTAAAGGCTTGCACCAGGCAGCCTGAACGCGATCATCGCCATCACCATTCTTCTGTCTGACGGACGGAAAAACTGTTCTTTGTGTCTCTGTCTTTGGTCATGCCAAGTGGTCTGAGGCATTCCTTGTGGCACCGAAGTGAACATGTTGTTTATTTTGGCGCGAGTTCGTGTCTTTGAAGCTACAATCGCAAGACGATGTGGTATGCAGTGGTTCTCTATTATCGACGTTTCGACGACGAAATGAAGTCACGAATCCAGTCGTGAGACGATTGCAGAGAGAGCGACGATCTGTTCCCGTGGAAACAGGTGGCTCAAGTGATTCAGACGTTTCAGATGACCGACAAACAGAATGTCCAACATCTGACAATGATTTACCTTTTGCACAACGTAAGCATATACGATTCTACCTAACTTTTAGAACCCGTAACTCCCCATGAACCACGGACATTGCCGAGGTGAGGTGGCTTGCATGCATCAACGATACAGATAGCTGTACTGTAGGTGCAGCCACAGTGGAGGGGTATATGGGTAGAGGCCAGGCAAACTTATGGTTCCTGAAGAGGGGCAGCAGCCTTTTCAGTAGTTACAGGAGCTGGTGTCTGGATAATTGACTGAGCTGGCCTTGTAACATCAGATAATGTGGCTTTGCCACACAGTTACTGCGAACGGCTGAAAGCAAGGGGAAACTACAGCCGTTATTTTTCCCGATGACATGCAGCTCTACTGTATGAACATTTGATGATGGCGTTCTTTCGGGTAAAATATTCCGGAGGTAAAATAGTCCCCCATTCGGATCTCCGGGAGGGGGCTACCAAGGGGGATGTTGTTATCAGAAAAGACAACACTATCATTCTTCGGATCGGAGCGTGGAATGTTAGATCGCTTAATCGGGTAGGGAGGTTAGAAAATTAAAAAAGGTAATTGGATAGGTTGAAGTTAGATATAGTAGAGGTTAGTGAAGTTCGGTGGGAATAGAAACAGAATTTCTGGTCAAGCGAGTACAGGACTATAAATACAAAATCAGTTGGGTGTATTAAAGGAGTAGGGCTAATAATGAATAAGAAAATAGGAATGCGCAAAACTACTATGAGCAGCACATTGATCGCATTATCGACATCAAGATAGATACACAGCCAGCACTGACTACAGTAGTACAAGTTTATATGCGCTACATCTTTTCACACAGTTAAACATTTGTTACAACGAATAGTATAAATGTCATTTAGTTCCAAAATAGCGACACATTCGCTAAAACGTCCAAAAATATGAGGCAAGTAACAACAGAAAAGTCATTGTTGCTCCCGTATCCCTTAAAAAGAACATTGGGTTAAAAAAATTTCTTTGAGTCGGTCTCGAACCCATTACCTTGGAAGGCGCAACGCGATGCCGCTAACCACACGGCTATTCTAGCTAGGTTTTTGCGAAGGCTTTTACAGTTCATAATAATAAGATTTTTGTAAAATATTACGTGTTTTTGATGAATCTTCAAAGTGCCAAACACACATATGAAGGGCGGATGTTTCTTAATGGAAGGTTTTCCAATGCGCAAGACGAGGTGTGCAGAAGCTCTATTTTCTTTGGTTCGAACTATTCGTGTTTAACCGCCAGAGCTCGAGTAGGTAGGAGGTGGCGTGTCCACCAGCTCCAACACCAATGATAAAAGCGGCGTTTTCCCTCGGTCCTCCCTGCCGCAGGAGCGCCCATATGCTGCCTCCATGGGGTTCAGATGAGAAATTGCACCTCGGCTGCACAAGGGCATTGCAACGCTGCAGCCACTACCACCTATATTAAGCGGCCGCGCTACGACTCGTATACGGGTACTATGCATCATACGCAACGCTCCACGATACACACGCACCTTTGATCTTCACAATGAATACCGCATAGAGCGACTCTCGGTGGTATTCAAGAAATTCGCCACACGACTGTACAAAAACTCGAGACACTCGAACAATCCCTTCATCCTACGCTTGGGAAACTACGATCACAACCATAGGTGGAAACATAAACGACCCAAAACAATTCTCCTCAGAGACTAACCACCTACGTGCATAGCGACCACCAACTGGCAAACACGATGAATGTGGCGAACCCCTGCAGAACAGCAAACTGACTGGCAGTGCCAGCTGAGCTCACAGTCGACCAACAGTCAAGGCAGAGAAACCATATTCAACGCACTGAACACAAATAAACCTATACAGTTCGACATTTTTAGCCAGTTCTATGACCGAACTGTCTACCTATGTCTATGTTCACAGGTATTCTGCCGCAGCCGACTCAGGAGAATTCACAGGAGCTCATCTGCAGCAGAACCTCGCAACAACCGGACTGATTCTTTATGACAAATCTAGCAAAGTTCATGGTACTGAGACATACCCTTCACTAACATAACCAAACCTTGCATGATCTATCGCAGACAGCATACCGCTACTGCCCTTAAAACCTATCCTACTGTCGCAGAGATTTTTTCCCTTGGCTCTTGCCTTGGCACTTTTTTTCCTCTGCCCTTACATACCTTTACCCTTCGTATACCTTTCGACCAATACTATCTCCAGATGCACCGTATTAATGGGTGATCGTGCGCACACGTACGGATAACGTCGCGGTTCCCACATCCCGTGATCCACCTTAGCAAACTAACGAAATACAGAGGTGGCAGTAGAACTTTTGAGTTAGTCGTGGAGGGGCCCATCCTTGCCTAGTCGTATACTTGATGGTCCCCGACGTAAAACGTTTCTCATGCGATAAAAATACTTTGAATGTGTATACAAAATGATATGATAGAAGAAAGAAACGAATAATGATAGTTTGAAAACACTTTTTATTTCACTTGTTTATTTATTTATTTATGTTTTATTACGACGAGGTTTTTTCCGGGCGTTCACTGAACCAGTGAACATATAGGACGCACCACCACTGAAAATACCAATAAAACGGCAGTTTCCTCCTGTGGATCAAAAATGACTCACATGGTAATACTAGGGGTACGGGAAAGTCTGGTACTTCTAGTGTTAAAAACTCGGAGTTGTACAACACTGCAACAATACCATGCACCACAACTGGTATTAAGTGCATATGGGCCGTTTTACAACGTTCCGTTCAATAACAGAAACGCAGTTAATAGATTTTGGCGACAGTAGACCGAGGAGGTGGCAGTAGACCGAGGAGGTGGGCCGATGCTGCCAACTTGTGCGCCGCCACGGGCAGCTGTCCAGCCTGTGCGGCAGATGTCGGCGTTCCGCGCGGCTGGAGCCGGCGTGGCCTGCCGCTGTCCGCTGTCCGCTGTCCGCCGCCGGCCTCGCAGTGCTGCGCGGTACCTCCGTCACGCCGGCTGCACACAACACGCCGGCCGCAACTTGGTCCCGGGGCGCCCCCCGCCACTGCTGCCAACTTCTGCGCCGCGAGACGCCGCGCCGGCGCCATTGTTCCGTGCCGCGCCGCTGCGGCCGCGCCAGTTGGGCAAACTGCGCCCGGGAATGCCGGGCGGACAGTTGCCCGCCGACCGGTCAGTCATTAGCGGCCTTGTGTTGGCCGCCCTGTGATGAACGCCGGGCCTAAACGCGCCGGGTTCAGTAGCAGCGACATCAAACGTTGCTCCATCGCTGTCTGCTTCAGATTTCGGTGTCACACAGTAGCACTTGAGAAATAATATTGTTCGCAAGCTCGCAGGCTCAAACTGGGGTGCACAACCCAATACATTAAGAACCATAGCCCTGTCCCTGTGTTGCTCAACTGCAGAATACGCGTGCCCAGTATGGTACAATCATGCCACGCTAAACAAGTGGATGCGGCTCTAAACGAAACCTGCCGCATTGTCACGGGATGTCTAAGGCCAACGGCAGTTGAAAAACTATACTGCCTGGCTGGTATAGCGCCACCTGGGATGAGAAGGGAAGTCACAGCCAGAATGGGACACGCAAAGGCATAGAAATTATCAACACATCCCCTTTTTGATTAACAGCCAGCCCATAGCAGACTCAAATCAAGGAAAAGCTTTCTGCATGCAACGACGGAGCTCAACAAATTACCACAATTGACCAGGCTGGAGATATGGAGAGCAAAGATCGGGGACCTTGGTGGCTGGATGACCCCACAGGATGCACACCCACCTGGCTATGAGGAGGACTGGATGACGTGGAAGTCCCTCCTCCTCATAGTGACTAAACCTATCTTCAAAGTATAGGCGTAGTTAAGAGTCCTTAGAAAATACTATAGGGGGCGTGCGGACTTACCGACCCATACTGTCCATCCGGGATCTGCAAACACGTCCAAACCAACACTGCTAAGATTCAGAGACGTCTGGGAAGTTCCCTATGACCCAGCTATCTTGCTCTCCCAAAATATCTCTGGTACAACAACAGCTATTGTAAAACAACTTTCAGCGGTATCAATGTAAGGCTGGGGGCTCATGAATGTACATATTTTCAAACATTATGAAACGAAAGAATACTCATCTTCGGGCCAGACTTGTGCTCCGACGTGTAGGCTTTTCTCCTACCTGTTTCGTAGGATGCGCTCTCGACGATGTGGTCCCTTCGCAGCTAGACAATAAACTGCTGGAAGTGCCATTAAAAGTGCTGAAATATATCTTGCTTACAGGTAGGAATTCGTTTAAATGAAATACGGGATACCAATTGTAGGGCCTTTTAAATACAAGTACTTCATCTGTATCGGAGAAATTTCAGGTTCTTTAGTATTAGCAATATTACCAATAATTGTTTCGACTGCAGATATTGTAGGCAACTTTTCTACATTACGAAATGTAGACTACATGAAACGTCTGTTCTAAAGGAAGAGGCACTGATGATGGCCCGTAGTGCCGGCCGCGGTGGCCGAGGGGACTGAAGCGCTCCAGTCACGGTCTGCACGGCCACTACGGTCGGGAGTTCGGATCCCCCCTCGTGCATGGATACTTGTGCCGTCCTTAGTATTAGGTAGTTCATTAGTAGTTTGTAAGTTTAGGCACTGATGACCCCGTAGTTAAGTCCCATAAGCTATACAAACATTTTGAACATGGCCCGTAGCTTTGTATTCGATAATCAATTATTTCGAAAAACTATTATTCTTAATTATCTTTCAACAGTTGCGAATGGCAATTGTTTCATTTTACATGTCTCATTCCATTACGATCTCGTTGATTAAACTGTTCTGAGTATTGGACCACATCGTTAATATATCAAATGTTTCACAGACGTTTCGGCCACTATTGCAATCGGCCTTCTTCTGGGTGTTACGTTTACCGGGCGAAACGTCGGTGAAATATTTGGAATATCAACAATGCGGTCCAATAGCCAGTAGAGATTTATCAACAATGACAACGCCCGCGGAAATATTCGTTTACATTACGATTTCCTTCAAAATTTTGTAATTCGACAACTACTTGTCATGACACAGTCATGCAACTAAAAGATTCTGAAGATGAGCAAAAAGGATTGAAACGTGAAATGTAACAGGAATCATTTGTAAAACTAATGACGACCAATTAAAGAATTTAAAATGTTTCAAATATTATTAAAGTTGTAGATTTCTGTGGGTCGATTAAGTCGACCATAGTAACCAAATCTTTATTCGCAGTTTGCGAAATTCGCTGACTCTAACTGCATTTCTTAAGGTGGTCTATCATTCATGACAAGTGAAAATTTGTGCTGGATTCCGTCTCGAATACATCTCCCCCTTGTCAAATCTAAATTCGGCAGATATGACACTGCAAATAAATAATGATTAAATGTAGTTACCAAATATAACAAAATGGATAAATAAACTTATCTGAGATGTCGTGATAAGAGTCAGATGTTGATATTCATTTGTACCAGATAAAACAATCACATAAGCTGTTTGTATTTCGAAATGATACTTTCTGTGGAATTATATAAATGTACGTACACATTCACTGACTACAGAAGCTCTGACGCAGTCGGGAATATTTCTGAACACTTCTTGTGGCAGTTAGTTATGGACGACAGTATCTGTCCAGTCAGTGACCTAGTGTTATTACTCCTTGCGACAAATGGGTGGGCAGTGACCGTGTTTGTAGTTGACCACTGCGTGTGTTTCCACAGCAACGCATATAGCGGATAGCCGGCCGATTTTGGTCCTCGTCCAATGGCAGTAAGAAGTGACAAATGAGTAGAGAGGGCAAATGTTCAGCTTTAAAAGAATGCTGCCGCGATGGAGTGACCGAGCTGCGCAGTGTACCGCTGCTCGCCGTCGGATGTTCGAGTCCTCCCTCGGGCATAAATGTATTTGTGTCCTTAGCATCACTTACTTTAAGTAGTTTGTTAGCCTAGGGACTGATGAGCAAAGTAGTTAAGTCCCATAGATAAACAAACATCTGAGCTTTAAAAAAAAGCCTTATTATAGGACTACGCGTAAGCTGGTGTGGCCACAAGGATGTCTTATGGAAGATATTTAGGGATTACGCAGCACACTATAACTTAACATACGATTGATATGATATGCTAAATTGTTCCAAAGCCTAATTTAAACAGTCTCAATTTTCGATGTACCCTCACATTTAACGATTATGACATAGAAGTGTAACGCATTTCTGTGTGCTTGTTAAGAGCTAAAAACTGCCTTACCATTACAAAACATCTGTAAGTATGATTTATGTTGTTTCTTTCTTATTTTGTAACTGTGATAAGCTATGAAATTAATAGTGAAGGAAACCAATACTCAACAATGTAAATCCGAAATCACCTCGAATTCAATGTATAATTCAATACGACTTATATAAGAAACCATTTCATATTTAGTCTAAATCATTAAATTATACTTAATTCATCATATAAACACTGACTGCGATATTCATAACAAACGCTTTTACGTATTGTAATGTAGAGCACCTCTTTTAAATCCTTCATTGGCAATATTACCTTCACAACACATACGTATGTATGTTTTGAACTCTCTTTATGTTACAAAGTGAGAGTAGTTATTAAATAATAACACAAACATAACAAATTAAATCGAACTCAACAAAATATACCTTTTGTGTATACCCGTTCATTATGGTATTATGATACTCGTATTTGTGTCCTGTATAGGTCGAAGTTGAACAATCCGCGAATTACGCATAACATGGATGAATGTTTTTTGTGGGAGAAGAAAAAGTAAAATGTGACACATTGCAGTTGCTCTTAAACCTTGATAAACGGTGGATTGAATCAGTAGCGCAAATGATTAAGCTAAATAATATGGTGGATGTACCATTTCATGTTCTGACAACAGGCGCGAAATACTATTGTAATAAGAAGCTAGAAATTATCTCCATTATTTTCTGGGCTTGTATGCTGTCGGAACTGCTGTAATTTTTAAAATGTTGAATGAGGTGTTTAAGGGTAACTTCTAACCGCAGAAGGAGGTTTGGCCGTGTTAAGCTTCATGTAACAATAAAATGACCGAACAACAAAATTTGATCACACCGCAAAAGAAACTATTATGATTATGGGAGTTCGGAAATAATATTTAATAGCTTGCAGATTCTTTTGCAGTGATCACGGTAAGAAGTAACCTGTCAATTTGGCTTTCTGGATTAATAGTCACACGAAATGCAAAAAGAAGTAAGATGGCGTGCAAACCTCATACTATGGCAAAACTTACAAAATATGGCAATTTAACATCTATCGAGATAAAAAGAGTAGAATTATTAACGATAAATGCAAAGCCGTGAAATGGATAACTTGATTATTTAGAGAACAAAGCCTTGAAAAATGTTCAAATGTTTGTAGAGTCTATGGGACTTAACTACGGGGTCATCAGTCCCTGAACTTACAAACTACTTATGAACTACTTACAACTAAGGACGGCACAAATATCCATGCCCGACGGGGGATTCGAACCCCCGACCGTTGTGGCCGTGCAGACCGTGACTGGAGCGCCTCAAACCCCTCGGCCATCGCGGCCGGCCGTCACGATGAACTGCTGCTGGTATCATTTCTCACAGAAATCCAATCACCCTTCACATCTCACACTTTGTGGGATACTCTCTCTCTCTCTCTCTCTCTCTATTGCTGCATACATTTTCAATTCACCTATTGAAGATAAAATTTGGCCAGCACTGACTACTTTTCACGACAGGGAGGTACGCTGATCCTGGTTCCAATCCGCGCCGCAGATTAACGAGATTGGGCTGCCTGCAAGTGGATTTAGGTTGTTTCTCATTGAGATGGGTGTGTGTCCCATACGTCATTGTGTTTCAGAATTACACTACTACGACAACAAACTTCTAGGGGATGTGAGAGATATCTTGAGGAACAAAGTGAGCATAGAAACCCATGCCCGGAAACGTCATCCAATGACGCTACAGAGCATCGGAGTTCTTGGAGGGGATGTCTAGCGGCAGGTGATGGTGCCTGTAACTTGGACTCTCCGTAGCGTCGTTGTGTTTCCGGGCATGGGATTCCATGGTCATTTAGTTCCTCAAGACGCCTAATACATCTCTTTCAAGTTTGTTGGTGTAATTCTGAAACACACTGACGTATGGAACACACAGCCATCTCTGTCTGTGACGTCCATTTACTGGCGGAAATATGGGCAGGATGAAATTTTGTGGGAGATATTTTTTATTGTTGGCAAGTGAGGACTCGCGCTGCGGAACCCGAGTGCGCGAATTTTGATTCACCCTGTATAACACTGACAACAGACAGGCTACACATACTTGCTCCCGGGAGTCGTAATGGGGCGACGGCAGCAATAGCATCCGGTCTCCCCTTACATTAACCACGCCATTAAATAATTAAGCACAACCATATCAAAGAGGCATGATAAAGATGAACAATTCATTATATAAATGACCGATCAACACTTCTACACTGCCGAAGGTGTACCAAATTATGTTTCCCAACTGAGAAAGCTGGCAATGGAGACAGATGACGTAAGAGATGTAGAAATTACCACTTTCTATTAACCTCTTAGATTCTAGCTAAAGTCATCCCAGAAGCTTAGCAGGATGTCGTCTTGTTACGAACTATTGCATGCCATTCTCACATTCGCAGCCTATCTAATTCTGAAATTTTCTTACTGTTTTAGTTGATTCATGGAAATGATGTGAGGTTGTTATTACTAGTATTATTCTCATTTAAAGAGAGCGTTTAAACATGAATTCCTTTACGGTGATTATGTTACCTCTGTTCTCTAAATTTCTTCCTACGCTCACTGTATTGTTCTCTTCGCTCTGTTGTCCAGTTACTTCCTGGTCTCTTCTGCGTTGCGGTGACAAATGTAGGTTCCTTAATAATGTTTCAGAAATATTTTGTACATTTGCATCATTTATTGTTATGTGTGCTTGTCTGAGATCCTCTTCAACTTCCTTTATCCATTTTTTTTGCCCCTGGTAGAGTGGATGTTTTTGAGGATCCACTGTGAGATTCCACTTTCATTCAACCTGTAGATATGGCCGTAGAACTTTTCTTTTCGTTAAAAAAAGTTCTAATGTTTGTAATTCTACGGGACGAAACTACGTTGGACATCAGTCTCTAGCCTTACAAACTACTTAATCTAAGTTAAACTAACCTAAGGACAACACACACATCCATGCCCTATTGTGTACTGGAGTATTCCGACGCGAAAGGCCACGCGGTGCATAAAGTGGCGCTCAGACCACTCGGCCACTCTCACGCGGCTTTTCGTTATTGTATACGTAATAAAATGTTAGTAAAACTAAGATGCCAAACTGCAGAGCTCATCATTACCTGGACTTACAAACTACTTAAACTAACTTATGCTAAAGACTACATATTAAGCACCCACGCCCTAGGTGGGACTGGAACCTCTGCATCACGGCGTCTTAGACCCCGTAGACCGGTTACAAGTGTCTTTGTAATGAATGGCGTGGGGAAATGAAACAAAACTGTTGGTATTGTAAGAATATCAGGAGTTTTGAAATGTATCAAGTGATTCTGTTGAATTATCCTTCCTTTTATGTAAAAGACTGTTAGTGTTTTTCTATGTGGTGTTTCCGTGGTACATGGTGTTTTATTAGAAGTAGGGGCGAATTTTCCCCGGAGCTGGAGGACTGTAGGAGGCAGAGAATCTATATTTAATAAAAGTAATAAAAGTGGGAAAAGTTTTTCTGTCGTTAGTGAACTTTAAAAGTTAAACTTAGAAGCGAACAAAGCGGCGCTGTGTCGAAAGCAGACGTGTTGACGTTAACTGAAGCAGGTCAAGCAAGCTTACAAAGTTAGCGATCAAAGTAGTCCAGTGCTGTGGACATCTGATGACGCAAGTGGGACACTGCAGACGCCCGTACTACGCAACATATAAGTAAGTGCGTTACTAAGGGGAACAAGTGGCTGCAGGGGTACTTTATCGGAAAACAGGAAAGCGGTCACATTTAGCAATAAGTGTGCATATCAGACATGTGAAACCCACAGAGCAATAACCGACGGAGTCAACCCCGCCGTATAAATACTGGAGAAGATGACAGGTTCGACATTCAGTGTATGCAGTACACTCAGTACTTTCTGTGCACTCAGCACAATAGCACGAGCGCCAAGATCAGCACAGTCGGTGTGGGCCGTTCAGTTGTGTACTGAGCTCACAGCCCACAAAGAGTATGACTTTTCGACACCTGACGATAAACAAACGTAATAACTGAACGCAAGCAGTAGTCAGCTGCAGCTGGTGTCAAAACCGCCAAGAACAACGCCCAACACTTTACAATAGCAGTTTGTGCCAGTAGTTTTACAAACATATTAACATTTCTATTATTGGTGAGGAAAGCAAGGTCTCCGGATGAGCTAAACACTTCAGATGGGCCGGCCGCGGTGGCCGAGGGGACTGAGGCGCTTCAGTCACGGTCTGCACGGCCACTACGGTCGGGGGTTCGAATCCCCCCTCGGGCATGGTTATTTGTGCCGTCCTAGTTCGTAAGTAGTTCATAAGTAGTTTGTAAGTTTAGGGACTGATGAACCCCGTAGTTAAGTCCCATAAGCTTAACAAACATTTGAACATTTTGAACGTGCTACAGACGCTAAAATTAACCGACAGAAAGAAGATGATGTAATATGCAAATGATAAGGTTTTCAGAGCATTCACACTAGGTTGGTGCCGGTGGCGACACCTACAACGTGCTGACACGAGGAAAGTTTTCAACCGATTTCTCATACACAAACAGCAACTGACTGGCGTTGCCTGGTGAAAAGTTAATTGTGATGGCTTGTGTTAGGATGAGAAATGCGTACCATCACATTTCCCACTTTGATAAAGGTCGGATTGTAGCCCATGGAGATTGAGGTTCATCGTATCGCGACATTGCTGCTTGCGTTGGTCGCGATCCAGTAACTGTTAGCATATTATGAAATCGGTGGGTTCATGAGGACAATACGGAACGCCGTGCTGGATCCCAACGGCCTCGTATCACTAGCAGATGAGATGATAGCCATCTTCTCCGCACGCGGTGCTGGATCCCAACGGCCTCGTATCACTAGCAGTCAAGTCAAAATGACAGGCATTTTATTCGGATGGCTGTAATGGATCGTGCAGCCACGTCTCGATCCCTGAGTAAACAGATGGGGACGTTTGCAAGACAACAACCACCTGTACGAACAATTCGAAGACGTTTGCAGCAGCATGGACTATCAGCTACAGACCATGTCTGTGGTCACCGTTGACGCTGCATCACAGACAGGGGCGCCTGCGATGGTGTATACGCCAAACCTGGATGCACTAATGGCAAAACGTAATTTTTTCGGATGAATCCAGGTTCTGTTTACAGCATCATGATGATTGCATCGCCGGCCGCGGTGGCCGAGGGGACTGAGGCGCTCTAGTCACGGTCTACACGGCCACTACGGTCGGGGGTTCGAATCCCCCCTCGGGCATGGATATTTGTGCCGTCCTTAGTATAAGCTAGTTCATTAGTAGTTTGTAAGTTTAGGGACTGATGACCCCGTAGTTAAGTCCGAGAAGCTTAACAAACATTTGAACATTTTTTTGATGGTTGCATCCGTGTTTGGCGACATCGCGGTGAACGCACGTTGAAAGCGTGTATTCCTCATCGCCATAATGCCGTATCACCCGGCGTGGTGGTATGGGGTGCCATTGGTTACAAGTCTCGGTCACAAATTGTTCACATTGACGGCACTTTGAACAGAGGCCGTTACATTTCAGATGTGTTACGACCCGTGGCTCTATCCTTCATCCGATCCAAATGTTCAAATGTTTGTATAGCTTATGGGACTTAACTACGGGGTTATCAGTCCTTAAACTTATAAACTACTTATGATCTAGCTTACACTAAGGACGGACCAAATATATATGCCCGAGGGGGGATTCGAACCCCCGACCGTAGTGGCCGTGCAGACCGTGACTGGAGTGCCTCAGTCCCCTCGGCCACCGCGGCCGGCTCATCCGAACCCTGAGAAACCCTAAACTTGAGCAGGATAATGCACGACCGCATGTTGCAGGTCCTGTACGGGCCTTTCTGGATACGAAAAATGTTAGACTGCTGTCCTGGCCAGCACATCCTCCAGATCTCTCACCAATTGAAAACGTCTGGGCAATGGTGGCCGAGCAACTGGCTCGTCACAATACGCCAGTCACTACTCTTGACGAACTGTGGATCGTGGATCTATGCACCAAAATTGCGTGAAAAGGTAAAACATATCAGTTATACTATAACATGTTTGTCCAGTGAATACCCGTTGATCATCTGCATTTTTTCTTGATGTAGCAATTTTAATGGTCAGTGGTGTATTATCTTTTATGATACCAATTTGGATTCCTTTGAATCCTTTTCCCCATGTTCTGATATTTTTTTCGAGAATAACATTAAAGAACAAAGGTGAACATCACCGTGTCGCACTGAAGTTTGGATTTCAAATGGATCAGAGACATAAGCCATTAATATAACATTAGAGACTGTATCAGTAAACGTTTGGTGAATGATAGCTCTTGTCTTTCTACCGATGCTGAATTCTTGTCGAGTAAAATAATAATTATAGCAGTCAAGATCGCATATGATATTTTATTTTACTGTGATGACTGATTTCGATCTACATGGATCATCATCAGTTCATGCCCTTGGTGATGTGCCCATTTCTTGGAGAACAACACTGCTTCTTGAGTGTTGCAGAGCGCCGCTTCGTCTGTGAAGTCGTAGGCCGTTTTAAAGTCTAAAAACGTGAGAACTTTCTATTGTTTCTCATCTGAAGAATCATTTTCAAATTGCAGATCTGTTCCAGGCAGGCTAGTCCCTTGTGGATAACAACCTGGTATTCTCATATTTATGGGTCAGTTTCTCCTTCTATTCATGACAACTTTTGAGAGAATATTATACGTGAAGGGCAGGAGTGAGATAAAATGTTCAAATGTTTGTATAGCTTATGGGTCCCAACTACGGGGTCATCAGTCCATAAACTTACAAACTACTTATGAACTAACTAAGACTAAGGACGGCACAAATATCCATGCCCGAGGGGGGATTCAAACCCCCGACCGTAGTGGCCGTGCAGTCCGTGTCTGGAGCGCCTCAGTCCCCACGGGCACCGCGGCCGGCCCCAGGAGTGAGATACCCCTGTACTTATTTAGTTCAGTTTTGTCCCCTTTTGTTGGTGGGTGAGTGTGCATTTCCATTCAGAAGGGATGTGTTCCCTTTCCGAAACTACTAATATGATTTTGCGGATTTTTCCCTTTAATCTTTTATAACTTAGTATTCCATCTTCTTCTGGGGCTCTAATGTTTTCCAGTGTCATTAGAAGTTCTTCTATTTGCTTGCTGGTTTATGGTTGAGACATCTGGTAGTGAATATCCTCTGCGTGTTGGTCGGAAATGAAACGTTTGTTGAAATAGTCAGCGAGGATTTGGCAGTTATTTTCGTGTTAGTTTCTAGTGAGCGATCTCCTTTTTTTAAAGCAAAACTTGGGTTTCTGGTAACCTGCAAGGTGTTCTTTAAAATCTTATATAAATTCCTTATTGTTTTAAATCTTTGTGGCGCCTGTCTCTTCCTATGGTTGGTTGTGTGAAGAATGAAACGAGATTATGACTTAAATCAATCTGCCTGACTTCTGCTTCCCAATTAATAGGTGACTTACCTGTTAATCTTTTGTTGCTTTGACCGTTGCCAGCATCGAACCTCCCTCTTCTACCAGGGGTTTCTATTATTTGATAAATGAATAAAAATGATAGCAACAGGGGAAGGCTACAGACAAGAGGTCGGACAGTTCATTGTCCTCCATCGGGCATGAATGTATTTGTTGCCCTTAGCAAAAGTTAGTTGTAGTTTGTGAGCCTAGCTACTGACGACCGGAATATATAAGTACCATATATTTACAAACATTTAAATATTTTTCTCATAAGTTTTAATTGCTGGTTTTCATTTGTAGATACTGTGATTTGTGTCAAAACTCTTTTTCGCACGCAAATTGTGTTTCCTGTATTGCAAGGACTTACATCTGGAATTTTTGCAGCATGTCTGTAAATTGTTTACCCCTGCCCAATTTGAGCAGGGAGTTAAAATTGATTGTATCAACGATGTGTTTGTCATTTTCAAATTGCAGATCTGTTCCAGGCAGGCTAGTCCCTTGTGGATAACAACCTGGTATTCTCATATTTATGGGTCAGTTTCTCCTTCTATTCATGACAACTTTTGAGAGAATATTATACGTGAAGGGCAGGAGTGAGATAAAATGTTCAAATGTTTGTATAGCTTATGGGTCCCAACTACGGGGTCATCAGTCCATAAACTTACAAACTACTTATGAACTAACTAAGACTAAGGACGGCACAAATATCCATGCCCGAGGGGGGATTCAAACCCCCGACCGTAGTGGCCGTGCAGTCCGTGTCTGGAGCGCCTCAGTCCCCACGGGCACCGCGGCCGGCCCCATACTAAAATCCGGCCCTTCATACTAAAATCGAGTGGCAGAATTTCCCACTATTTCTTACAGCTTATCCCCGATTTTAACTTCATAGATATTATTGTTACGAAGACCCTAAACTTAGAATTGAGATCTGAATTTACAGAAAAGTAACTGAACCTAACTCAAAGAGAGCTGAACTCACAGAGAGCTAAATTCAGAGAGAGTGAAACATAGAGAGAGCTGAACTTAAAAGGGGAACACGGAGTATGGTACAAAATAATTTTAATGGGTCGCAAGTATGTTGTGGGGGAACTCCTCCCGACCACCAAGCTAAAAGGATTTGTTGAAATGCGCCTTGGTTTCCAAATCGAGATCAAAGTCCAGCGCGTGAAAGCTATACCTGCGGTATGTCAACAGCGGTACGTGAGTCAGCAAGGTTTAATTAGCATGGTGCTCAACTGTCACACAGACGACCCGCGTACATATCCTGCGGGGGATTTTTTTTTTTACACTTGTCCGACTATTGATTGTGTATATTTGTATTCTTTTTTCCCACTTTACCAATTATTATTTCAAAGATAAATTTACATATGATAATTACAGTTAAATTTGGACGATACACTGCGAAAGACTAGCCGCATGGCCGCAGCATAATAATCCGCTGGGACGCGTCAAGTGGGCACACACTGCATTCGACGGCATAACAACAGTGAGGCCGGCTACTGTAAATTCAGGTAGGAATTGCTGCACAAATGTTATAGGTGATAACTGCAGACGGTTTACTGATCTTTCAATCGCCGTAAAAGTATGCTTGGAAATAACGAATAAAATAAAATAATCGTGCGCAATACATAATAAATTTGAGCCATTACCATAAGATTTATCATGACAATTTACTCAAGCAATAACATAAGAGTGGCTATGAAATCATATAATTATGCCCAATCAGTCGTCGGAAAATTGTTAAAAAAGGTAGGCTCCAAGCAGGGTATGAAACTGGGTGGTCTGTAGAACAGTTGAGTGACTTGCTTATTACAATCACCTACCAACGGTGACATAGTACAGGTATAGCTGGACATTGATATCGATTTTCTTGGAAACCAAGATGCATTGGAACTAATCCTTTTAGCTTGGTGGTCTGGAGGAGTTCCCGCACAACATACCTGCGACCCATCAAAATTCATTTGTACCATAATTGGTGTTCTCCTTGTTAGAGAGAGTGAGTAACCCAACTACAGGTACTATTTATACTAATACTCTGGAAAATGATGGTGGTTATGTGTAGTGTTTTGTTTAACTTTCTCTATGCCTTTTTGCAGCTCTGATTAACGAAGACGGTAATTAATTTTCCTTTTAAATGCCCAAAATATACGAATTCTGCCTCGTAAAAATAAAATAAAAATATTTACGAATAACTGAAATGTGGCGATCGTAATGCTACGATCGCGTTGTGGTGTTACAAAGGCCATGGCCTGCCACTGCAGCTTCCAAGTGAGCCTTCGACGGCACCAGTCGTGCCGTGCGCGTCAAAGCTGTGGAGCGAGTGGAAGGGGGTTAGAGGTGTGCGTGCCCGCAGCCCCACTACTAGTAGTCGGTTGGCAGCCGTGCAGAACAGTGTTTTTCAACCTGTGGGAAGCGACTCCCTTGGGGTAGCAAAGTCTTGCTCGTGGAGTCACGCTAGCAATCCTACGTATCATGACGTTCAGATACTATGGCAGAAGTGCTACACGAGGCAGTCATCCGTTGGTGGAAAAATGGCTTTATTCTGACACGCTTCGTGTGTCCCTTAACACTTTCAACACTGCACTATTCCCCGGCATTTGGCTGTGAACTGGTGTGTTTTAGGATGTTTATAAACAGACTGCAAAGTACAGAAATGTGAGATGAATATGGTTTTTGCGTCATTTAAAAGGTAAAAGCATGTGCATTTCTAAAATATGATACAAGTCTAAGTCCTTATGGAGGTATGCAGCCAAAATAATAAGTATAAAATGACGCTAAGAAGACAGTTGGGCTGCGGAAAAGAAGAAAATTTAGGTAGAGGTGGATTCTTTATTTTCCTTATATTTCTAATGCGTTTCGGGCTGGGCCCATGTTTTACTAAACATCTAGTATTACGGAGTCATGCGTCGTGCAAGACACTGTAGATAAATGCAAGTTGTCCAATGACAGCCTGTCTTAAGAAGGTAGCGCTAGGGAGCAGTAGATGGCATACACATGATCATCACGTAATATACACAAAGCAAAAGGCACGCTAAATTTTACATAAATTTATATACGAGGTGTGTTAGAAAAGTAATGAGATTGACAACACTGCGGGAGATCTGACAACGTTGTGTCTACCGGCCGATGCTAAATCTGATTGATGATCCCTTCCACTTCCTCAGTCCGAGTCACAACTCCGTACAGTTAACACATTCGTTTTCACAACGCCATTGGTAAAGTTGTGTTCTCATTGTACGTCACAGAAATGGAGCATCGGAATTTAGAGCAACATTGAGCAATAAAGTTTTGGGTTAAACTTGGTGAATCCGCGAGTGTGACTTTTGAAAAGTTGAAACAGGCCTATGGGGGACATTGCTTATCGAGAGCACAAGTTTTCCGCTGGAACAAAAATTTTTGGAAGGCCGAGAACACGTTGAAGATAAACCTCGCTCAGGGAGACCTTCGACTTCAAAAACTGACGAAAACATTGATCGTGTGAGGGCTCTTGTGTGATCAGACCGTCGTTTAACAATAAGGATGATCAGTGAACAGCTAAATTTAAACACTTTCACCGTGCATCAAATTGTGACAGATGATTTGAACATGCGAAAGTTTTGTGCTAGATTGGTGTTTAAGAATCTCACAACTGAAGGACATTAGAAAAAACGTGTGTGTTGATCTTCTTGAGAGGATTGCTAATGACCAAGAATTCTTCAATTGTGTGATCACTGGTGTTGAATCCTGGATATTTGAGTATGATCCCGAAAAAAAGCGGCAAAGTAAAGAATGGCACACTCCGTCATCTCCTCGGCTGAAGAAATGTCAAATGAGCAAGTCAAAGATCAAGACCATGCTGATTTGTTTTTTTGACAGGAAGGGTATCGTGCACAAAAACTTCGTTCCACCAGGACAAACTGTCAACCGTTTTATAAATGTGTCCTTGAAAATTTGAGGAAAAGAGTAATCCGCGTGAGACCAGAAATTGCAGACAAGTGGATGCTTCACCATGACAATGCTCCGTATCACACGGCCATATGCATCCGTGAATTTTTTACCTCAAAACGCATTACTGTTCTTCCTCAACCCCCCCCCCCCCTATTCACTTGATTTGAGTCCTTGTGACTTTTTCCTCTTCCCGAAATTGAAACATGTCCTAAAAGGAACTCTGGAGAACATTCAAAAGACAGTGACTGACCAGTTAAAAGCCTTACCAATTGAAGACTTCCAGCACTGCTACCAACAGTGGGAACGGCGACTCCGCCGATGTGTAGCTGCCCAAGGGAACTACTTTGAAGGGGATAACATTTTTGTTTGAAAATAATAAAAACTTTGGTTAGTATGAAATCAGTCTCATTACTTTTCTCACACACTTCGTATACCTGTGTAGTTATTTCCATAGACAAACAGTTCATGGAGCCATTGGATGATTACGTGTATGCCATGTGCTTCTTAAGAGAAGCTGTCATTGAACAACTTGAATTTACCTACAGACTGTCTTGTACCACGCATGTCTCTGTATTACTAGATGTTGTATAGTAATACATTGCACATGGGCTTTAATGTCCTAGCTTGTACTGATTTCTATAACCAAAAGTATGTAATGTAAATTTTGGCTGTACCTGTTTACTTTTAAAATATGAGCTTTGTTAAAGCTTAATACACGTAACATCTGTTACATAATTTGTAAATGTTATTGTACAGATTCTATGATGATGGGCCCAGCTCGAAACGCGTAAGAAATATAAGGAAAATAAAGAATCCACCTCTACCTGGATCTTCTTCTTTTCCGCAGCAAACAACGTTTTAACGTCATTTTTACACGTAAAATATGAGTTTATTTTAGAATTTGCAATATATATACAAGTGATGTAGTTTCTACAAAAACCACACTAATGGTGTGAAAAAGAAAACGTTTACGTGCTCTGTCTTTTATATGAAACATTTATTTCTGTAGCTACTTTCACGAAAATTGCACAGGGAGGTCCAAAAGCAAATGAATGCAATTTTTTTTATCAAATGTAATTATTTTTTGTGTGGTAACCCTGGAAGCACTGAGGGACGCAAAGCCCAGATCAGTATATTTCATGTAACTTTACCGCAGACCGTTAGTGCCATTAAAGCTTATTTTAGACTGCCTTTACGTTCCACTGCTGCTATAGTAGTACCAGAATTCCGATTTGTTTCACTCTTGATCTGCCCAATTATGCAGTCATCAAAGAAGTAACTAAAATATTCAAACTCTTCAGAGACGTCTGAAAAATGCGAGACAACGCCGAATACCTCCTGGAAAACAGGCAGGTCTGATCGCCTCTTTCTGACCAGTTCTGCTCCATTTTCTTAGAATCAAAAATGGCTTTATTCTGACACGCTTCGTTTGTCCCTTAACACTTTCAAAGCCGCACTATTCCCCGGCACTTGGCTGTGAACTGGTGTATTATAGGATGTTTATAAACAGACTGAAAAGTACAGAAATTTGAGAGGAATATGGTTTTTGCGTCATTTAAAAGGAAAAGCATGTGCATTTCTAAAATATGATACAAGTCTACGCCCTTCTGGAGGTATGCAGCCAAAATAATAAGTATAAAAATGACGTTAGGTAGACAGTTGGGCTGCGGAAAATAATTCAGGTAGAGATGGATTCTTTATTTTATATTTCTAACGCGTTTTGGGCTGGGCCCGTGTTTTACTAAACATCTAGTATTACAGAGTCATGCGTCGTGCAAGACAGTCTGTAGATAAATGCAAGTTGTCCAATGACAGCTTGTCTTAAGAAGGTAGCGCTAGGGAGCAGCACATGGCATACACGTGATTATCACGTAATATACACAAAGGAAAAGGCACTCTAAATTTAACAGAAATTAATATATACATATATAGTTATTTATGTATAGAAACACTTCATGGAGCCGTTGAATGATTACGTGTATGCCATGTGCTGCCCCCTAGCGCTACCTTCTTAAGCTGTCATTGAACAACTTGCATTTATCTACAGACTGTCTTGTACCACGCATGACTCTGTAATACTAGATGTTGTATACTAATACATTGCACATGGGCTTGTACTGATTTCTATATGTAATATAAATTTTAGCTGTACCTGTTTACGTTTAAAATATGAGCTTTCATAAAGCATGTTACACGTAACATCAGATACATAATTTGTAAATGTTATTGTACAGATTCTGTAATGATGGGCCCAGCCCGTAACGCGTATGAAATATAAGGAAGATAAAGAATCCACCTATACCTGGATTTTCTTCTTTTCCGCAGCCCAACAGCCTTTTTAACGTCATTTCTATACGTAAAATATGAGTTTATTTTAGAATTTGCAATATATACAAGTGATAAAATTTCTACAAAAACCACATTAAGGATGTGAGAACGAAAACTTTTACGAGCTCTGTCTTTTATGTGGAACAATTATTTCTGCATCTACTTTCACGAATATTGCACAGGGAGCCCTAAAAGCAAATAAATGCAACAAAAGTTTTTTTGGAGGTGAAATGTAATATTTTTTGTGTGGTAACCCTGGAAGCAATGAGGGACGCAAAGCCCGAATAAAGTATATTTCGTGTAACTTTACGGCAGACGGTTTGTGCCATTTAAAGCTTATTTTAGACTGCCTTTACGTTCCACTGCTGCTATAGTAGTACCAGAATTCCGATTTGTTTCACTCTTGATCTGCCCAATTATGCAGTCATCAAAGAAGTAACTAAAATATTCAAACTCTTCAGAGACGTCTGAAAAATTCGAGAGAACACCGACTACCTCCTGGAACACCAGCAGCTGTAGTTCTGACCAGTCCTGCTCCCTTTCTTTAGAATCACCCACATGGCCAGAAAGCACAAGTTGTGACTGATAATCTGTAGCCGGCCGCGGTGGCCGAGGAGACTGCGGCGCTTCAGTCACGGTCTGCACGGCCACTACGGTCGGGTGTTCGAATCCCCCCTCGGCATGAATAATTGTGCCGTCCTTAGTATAAGGTAGTTGATAAGTAGTTTGTAAGTCCCATAAGCTTAACAAACATTTGAACATTTGAATTTGATAATTTGTACCACTGTCTGCATAGAAAGAAATTCAAATATCCGAACTAGAAAGTGACAAGTGTAAATGAAGTAATCAACTCTACATACAATAAAAGGCGCGGGACTAAAATAATCACTTTACAAATAATTTAAACGTACACATACTGGAGAGTACGAATACTGTCACTACTTCTGATCCCCATATAAAATATCTATGATTTCGGACTCTGTGAGCTTGTTGCGCGCCATTTATACTTTCGTAAACACCCGCGAAAGAACGACAATTGTCTTCATCCTCACGCTTTTTGCAATCGCCACAGTGTTGAGACAGCCGATAAGCGTCGCCATCTGGTGAACGAGCAATAAACGTCTCTAAGTTCAGATAGATAAAAAGCTCTGCCTTCTGGTGAAAGAACAATTAACTACCTACACATTACGTGAAGAAACTGCTTGAGAGACCCGCTGAACGCGCGTAAGACGGAAGGAATGATCTCACCCGTATGCCATACGGGCGCCGTCCGGTCGAACGCGTCCGTATGACGTACGGGCGCCGTCCTGTAAGTGTTAAAAAGTAGTGATGGACAAGGCAATGTGGGGGCTTTCTATAGAACTACACAAAACTTCTGACCCGAGAGCGTTTCTTGTAGAGAAAATTCTAAAATGTCAAGGTAATCGCGCGTTCGTGAAATGGTACGGATTTTCATCGAAGCACAACAGCTGGGTTAGCGTGGATATATATATATATATATATATATATATATATATATATATATAATATATATATATATGTAATAGAGCATGCAGGTCTCAAACTAGACCGTAGACTGCTACACCTGTTAGGAAACACGTCACATTGGAACTGAACATACATTAATAATGGTGACCCTTCTTGACAAGGCAATGTGTGGAAAACGTAAGTACGGAGCCGAGATATCCTTAAAACGCGCTACGAAGGCCATTCTAAGCAGTAATAATAAGAAGAAAACAACAAATGTAAGAACACATTGTAATCGTGGGGTAGTAGCAGCCGCTACAGAAGTTATGCAAACGAAAGGAGGGAGAGAAAAAAATAGTATTACAGCTCACAGAATTTTGAAAATACCCACTGTTTCTGGTGGTATACTTCCCTTTCTAATTCCACTATTTACAGGGCTATCAGCCACTGGCTCATTGGCAAGAGGCGCAGTGGCGATAACGCCAGCCGTGAAAATCGCAAAAAAAAAAAAAAAAAAAAAAAAAAAGATGCAGATAGACAGTTTCAGGAAGCACGGAGACACAATTGGCCAATGAAGGCTATTGGTATTGGAAAGGGAATGTATTTAAAACGATGCAAAAAAAAGGACTTTCATTAATCGTAGGGGAGAAAAAAAAGTAGCAAAATTGCTTGACAGACCTTTGACGCATATAGATGTAGTTAAACTAGTTAGGAAATTTAAAATCCCGATTATCCACGGCGTATTTATGAGAGATACATTACCCCGTAAAATGTCGTCGGACAAGGAATGTGGAACCGTTTATCTAGACGAATCGAGTGGTCATGGTACGCATTGCATGACCTATGTGAAAAAAAGAGAGTACTATAACGTATTTCGATGGTTTCGGTGATGTAAAAACACCTGATAAATTACAAAATTATGTTACGCATCGCGATGTGTATTAGAATTTTAATCGATTGCAGGATTTCAACACTTACATCGGCAGTCATCTGTGCTTAATGTTTATTGTCAAGCATACGTGGCAGCGGAAGGTGGACAAAGCGGCGTTTTAAACGTGAGGCTACAGCACACAGCTAGCTTGTATCGTCAACGGAGTGCAATCTCCGCAGCACTGACGAGTGATTCACGCACTCTTGCTGTTACGTGTAGAAGCAAGAACAGAAAAAAACAATTCCTCGTTTCGCATAAAATAAACAACCAAAAACGTGGGTGATTTTTCATCCACTATACGTGACATGTTATATACACTGACTCTGAAAAGTCGGAATTCATCCCCTCTAAAAGCAAGCTATTTTCCACCAATCGCCTTATCAGGAAATGACTGGAATATTGCGCTAGTGAATTTGAAAACATACAACAGCATTCCGAACGTCACGGAGACCTATAACAAGGTGCATTTAGGGAATGGTGAAATCATATCAATTTCGACGGGATCCAACCATATTGACGATATTTTTTCAATAATAAAACGTTCAGTAAAAGGCATTGAGTTACGCGCAATCATCAACACATTTAAAGAGGAATTAAAACAGTTGGAACAACACTGATTTTAGTCAAAATGAATATATTGGTCAAATACTTGGTTTCACAGAAAATCAGATTTTGGAACGAAAACGCTGACAATTTTTATGAATCAGATACTGTTGTGAATATTCAACCAGGTAGCACCATATGTGTGGAGTGTAATGTGGTAACAAATTCATATCTCAACAACAGACTCGTACATATAAATTACGAATTTTTCCCAAATGTTCCTGCGGGTCATAAAGTAATAGAGACACCTAGTAATCAAATATATCTCAGTAATTGTCCAGACATTGGACATATTGAATGTGCAATTGTAGATCAGAATAACGTACTGGTCGATTTTCGAGGTGATGAAATTGTCATAAGAATGCATTTGAAGAAGGAAAAAATAAAACTAAATACAATATCAATTCAAAGCCCTGAGTGCGTCATTTGACAGTTAGAAGGGGCAGATCAATGGTGCGTTTTCGAACAGTAAAATTTTTTTTTATAATTAAGCATAAAATATTGAAGATAATGTGTGATTGCACCAGTTCACGGGAGAAGGTCACTGAGTTACGACGAGAGAATTACCTTTTTCTCCTCTCCATTGGCTTAAAACCACGAGATGTCATCAAATCAAGACGTAACAACTCCAGTTCAGATCGAGGACCACGTTATTCGTGAGAAATATTTCTCTTAGAAACCATATGCCTCAAAACGTTTAAGAACAGTGACGAAATAAGAATCCTTATTCAAAATCGTGACACACTATCATGACCATTCAGAAGTTTTCTATACATGAGGGAGAACGTGTAAAAAAAAAAAAAAAAAAAAAAAAAAAAAAAAAAAAAAAAAAAAAAAAAAAAAAAAAAGATGCTACACCCTTCAATTCATCACGCCTTACGCGAAACACATTCGCCTTTATGTTCCTGGAAATTCGCTTCGAATTCAATTGTGTGGAAATCGATAAAACGAGAAACGTCGGCATCACCTCAATGTCTAAGACGCACGCATCAGCAGCGCCCAAAGAGCTCAATAGTTTGAAAAGCTTTTTGTGGTTCTTAGATGATTCAACAAATAACCTATTTAGTATTAAACATAAGGAGAGGCACTGAATAAAAATTTGTGCTGTGGCGGGCATTCGAACCCGGGTCCTCCTACTTACTGGGTAATATTTAAACAATTTACTAAAATTACTTATGAGTTATTTCGAAGATAATAGAAGAATACGAATGAATGCAAAACAGGAATTAAGTCTTATACGAAGTGGGAGCGATATTAATCTCTATCAAAATAAAAGCGAAAGGACACTCACTCACTGACTCACTGACTAAACATGAAATCTTGAAAATTACTTCGTCTATGAAGCTTCGTCTATGAAGATCGTCTATGGTTTTTAGGGGTAAGATGTCAGCTACGAAAGTATTTTGCGATAGGCCGGATAGTTCAAGAGATATGACTTTATAAACAATGAAACGTTCCCCGTCTTGCGGCACTTGATAGTGTGACTTTATCAGTCCACTATTTGAGCGAGAAAAGCACTTAGCCACTTGCAACAAACTTTAAACATAATTTCAAACATTTAGGAAATTTTTTCTCGCTGGCAGCCCCAGAAAAATGATGAAAGGAAAATGGTTTGTCACTTACTACTTTTTCGCCATTCATGCAGTAAAATTACGGCACTTGGTATGACGTTACAATTTATTACTCGTACACTATTCATTGTATTCGTGACAAATCTTACAGTGTACACACATACCACTGAAAGTACTTTCGAATTTTTACCATAGTACGACACGCAGTTCGTGAGATATGGAGACATAAACAATTAAGTATATGAAAAACCGCCTCATCACGCATGACGTTTTGATTTATTACGTCTTTCCTACTAACTCGATTCGCAACGTACTTTACAGACATTTTAGAGATACACTACCGGATGTACATTCGAAATAATATCGTATTACGACATATAGTTTAGTGCTATCACATCAAATACAATGAAATGCATGAAAATGCGCCCTAATAAGCATGAGGTTGTAATTTACTACGTCTTTACTACCAACTCCATTTACAACACATTTCTCAGGCAGTTTCCTAGTATTCAACTCTACGAAGCTGGTAAATAATTTTTTTGTAGGACACATAATTCAGGATATATATATATAAGCGAAAGGTCACTCACTAAACACGAAATCTCTTACAACTTCTGTATCTAAGAAGCTGTAATTTTGCCGATATGTAGTTTATAGATAGAAGACGTCATCTAAGAAATTATTTGCGATAGGACAGAATTAAGAAGCATGACGGAGGATACGTTTCCTACAGACTGACGAAATCCACAGTTTCATTCCGAACTTCACTAAATCTTGCACGTTTGACCTTCATAACGAGAGAAAGATCACCGTCTATCTAAAGTTTTATACGTTGCATAGTCGGGTCATAAAATGAGAACTGCGCGACCTATTTCACAGAATCCTTTTTTTTCTTTCTTTTTTTTCGTTTTCGCTATTCTCAGAACGAATCTGGCGACGACGAGTAGACGTCCTCTTCTAGACAATCCCTGCTTCCGGTGTGAGGCGAATATGCGAACAGTTAAATCAAACAAAGAATACAGTAATTTACGTGTCTGTGAAATTAAAGGAAAATTAGAGTAAAGGTGTCTTAGAAAATCACTGTTGTAAATCCAGTAGGTTTCTTTTTTATAATTTACTTTACTTTAATATAATTTCAATTTTCTGAATAAAGATCTGATGTTTTCCTAAATCACGAACTTGCGAAATGTAACTGCTGCTGAGAAAAATAATCGCTTTGTACATTTTGCCCATCTATTCCCCATTGAGAACAACAAAGTACGTTATTCAATGTGGCCCTGTGTTTGTATTGCAAACAACTTTATACTTTCGTTCAGATGTTTTGCAGACTTGACCTTAAAAGCAACAGGAATGTCACTGTCTGTTCGGTGCATGGTGGTGGGTTCTTAAGTTACGGAATTTGACATAATTCATAGTTTTGCTACAATCTTGTTGAATTTTTGCAAAAAGTTAAATGTTTGTAAATCTATCGGACAAAACTGCTTGGTCATCAGTCCGAAGCTTACAAACTACTTAAACTAAGGTACACTAATCTAAGGACAAACACACATAAAATGCCCCAGGGAGGACTCGAATCTCCGACGGCGAGCAACCGCGCGCTCCGCAGCGAGGTGCCTTAGACCGCTCTGCTACTCCACCACGACGAAGTTTTGCACACATGACTTTTAAACAAAGAGGAAGGTCTTTGGGCACATAAATGTTTGTAAGGTACATGAGAGAGGGTACATTGCAAAAAAATTACCAAGAGAGGGAAAGATGGAAACGAACGGTTGGGAGAGAAAGAGATGGATGCAGGATGAGGAGGGAAGGGGAAGTGTACTAGGAGAGTGTAGACTAAATAAATACCCCGGCAACACTGGGTTTACAGCTAGTTCCTTCATTAGAATAAGCGAAGAACAGCCTAAGATCGTGCTGCATAAACTAGTGTGGAAAGTTCCCCATATAAGTGTATCTTATGAAGAACGCCTGAAATTATTACGAGTGTTAAACACTTCTATAATTTTACCATTAAGCTTTCGCTCATGGGATCTACATGAGTTTCCTCCCACCGTCGTCACGTTATAGCTGGAAAATTAAAACATCTGTACAGACAGAGACGCCTAGACTCACTATCTTGGCTCAGAAGACATATCTAAAAGAAATATACAGAATGATTCCAGAGTATTGGCTCATTTCAACCTAATCAAAGTGCAAGTATTGTTAAATTCTGAATATTATCCGTAGGACGACCTACAACTGGACTGGAGGAGTAACAATACTTCTATACGATATGTATTCCCGTTTCCGTTCAGCTTATTACGACAACGACAGTGATGAATTGGACTGTATGTTGAGCTCGCAAAAGTTTATTGATCATGCTCCCATCGCTTTGATAAATTGTGCTCACTAGAATGAAAGTATGAAACTGGGCCCTGTAGAGATACGAAATGAATTTGAGGCAGTTCATATGATACCAATTTTTACAGTGGCCCACGCATTGTAAAAAAGGTATTTTTATCATTATTATTACCATCCAAAGTTCTACTTAGAGTTTGGTGCCCATCACTGGATGTTTTTTTCCTTTCGCCACTGAGAGACTGAGAATCGGTTCGATAATTTTTGTTAATTTCGCGGTTCCACGTTGAAAACAGACGCGATGGCCGGCGACCTGTCGTCATATTAATTCAAAGCTTGAATTCCTATGCTCTATATCATTAACCACAATGTAAATTTTGTTACGAGTGATCAGAATCTAACTCGTCGCACTCAAGTTCCGCTAGCCGTTTCCACATCAATGGCATTCGTCTGCGGTAATGCCATTGGGCACACGACTTAATATGAATTTATGATGTCATCTCTGAGCTCAGAAAACACAGCGTACAGTGTCATTGCGCGCTGAGCCTGTGATGACTCCATTGCACACAAAGCATAATCATAATTTCTGATGTCACCACTGGTCTTAGGTCTGGGAGAATAGCTACATGACTGCAAATGGTTGGGAGGGTTTAGCGTCTTTGGTTCCCAGCAGTATGCATTCTCGGACGCGCTATTCGATGGAAATGAGAACAGCTGCATTGTCGTTGGTTTTCATATGTCTGGCTGCATTCTGGGAAATAATATGCTCTTTGCAGCACTGTCAGTTCTACACTGTGGTTTCTGATGTATGACTGCATTCCAGCAAATAACGCGCCCTTTGCTACATTTCTCAATCCCCAATTGATATAAATGCAGCCCACTGCTTGTGCGTCGCCTCGTCGAGTGATATCTTGAGAGGCAAAATGAAGCGCCACCAGTCTTGAACTTTGATCGACGCTATTAAATACCCTTGTAATGATGATGTGGAAATAACACCCAACATCACTGATGAGGAGGAGATGGAATTTATCTGAGGTGAAGGTAAGGTTTTATTATTTTCTTTTTTTTATGCATGATATTGACAGGAAGTGCAAAATGGCTAAGCAGGAGTGGCTAGAAGCCAAATGCAAATCTGTAGAAGAATGTATAAGAAGGGAAAAGTAGATACCGCCTACAGGAAAATAAAAGAGACATTTGGGGACAAGAAAAGCAACTCTACGAATATCAAGAACTCAGATGGGAAACGAGTTTTCAGCAAATAAGGGAAAGCTGAAAGGTAGAAAGAGTACATAGAGCAGCTCTACAAAGGAAATGAACTTAGAGACGATGTTGTAGGAAGGGAAGAGGAAGTAGATCAAGATGAAATAGGAGATACTATACTGAGAGATGAATTTGAGAGAGCCCTGAAAGACCTAGGTCGGAACAAGGCCCCAGGAGTAGATGACATACCCTCAGAGCTACTAAAGTCTCTGGGAGAGCCAACCATAACAAAGCTATTTGAACTAGTGTGTAGAATGTATGAGACAGGCGAAATACCCTCAGACTTTAAGAAAAATGTAATAATCAACATTCCAAAGAAAGCAGCCGCAGACAGGTGTGAAAGTTACAGAACCATCAGTTTGATAAGTCATGGTTGAAAAATTTTAACACGAATTATCTAAAGGAGAATGGAAAAACTTGTAGAAGCTGACCTTGGGGAAGATCAGTTTGGATTCAGGAGGAACGTAGGAACCCGGGAGGCAATTCTCACTTTACGTCTTATCTTAGAAGATAGCTTTTGTTGATTTGCAGAAAGCTTTTGACAATGTTGACTGGAATACACTCTTTTAAATTCTGATGTCAGCAGGGGTAAAATAAAGGGAAAGGAGAGTTATTTACAACTTGTACAAAAGTCGGACCGCAGTTATTAGTCTCTAAGGGCATGAAAGGGAAGCATCAGTTGGGAAGGGAGTAAGACAGGGTTGTAGCCTTTCTCCAATGTTGTTCAATTTGTACATTGAGCAAGCTATAAAGGAAAGCAAGGAGAAATTTGGTGAAGGAATTAAAGTTCAGGGGGAAGAATTAAAAACATTGCGTTTTGCCGACGATATAGTAATTCTGTCAGATACAGCAAAGGACCTGGAAGAGCAATTGAACGGAATTGACAGTGTGCTGAAAGGTGCTTACAAGATGAACATTAACAAGAGCAAAACTAGGGTAATGGAGTGCAGCCTAAGAAAATCGGGTGATGCTGAAGGAATTAGATGCAATGAAGGAGGTAGACGAGTTTTGTTACATGGGCAGTAAAATAACAAATGATGGTCGCAGTACAGAGGATATAAAATGCAGAATGGCAATGGGAAGAAAAGCATTTTTGAAAAAGAGAAATTTGCTAACATCTAATACTAATTTAAGTGTAAGGAAATCATTTCTGAAGGCATTTGTGTGGAGTGTTACTTTGTATGGGAGTGAAACATGGACGATAAGCTGTGAGTACAGGAAGAGGATTCCACACAATTACACAAGGAGGGACATCCTTTAAGACCCCTTGTACCAGCTTATACTGCACCAAGCTACAAAATTGCCAAGGAATTACACTTCTGCATCAGAACCAAAACAAAATTCTAATCTAAGTTTGGAATAATAAATTCAGAGGACCTTGTTAACAAAATTAAAGATATGCCTATCCCACACAGTGCAAAACTTGTATCCTTTGATGTTAGCAGCCTTTTCACAAACATATCAATCAAAAAATATCTTGATGTTATGACTGACCTACTTTACAGGGCAGGTGTCAATCCTGTACAAGAGGATGACATAAAACTTGCTATTCAAACATGCCTACAGCAAAACTACTTCCAGTTCCAAGGTACTGTATACAAGCAGATTGATGGATTATCAATGGGATCCCCCCTCAGCTCCCTATTAGCTGAAATCTTTATGGACCACTTTGAAAAACATTTTCTACATAATGAACCCCTCAGTGATAAAGTTAAATATTGGTACAGATATGTGGACGATGTACTGTGCTTGTGGACTGGCACCAATAGACAACTCAACACTTTCCTTGAACATCTCAACTCTAATCACCAAAAGATACATTTCACTATGGAGCTTGGTGAAAAATCCATCAATTTCTTGGACCTAAACATAGATATTACCACAAACACACACATTTTCAAAATTTACAGAAAACCCACACACTGTAATACCATCTTGTTCACAACATCCAATAGCACACAAACATGCTGCCTTCCACTCCATGGTACATCGCCTGACATCCATACCACTATCAAAACAAGATTTTCAAACAGAAGTAAGTACCATTAAATATATTGCATGCAACAATGGTTATAGACCTCAACTAATAGATAACATTTTAGAAAGAAAACAAAGAAAGAAAATCCTACCCCTCCTCTATTCCCCCACTTCAGAAATAGTTATTACTAAGACCAACTGGTGTACTACACCATATTTAGGAAAATTATGTACCAAAATTGCCAGAATTCTCAAATCAAGTAAATACAGGACATCATTTTATGTAAGAGGCACTGTAGCTAACATCCTATTTAACATCAAAGGCACAAGGGATGCATTAAGTAACAGTGGGGTTTATAAAATAACATGCAATGACTGCAGCAAACTGTATATAGGTCAGACAGGCAGGGAAATTCAAATGAGTCTGAGTGAACATGAACGTAGCTGGAGATTACAGAAAACAGACTCCACCTTTGCTGATCATGTTCTGAACAAATGTGACAGTCAACTGCTCGCTCATATAAGGCATCATTCTCCTTTATGTTTGTCATGGGAATATTGTTGCTATATAAACCGTCAACTACGCGTGCAAGTTTTTCGAGCTCAGAGAGCAACCAACTCGCAGGAGTATCCCTGATGATTGATTAAAATTTATTTATGCTGAAGTCATATGAGCACACAGCCTGTTACACTGTTGCAAATGGTACATTTCGTTACACATTTGTAGACTGTTAATTGATCAGAAAGCGGAAACTCCTCTTAGGTACCATTGCCACCTAATGGTCAGGTTCCGCTGTGCTGCTCATAATACATGTAATTTGCAGTATCAACTCTAACAATTTGAGTAGATATGATGCTCACTTTCTTGTTGAGCACTTGGGTGATTTTGGCTTGTAGAAGGAAAAAGTGGATATCTCTTTTTTTTCCAAGCGAATCACTCCACAATTAACATTTTGCTTTCTAGACTCATTGCGATTCGTACAGGCACCTCTTGAAAAACTTGCTAAGATTGCATCGGCTGGATATGGATATCATTCGAGCAGCATATCCTTATAAGGCAAAGTTTCAGCTTGTAACAAAGGAGTGTCTTTCCTTACGAGTACATAGATTTGATGGAGAGACTGCGAGCTCATGTTGCCCAACATGTCTGCATTTACTAGTAAACTTACAGGCACTGCCATAACGAACGCAGGTATGAGCACGTGGTTAATGTTTGGTAGGAAATCAACTTCTCTGTTTTAGGGGAATATGCTAAAGTGTATATGGATACTGACATATGCCTGCTTGCAGACGTATTTGAATAATTCTCGAGTGTATGCATGGACACATACACTCTGGATCCTACCTTTTATAACAACGCTCTGGTGCTTTCATGAGATGCAGCGTTGAAAAGAATGCATATCAACCTCGAATTGTTGAACAATGTTATTATGCTGTTGCTTTCCGAAGGCAGGATTCGCGGGGGACTTTTTCCAGTATGTGTATATGTATGCCAAGGCAAATAACCTGTGAAAGACTGAGGCAAGGTACTGACCATCTGACGATTTCAGCTGCATCCTCTACCCTGATATGAACAATTTATACGGACATGCCATGCAGCATTCTCTACCAAGTGGCGTGTTCCAGTGGCTGTCCGAAAAGCAGATTGTCAGATTTAAAAGTGATGCTAAGTTTTTCACTGCTGATCTTCTCGTGGGATACGTCCTAGAGATAGAGTTGGCAAATACCATTGATTTACATGATGCACACAGTGACCTGCCACTCTGTTGGGAACACATAGTCCCACGAAAAGGTTCTGTCCCTAAGATGACGAAAACGTTGTGGGATAAACAGAGATACGTTTTAAACTACCGAAACCTCTTGCAATATCTCGGCTTGAAACTTATCAAAATTCAGCGTGGGATCGCCTTCAGGCAGCGACCATGGCTGAAGGATTATGTTGATTTAAATACTGAAAAGAGGACACAAGCAACCTCTGAATTTGACAAAGGTTTATATAAATTGATGAATAATTCAATTTTTGGAAAAACTATGGAATGTGTTAGAAACCACCATGAAATTGATTTGCTTTATAAATGGGATGGGCCTTATGGTGCACGAAATTATAAATCAAATTTCAAGCATGCCACAATATTTAATGCAGGAGAGGTTGCTGTGGAAATGACTAGGGTTGTAGTGGAGTTTAGGAAGCCAATCTACATCGGTACATGTGGTATGGACCTTTCCAAACTCCATATGTACCGCTTCCACTATGAGTTTACAAAACCGAACTTTGCGGACCCTAAAAAACTGCTTTATATGGATATGGATGGTTTCATTCGTTCTGTGAAACGCCGTGATCCATAGTCCTCTCTATATACAGAGCAATACACACACACACACACACACACACACACACACACACACATATATATATATATATATATGTATATATATATATATATATATATATATATATATATATATATATATATAGATATATTCCAGTAGTCTCTTATATAGACAATAGTATGATGAACCCCTATACAGATAAAAAGAAGAATTATGTGGTGAAAGTGAACTTTTTTAATGAATATTCTGCCAATCTCCTTGTTTCTTTTTTAAATGTATGTATACTACAATTATAGTAATACATGTATTCTTCTTTTCTTAGTGAAAAAAAAAAGAAAACTTGTTGATAAGGTTAAAAACATGTATTACATGTATATTATTTAGTATTGCAGTCTGATAATGACTTGTATAGAAATGTATGATGACCCAGTCTACTTATTTTATATGTGCTCTAGTGTCAATAGGTTCACTAGTCTCATAATGTCTTGTAATTAGGTAGGCTCATGAGGAGACTAGAAAAATGTTATTACTTGTTTTTTTTTCATATAGAGGAAAGTATGTACTATACATATCAGTTTTCATCACTTAAAGTGAAAAGGATTATTCATAGTGAAGAGAAAGCAAGATGTAAATAATATCTTTTTTAAACAATAATCTGCGTGACTCTTTGTTTTCTTTTAAATGTGTATACATTAGAATTGTAAAAAGGAATGTGATGTAAAACTGTCTGTGTAGGTCAAAAAATGTAGTGTTAATTTAAAAGATTATACCTTATATATATATATATATATATATATATATATATATATATATATATATATATATATATATATTGCTTATACATACATGGGACAGTAGCATTTTTTGTGAATAATAATATATTTTGTTAATAAAGATTATGATTTATCTTAAATTATTTTGCCATTGTTGTTCTTTGTACTCCCTACTGCTTTCTTTGATTTCATTATTGTTGTTATATCAGGGTATAGACAGAAAATAAGACAGTTCTTTTTAAATTGAATTTTTATTTGATCTACATAATACAAACACATTCTGGTTTTTTTATTTATTTATTTACAGCATTGAGGACATAATTCATTTCTGTACACTTGAATTCAGCTTGATTTCTATTCAGTGCAATAGGTGCATTCACAAACATAGAGATTTCTATTGCATATTTTCATGTAGGGTGAATACACGAAATTATACACTGCTCTAGTTGCTTACAGATGCATTGTACTGAGATAAATGTGAAATGAATTCATAGTATTCAGCCCTAATATAAGGTTTCCATTGGCTTAGTCTGTCATCAGCAATTATTAAAACATCTACAAGTCATTTACTTTCTCCACACTATAACGTCGCCTTATATACAGCTCATCCATAAACGTTTAATTCAAGCACTGCATGACCATACATGTCGATAATTGTTGCCTCACCCTTTAATGAAACAATGTTAACAGGAGTGCTTGTTGGATTGTACTCACTTGTCATATCTCTCTATATGTACTCCATCTTCGAACCACACAAATAGACCCATTCAGGCCACACCTCTACGATCGTCTTCATAAGGTAGTTGCACGATACTAGCGTCGACATTGTGCACGCTCCGGTGACTGATCCGACGTGCAGATGTTTCTGACTACGTGATAGTGTATCGTATACATAGTCAAGAATGTGTCAATAAAATTTCACTTGGTTGGGTTGACGAATTAATGTTCTTTTTCATTTTCCAGGAATGTGTTTGTTGGCACAAAATAAACATCTTGCAATTCACAAGGAAAATGGTTAACAAATTTACTTATTACGAAATGTACAAGCTTTCCTCTGTCTAATAAACCCATACTCAAATGAGCTTTCCTTGATTCATTACACACCGCCAAGATTGTCGTTAGTTTGAGGCGGCTATAATGCGTTTCCCGGGCGACCCTCACTCAGGGTTCTGCTCGGAGAGGAACTAGTTGCGGGATAACGTGATCGCGCAGGTCTTTACCTGAAAGAGGGACGAGTGGGGAAGCGGCGACCCGCGCAAACTGCGCCAGACACTGGCCGAGTCTGCGCGCCTAATTAGCACTCGAGTGGCAAGTTGGCCGGCCGCGTAAACTATTTAGCGAGTTCTTGGCCGCATCAGGCGCGCGGACCTCGTTACCCCGCACTAATCTACGGGGCGCGCTGCGGAGCGCTGCCGGGCATTGAAGCCGCCCCTAATGCATCCGGTGCCACGCCCCCACTGATAGTGCGCTACCTGGCCACCGAGCGCGCGAGCGTCACTCGCGAGGGAAGCTGCAACTACACCTTTATCCGTACACCGCAAGCCACCTCACGGTGTTTGGCTGAGGATACTTCGTGCACACCATCACTTACTCCACCTATTCCACTCGCGCCGGCCGTGGCCGGTGGCCGAGGGGACTGAGGCGCGTCAGTCATGGTCTGCACGGCCACTACGGTCGGGGGTTCGAATCCCCCCTCGGGCGTGGATATTTGTGCCGTTCTTACTGTTAGCTGGTTCATAAGTAGTTTGTAAGTATAGAGACAGATGTCCCCGTAGTTAAGTCCCATAAGCTATACAAACATTTGAACATTTGATATTCCACTCGCGAACGAAAAAAGGGACTTAACTACCGCGGTTATCAGTCCCTAGGCTCGCAAACTACTTAACCCTCTACAGGCCACGTGCAGTCTCTGTGACCGATGCAGGTTTCTTTCGGTTCATTCCAGTTCAAACTGCAGCTCAGCGGCCTCGACCCTCCCCCCCCCCCCCTACCTCCCTAATTCTGTCTGTTTTTGTTGCCAGTCCAATTGCTGCGGTTCTGGGCATTGTTGTTGTTGTGGTCTTCAGTCTGGAGACTGGTTTGATGCAGCTCTTCACAATAATCTATCCTGAGCAAGCCTCTTAACCTCCACATAAGAACGGCAACCTACATCTGTCTGAATCTGCTTACTGTATCCATCTCTTGGTCTTACTCTGCGATTTTTATCCCACACACTTCCCTCCAACGCTAAAGTCACAATTCATTGATGTCTAAGAATGTGTCCTACCAATCTATCACTTCTTTTAGTCAAGGTATGCCAGAAATTTCTTTTCGCCCCAATTCTGTTCAGTACCACGTCATTAGTTACGAGATCCACCCACCTAATCTTCAGCAGTCTTCTGTAGCACCGCATTTCAAAAGCCTCAATCCTCTTCCTGTCCGCACTGTTTATCGTCCATGTTTCACTCCCATACAACACTCCATACAAATGCCTTCAGAAAGGACTTCCTTAGGCTTAAATCAATATTCAATGTTAACAAATTTCTCTTTTTCAAGAACGCTTTTCTACCCATTGCAATTCTGCATTTTATGTCCTCTGTACTGCGACCATCATTTGTTATTTTACTTATCAAGTAACAAAACTCATCTCCCTCCTTTATTGTTTCGTTACCTAATCTAATTCCTTAAGCATCACTTGATTATCTTAGACTGCACTCCATTACCCTAGTTTTGCTCTTGTTAATGTTCAACTTATATGCACCTTTCCGCACACTGTCCATTCCGTTCAATTGCTCTTTCAGGTCCTTTGCTGTATCTGACAGAATTACTACGTCGTCGGCAAAACGCAATGTTTACAGTTCTTCTTTCTTCTCCAAATGTCTCCTTGCTTGCTCAATGTACAAATTTAATAATATTGGAGAAAGACTACAAGCCTGTCTTACTCCCTTTCCAACCACTGCATCCCTTTCATGCCCTTCAACTCTGACAACCGCTGTCTGGTTTTTGTACAAGATGTAAATAACCTTATGCTCCCTATATTTTATTCCTGCTTGCTTCAGAACTTGAAAGAGTTTATTCCAATCAACATTGTCAAAAGCCTTCTCCATATCTGGGCATATCATTGTTCAGTTTTTTTCTGCTCCGTTTTGGGTCACTGTGACCGCACCTGGCCTGTTGTGTGCTTAGTTTTAATTTCATCCAAAAAGATATGAATGTGAATAATTGTGACCAGATCAGAAAGTGGCTGGAAGAAGACTCGATTTCTGAAGATGGGAGTGATCCTGATGATGTCTGGACTGATACTGATGTGTCTGATACTCCAGAGAATCACGAACTTCAACAATCTCATGATTCAGAATGTGAACAACAGGCAGGTTCAGATTCAACTTCAGATGAGGAAGACACTAGAAGAAACTTCAAGGGAAGGACAGATGAAGTCTAAGAGGTAAAACTTATTGTAGTAATTTTTGTTTTGTTATGTTTTGTTTTGTTTTGCATGGCTGTCGGCGTACAACTCGTGCTAGAAGAGAGTTGCACAACATAGTCTCCGAAACACGCGGTATTCGTCGTGAATAAAGAAACCAAGAAAATGGTGAATCGAGAGCAGAACTTATTTGGAATCTTTTATTTCAGGAAAACTTGCTAAACAAAATCATCGCATCTACAAATCATCATTTAGAAAGATATAAATGCAAGTATCAAGACAAAAATAATTGTTACGATGTAGATGTTGCAGAGTTGAGAGCATTGTTTGGTATGCTATATTACTCTGCAATTTTCAAAGAAAATTATGAAGACTTCTCGAACTGGTACAGCTCCGATGGAACTGGTAGAGACATGTACAGGTCAATTATTTCTAAAAATAGACTGAATACCTTGTTGCTAGCCCTACACTTCGACGACCACACAACACGAGAAGAAAGCCGCAAAACAGACCCTTTTGATGCTTTTATTCAGCGTGGGTTGACGAAATGTTAGTAGCATTTCGTGGCCGTTGCAAATTCAAAATATTTATGCCAAAGAAACCAGCCAAGTATGGTGTAAAAATTTTATGACTCGCAGATGCTGAAACAGAAAACTTACATAATGCTTACATATACGTTGGAAAAGACTCAGACGCAAATTATTTGCCAGAAGATAATAAAATATTCAAGAAACCATGTCAGGCCGTTTGAAACTTGCTGAACATATCATCGGGAGTAACAGAAACATGACAACCGACAGTTGGTTCACGTCAATAGAAATAGTACAGGAACTTCAAAGAAAAGGTCTAATATACTTAGGAACAATAAAGAAAAATCAAAAAGAAATACCCGCAGCAATCAAAGCGTTAACTAGTCTACACTTTTTTATTTCATGACTCTATTTTGTATAAAATACACTTCAATTAGGAAATTCTTAAAAACTGTTCCAAAGAAAATTTTTAACTTATTCAAAAACATCTTGATTACAGATGTATAGTGCAACTGATTTGCGAGTAATTCCTTCTGTTTGTTTTTGGTTTAGTATAATATAAAAAAAATATTCTCAAGTTATCTTTTGTTTTCATTTTTTATTCACAGCGCTTTCAAGAAGCATTGACACATTTGTACGCATCGAAATGATGTTTAAAGTAGTAATAAATTAGCACGGTCACCATGACCGCACATGGCCTTTTATGTTACAAATAATGAGCCGGCCTGCAGAGGGTTAAAGTAACTTATTCTTGAGGGAGGATGAACCTCCGATGGCACCAACCGCTCTCTCAGCGGCGTCTTAGGGAACTCGGTCACGTCGCCGCGCCACTCGCATGCGGTTCGTGGAAAAAAAGAACTCTATTCGCGCTAATTTCTTCTTTGTCGACACACGAAAGTGCACGAAATATATCGATTGTCTCTCTGAGAAACGCTAGCTCTCAGAATTTTGACAGAAGTCCGTACCGCCTTACAGAACATCTCGCTTGCAGTGTCTGCCACTGGAAACTACACAATGTGTATTCTTTCAATGAAACTCAGTCTGGTATATCTCTTACCCACGTTCTATTTAAATCGCTCTTTATTTCTGCCACTAGATATTTCATGCAACTGTGTCCAGTCTTTAACCTGCTATTGCGTAATTATGAGGAATGTTCAAATGGTATGCAACGTCGTAACAACCAAGCCAGTTGAAATTTTATTATGGCGCTTGAGGATAATGTAGTGCGACATCTAGGGATGCAAATGTAGTGTTAGTCCCCCCTCTCCCTTCAATATTCAAGACTATCGCTTAGGAGATAAGCTCATGCTCATAGTCTTTTACAGAGTCCGATGTACGATACTCATAGAATTCCTTGTCCACGAAACTATTACCAGTGATGTGTATTGTGAGACACTCCCTAGCTTACGCACACGTACGTACACTTGTCTCTAAGATCACACTAAGTGTATTGTCCACGTTCTGGACGGAGCAGCTTGAGCATTCACCCTGCAGCTTGGAAATGTCTGCCTGTGACTTACATCTGTTTGAAACGCTAAAAAACATCTCAAAAGGAACCGCTTCTAGTCGGACCACGAATTGCAGTAGACGACTGGTTCTTGCTACATCCTCAGGAATTCTGGCATCACGAAATCCTAGTTAAACAGTGGGATAGTTGTGCTCAGGCCTCTGCTTATTACTTTTGAATAAATACGTCAACCATACACTCAGTGTAGACTTGTACCTTTTCATTTGAACATCCATCGTGGATAATAAAGGACACTTCTTTCTACGTTTAAGCAGAACTTTATATTGTTTGTGTCAAGTGTCAATTACCATCTCCTGTACCTTGCATCGATACGGCAAAGATCCCCCACCTTTTCGATCCCATATTCCAATCCAGAGACTTCTCTTTGTACTATAGTATCATGCACAAAAAGCCGTAATGGACGTATAAAGTGATCAGCGAGGTCATTTATGTATATGTTGCAGCCAAAGCGCGAGGAGCGGCCGGATCACGAACTGGTCGGTCATTTCGCACTACTTCAAAGGATCGACGCAAAACCCGACTTTGGCCAGCCAGTTCGTGACTTGGCAGCAGGTTCCTGGCCATAACGCGATGTGACTCCACATATGTCGGGGAGTCCCTGTCAAAATCACACAGTGAGGCGTCATGTGGCATCAACCTACGATAGGCAGCATACGTCTCACTATCAGTATTAATTTTACTCTTCACGTGGTAGCTGCTGCTTTTCGGAGAAGGTCCTGCCTCTGCGCCTTGTTTTTCTTCCTGACAAATAGGATTAACGGCGATATTTGATATGAAAAGCAGGTTCCTGGACACTTTGAGCACGCTGCTGCAAGAAAAAGCTAATATTTTTATAGAGGACATTAAATAAGCCAAAGAAAAGCAGATAAAAGATAATGTTGACTATCGTCGAATAAGAAATTACGACGTTTTTGAAGATGACGGAAAGAAAAAACTTATTTAACCAGTGACAGGAGAGAAAAGTGCTGTTTTGCACTATGTCCTCAAAGAAGAACTGTTTGAAATACTGCACGATACTCTCTTGAAAGTAGGACATGGAGGTCCCTCATTTATGGAAAACAACCTGCTCTTTAAGTAAAGAAGTCTTTCTTTATTCAAACTAAATTATCTAATCTAAATAAAGGTTCAGTTTCTAGACCTCTAATATTTAAAGAAAGTAATTCAAGATCTAGACACAACTGATAGATATTCAAAGTAGTCCTGACGGGGAGTAAAAGAGCTAAACTATCAAAATCACTTAACTAAATTTATACTATTGCGACCCCTGAAAAGCAAAGGAGAAGAAGAAATAGCTTACAATTTGCTTGACATCTTTACCACTATCGGTGCTGCAAGTGTGCTACAATCAGATAATGGTGGAGAATTTTCGAACCACGTTGTAAACGAGCTGAATACCATGTGGCCTGAACTGAAAGTGGTACATGGAAAACCCAGAAATTACCAAAGCCAAGGTTTTATCGAACGGGCCAATCAAGAAGTACAGAATATGCTACGGACATGGATTCAAACAAATAACTCGCCGCTTTTGGGTGAGAGTCTTTGATTCATTCAACTCAGAAGAAACCGTTCTTTTCATCGTGGCATTCAGCAATTCCCATACGAGGAAATGTTTGGCTGTAAAACAACACTGTGCTGTGTACTTCACATCTGCCTAAATAAGTTGTTGATCACATAATGATAGAAGAAAACCTTCAGAAATTTGAAAGAGAAAGTGGATGATCCTATAAATGTAAGGATTACTCCAAACAATGACACTAACGCCGTGGAGATCGAAGCACCGGAAAGTCAAAACCAGTTACCTAACAATAATAACTGTGTGGTTTGTGCAGAAGAGTGTAGTACAGCACATTGTTGTATATTCTGCGGTAAACATGTGCATGCAATATGTACAAGAAGTACTGAAGCAGAGGAAGAACATGGAGGAGAAATTATTTGCAATTTTTTTTATAATCGACAAGAAATTAGGAAAAAGAGGGCTAGAGATCATCACAATTTGCAAGCTCAAGGTGCTAACGTGCTAAAAAACTCAGGCGCAGAGTTCCAAACTGCAGACGTTGGAGGCAATATTCGCATACCACATGTTGACAGAGGTCGCGGAGATACCAGAAGCGTTCTTACCGTTGTGATAAACGTCGAAGGCTCTTTCTAGCAGCTGGTAACAGAGCATGGTGTACTGAAAAATATTATACTACAGAAACCAGTTATCTGTTGTGCCCGAGAAATTGCTCACATTGGAATCCGTGGCCAAATAAGTGAAATCATTATGAACCGTACCTTCCTTACAGTCACTGACAAGTGACGAAGGGTACAATCGATGCAATTGCTCTCATAAATGCGCCACAAATTGCTGCAAATGGAAAAATATAAACTCTAGTGTAATTCCGCCATAAAAGCTTAACTTCTTGTAATAAGTGAATACCGGTTGTATTACAAATATTCATACGGCGAACGGATTGTCTACTTCTTATAACTGATAATTGATAAATGAAATGCATACAGCTTCAGAGATTTTAATCCCAACTTCATTATCCAATTATGGCCGATTTTTCTACGTCACTTCGCGAACTGGCCGGCCAACAAGCTTCGGGCAGTGAAGCTCTCTACGGCCGCATGGAAGCCCTCACTGCGGTCGTCTCGTAGGGAATCGGTTGATCTCTGTCGCCTACGAATCGGCCATACATGGCTGACGCATGGCCACCTTCTTCGGCGGGAGGACGCACCACAGTGTGACTGTGGCGCCCCCTTGACAGTGGTCCACGTTCTGGTGGATTGTCCACTTTTTATTGCCCTGCGACAATCTTTTAATATGCCAGTTGCGCTTTCTTTTATGCTAGGAGACGTAGTTGCTATGGTTGATCGTGTTTTAGATTTTATTCGCGCAGCTGGTTTTTATCATGTGATTTAATGGTGGTGTGTTTTCCTCTTCGTTTTTACTTGTATCCTTCCCCCGTATTTACTAATGATTTTTACTCTTTGACTTGTTAATGCGTTTCCTTAGGAACATCTAACACACTGTTTTATCTCTCAGAACGGAAGAAGGGACTGATAACCGTTGCTGTTTAGTCCCTTCAACAACAACAACAACAACAAATCCCGAAATCAAGAAAAGATCGGATATTGTCCGGCCAGATGAAAGCGATATTAGCCATTTCACGACTTGGTCGACCAGTTCTCGCTCTGGCCGATTTCGGGCTTTAGCTGTAACATTTATATTGAAAAGCAACGGTCCTGTAACAATTCCTTCGGTCACACCTCGTATCACTTTCACTACTTTGAGAATGATATCCTGTGTTATGTAGAAACGCCTCAATACTATTATTTTGACATTCCATATTTTCGCACCCTTGTTTCAGGCGCAAACCTGGACAGTGTCGAACGCCTTGAGAAAACCAAAAAACTCGGCACCTACCTGGGAGCCTGCCACTATCTTCTGCCCTCTGGGTCCCATGGATGAATAGCATGAGCTAGGTTTCATATACTTGTTGCTTTCGGGAACCATGTTGATCCCTACATAAGAGATTTCTGGGCTCCAGAAATGTAATAATACTCGAATATAAAATTCTTCAACTGACCATCGTCAAAAACATTTGCCTACAATTTTTGCGTATCTGGTCGACGTTGGTAACGGAAATGTCCTGTGCATTTTTCCAATCTTAGGAGCGCAACGCTAATTTAAAGAATTTCGAAACACAGCTGATTGAAGGGCCACAAGATTCTTATATATTCTGTGTAAAACCTGTATTTCATCAGCGGCTCCTCTGTAGAGAAATTTCAGTTGTTTTTCTATCCTCCTGATATTTACTTAGTATCTGCAGGTTTGTTGTCTGCCCGATAGTTTAGAGCTAAGATATGTTTCGAAATTAGCACTAAGGGAAGTGAACAGGCACGCAAGGAAAACAATAAGTGGGAAATATGGCGTGTGTAACCACCCAGCAGAAGGACATGCAATGTAAAGGGTAAATTCGCAATGCTCTAACATCGGAGTATTACCTGTACAATGTGGAATCCTTACCAGGCTAGAAGAGACACAAGCAACGTTCAGAGCAGGAAAGATCTTTTTGTACTACCGTGCAGCGCAGGTAAATGTGTCACGGTGGATGATTTAGGATGGAAATCATTAGAAGAAAGACGTTACTGGTTGCGTCGAAATCAGTTCAAGAATATTAATTCACTACTTGCTTGCAAATACGAGGCACGTCCAGAAAGTAAGTTCCTTTTGGTAATAAAATGAAATTGTACACAGGTACAGAAGAAATTTTTATTGCACATAGTTCTACAACTCTTAGACTACTTTTCAACATAACTGCCGAAATTTTGCTGGCATTTATCATAGCGTGGCACCAGGATTTGTTTACCTTCTTCATAGAAATCTGCCGCCTGTGTCTTCAACGTTGGAACCACTTTCAGCTCGGCGTCATTGGTGAAGTGATGAGCACTAATTGTAAACCTACGGTTTTCCTAGATCTTGTCATCAATCGCGTGAACCAGTTCTTCTGTAACCAAAGGTGGAAGCCCACTTCGTTCTTCATCGTGCACATCACTACGCCCGCCATTGTACTGTCGGACCCATCTTCTCACCATCAAATCACTCATCGCATTTGGTCCGTAAACATAGCAAATTTGCCGATAAATTTCACTTTGTTTCACTTTCCTCGCATTCAGAAACCGAATCACCGACCTGATTTCACAGGCGGCGGGATTTTCAATCAACGCTGACATTTCAAACAAGCACAACAAAACGTACGTAACTGACAGCGATCTCCAAATGGCGCACGTTCTTCTCCTTGATGCACATCGTCTACAGCGCATGTGCGGAACTGCAAACGCAGCGCTGCAGCGGAGATAAACTGAAATGGAACTTACTTTCTGGACGCGTCTCGTATTAAAAAACATTGTAAACTTTGCGTAGTATTTAATGTTTTGTAGAAGCTCGCACAGGAGTCGAGGCAGAGAACGTTTAATGATATTTTTAGTGGGTATTGAGAACAAGGAATTAAGAACACCTGCGGCAGACCACCAATAATTATCCGAATCATTAGTGTTAATAGATGAATAAAGTTAGTATTGAATTATCAATAATGTGATTGGCCCTGTATTGCAGCCTTCAAATTCAGTCCCACAGACAAATCAACAACAATTAACATTCATATTTACTGTCCCATCCAAAAAATTATTAAATAAAAACGGGAAACCACAATAAATTAATTCGTTACGAAAAACAGACTTTCTCAGCTGTAAGTTTATTATAACGACTCAATATTCATGCCATTTCACTGCTGGCATGCACAAGCCATACAGTACCAAGCGACGAATTGTAGTGCGACTTCCCTACTTGGCTGTTGCTTGGGCATCTGGCGGTTGTAGGCTGAAAAATGCTCGACCACAAAATAAATCACGCTCCGATATTCGGAAGCTGCACTCCCTAATATCAGCCACTGTGTTCTCAGTAGCATACAATGCCAACGACCACAAGCAGTACCTCCAAGTCTAGGCCCTCTTCAATTAGCATAGACAAATACACACAAGTACTGGAGGCAACTAATTATAGCTCGCTGACCTTGTTCGCACCGAACCAGAACTAACAGTCCCAGTTCAAATATCAGAACGCACTCTGAAATTTGTACAAGTTCTTAAGTACAAGAATCTGCTAAACAAGCAAATTTCGTCGTCCGTACGAATGGAGAGCACAAAGAGAAGACCAACTGCACTCCAAGCGGCCATGACGCAAAGTTTACAAAACACCATCAGTCGTGCAAGTCCACCTGAGCTTCTTAACGCTGGCTAGTGTACTTCACTTACGCCTGGCCGATTTCGAAAATGTAATTACCCCTGACCTCGTCTGCAGCCTACCTCCTAGGTCTTTCGTCCTTTCTTTTTTTTTTCTCCCTTTTTTATATTATTATTATTATTATTATTATTTACGTAACATGATTTGAACGCTTGTTCCTCAAGAGCACAGAGAGGACGTCCCGTCGTTTTGTTATCTTTTCTCTCAATATTCCACATGCCACAATTCAGAAAGCTCAGAAAACATCTTTACAAGCCCTTGGCCCAAGGACTCTGCTGTGTCACGACCCTCGGACCCCTGGGGCAGCGTGTCAGCAGGTAAAGAAACACTGGCCCCATAGTGGAATTCCTCCCCGCAGGCCTCCTTCTTTAACTAAAACAGCCAAACAACTTCCCCTTCACACATAAAATTGCCCTGCTCCGATAATCCATAAACAGGAACAGCTACTAACACATAATGAATAATTACATGATGATTCTCATGTTAAATTACACAATAAAGATGAGAGGTGGACGGCCATTAAAATTGTGTGCTGGAACCGGGACTCGAATCTGTTACCTTTGCCTGTCGCGGTCAAGCGCTCTACCGACTCAGCTATCCCGACACGAGTAACGATGCCGCCTCACAACTTTACTTCTGCCAGTACGTCGCCTCCTTCTTTCCAAACTTCACAGAAGCTCTCCTGCGAAACTTGCATCACTCCTGGAAGAAAGGATATGGTGGAGACATGACTTAGCCACAGCCTAAGGGATGTTTCCAGAATGAAACTTTCACTCTGCAGCGGAGTGTGCGCTGATATGAAACTTCCTGGCAGATTAAAATTGTGTGCCGGAACCGGGAGCCGAACCTGGGACCTTTGCCTTTCGCGGGCAAGTGCTCTACCGACTGAGCTACCCGACACGACTGACGATGCCAGCTCAATCTCAATTTTAATATGTCAGGAAGTTTCATATCAGCGAACATTCCGCTGCAGAGTGAAAGTTTCATTCTGGAAACATCCCTTAGGCTGTGGCTAAGCCATGTCTCCACCATATCCTTTCTTCCAGGAGTGCTCGTCCTGCAAGTTTCGCAGGAGAACTTCTGTGAAGTTTGGAAAGTAGGAGGCGACGTACTGGCAGAAGTAAAGTTGTGAGGCGGCGTCGTTAGTCGTGTCGGGATATCTCAGTCAGTAGAGCGCTTGCCCGCGAAAGGCAAAGGTCCTATGTTCGAGTCCCGGTTCCAACACACAATTTTAATCTGTTAGGAAGTTTCAACTATTTAAATACTCAAATACATTTTAGAAGGAAATATGGTCGGAATTTTCCCACTGGATACTTGTTCACCTGACAATATGCTCTGTGTTTATTCGTATTACATAATAAGCAGAGCTGCTACAACACAGTGAAGACATCTTACAGAATAAAATATGAAAGCGCAAGTAAATGGCTACAGTTTTGCATGACATTCTCTTTTCCGGATATACTATGGACCTATCTTGTAATGTGGAGAAACGAACTGAAAAAAAAGTAAAAACAGAGCACCATTGCTATCTATTAAACTGTAAGCAATGATCTTTCACATTTTAAACGCTTCAGGAGTACTAGCAGCATTCGTATTACACGGATGCGACAGAGACCGTCGTTTATATCATTTACAGTCCTTACATTCAAAATCATTTAAAATATGTCAACCGTAGTACATGAACTCCAGCCTAGTTGCGACACACGACTACAGTTCTAGTTAAGGGGGCGTCTATCGGTCCCTTGTGCGTTGGACCAACGCCACCTACATACAATGCCTGTGCGATCCTGCCAAGAGTAGTCATAACACGAGCAAACTATTTGTCTTATATAGCGTTGTGCCTAGTTTGGGAACACTTACACGTTGCACACTGTGTTTCAGAATGTTGTTAATGTTATTTATGTGATTCACAGAGAAGTTTGTTTTAGTAAAAGATGTTTATGAACTACTTGTATGATGTCGCACCGACATTGGACTCGTACGATTCGTTTTAGGCATTTTGTCTCATAACATCAAAAATCTGCACGGAGAATCACATAGACAACACGAAAAACATTCTGAAAGACAGTGTGCAATATGAACGTATTCCCAAACTCAGCACAACGCTCCGCGAGGGAAAAATTCGGACTGACGTGTTTTACGGCCCACTTTAGATTTGTAGTTTTATAAGTTTTTGGAAACATTTTGGACCAAAATAATAATCTAAATAATAAAAAATTAATTAATAAGAGTGTCTGAAACCCTTTTAGGAAAAAAAAATTAGGGAGCAGCGGGTTTCGAATGACTGACCTCCAGCGTCAGAGTCCAACGCATTGCCCACTACGCTACAGCTGACAGTTACGGAACCTGTTCTTTAATCTTATACTCTTGCTAGTCGTTGTTAACCGATGCTAATATGGCATTTGTGGACACTAGATTATCATTTATCGTACGAAGGACGACGTGTTTTTGTTAATTCTTCAGTGCGCCATTGCTTTGAAATGATAACGTGTAAGTTACAATAAGAAAATCATCAAATATGCAACCCAAGATGGCGTATGCCAGAGACAGTTCTGGGCGAGAAATTTCACGTGACATCTCCGAACTGCTGGTTTTCATTAATTCAATGGAGAGTGTCAAATCTCCGTTATTTTTGCAAATGTCTCTCAAAGATACGAGATATGGAAAAAACATAAGGGAACAAAGCTGTAGAGAATTTTCTCCTCTACAAATTGGTTTATTCAATTTTCGCGTCAGATGAACGGTTTATTTGCAATTAAAATTACATTACAAACGGCTTTCTTTTGTATTACTAACGTATTTCTTGTCCGAAGTATTTCAAAAAGCGAGGTTCTGGTCTCTGGTAGCCAACATTTATATCTGTAAAAATTGGTGCCGATCGGTTGAACGGTTCGACCTAAAGAGTGGGGACACGTTACAGCCAGACAGACATCGTCAAATCGCCGTTATTTTTGCAAATATCTCTGCAACGATGCAAGATATGAAAAGAACATAATAGAGGGAACTTGTAGAGAATTTTCCCCTCCACCAATTAGGTTATTCAATTTTCGCGTCAGATGAACGGTTCGTTTACAATTACAATTATATTACAAACGGCTTTTTTTGGTATTACTACCGTATTTTGTGTCCGAAAAATTTGAAAAAGGGAGGTTCTGTTCTCTGGCGGCCTACAATTATGTGTGCAAAATTTGCTGCTGATCAGTTGAACGGTTCGTCTTAAAAACAGGGAACACGTTACGGACAGACAGAGAGACGGACAGACAGACATACATCCCGAAATAGCCGTTACTTTTGCAAATATCTTTGAAACTCTGCGAGAGTTTAAAAAAGCATAAGAGAGCAAAGTTGTAGAGAATTTTCTCCTCTACAAATTCGGTTATCCAATTTTCGTGTCAGATGGATAGTTAAGCCGTTATTTTCATTTAAATTTCGAACTGTCAAAAGGCGATCGCAAAGGCCTACTTTTAGTGTTACTACCGTAACCTAAAGTAGGCCAATAGCTTGCCGGTGTTATGACTACTGTTGGCAGACAGCGCACAGGCCGTGTCTCTAGGTGGCGTTGGTTGGACGTACAGTAGCTGCGCAGCGCGCCGCGGGTTGCCTAGACGGCAGGCTGGTCACGCCTGGGGCAGGGCGCGTTATGAATATGCAGGCAGAGGCCTCCCAGAAGCCGAGCAGGTGGACTGACGACTCCCCGGGGTGCAGTTGCACCAGCGTTCGCCCGCTCCTCCGGGCATTCTCGCCGTCGCCGCAATCGCGAGTACCATCCCTCAGCAGCTATTGTCACCTGAATCCTTCTCGCAGACGCACCTACAAATGCCTCTTTCCCATCTTTCGCTTTTGCCATGGTCCCTTACTGCTATATTCATTATTATTCTATATACTTCACATTGGTGTAAAATTGAAAGTAGGTTTTGGGGACGTCGTATGAGGCAGAGATTACCGAGGGATAAAATACAGTGAGTCACTGTCGTACAAACTTAATTTTGTAAATTCGAGTTGGTAGCGTATATGCCTCTTTTCCATCTTTCGCTTTTGCCATGGTCACTTACTGCTATATTCATTATTATTCTATATGCTTCACATTGGTGTAAAATTGAAAGTAGGGTTTGGGACGTCGTATGAGACAGAGATTACCTAGGGATAAAATACAGTCACTGTCGTACAAACTTAATTTTGTAAATTGGAGTTGGTAGCGTATAGGTCAGAAAAAAAGGACTTTGACATAGTATATAAAGCATATTACATTGTCAAATATCTTCGTACCTTAGGCGTTACGTCAGCATTTAGACGCAAAGAAAGATACTTCAACAGTTTTCCTAAACTTTAATAGATCATGAAAGAACCTTCGCTGACGAGTAGTCTTAGACGTGCACGTTATTGCTGTCGAAATCTTTTTTTATGAATTTTGAGTAGACTTTATTCGTGAACCGAAAAACACTGTAATTAATACACTCATATTTTTGATGTCTCCAAAATTAGATATAATATTTGTGTTATTCGAACCATAGATTTTACTGTTCATTTAAAACATGTAGCTATGTTGATTCGTACAGTGTCTCTCAATACTTTAAAAAAATCGGCGTTTATTGAATCTGGGCCAGGAGTATGAGGATTTTTCGAACTTTCCGATACTTGAAAAGCCACATCGAAGATTCTTGTACCAACTTGCTTCTTATAATAGGATATTACATAGTATGAATTTATTGCAGCGTTTTTCCAGTACTGTAACGGTTATATTGTACTCATTTATCCTATTTAAATTTGTTAATTCTCTTTCAAATGTTGTACCTTTGTTTTTCTAAGTATTCTGTATGCAAGGTTTTAATCCAATGTACAGAGTAGCTATAGCAAAATCTATAATGCATAGTAAAGCAATGAAACTAGGTGGTAACATTTGTAAGGTTATGAGATGGTAATATTTGTCAGTTACGAAATATGTTTACGTTTCAGGACACCAAGGTTACGCAGTGTAACGGCCACCATATTCCACTAAGATTGTCTGCATATCATTTCACAATGGTTTACAGCATTTCATGGACGATGGATGATGAAATACCACTATACACCTTTTCCACAGTTCGAAAATCTCACACTGTATCCAGCAATTTCATCCATTGCTACAGTAACATCATCAATTTTTTTTTCGGAATTGTTCCTCATCATTTCCCAGAAGCGGGAATTCTTAAATTTCAGTCAGTTCCAACTTGAGTCATGTTCTTCATCTCTGGTGCCAAAACAGTATTTCACTTTAGTTCTTTGTAAGTGAAACGAAGAGATCGCTTAATGTTACATGACTTAATTACAACACTGGTGCCTTGCAGCAATGAGGGGGAGGGGGCAGTAGATGGGCAGAAGCAGACAATAGTTAGATAGAGGAAGAGACACAGAGGGGGAGGGAGGAGAGAGGACGTGCTCAGTAAGTGATGTTCAGTAGAAAGCAAAAGTAGATGGAATGGGGGAGGAGGAAATAGGACGTGAGGTGCAAGGAGGGGAAGTAGAAGATGATCAGAGATAAAGTGTACGAGCAGGTAGCTGGACATAGAGGAAGGAGAATTTGGACAGACAGACTAGAGAAGATGGTTGGTTTAGAGACAGAGAGTGAGAGGAAAGTACCGCAGGCGTCGGAGAGAATAGTAGACGGGGAATCTGAAGATGTATAAAGACAGAAGGGACAGGAGTGGATGGACAAAGATGAGGCGATGAGCAGGTGATCAGAGAAAGATAACTAAGACATGGACAGAACGAGGGGAAAGGAGAAGATAGAAAAATATCATTCAAACCTGTTCCATTCCAGACAACAAAAAGTACAAAATCTCTGCCAACCATCATGCAATTATCACGATTTACCTACCATTAAAATTTCCTTGAATCGTCACGATTCCTGTCGAATGGTGAACTACAACAGACAATTATGGTCTACTCTACACATTGGCACACTGTGCTTTATCAAATGGGTATCTACGACGTCGTATGTAGGTGAAACGATTAAGGAATATGGTACTATACTGGCTAACTTAGCACCATCAGCACTTTTAACATTTCAGGAATTGTGACAACAACGAAGAGAGATTTGACCTAGATAAATGGTGTCCTGCATAAAACCAGCATACTTTACCTTAAAATTCTTTTGATGTTGCTTACACTACATTTTCTCAGAATTTTGAGTACAGCAGTGTTCTCGAGCATCTATTATATATTCTAGATTTTTTTTTACATTGCTACATTAGAAGTGTTACCTGAATTTCAGGTGTGATGTGTTCCCATTTATTTGGAATATACTGTATAATTCAGTGGTAACCGACGCACCCAACCCAACTTTAAGGTTGGGGAAGGTGGGGGGTTCCTGGTGTACACCCTGAAAAAATATTCCTTTAACCAATTGTGAAGGGTCAGCTCAGGCACTAAGCGATACCTTAACTTAACCAGTTTTCGATTTTGTAGTTTAATTGTGAGGGCTACATAATTTATTTGTCCCTTCCTTGTAAAGTAGGTTTTACATTAGAGAATGCATAAGATTGTGCTGCAGAAGGTCACTTGTGTGGTGACGTTATTGCAAAAATCAATAGGCATGAAAGTATCAGACGCGTTATTTTTGTGAGTTAATGTACTGAAGTTACACAGACTATCACTGTGGCTGCTGTTAGTGCATATGTATTAGTTAAGATCCCCCTAAATGTGTACAACACTTATCTGTTAAATCCGATGTGCAGCCTCAATTTTTATCTATGGGACCAATGCATATGTCCTTCAGACATGCATGTATATCAAAAGAAACGGTCACTGCCCTCACCATAACTGTGAAACGATGTATAAGATATGTTTTCACAATTGAGAATATGGCACAGTAATAGTAGCTGTTATAACGTTTTACATAAAATAAAGATATATAATGGGCTCTCATTAAATGCCTTTGATAAGATTGAAAAATATTTATACGTAAAAACAACTGTTGACGTTACTAAATGAGATAATGGACATTACGGATAAACATTCAAAAGACATTTTTGATGATTGCTTCAGTGTATATCTGCACTTTATCTTCTGTTATCAATTATTTTATGATTAACTGTCCTATCGTAATAACTGAAACAATGTTTTCTTTTCACAAGGAATAAGAGAAAATACTTGCTTGCAAAAGTTAAACACCAATATTTTCTATTTTTTCTCTACCAGGATGTTCTTTAACAATTGTGAGAAATATTAATCATTCCTCTTATTAGCCAATACTGTTATTAAACAAATCTTCGCCGGCCGCGGTGGCCGAGGGGATTGAGGCGCTCCAGTCACGGTCTGCACGGCCACTACGGTCGGGGGTTCGAATCCCCCCTCGGGTATAGATATTTGTGCCGTCCTTTGTATTAGCTACTTCATAAGTAGTTTGTTAGTTCAGGGACTGATGACCCCGTAGTTAAGTCCCATAAGCTATACAAACATTTGAACATTTGATATTGTCGATGGGGTGTTAAACACTACCTTCCTTCCTTCCTGACTATAAACAGTGTATCCTATGTTTTCTGTGGTGATCCCATCGCTGGTCAAACGACATAAACCTGTCCGTGTGAGAAACATGGAGATTTCAAATACACTTCTCCGTATCGAGTAGATTGCCTTGTGATTTGATAATAATAATAGAGAATGAAAGTCTCACTGCAAACTGCAGGCTGTGTTTAGCGTTCTTGCCTCACAACATTCGATGGTACGAATCCCGCTGTGACACAGTTATTCGTTGTTTCCGCTTTCAGTTATATAAAACAGTTTGGGATCTCTAATCGCACGTGTTGTGTCAGTTTTTGTTTGTGTGTATGAAGACAAGCTGAACACCTTGTCGTTGTCTTGTCGTTGCCTAAGACGAGGGTTGAAAGGCCATTAGTAGGAATGGAGATGACTTTTCAGTAACAGCTTCATAGCTCTTCACAAACTGAACAGTCAAGGACTACCGTCATCAATTAATATTGAACCCAATACTGTAAAAAATTGTAACTTACGTTTCTTTAATTAAACCATCATTATTAACAACCATTTATAAAATATAAAATTACGAATAAACAAAAATGCATGCATTTTTCGTAAAAATTACCATTAGTTATTAAAACATGTTGCGTACGTATTCCGACACAAACACAATCTCTTACACTGACCCTACGGTTATAACGCCAGTACGCTGTCACGTAAGTTACACCGCCAGACGCTGAACTGCTTTAATATTGGTACTTACGTCTACTTGTAAAAATTAAAAGACGATTTTATCGATATTTTTTTAGAGTTGATTCGAATGGCTTTGGGTGATCGTTATTTGATATCTGCATTACACGTACTGTATATATACAGGGTGTTTCACTAAGTGTGTTTGCGTCTATAACTTATAAAATAATATGTGACGGGAAATTTTAATGCGATAGGTCAACACAAGAAATGTTACACTTTCTGCGGAGCTATGAACATAGTTTATTGTATCATTTTCTATACAGTTACACCACAAAGATATAATTTTTTAAATGGAACAATAGATTTTTTCTATCGTGTATTGGATTCGTTTAAACCAGCTGCATCCAAATCAATTTAAACTACATTCCTATCACTGTTAGTTTGGGAGCTACAACCCTTCAAAGTTCCGGGGGCGGAGGCTGCGATAGCGTAGCTGTCGCTGTCGTAGCCTCCGCCCCCTACACTTTGAAGGGTTGTAGCTCCCAAACAAACAGTTATAGGAATGTAGTTTAAATTGATTTGGACTCTGCTGGTTTCAACGAATCCAATGCACCATAGAAAAAAACTATTGTTCTATTTAAAAAAATATATCTTTGTGCTGTAACTCTTTGGAAAATGATACAATAAACTATGTTTTTAGCTCCGCAGAAAGTGATAGCGAATCTGTAATTCAGCGCAAAGTTCCTAGTGACTGGAAAAAAGCGCAGGTGACTCCCGTGTATAAGAAAGGACAGAGAACTGACCCATACAATTACAGGCCAATATCGTTGACATCAGTTTCATGTAGAATTTTGGAGCATATTCTCAGTTCGAATATAGTAAATTTCCTTGAAACGGAAAAGCTTCTTTCCATGAATCATCTTTAGGAAACATCGTTCATGTGAAACTCAGCTGGCCCTTTTCTCACATGACATCTTGCGAGCCATGGACGAAGGGCAACAGGCGGATTGTGTTTTTCTAGACTTCAAAAATGGCGTTCGACGCGGTGCCACACTGCAGACTGCTAACGAAGGTACGAGCTTATGGAATAGGTTCACAGATTTGTGACTGGCTGGAAGTAATAGAACGCAGCACGTTGTTCTCGACGGCGAGTGTTCATCAGAGACGAGTGTATCGTCAGGCGTGCCCCAGGGGAGTGTGATAGGACCGCTATTATTTTCTATCTATATAAATGATCTGATGGACAGTGTAAGTTGTAATTTGCGGCTGTTTGCTGATGATGCTGTGGTGTATAGGAGGGTGTCGTCTGTAACTGACTGTAATAGCATACAGGTTGACTTACACAAAATTTCTAGTTTATGCGAAGAATGGCAGCTAGCTCTCAATGTAGAAAAATGTAAGATGATGCGCATGAGTAGAAAAAACAATCCTATAATGTTCGAATACAGCATCAGTAGTGAACTTCTTGATGCGGTCGCGTCGTTCAAATATCTGGGCATAACATTGCAGAGCGATATGAAATGGAACGACCATGTAAGGACAGTTGATAGTAAGGCAGACAGCCGACTTCGGTTTATTGGGAGAATTTTGGGAAGGTGTACTTCACCTGTAAAGGAGACCGCGTATAAAACGCTTGTACGACCACGTCTTGAGTATTGCTCAAGTATTTGGGACCCGCAGCAGATAGGTTTGAAGGAAGACATAGAGGCGGTTCAGAGGCGAGCAGCTTCATTTGTTACCGGTAGGTTCGACCAATGCGCGAGTGTCACGGAAATGCTCCGGCAACTCAATTGGGGATCGGTGGAAGAAAGACGACGTTCTTTTCGTGAATTTCTGTTAAGTAAATTTAGAGAGACGGAATTTGAAGCTGAGTGTAGTACCATCTTAATTATTTTGTTAAGTAGGCTCAACCACATAGATCGTGTATAAAACACTATAATATGACGCGTTTCGAGGGTCAAGCCCTCATCATCAGATAAAACATACAAGAATCTTTAAAACCCGAGACAAATAAAATCTAAAACGTAATAAAAGAAAACGTGGTTACTTCCCTTGTAACCGTGTCTCCGTAGAAAGCTCAGCATATTGTGCTTCGTCAATATTAAAAAGAGTCCCCAGTACTGGCGGCGCATAGCACTAGTGAAGCGCACGGAGTCAACAACACGAGTGGGGCGCACGTATGAACATGAAAACAAAGACCTCTAAATGCCAAAGACTATCCACAAGGCAGTGGGTACATTCAGGTGTACAGTAAGACAGAGGTTGAAATTTAAAATAAACGACTTTTGTTATAATAGATCCACAAAGTTTTTAAAAAAGCTGTATGCATTGCCTTGAACTTGTTCATTTAATGAAACGTCGCTTTTTGCGTTTTGTATTGTAATCTCTAGCTGTTCTAGCATATCTAACTTTCTTCCCTTATCCTGTTTATGTAAAATCTTCAGGTCATCTTCAATATGCTTTAATGGGTGGCCAGTTTCGCGGATATGTGTAGCTACAGCGGACTTGTCAAAATTGTTAAGTCGGAAGGCGTCCACGTGTTCCTTGTACCTAACTTTAAACGATCTACCGGTCTGACCAATATAGCTGGCATTGCAACTACTACACTGTATCTTATAAACCCCTGCTTTGTCATATTTATCAGTCTTTTGGTTTAAGTTATTTCGTAATTTATGATGTAAAGTATTATTAGTTTTAAAAGCAGCTTCTAATTTAAAAGGTTTTAGTATGTTGGCCACTTTCTGAGACAGATTACCAAAATATGGAACCATTACCCTCTTGATATTATCTGTGCCATTTGTATATGATTTCGCACGTTGTTTCTTTCGTATTAGGTTATTAACTACGTTTTCTTGGTAACCATTCGCCTTAGCAAGCTGTCTTATAATGTTAAATTCAGTGGTTCTGTATTTTTCATTCATTGGCACTTTGAAGGAACAATAGCAGACATTTTTATTAATAACCTGGAAAACCGGCTTTTCACAAATATGCAGCATCCAGTTGATAAAATCTTATATTATAAACGCTACGTTGACGATACTTTGCTATTGATAGATGGAGGTGAAACTGAAATTAGTGGAATAGTTAATAAATTTAACAGCCTACATGAGAAAATCGAATTTACCGTTGAACAAGAGAAGGATGGCACACTTCAGTTCCTTGACCTTAACATTACGAAGCAGGATGGCAGACACGTATTTAAAGTATATAGGAAACCTACAACTACCGACATTCTAATACATAACAGCTCTTGTCACCCTAATGGCCAAAAACTTTCTGCCCTACGCTGTTTAGTCGATAGAGCCTTCAAAGTGCCAATGAATGAAAAAGACAGAACCACTGAATTTAACATTATAAGACAGCTTGCTAAGGCGAATGGTTACCAAGAAAACGTAGTTAATAACCTAATACGAAAGAAACAACGTGCGAAATCATATACAAATGGCACAGATAATATCAAGAGGGTAATGGTTCCATATTTTGGTAATCTGTCTCAGAAAGTGGCCAACATACTAAAACCTTTTAAATTAGAAGCTGCTTTTAAAACTAATAATACTTTACATCATAAATTACGAAATAACTTAAACCAAAAGACTGATAAATATGACAAAGCAGGGGTTTATAAGATACAGTGTAGTAGTTGCAATGCCAGCTATATTGGTCAGACCGGTAGATCGTTTAAAGTTAGGTACAAGGAACACGTGGACGCCTTCCGACTTAACAATTTTGACAAGTCCGCTGTAGCTACACATATCCGCGAAACTGGCCACCCATTAAAGCATATTGAAGATGACCTGAAGATTTTACATAAACAGGATAAGGGAAGAAAGTTAGATATGCTAGAACAGCTAGAGATTACAATACAAAACGCAAAAAGCGACGTTTCATTAAATGAACAAGTTCAAGGCAATGCATACAGCTTTTTTTAAAACTTTGTGGATCTATTATAACAAAAGTCGTTTATTTTAAATTTCAACCTCTGTCTTACTGTACACCTGAATGTACCCACTGCCTTGTGGATAGTCTTTGGCATTTAGAGGTCTTTGTTTTCATGTTCATACGTGCGCCCCACTCGTGTTGTTGACTCCGTGCGCTTCACTAGTGCTATGCGCCGCCAGTACTGGGGACTGTTTTTAATATTGACGAAGTACAATATGCTGAGCTTTCTACGGAGACACGGTTACAAGGGAAGTAACCACGTTTTCTTTTATTACGTTTTAGATTTTATTTGTCTCGGGTTTTAAAGATTCTTGTATGTTTTATCTGATGATGAGGGCTTGATCCTCGAAACGCGTCATATTATAGTGTTTTATACACGATCTATGTGGTTGAGCCTACTTAACAAAATAATTAAGCATACAACCACGACCTCAAATCAATAATGGATAGAATTAAGTAGTACCATCTTACTGCCGCCTACTTACATTTCGCGTAAAGATCACAAAGACAAGATAAGAGAAATTAGGGCTCGTACGGAGGCATATAGGCATTCTTTTTTTCCCCGTTCAATTTGGGAGTGGAATAGGAAAGGAAATGCCTAGTAGTTGTACAGTGTACCCTCCGCCACGCACCTTACGGTGAATTGCGGAGTATGTATGTAGATGTAGATGTAGATGTAGATTTCTTGTTTTGACCTACTGCATTAAAATTTCCCGTCACCTATTATTTTATAAGTTACAGAGGCAAACACAGTGAAACACCAAAGAAAGAAAATATGTTATGTAGACATGTGTCCGGAAACGCTTAATTTCCGTGTCAGAGCTCATTTTAGTATTTCTCTTTTAATGTAAATTGAAATAATTCGTGCAGACAATTGTCAAAATATCAAATTGTTTCGTTAGTATGTACTGTACTTCCTCGATTCACGGCCAGTTGGCCTAATTGAAGGAAGATAATGTTGACTTCAGTACTTGTGTTGACATGCGACTCATTGCTCTAAAGTACTAGCATCAAGCACATCAGTACGTAGCATCAACTGGTTAGTGATCATCACGAACGTGGTTTTTCAGTCAGTGCAATGTTTACAAATGCGGAGTTGGCAGATGCCCATTTGATGTATGGACGTGTTCGTACGCTTCTCAACAACAGATTCCGTGACCGATGGATTGGTTGAGGCGCATCAATTCCATGGCCTCCACGCTCTCCTGACCTCAACCCTCTTCACTTTAATTTATAGGGGCATTTGAAAGCTCTTGTATACGCAACTCCGATACCAAATGTAGGGACTTTTCGTGCTCGTATTGTGAACGGTTGTGATACAATACGCCATTCTCCAGGGCTGCATCACCGCATCAGGTATTCCATGCGACGGAGGGTGGATGCATGTATCCTAGCTAACGGAGGACATTTTGAACATTAAATATAACAAAGTGTTTGAAGTCACGCTGGTACGTTCTGTTGCTATGTGTTTCCATTCCATGATTAATGTGATTAGAAGAGAAGTAATAAAATGATCTCTAACATGGAAATTAAGCGTTTCCGGACACATTTCCACATAACAAATTTTCTTTCTTTGTGTGTCAGGAATGTTTCCTGGAAGTTAGGCCGTACCTTTTTGTAACATCCTGATATATATATATATATATATATATATATATATATATATATATATATATATATATATATATATTGTCCCTTTTTAGTTTTCCCCTTTCTTGTGGTATTTACTCCGATAACTAGTTTGATGGAGTTTTTCGCCACACTGTATTCCGTGCAAGCCTTTTAATCTCAGAATAAGAAAGGTCACCGAACTGCTTATAAACATTTGTTGGAAATATATGATCTCGCACTTTGCACAGTTGCGTTATCAGCTAACTAAGAGGGATGTCTGAAGAGTTCGGTAAATGGTCTCAGCAGATATAGGAAACAAGAGTCATCGTAGCCAATGAAAGTGTATTTAGGCAAGATGTGGTGTGCATAAGACGGGGCTCATTGCAGCAGAAGAGTGTTTGATGCCGTGGAAGAGCAACTGGGGGAAGTTATTTTGGCTCTAAAGGTACCCCACCTAGAGGCCAGAGGAATGGGTTTCGATTGGTCGTCGTGATCTCCGGATGTGAACACACGCGACTCGTTATTATCGGGCTATATTAATGACAAAGATTACAGAAAGAACCCCTAAACCAATTCTAAACTAAAACAGACATTCAGTAGGTGATCGACTGCATCGATATTCCTACATTGGCTATAATACACTTCCGACATCGGTTGTACACCTACCTGTTCGAAACTGTCAGCAAAGGCTTCGTCTTGAATAGTTCGAAGCACTGATGTTATGCGTTGATGCATCCCGCAAGCGTTGCGAAGCGTAAGCCTTTCAGGACTCATTCTCAAAGAAAGTCTCTGAATAAGATCACCCGCAATCATCCATCACACTCGTTTGATGTTGACTGGAACTGTGTTTGTGGATGATCGGCCCTAACGTGGCTCATCGTTGAATCTTCCTTTACGTCTCTAAAGCGTTTGAACCACTCAAACCCACGCTTTTTACACACGGCTTCAACACCATACACGTGCTATAACTTCCCATGGGTTTCCGTCTCCGATTTGCCTAATTTTCAACAAAACTTGATATTAACACGTTGCTTCATGTTGTGCCCCACGTTGCAACGCCACGAGTTCTCACACTGATCCTGTTAGCTGAGTCGCAATATATATCACCGCTTTGCACGATAGGGGGGCTTGTTAACATGTCCCTGAATGTGTATTTGTGGGCACCGTATCCCCACGTGTGCGGTTTGTAAGATATGGGACCATTCACCGAAATGATCAGGCGCACCTTGTACACTGCGGCGACAAATCGATTCTGGTAAGCAGGTGTAAATAGACCTTACGGCAATTTGCCGTATTGTGATGTTTATGAATGTTGCAGATTTATGTATTTGGACGAATAATAAAGCCAAGCATAGCAGAAAAGTCTATTCTCTTGTTCAGGTGAGAATCAATTATAGGGCTTAGTCAAGTATTGTGAGATATAGTTAGGAACATGTTTGCATTCGTAAATATTCCGGATAACTAAGAGGTTTTATTTCTTATGTGTACACAAGGCAATATTCTAAAGATGCCAACTGTATTACATGATTGCTGATGTGAAGTTGTTAACAGGGGACATTTTGAGTATACTTTCGATTACCTTCCTGAAGACTGAAATATTTAAGAAAATGTTCGTACTTAACATTAGTTTAAAAGCCGAGGATGCGGCCACATTGAGGCGCGGGAGTATCCGAGCGGTCTGTAGCGCGACGTGACGGATCGCGCGGCCTCCCGCGGCGGATGATGATGATTGGCGTTTTAGGGCGCTCAACAACGAGGTCATCAGCGCCCGCCGCGCCGGAGGTTCGAATCCTCCCTCGGGCATGGATGCGTGTTGTCCGTAGTTTAGTTCGTTTATGTAGTTTGTAAGTCTACGGATTGATGACCAAAGTACTTTGATCCCATAGAATTACAAACATTTGAACGTTGTTTTCTGCAACCACATCTCTTTCCATTTTTTTTTTATTGTTCAAATGTTTGTACAACTTAGGGGACTTAACTACCGGGTCATCAGTCCCTAAACGTACAAACTAGCTTATACTAAAGACGGTACAAACATCCATGCCCGAGGGCGGATTCAAACCCCCGATCGCAGCGGCCGTGCAGACCGTGACTGGCACGCCGCAGACCGCTCGGCCACATCTCATTCCGTGCTGCTTCCGTTCATCCCTTTGGGAGGAATGTGAAATTTCGGTGTTCGGTACCAGCTGCGACATTCGATACCTCGTTCGGAGTTTTAGCTATGCCGATTGAGTATTCAGAATTATAACACTTTTTTCTGCTTTATAAATATCAGTTATGAGATTTCCTTTTTATTAAAGAATGACACCAGATTACCGATAATTCTCTCTAGGTGTCATCATAGTTTCATTAGGAATTACGGCAAATACCTATAAACTAATTACATAATTCTCAGTCTCTGTTGCAATATTTTTGTTCTCCAATTACGCGTTTCGCACTGTTGACGCATCGTCAGACTGGAAAAAGACAAATGTTTTGTTTCAGTCAGTGTACCTGGCGGGCAGCGCAACTAATGTGGCTAAGGTGAGTAAATTCTGAAAAGTCAGACTTACTTGGGCGGATATGGAGCCACAGAACTATCTATAGCTGTGGTGGAGATAGCTTAACAATTTGTGTTGTCTTTGGGCCCCTGCAAAGAGGTAAACGTACAAAGTACATAAGGGCTATTTGAAGGGCTATTTTGCAGGAGCCCAATGACAACACAGTTAAGCTACCTCCACCACAGCTATAGATAGTTCTGTAGCTCCATCTCCGCCCAAGTAAGTCTGACTTTTCAAAATTTACTCATCGTAGCCACATTAGTTTCGCTGCCTGCCAGGTACACGGACTGTAAGAAAACATTTGTCTTTTTCCAGTCTGACGATGCGCTAACAGCATGAAACGCGTAATTGGAGAATAAAAATATTGCAACAGAGACTGAGAATTATTTAATTATTCAACACTGTTGCTGCACCAGCCGCCACCACCACCATCAGGGATGGAATGAAACCTATAAACTAGACATATATTTTAATAGATGACTCTTCTGAAGCATAGCCAATTACCGTGTCCTCCCCTGACAGTTCATTACAGTTTCCATTACGTGAAACATTAATCAGTCTCATCCCGTTTCTGTGGTCACAGCTGACAAGAACCGGTCCGTTCCGCTGTACTTACTGGAGGGTAGAAAGCTAAAGCTGCGTGATATATTAATTATAAATACGTCCTCCAGTAACTATCGTGCTGCAGGTAATGACATAATAACGTGTAAAGCTGAGAGCTTGAAGTATGGAAATGAAAATTACTTCTTAAGGTACATTTTCCTGCTGAAAGAGAAATTTCCATTAACAGAAACGGCGAGGACGGAACGAGAGCGAAAAGTGAGTAGTAAATATTGCTTTACAGATATTAAAATTTACTCGCGAAATTATTCAAATGCGATGCAAATGCGGTTAGCAGGGCTCTTAGGTGAGGACCCCGCGCTAAAGGCGTCTAGCGTTTCAGCGCTGAAAGCCGGCTCTGGGCGGTTCGCCCCCTGAATCTTTCAGCAGCAGCGGCCGCGGCCGGACTCTGCTGCATTCCCGAGCAGGCGACGACGCCGGAGCAGAACCAACTTCACTATCACTGGTGGACCCTCGTAAGTATATGCTGCGATTCCTAGAAGACTATTTCGGCTATTTACAAGGTGACAATTACTGAACAGTACGAAACAAAATGAAAATTTTTTCGTATAATATTCTCGGTGTTCTTGCCGCGTCAGATATGGGTTGGAGCCCAAGATTTCGACTACATCCTCCATAGTAGTCGTCAGGAGTAAAACTGACTGCCGTGATTTTTTTTCCTTTCTTGTAATTTTGAAGCCAACTGTGTGAAACAGTTGGCAGGCTGGTAGCAGCTGCGGTGGCTGCTCTTCAGCCATGCGACATACATGTGAAGACAGAGAGTAAAAAACAACATATAAAAAGAGGAATAAAATTGCGGAATATAAAAACAATTGACACATTGAGTTTTTGAAGGACTAAAAACGTAAATGGACAAAGAGACAAACATATATCGGAGAAACGAGATACGACGAGCAGGAATAAAACACACATAGTCAGTAAAAACAGTTGGCCACGGCGACGGTTTAAAAGTACACTGCAGGAAACATAAGGACAAACACGAAGAAAGGTGACGGCGCACAGGATAAAACTTGGTGACGTCGATCGCGGAGGCACTGATTAAAAACTGCACAAGACACTGGACATACGGGCACTGTACACGTTTTAAAAAGTCGTGACGCCCCCGCGGTGGGTGGGGAGGGGGATGGAGAGGGAGGATGTGGGGCAGGGATGGGGGAAGAGCGGGGGAGGTGGGAGGGGAGGGGAAAGAGAGAAAGGAGAGGAAAGAAGGATTGACGAGACTGTAGGCATGGGAGAGGGGTAGCCAAGTGGGAGGGAAGGAAAAGGACGGGAGAGAGGGGAGGGGCGCTGATGCTACGCGGAAGGGATCAGAGTTGGTAGGAGGGGTAGATATCGGGACGAATTTCGGTATCCGGTAAGGGAACGGTGCGGAAATTGCCCTGGGAGAGGATACGGAGTGTATGTAGGTGAAGGCCGGGAGGGATGGTTTGGCGGAGGCGTGGCAGAGGCCCGAGATTGGTGAAGATAAGGTATACCAGAGGGTTTTGGGACTCTGCGGGTAGTGTAAAGGAGTCGGAGATGTTCGAGGTGTTGTAGGAGAGGAGGGAAGGGGATTATGTCATAGAGGATCCGCATGGGGGAAGGGAGTCCGATACGGTATGCGAGGCGGAAGGCGTCGTGTTCCAGGATCTGAAGGGATTTGTAGAAAGTAGGAGGGGCTGATATCCAGGTGGGGTGGAAGGAACAGAGGACGGGGCGCATGATGGATTTGACAGTGGAAGGGTTGATGCCCCACGTCCGGCCAGTAAGGAGTTTAAGGAGGTTGAGGCGGGACAGAGCTTTCTCACAGAGGGATTTGAGGTATGGGGTCCAGGAAAGTTGGCGGTCAAGGGTAAGGCCAAGGTATTTGAGGGTGGGGGTGTGACGGATTGGGCGGTTGTGAATAAGATAGAAATCGTGGAGACGGAAGGAGCGGGTAGTACAACCTATGACAATTGCCTGGGATTTTTCTGGATTCACTGATAGGAGCCACCGGTTACACCACGAGGCGAACTCGATGAAGTGGGACTGGAGCAAAACCTGGAAACGGGCAAGGGAGGGGGCGAGGGCCAGGAAGGCGGTGTCGTCAGCATATTGAAGGAGGTAGACGGGAGGTTTGGGTTGAGGCATGTCGGCAGAATAGAGGAGATAGGGGAGAAAGGACGGAACCTTGGGGCACCTTGGCGGAGGGGTAGAACAAACGGGAATCGGAGTTGCAGACAGTGACATAGGAGGGGCGGCGGGTGAGGAACGAAGCGATGAGGCGGACGTAATTAATGGGAAGGGCGTAGAACTGGATCTTGAAGAGGAGACCGGAATGCCATACACGGTCGTAGGCTTTTTGGATGTCGAAGGATACAAAAATTGCGGAGCGACGGAGCTGGTCGTCGGCAGAGAAGGACTGCTGTGAACTGGAGGCTTCCGCTTATATAACTAGGAGACGGCTTCTCATTGGCTAGCTTACGTCACAGCGGTAATGGCGCGTACTGGGATGGTGCCTTCTAACCACCTAGAATTTTCTAGAGCACTCTATTCCGCATTGTTAGCAGCTCCATCTTTCGCAGCAGGCGGTAATCTGCGGGAAGTACTAAAGGTTCTGGGAGCCAACCTCTGTTCCCTCTCCTTCTCCAGTGCTCGCTTTCATGCATTGCTGAGTGCATATCCGGAGTTCCTACTGACATTATTATCACATAATCTGATTTCAGTCGCCTCCCTGATGACAGAATCCCAGTAGTTGGAAGCGTGAGCCAGTACTCTCGTTTCTTCAAACAAAATCCGATGTTTATTTAACAGGCTGTGCTCAGCCACCGCAGATTTTTCTAAATGCCTGTATTTGAAGTGACGCTGATGTTCAACGCAGCGTTCAGAAAAAGTTTTTATTGACTGCCGCACGTACTTCCCGCAGATTACCGCCTGCTGCGAGAGATGGCGCTGCTAACAACGCGGAATAGAGTGCGCTAGAAAATTCTAGGTGATTAGAGGGCACCACCAAAGTACGCGCCATTACCGCTGTGACGTAAGCTAGCCAATGGGAAGCCCTCTCCTGGTTATATAAGCGGAAGCCTCCAGTTCACGGCTACCCGCTTGGCCACCCCTCTCCCATGCCCAGAGTCTCGTCAATCCTTCTTTCCCCTCCTTTCTCTCTCTTCTTTCCCCTCCCCCCCTCCCCCGCTCTTCCCTCATCCCTGTCCCACCTCCTCCCCCTCCATCCCCCTCCCACCCCCCACGGGGGCGACTCGACTTTTTAACAACGTGTACAGTGCCAATGTATCCAGTGTCGTGTGGTTTTTAATCAGTGCCTCCGCGATCTACGTCACCAAGTTTTATTCTGTGCGCCGTCAACTGTCTTCGTGTTTGTCCTTATGTTTCCTGCAATGTACTTTCAAATCGTCGCCGTGGCCCGCTGTTTTTACTGACTTTTTGCGTTTTTATTACTGCTCATCTGTTCTCGGTTTCCGATATATGTTTGTCTCATTGTCCATTTATGTTTAAGTCCTTCAAAAACTCAGTGTGTCAATTGTTTTTAAATTCCACAATTTTATTCCTCTGTTTTATATATTGTTTTTACCATCTGTCAAAATATGTATGTCGCATGGCTGAAGAGCAGCCAACGCAGCTGCTGCCAGCCTGCCAACTGTTCACACAGTTGGTTTAAAAATTATAATAAAGAAAAAAAAAGTTCACGGCAGTCAGTTTTACCCCTGACGACGTCTATGGAGGATACAGTCGAAAGCTTGGGATCCTACCCATATTTAACGCGGCAAGAACACCGAAAGTATTTTACACAAGAACTACGTCGCGAAAGACTTCGTACTCATAAAATGAAAATTTGTTTACAATTACAGCGTGAACACACTGTGATGAAAAGTGTCCGTCTGAAAATGACTTACAAGTTCGTGGCACCCTCCATCGGCAATACTGTTGGCCCACCCATATCTTTGATGACACGTTCCAATCTCGCAGGCTTACGTTCTATCAGGTGCTGGAAGGTTTCTTGCAGAATGGCAGCCCATTATTCGCGGAGTGCTGCAGAGAGGAGAGATATGATATGTCGGTGAGGCCTCGCACGAAACCAGGAGGATAATGTAACCAAAACAGAACCAGGGAATGCAAAAAATCAAGTTTCTTGTCCTCTTCCTCGTCATTGGTCTGATTGTCCTTTCCGGAGATCGCATCATGATATTTGTAACCAATATTCTTGAAGAAATTGCGTAGTTGGTTGAGGTCATGTTGAAGACTATCAGCGTGTGATATTGTTCGTGGACGGTGTACTAATATTTGTAATTCATTGGGCATCTTTGTGGGGTGATGGTGGCTAATGGAGAGCTGGTATAGATTGGTGTGGCCAAGACATCCATTGCGTTTGTGTCGGATGAGGACATAAGGAAAGACTATGTATTCTCTTTTCCTACCTCCATGTGAACTTGATGCTTCATTTAAAGCTGTTCAGATGTGCCAAGAACTAATGAAGTTTCTGACGCCATGTCTAAGGTGATATTTTCGAGGTTCTTCATGAAGAGGTTGCAACTGCTTTAGCTAACGGGCTTCACACTGCAACGCCGCTGTATTGAAAATCGGAAGACGAAAGAGTGTGCCTAAATAGCTACACCATTTCACTTGCAAAGAAGTGGGACACTAAATCCACAGAGTCTTCTAAGACATCCCAGAAGTGTTCTATAGCACAATTCAGGTCTCTGTGGTGGTAAGTCCCTTGCAGGTATTTTATTGTCGTGTAATCATTCCGCCACAGGCCGTGCACTATGAAAAACTAATCGATCGCGTTGAAAGAGGCGATCGCCATCCCAGAATTGCTCTTCAACAATGGGAAGGAAGAAGATGCTTATAACAGCAGTGTAAGCCTGTGCTGTGGTAGCGTACACGCAAAACAACAAGTTGTGCAAGCTCCCTCATTGAAAAATATGGCCACAACATTACACCACCGCCTCCGAATTTTACTGTTGGCACTACACAAACTGACAGATGATGTTCACCGGGCATTCGCCACACCCACACCCTGCCATCGGGTAGCCATATTGTGTCCCGTGATTCATCACTCCACATAACTCTTTTCCACTGTTCAGTTATCAAATGTTTATGCGCCTTACACCAAGCGAAGCGTCATTTGGCATCGATCTACATGATGTGTGGCTTATGAGCAGGCGCTCAGCCATGAAAACCGTCTACTCTTCCTCCTAAAGGTCATAGAACGTGGAGTGGATCCTGATGTAGTTTGAAACTCCTTTTTAATAATCTGGATAGATGCGTGCATGTTACACTGTACGACTCTCTTCAACTGTCGTCGGTCTCTGTCAGTCAACAGACGAGGTTTACCAGTATCCTTTAGCCCTGTATGTATCCCTTCACGTTCCCACGTCAGTATCACTTCGGGAACAGTGCATCTAGGGAAGTTCACGACTGTGGAAATCTTACGTACAGACTTCTGACACAATTGACACGCATTAACCTAACCGAGTTCGAAGTCCGTGGTTTCCGCGGAGGGCCTCATTCTTCTCTCTCATGATGTCTAATGACTACTGCGGCAGCTAAATTGGAATACCTGGCAGTAGGTGACATCACAATCTACTATTCACAATGCACATCGTTTGTTTTTGGGGGTGTGCAGCTGCTTTTACTTTATTAAACATCAAAAGTCGCCAAAGATATAGCGATTTAGACTGACTTGTTATACTTACTTGCTTTCTGTGTCGATGATAAGGGGCAAAGGAATACCGTTATTCTGAATGACCCGCTGGAGTGTCGGAACATCGACGACCTCCTGCATGAGTGTTCTTAGCTCAGCATTGGTTTAGGACACATGATGACCAATCGAGGCCAAGGTCAGAATGAATTCCCCCATGTGCTCCTCCAGAGCATTTAACACCCTCCTCCTGCGATGGGGTCGAGCCCCGCAGGTACTACCCACATCTTGGGTCAATCGAGGACAGTTTTGATAATGGGGATGAAATTATCTTCCATGATCTTCAAATACCTTTCGGTAGTCATATTTTCATAAACGAATATGACGCCAAGTTATTCCGTGACAGGACATTGAACCCCTTACAGTCAACTGTGGATGAGGAGACTTCACAGTTGCGAAATGCGGATGCTCTGCCCCCGAAAAATGCCAATTTTACTGACGAACTCATCCTAATGAAAGTGCGCTTCGTCGTAAAATCAAACTATATCCGCATCATTGTCCACACACTAATTCTCACTATGTCGATGGACATTCACGCAGTTTTAATGTCCTAACGCCAACAGTTCAGATGCTATGACCATTTTGTTTCATATTGTCACCCAATATTTTCAACTATCTATACCTAGTTCCAAATTGCTGTGGCTTCTTTCAAATTAAATGACAAGAACGAAAAGATGAAAAGCGCGTATTTGTAGTATCTCCAATTTCATAATTCGTCTTGAATGGGAATTGGATAAACTTCTTACCCTCCTTGTACTCACTATGCCGTCCTCCTCTTTCTGCCCAAAATCTCTTTCCGCTTTCTTGATCCATCTTTTCTCCGTCAATGCACATCCCCATCCCTACTTCGATATCTTTCCCCCTCTTCCTGTTCTTCACTCCCCTCTCCTTTTCTCCAGCACCTCCATTCTTCTCCCTCTTTATCTGCTACTCCTTCCCCCTCATTCTATGCATCTCCACATAGTCCAACATGCTGCCCATCTCCTCACCATCTTCGTCCTATTCATGTACTCTTCCCTCTCCATCTCTATCTCAATTGCCTTTCCCTTCCCTACCTCGTCTTACTCCTCTGTCTAACCAAGAGCGTTGTTTAGTGTTATGCTCAAAGTCTTATATTTTAGAGAAACATTGACCAAATGCTGTGCAAGTTTGATACCCCAAGGTATTGGAATAAGCCCGTATTTCTGTATACCACATGCCAATGATTTGCAATCTTTTGAAAGATCGTTCGGTAAATAGTCCTGCAAAATTATAGTATATCAACTATGAACTACAGTTACCTTTCTGTTCTTCGAACTAGTCATCTGATATAAATATGTACCGCTGATCTCTGTAAACATGTATTAATGTAATCTTCGCAATTATACCACATGGCAATGGACAAGGAGTGCTTGGAGTTTTAACCACTTGACGCGGATGGTAATCCGTCATCTTTTTATTGTTATCGCCGAGATAATGTGCATTCTTACATTACTTCATTGCAAGTTTGATGAAACCTCCGTCGTCGCTCACACTAACGGCTGAAAAGGGTTATTGAATTTTCATCATATAAATAATTACCTAATTTGAAAATTCAGTAATTATGAAGCATTCAGTAAAGTGACGCAATGCAGAAGCAACAGAGAGCGGTACATCGTAATTTCCGAGCTCCTATCTGCCTCAGATGACACAGAAAATTCCTACCGGAAAAACGGTTCGCTAACCTCTAATTAAGTTAATTAATTTACAGTGTTAGCATTGAATATTCCTTCAGGATTGTATCACAGTTTGTAAAATGTTCGTTTCTGCTCATGGCACATTTCACTAATTATGTAGAGAGAGCGATTTTATGCATGTCGTTTGTTGCACTAATTTCGTTCTCTCGCCTGCTGCAGAAGTATTTATGTTTAACATCCGTACGACTGAGACGAGTACGGTACCGAATTACAGTTAACTGTGGGATTAAATATTACCTTTTAGTTTAGTTCAAATATGTTCCTATCTAAATATCACTGTGGGGAATTGGTTGCCTCAGTCCTCATTCAGTTTTCCTCACAGAATTTCTTACACAATACTTTTCTTGAAACTAAATGATAAGTATATCTGATTAGACAGACTTGGACGTGCCACGCGGGTTCATCAATCAGACATGTACAGATATTTCGAAAACACAAGTTTGTGCTCTCAGTTTTAATAAAATTTTCAATACTTCTTCTTAGTTTGATGTGTTCTCATATACCAAAAACAATCATATGTAAAATGTACCATTGTGGTTTCACCTCTGAAAACTCATTAAAATATGTTCAAATAGTTGACATAATTTGATGCTGCAAAGTAATTGTGACGACTAAATAAAATAAAATCAAGCCTTCACCGAACGACGGTATAGAATTGTAAATTTTGTAAAAATCATATTTTGTGGGGCGGGGGATTTCTTAAATCGGATAATAAGCTTCATAGCAGTCAGAACGTCGTGTTTATCTTGATGACATATTAAAATTTTCGAAATGGTGGAATGACTTTTTGTATTTCTGCTAATAAAATACTGGGGTTGAAATGATTTTATGAACTAAGTATTTCACGACTGGCATGAAAAAGGCTCAGGGTTCCCCGATTATGAAGGTAAATGAAATTAAAAATTATCGTGATTGGCTCAGATACATATGTAGATGGTAACGATTACCATTAAATGCTCGATTCTACCTCTTTCACAAAACTTTCTGGACTGTGATAGTATCATTCTTATCTGCGATTCATAGTGAAATTTTAATCATTTCTTGAACACATGTCTGTTTATAAGAATATATTTGCCAAAGAACAATGGTGAAGAGGACTGATATCAGCGTTCATCAGTCCTAATGGACAAATTACAGATTATCTGAGATTAGCAGACATATTGTTGATGATTTTCAAAGTCGTGATGTGACTATTAGAATGTTCGTGGAATGCAGAGGAGGATCAACGCTCGCCTTTTTTCTCAAGAAACAAATAATCATGCCTACATACATATAACAGTAAAAGTTGTGGAATGGAAGGGATAGCCCATCGCAAAGAAGTTTTTATTAGACACACTGTATTATGATTAGTTGTGGGAATAGCCATAATCGAAATAACATATCAAAAACATTTCATATTACAATACAGCCTCGATAAACGTCAATATGCCACGGATGTACCGTCTTACCTGCAGAATGTTTCATTACATAGGCGATTTATGGCAATATGTGACGGGTATATTCCTGAAAAATTCTAGATCTTTGTCAGAGGCACGCTAAACGGCAATTTGTGTAGAATAACAGCAAAAACTGAAAAATCGAGGACGTTTGGGATTTGATGGGAAGACAAAAGACATGTGCTACTCGTCAAACCACAACTCTTGCAGAACTATGGGAACAGGTCGACCAGGCGTGGAATAATGTTTTCCATGAGATTATTTACCATCTCTATGCAGTATGCCAGAATAAGCGCCTGCATTGCCACACGTGTGGACTACCACGCGTACTGATTTGCGTGTTTCAGCATAGGTCATCTGATACCTCAGTACCACTTGAGCTGTTCATCCGTAAATGTAATCATTTCATGTACTCTATAAGAACTGTATCAACAATAAAACGTGAGTGAATAGGAAAACTCTCGGAAAGTGAACTAAATTTTATTTCCAGCAGTGCATTTCCGTTGGTCAGGTCATGTGAATTCCAGGTTGTGGTGCACCGCGGTGCAACTGTGTATGCTGGAAACACACAAAATGACCATGCGAGACTTTTTTTCGCAACTAAACGAGATGGTTCGATTGTAACACACTGATCTCACATTAGGGATAACGAAATGTTCAAATGTTTGTAAATCTATGGCACTTAACTACTCTGGTCATCAGTCCCTAGACTTACAAACTACTTAAAGTAGCTTACGGTAAGAACAAACAAAAAAAAACCGCACACACACACACACACACACACACACACACAAACACAAACACACACACACACATACACACATGCGCGATGGAGGACTCGAACCTCCGACGACGTGCAGCGACGCGCTCCGCACCAGGGCACCTTGGAGTGCTCGGCCACCATACCGCAGCTAGGAGTGACGTTGGTTCAAACCCATCTGATCTATGTTTTCCGTTATTTCCGTACGTCACTCGAGACAAATTCTGCGGTGGTTCTTTTCAAAGAGTCGCTTTCCATTCCGATCCTAAGAAATAAGAGAATTCGGTTGTTTGCTCCTTGACCACGGTGTCTAAGATACGCTAAACCCTAATCATTATCCCTCCTTTTCTCTTTTGCACAACGGACTTAGTGTGTGCTGACATATGAAATGTACTTATGATGTCTCCTCTTATACAACACCACAGTTGTCTTACTTTCTTTGGCAGAAATAGGTAGTACAGTGCACGTCAAAAAGTCTAGGAATTTTCATCGGTTTCCTTTTGATACGAGCGTATGGAATAGGTTAACAGATTTGTGAATGGCTGGAAGACTTCCTAAGTAATAGAATTCAGTACGTTGTTCTCGACAACGAGTGTTCATAGGAGATGAGTCTATCATGAGGCGTGGCCCGGGGAAGTGTGATAGGACTACTATTATTGTTTATCTATATAAATGATCTGATGGACAGAGTAAGTTGTAATTTGTGACTGTTTGCTGATGAATCTGTGGTGTATGGGAGGATGTCGTCTTTAAGTGACTGTAATAGCATACAGTATGACTTACAAGGAAAGTATTTGGGCTCGGACAAACACATATACACCAAAATCGTATGAGAGATAATGTAATGCCGTTAGAGGCCTCTGCGTGTGCCTTGCCACATTGCACATTCACCTGTCGGTTCGCCAGTAGGGACGGTGCAGTGTGCCTCCGAAGTTGCGTTTTGTGACGTTATTTGTATGGTGAAGCGTCAGATGGGGCGCCGATTGGTAAACAATCCTGCTAATGTAATACGATTGACTGAAGTGAAGTTACAAAGAACCCTTCTTCCTGAACATGGTATCAGTGTAGAAGATGAATGATTCGGATGATTTCTTGTATCTGTTATGGTACAGAAATATAAGCATAAGTTAGATACTGTTGTCACAGTAACATATAATGATGATAATAGGGATGATAATGACGGACAAAACATTGCAAGCGGTAGTGATACGGCAAGTGCGGGTAGAGGCGATGGAAGGAGTGGCAGTGAATACCAACCGTCTTCCGAGAAGAAGGTTAAAGTTGCAACTATCATCACGGCTTTCGATGACAATACGCTAGAGAACATGTACGATGATTAATAAATAAGTTATAGTTAAGATTTCTGCATTACGTATGGCGTCTACAATTACATCTACAGTGCTATCTAGTGCATGATTGCAGAGTTTTGCAGAAAGAACGACACCTACCAACACATTGAGGTGTACGTAGAGATCCTGTAACCAAACGTTCATACAGATATGTTTGTTCGAGCCCATGTACTTTCCTTTTTAGACAAAATTTCTAGTTGGTGCGAAGAATGACAGCTAGCTCTCAATGTAGAAAAATGTAAGGTGATGCGCATGAGTAGGAAAAACAATCGCATAATGTTCGAATATATCATTAGGAGTAAGCTCCTTGATGCAGTCGCGTCGTTCAAATTTTACACGTAACATTGCAGAGCGATATGAAATGGAACGAACATATAACGACAGTTGTGAGTAAGGCGGAGACAGGGCTTCGGTTTATTGGGAGAATTTTGGGAAGATGTACATCTGTAAAGCAGACCGAGTATAAAACGCTTGTACGACCACGTCTTGAGTATTGATCAAGTGTTTGTGACTCGCAGCAGATCATTTTAAAGGAAGACATGGAAACAGTTCAGAGGCGTGCAGCTAGGTTTGTTACTGGTAGGTTCGACCAATGCGCTAGTGTCACGGAAATGCTCCGGGAACTCAAATGGAAATCGCCGGAGAAAAGACGTCGTTCTTCTCCAGAAATTCTGCTGAAGAAATTATGAGGGCCAGAATTTGTAGCTGACAAGGGAACGGTGCAATAAAACATGTCGATAGCTTCCCAGAAATTATTTACACAGAGAAGACGACGAAAGAATTGAACTGTCAAAATTGTAGAAGAAATTGGAAATAAATGTGACAATACCCCGAATTGTCGTTAGACGATGTCAGTTGTGCCAGTAACAGTCTGAAGACGAATACATTACAAGCCTAAAAAGAATAGGAAATCGCAATATTACGAAGTTAACGTCATGTAAACGTGTAGAAGGCTGCCAGTCATAGACGATGTTATAGGGGAATTCATAGCAGTTATCCCCGCAGCTGCTGTTTATATCGGTGATCAGTCAGCCTTGTATGAAAGCTCTTTCATGCACATTGCGTGCACATTGCACTTTATCATTTTGGGGTGAAAAAAAAAAAAGAAAGACGGAGTCGATTGTCCAGTCAATGAATGCAATAACACATTCAGATACGATACTGCCAGTTATAAGTGTGAGTGATTTACCGTTTTCGCAGCTGTATAGCTGTTTTCAAGAACCTCAGAGCTAATTATGACAAAGGCCAAAAGAATAAAAGACTGTTTAGTTGTGAAAATGTTTTAATCGTCGTATCAAAATCTGGAAAAATTGGAAAGAATAGTTATCAACATTTCGTTCGAAACGTATTCCTACCAGTTACAGAAACTAATTCACTGCTTTTGTAGGACTCATAATTTGGACATATGTTGCCTCTGTTTTGCGGAGGAAATAATTTTTCAGGAAAATATCAGACAGCATAATTTCCGATATCTCTCCCGTATTTCAGGGTTACCAGCGAAACTCTATTCTGCAGCTCCAGTCATTCGTACATTATCAGTTTTCTTAGCCACGCTTTAAAAATTTGATCAAATATTCCTGGTATGCAGATTAATATGCGAAACAACGGCCGGGACCATTTCTGATTCCATCTCAGTTTTGTCTAAATAAATCTAGTGGTTACTGTGCAGTGCGTGAATGCATCAATTTTTCCTTTGTCGGTGTGCTTGCTGCGTCCTCAAACACCATCCTCATGACCTAGGTCGGGAATTACTTTCCCCTTCCGTTTCCATCCCTTTTTTCTTCCCTTCTCTCCTAACTGAAGAAGGAACTGTGTTCTGAAAGCTTGGACTTTTACTTCCTTTAGTCAAATGTACAACATTAAAAACTATTTTAAGGAATGCCCGATAGGCATTGTTATAAAATGTGGTACTGCAAGACAGATTTCATTTAAGAGATTTCCTCCCTTCAGGTAGCTCGATGGTTTGCGGTCGTTTGTTGTCCAAATTCGTTGTGTTATTCTCTGAGTATTCGGCTCAGATATATTATTTCAGAAGGCGTTCAGCCCTCTGGCTGGGCGCGCTGAGTCACCGCGTCGGGCTCTTTGACGGAAGTCGTGTGTGACATCAAAAACTGCTATGATTTTATTTCGTCTGCTAGCCACTTTTATGAGAATGACATGTGCAAATACTGACTTGTCGATATCAAGATATTCAAAACAATGTTTCTATAAAGCCAGGTATTCATCGGAGCAAATAAAGTAACAAGGATAAGCAAAAGAGAATTATTTTTGGTTTACCCGGTAGGTCTCTTGTAGGTCTTTCAACTGCAGTTGATCAGGTATCCCTAACCTTTCTCAGTTACCTGATAGGAAAATGGAGACTTGCCGTTTAACGTGGAATCCGAATCACATGTCTTTCGAAGCCAGGCCAAAATCTTCCTTTGCGTGGAAAAAAATCATAGTGAAAAAAATTGTGGCCTTAACGGGATTTAATGCCTCGCTCTCTTGTTCACCATGCGCGAGCTTTGCCACCTACAACGCGAAAGCAAACGACATCTGTGTCACCGTTTTAGATAATGCTCGACGTCGATAGTATTCTCTTCATAAATTTCCGCTCAATGCTAATAAGAAGACAGCGGAAAATACAAGCATTTTGCACCAGTGCTGAGGAGAGACGGAAATGTAATTAAAGAAATGTAAATGTAAATAAAGAGCACGATCTCCACGCACGTTCCTCTACCATGCTCCACTAAGAACAGTGCGCTCGCCATGCACAACAATCTGCACTGAATAGCAGAGTTTAGCATTGTAGCTGTAACAGGATGGAGTTGTATTCTGTATGCCGAATATTAGCTCTAAAACCTACAACCTAATAACACAGCATTCACTGGCAATGTTCACTCCCTCGTATTCTCTTGCGTTCCCTCTAGTATAAACGATTCTACCCATATACAAGCGAATGGTAGTGAATTTTCTGCAAATGCTCATTCACTCGTGTTCGCTTCCATTCAGTAAACCAGGATTTTGGTGCTTAAAACTGGTGTCTGTGAAGCTCTGGATAATTCCGATACGCGGCGCTCCGTGAGCTATTCGCCGAGTCGCACGCTAGGCCGAGATGACTGTACAAACCCTTGTTATAAGCAGTTCCTCACGCGGCAAAAATGCCTAGCTTCAACAATAATAGTTGCAGTGGCTCTTAACAGCTAAAATTTCTGCACTGCATTTCTTTAGTTTTCTTCTTTCCGTGTAAACAATTTCAGGGTAGGTTTCGACATGTCGTTCCCTTGTGACTGTCCAACATCTATTTGGGAGTGGAATAGGAAAGGAAATGCCTAGTAGTGTATCCTCCGCCACGCACTTTATGGTGGATTGCTCAGTATACAGGGTGTATCACCTAACACTTGCACCGCAAATATCGCGGAAAATAAAGTGTGGTTGATGTGCGTTTTTCTCAGAATAGATTGGTAGTCAAGGACTCGTATTGTTAGTCAATAAACAGATTGTAAAAATACCTAGAAAGTGTGTTTTTTATGCAAAAATACAATTTTTCATGTGGAACAATGGTTGTTTCTATCATACACTGGAATTTTTGACACCAGCCTTGTACAAAGAATTTTGAAAGACATTTTTACACGTTTAGTTTGGCAGCTACAAGCATTCAAAGTATTGAAGGCGGAGGCTACGACAGCGTAGCTAACTGGCTGGTTATGAGACACTGGGCCATGACCCAGGGGCTAGTCACGCGGCCAGTCAACTATGCTAACGCATCCTCCGCCCCCAAACCTTTGAACCGTTGTAGCTGCCAAACTATTCGTGATAAAAAAATGAATAAAAAAATTCCAAATTCTTTGTACACAGTTGGTGTCAAAATTTCCAGTGCATGATAGAAACAAGCATTGTTCCATTTCAAAAACGGTAAGTTTGTATAAAAAAATACACGTTCTAAGAAATATTACAATCTGTTTGTTGTCTAAAATACGAGCCCATGACTACCAATCCATTCTGTGAAAATCGCAAGTCAATCGCACTTTCCGTTACCGTAATATTTACGGTGCAAGTGTATATGAAGTAGATGTACAAAATTATATTAAGGGAGAACTTTAAAACTTGTGCCTGATTGGCATTCGAATCCGTGTCTCCAATTATATGCAGGTGCGCTGAAACACGACGTCATTAGGACATAGTGTTCACCTGAAGCACGTCGCTCGTCTGATTATAGTTTTCGAGCCGCGGTGCAGTAGCCGAGTGGTCTAAAGTGCCTCGCTGCCGAGCGCGCGGTTTTTCGCCGTTGGAGGTTGGATACCTCCCTGGGGCATGTGTGTGTGTGTGTGTGTGTGTGTGTTGTGTGTGTGTGTGTGTGTGTGTTGTCCTTAGGTTAGTGTACCTTAGTTTAAGTAGTTTGTAAGCTACAGACTGATGACCACGAAGTTTAAAAAGTCGTCAAATTCTCACATTCTCATTATCCTCGTTATTCGCAATGTTTCTCTAATTACCATAAGAGACCGGGCATGGTGTGCATCTTTACTGAACGGATTACTGGTCCGCCATCGCCTTGGATTAGCTGAGAATCTGTTTGGGGTGTTCTGCGTGTGACGTCCCCTGGGTTAGCCCGTAATGAAAACTTTAATCTGAATCACAGAAAGAACTATGTTAGATAAAAAAAAGTCTGTGTCTAAGTATACATATACTCTGGTGCATTAGTAATTATCAACGAATGTATTGTTCATATAGTAATTCTCTGCTCAGTTATAAAAGAGCACGCCTCTTGAACTACTGTCTTTTAATTGCTTGATCGTGTGTTTTGTGGTTGTCCGCAGTGGCGGAATAAGCCTATCGGAGGCGCAGGGCGGCGCCAAAACAAAATGAGCCCCCCCCCCCCCCGTCCACTTTTAAATACACGTATTGCTATAAAAAGAATAACTTTTGAGATTTGGAGGCCCACCCAGGACGAAGAGAGGCGGGACAGTCTAAAGAAAATAGCTTTCGAGATCTCAAGGTGTCGGCCGCAGTGTCCGAGCGGTCTGTGGGACGCCAGTCACGGTCTGCACGGCCTCTGCGGTCGGGATTTCTAATCCTGCCTCGGGTATGGATGTATTTGTTGTCCTTAGCGTAAGTTAGTTTAAGTTAGTAAAGTAATTACTGTGAAAGTCTAGCGACTGATGATCACGAAGTTTGATAGCGTAAGATCTCACACACATTTGAACATTTGATTTCAATGCCCCAGAACGAAAGGCGAAAGGCGCTATGTTAAAATATAAATAATAATAATAATAATAATAATAATAATAATAATAATAATAATAATAAAGAGAATAATTACAAAACAAAGTGCTTTCGAGGTATTTGGAGGCTTCTCGAGAGACCCGGAGTGGTCCGTCCTCTCCGCCCCCTCTTCCCCCTTAGTCCGCCAATGGTTGCCCGCGTATGTTTTTAACAGACTACACTTCGTTTTGCCCTCTGGCCGTAATTACTGATGTATGGTGCGTAATGTACATGTTGCTAAACTTAATAATATATTATCTTACAGTATTAAAAAGTAAATTTTTTAATATGTAATTATTTGGTGTAACAATAGACTTGTAGTTGCCCTAGATCGATCATTTTTAATGAAAGTAATATGTTAATTGTTGGCAGCCATCTAGCTACCAAAAATTATTTTCATAAATTACTGGGACAATTTTACCTTTTAAATCTATTTAGCAGGAGTAATATTTTTTTGCACAAACCATTTGTGTAGGCTATGACGCAATAATATATCAACGTATTTTTTCTCTCAATATTAAAAGTGACTACCAGTCTGTTGTAGCAATTCGAATGAGGTTGCCGTGCTCTATAATAAATCTATACTAAAAATAAATCTGTATATGTAGGCCTGTCGCTGTTCCCTTCAATCTTCAAAACTCATGGACGAATCTCCATGCCGTTTTCACAGGAAACATGAGAAAAGTTTGGGTCAACATATAGGCATAATTTTGTCAAAATAGGATCATGAAAACAAAAGATATCGTAATTTTAAGTGTTTTTAGTGACCGTCGTGTCTGTTTTTTCAACTGTTAAAAACCTCGTATCTCCAAAACTACTTCACGAATTTGCATGGGGTTTTTACAGATAACTTGAGCGTAACTGAACGATATATAGACTTCGTTTCATTAAAGTCGGATCACGGAAAAAAATAATATAGTCTTTTCAATTTGTTTATCTATGTCCGTTATGTCTGTCTGTCTCTTTGAACAGGTATATCTCCAAAACTACTTGACGAATTTTCATGGGGCTTTCACACGTAACTTTAGAATATCGTGCGGTTACATAAAGGCTTCAATAATTAAAATCGGATCACAGAAAGTAAAGATATCACAATGTAATCATTTGCTTAAAAGCCGTCATGTATGTCTATTTGTTGAAGGTAAACTCCAAAAGTACTACACCAAATTTCATGGATTTCCACAGGTAAATTGAAAATAGTTTGGAGAGTAACATAGGCTTAGTTTCATCAAAATCGGTTCAGAGGAAGGAAAGATATGGTAATTTGAAGTTTTTGTGTTTACTATGCTTATAAGTATGGTGTAGTACAGCAAATCTCCAAGAGTACTACACGAACTTTCTTGGGGTTTCATAGGCCAATTAAGAGTACCTTGGGGCAACATATAAGCTTTATTTCATTAAAATTGGATCAGGGGAAGAAAAGATGTTGTATTTTGTAGTTTCTGGTGTATGATATGCTTGAATTGCAGTGTAGTATAGCAAAGATCCGATAGAGGCGCTGTTACTGACATAGTATACCAAATAACTAATAGATGGCGCTGCTGCATTGTTTATTCTCATAACTTAAGTGTAATACACTGAAACAAGGGCTACGATTTTCCTTATGGCAGCGATGTAGTGTATTGATGTCGGTAAAGGCTGTTGAATCCTTTTTGAAAAGTCACTTACAATGAGGGGAATAATTCTTAGTGTTGATAATGAAATAAATAATTAATGTTGTTACGATCAGCAAATTAATGATCCCCCTAAAGCCAATATTTTGTTGCCAACGTTAACATACTAAACCGCTGTCACTGCAAGTAAAATTTAACCCATGTACGCCCAAAAAAAAAAAAAAAAATAAAAAAAAAAAAAATAAAAAAAAAAAAATAAAAAAAAAATAAAATTACTAGCTGTATCCCGCATGCCTTACAATGCCATGGGAAGAAAAAAAAGTGCTTATTTCCGCGGCTATCATTTGAATTTCAAACATTACTATATTCCTTCGCGTCTATCCGATGCTCTAATTTACATAAGAATTGTTTACAAGGAAAATGGAATTACTGCTTTCTGTGTATTCTCGTTACATTTTCAGTGCGTTCTGTTTAGGAAAGCCTCGAATATGCCAAAGTACAGGAAATGACAAAGTGAGGGGACGTTAGTTACATAGTACACCAAATAACAAATTATGGCGTTGCTGCGTTTTTTTCATTCTCATAACTATGGTGTAATGCACTACAAGAAGGGGTACAATTCTACTTACGGCGACGACAGTGTGCACTGATGTTGGTAACGGTCGTTGACTGCTTTTTCAAAAATCAGTCACGTAGAATAAGGGGAATAATTCTTTATGTTCACGATGAAATAAATAATTTATGCTGTTCTGGTAAGTAAATTCATCCTCCTCCTAAAGCCAATAGTTCATTGCCAGTGATAGCAAACTAAACTGCTGCCACTGCAAGTAAAGTTTATCCCAGGTAGAACACAAAACTTTTTTCTTCCTAGCTGTAACCCATATGTTCTGTAATGTCATGGAAAGAAATAAGTCATCTTTCGACGGGTATAACCACTAAATTATACATAGAGTAGACATATGTATGGAGTGAGCGTATGTTTCTGTGCATAAGCTGTAATTACCAAGTGATACTGAGACAAATCTACTCTTTCCACACATTTAGTTGCTGTTAGGATTGGTTTGTACCTCACTGGCTGCAGAGAAGCCCCACATCTTTTCGGGGAGCAAGCACGTAACATGAAATAATACCTAAATAAATGTGTCACAGAAGCAACAAGAAAGTTGAGGACGCGTCGCTAAAGGGGCTATTTGCATAAAGTCATCCGTCGTAATCGAACAAAAAGGACCAATTAGTAGATTTTTGCCAATATCATGTGATATTTCCACCTTAATGTTGAGGACAAAAAATCTGTTATGCACATCTGAATGCTCACTCCAGAGATACTTCTGCTCTGCGCCTGCCACTAGAGATAATATACACACGTGAGCGACAAACTCATCAGAAACCTCCCTACTTTCATAATTGTACGGTACAATATTATGATTCAAATTTGTAGTTACTTTCTTTTGGTGCGGACTAAATTAAGATAAAGACGTCTTCTTTTGCAGAGGCAATTGTACTTAGAGTTATAATCCTACTTCTGAATATATAGTTCTATTATACAAAATCGATTTCAACTTCGTAATTTACGAAGTAATCACTGCAGGATGTGAGGACATGTATTAGCTGACAGAGTGGCCGATGCTGCTACCACAGTCAAGAAAATTCGCTGGAAATACTACTGTATTTAATGGAAAGTCTTAAACACACGAGAAGCTGACGCCATTCCTTTAACAATTACCCAGACTTACTTTATCGCACATTGACATTACCATGACGTCTTATTTAAACAGACATGAACTGCTCTGTTGATTAAATTACCAGACTTTCAATATAATATGGAGCACTGCATATAGAATAACGACATTCTCCCCAGTGCAACACTGCAACATTCTAATACTTCAGCGCACACATACTGTGCGAGATAAAAAGTTTCATACTACGCCATAGAACCAACACATGGCGCTGTTGTTATTATTACTATGTCTTATCTGAACGATAGAAGTGTTTTCAGAAGTTTGTCAGACAGACAATTACACACCTCACTCTTAACTTTATGAACACAAACTAACAATGAATTTAAATCGTTCCGGAGTACGGCCAAAAATTAATTTCACTTTTTTATGAAAAACTTTATCACCTTTCATCTTTTTCGACGGTGACTTCTACTTAAATCTGACATCTTGGCTAGGAGAACTGAGTTTATTGACAGAGCGATCCAACAAGGATTCAGTTTTTGCTGACCTAGGTCGGGAACCCTAAAAAACCATGATATACACAGGTCCCTCTTCAAATAACCGTTGCGAAGCACGGGCATATAAGCTAGTAAATAAATAAAAATTCATTTGTGGCATTTTAAAATTTTATCTTTGTGACGTTAAAAGAACTTAATCAAATCAAAGAAGCTGCATTATCATTATTTCAGACGATAGCCCCCAAACCGTATTTATAAAAATCATACCCACATTCATTATAAGTAGAAAGAAACGAAACATTTTTTTTTTCAATTTTTTATTGTCACAATGGCGCCCAGTAACGTGGGGCTCGATAACCAATATCGATTGTTGTACTACAACAATTGTATTTGCTGGTGACTGATACACATAGTATATTTTCTGTTACATGAACTGTATTCACAAATCTAATGGAGGAGACAAACAAGTGCAATTCAGATAAATTTTCCAGAGATCAGGAGGACAATGTTAACCTGCACAAGACGATTTTAAGAAAACTGTGCTACAAATTTTATCAAAGGTAAGAGCATGTACCCAACACACCGAAGTTTCTTCATGAATTATGCAGATGCAAAAGTGAAACCGTTGTGTGCATGTACGTTATTTATAGGAAGACAAGACATGAAACTGATGAGACAACTATCGGGGGCATGATGGATGTAGAAGAAATAATCGAAAATGTAGAATTGACCTATGATGCGACCGAATTATTACAATCAGACACGAAGGATGACTTGACGGACAGACGTAATATCACTGGTCATGATGTAACCGAAATTATCAAAACACAGGGGTAGCGGCAAATACAACTTCACCGGCTCCTGGCAGTAAAAAAAGAGTTCTTGACAATACTTTTCCAAAAGCTTGCACTAAGGGACGAGGAGTTCTCAAACAAATAAAGACAGCAACAGCAGGAATTACTAGATGAGCATAAACAGGAAGTGGTGAAAGATAGCCATTAAAAGTTAGAAGAGGGTGACTGGAGAATTATGAACAGGCTTACGCAAGAATTACCAAGAATTGCATGACACAAGGAAAGAGATTAATTCCATGAGACTAACTTATGATGAGATCCAGAACAAGGTTAGCAATTTTTCCACTGATGTGGAGACACTGAAGACCGAGCATCATATTTTAGAAATACAAGTAAAAAAGTTAGTCACTACGGTAGATCAACCATCTGACAACATACAATAAACCGTGCAGCAGGAGATAAAGGTAACTATAGGAAACGGTGAGGTACAAACTATATTCGGGAAGGGCGAATTCAGCCAGTGAGACAGATGCATGCTGTGGCTAAACGACAGACACTGTACTGGAAATACAAGTTATAATAATGATAATAAATAATACGGTGTCTCAAACATACTGCTTACATCTTGATCAACAACAACAGATTATTGATTTGTTAAACAAATTTATAGCTGTATTCTCAGAGAAGACAGGCTTAATTAAAGACTTTGACTAGTACTTGCAAGTATATGAACATAAAAACTTCTGTAGAGCCTCCTATTCAGTGCCATGGACTAAGAAAACTGCAGTGAAAAAGGAAATCAACAAAATGCCTCAGTGGGGAATAGTATGACCATCCTTTTCATCCTACAAAGTCCATTATTATATATTATCAAATCTGATTAGATTTGGATGCAAGGGGTATTAAAAGGATAATTATAACGGTTAGGACCAGGCCAGAAATTCTGGAAGAACTAATACAAAAATTCCTTAAAATTACCTTAACAGTAATTGATATGTTGAGCTCATACTGGCAATTTAGGTTGTGTGAAGAATCCAAACAGTATAGCGCATTCATTTATAATGGTAGAAGTTGTGAATTTAATGTGTTCCCTTTTGGACTTAATGTAAGTGCTGGTGTTTTCATTTCTGCTTTAGATAAAGTATTGGGACTATAACTGCTTTATAAGGTGACACAGTATGTAAATGATCTTTTAATTGCCACTCCTACTTGGGATCAACTTTTACAAATCCTCGAACAGGTATTGACTAAATTTTCAGAACCAGGAGTAACTGTGAAACCAGGGGAGACCAAATTAGGAAAAAAAGTGAAATCCAGTTTCTTGGACAGATACCACGTGAAGGAATTTTGCCTTACCCTAAGAAGCTTGATGCAATAAAAATTTTCCTTACCCTACAAATAAAAGACAACTTAAGTTTTAATTAGGGTTAGCGTCAGTTATTCGGCGGTTCTTGCTACCTCATTTGCTGGTGAGTTTGCTAATGAAGAATGCTCCCTGGTTATGGAGAAACGAGTGCAACGTAGCGTTTGATGAAATTAAGGAGGCTCTGATTAATGTTGACATTGTACATCATTCAGATATGTTCAAGGATTTTTAATTACTATAGACATATCCACTTATAGGCTGGTAGCCTGTTTGTTTTAACACATGAATGTCAGGATGGAAAAGAAGTAAAAATGATACGATTTGCAAGCAGAGTCCTCACAGCATCTGAAAAATCATATACTGTGAAATCGAGGCCTTGGTTGTGGTATGGGCACTAAAAAGTTTAGATATTATCTGTATGGCGAGCATAATTTCCTTGACCACCAAGCTTTAAGCTTTCTGATGACATGTAAACTCTTGCATGCTAGGTTAACCAGATGTGCATTATCTCTACAAGAATATGACTTGGAAATCAGATACATTAAAGGTAAGGACAATGTTACAGCCCATTCTTTATCCTGTCTGCCACAAGGGGTAACAGAATTTACAAATCTGGTGAATCAATCCACAGAATATAAATTTTCACTTATGTGTGACACTCCTGGAAGGTAACCGTATTTATAAAAGTCATGTCCATATTAATTATAACTAGAAAGTAAAGAACATTTTTTTAATTTTTTTTACATCATATCTGGTAGTCCGTTATACGGGATGGATAGTGGATACCACTATTGATTCTATACCTCATTTCGAAACACACACATTGGGGCTCTCGGTTGTTTACGAGTACGTGCATGGCAATCATGGGGCTGCAAGCTAATGGAATCTTCCTCCTATCTGTCCTTACTGTATTGCATTTCATATCCCTTCCCCTCCTTTCCTATCGTCACACCTTCCGATCCCCACCAGTGAACTGATGATCTTGGCAGTTTCGAATCAGTTCGAATCATAGTAAATTTTAATCATTAACATTATTCCTTCATGCTGAGATTAATTTTGTGAGCAAATAATAATTTTATTTGCTTTTTCGAATATGTCAGTTACCTTTTAAGAGTTTCTCTGATGTAGTTTACAGTGGACCAGGAGTTGGCAACAGTTATCATAGACGAAGCTGCCCAAAGTTACAAATATTGTGGAATTCCCGTGAGATTTAATAACACCATTCACTGTTTATGTGTCACAAAGTTTCATCGCAAGTTACAAAGTTGTCATGTTTTCCTGTACCAAAGAATATATAAGAAAGTGAAATGGAAAGGAAGTGACACAGGTGACACAGGGAGGTTGTGAGATTACCGCCTAATAGAAATACCGGTAATCAATAGCATTTGATAATTAAACAGTATGAAGTTCACTGCAAACATTGACCATGCCAATGCACTAAATGTTACACAATTTTAATCTTATTAATTATGGTAGCAATGTATGTACGCAGTTGGGTGACAACATTTATAGTTAGGCCATAGGTAGAAATTCTCCACGTTGAGATTTGCTGTGTGCTTGTAGCTGACGGGAGGCCAGTGAGCAGGCCGACGTTGGTGGCTTGTTCCAACTAAGGATTTTTCAGTTCGTTTCCGGTGAGGGGAGAGAGGGACAATGGCGAGTGCCAGGCACAGTGCAATGCACAAATATTGTAATACTACTGGCATTTGAAGTAATACGATGCAGATAGGAACCTTTAAGGCCCTCATTACAAAATAGCCTGTTGACAAATAAGCAATACATTAGCTGATATAGTCACATCTGACGTAATATGTTTAATTGACAATGAAAAGTAATAAATTACCAATAAATACAAAACAGTTACACAACTAGCATGGCAAAGTTTGTTTATAAAAATAATATATTAACTATTTCTCATTTTATTTTCAATTAATCTTGTGTATTTTATCTTAAAGTATTCAGTTAAATCACTTATCTGTGACATTAGAAATTGCACGATTATGATAAATAGTACAAAGTATGTTTATACGAATATAAAAACCTAAGAAGACAATTTATTTATTGTGTAGTGTAATTATTTTGATTTTAAGTAAAGTTTTAGAAATGTATTGGCTGAGCGCTGTACGTTGGCAAATCGGTTAGAACAGCTCACATGCGGAAGTTGATGACGTAGGGGAAAAAACCCCGGCAGTTGAGCTTTAGGCGCGCGCGCGCGCGAGGGCAGGAAGTGACGAGACGCGAGCACGTGGTGTAACTGGCCGGGCGGCGTCGCTCTGCACCAGTCGGCATGTGGATCTCGAGGTGGTGACTTGAGATTTGTCTGTGGCAATCGCCATGTGTGTTTGTTCGTCGTAGACTGTACCAAGTTAAATCGAGTGCTACTGTGTGTTTGTGAATATTTAGCTGGTGGAACAAGGTGTGCATCGCACTGAATTAAAGTGACTGTGTTTTGTTAATGTAACACGTGTCGTCGCATAGGTATGAACATAAACGGTGTTTGAGACAGCCACGTGGTGTGAAAACAATTCGCGACAAATATTCATTTTTGTCTGGGGGCTCACGAGCTATAACTTTGTTTGGTAAATGTGTCGACGTACAGACGTATCAGCCACAGGGTTCAAATATTGTGAAATAAACAACATAAAGTGAACTTTCACGTGTTTTCAAAAATAGTAGTTAGTACGCCCTTTTCTCTCATGAACTTGATTTTATTATGAATTTGTTTTGTTGATCATATGCAGGGAAGGAAAGCTGCGAACGTGTGATATCATCCCCTGGAAAACGAGTCAAACAGTCGCAATAACAGTTCCAGTGTTTTTGCATGTTTAGGAATTTGGTTCGCAGATGGTGGTTGTGAGTTTTGAAAAACTTAAACTTTCTCTATTTTAAACTCTCACCCCGACCTTCACGCTCGCAAAGTGTAGGAGAGGGAAAACGTGAAGCACAAGTAGCAGAGTGAGTGGTTGAAGCGGGGTTGGGGGTGGAGGGGGAGAGGGAGAGGATTGGGACAATAAGAGAATGGCATAGTGAACGACTGTTTATGCTGGAGGCCTGTGTTATCAAATTGACAATGCTGTAGTTCTGACATGAGTGGGCCGGCTAGTTGACACTTTCGACAAGTGCAGACGCCCTGCCGGCTATTCTAAAATTGTAATTAGTTTCGTTATTCCCGATATGATTCCAACAAATAACTTGGAAGCCTCGGAAAGGTAATTTGTCACAGTAATATTCTGCATGAATGTTGAAATTACGCATATAGTATTCACTTCATAGCAACGATAAAAATCTTCCACTATCACCCACATTACATGCTGACACTTCTCACCATTACAATTAAATAATCTACTGACAAAATTTTATATCTTTAGTTTGTATTTTGCTCAATTTGTGAAGAACAATAAAAACAAAATAGTCATGTTACTTAAAAAAAAAAAATCTCGAATAAGCTTTGGACTTACACGCTATCTTCCACAGTCATTGTGGACAGTTTGTGACTAGTTCTTAAGTCCATATGCAATAAAAATTGTATAAAATGTGTTCTGAGTACAGTCTTGTGTGTCTCATATAACATACCCAAGAAAATTGAGGAGGAATGCAGCAGTACTTACAATTTCGTCCATAAATTATCCTGGGCTGGAAAAATCCAACTGAAAATCATCTTATACTTGAACCCTATAACATACCCTATTGCCTTTGCATGCAATACAATTTGCTCACTGTGGCTAAATTATAACGAATCTTCTACTAGTAATAATTTTCAGAATACTTTTGTTCTTTATGTCTGGCAAATACTTTACATACGAATATGCTTTGACTAGGAATAAGACTGTAATTCATTCCAAATAATAGTTGTATACAAATATGGTTACAATTTCAGTAGAATCCAGTAAGACACAATTTCAGTTTGAAATCGTGGGAATCAGACAACCGCAACGTACATCAACAAACATTGTCATAAAACGTCAGGTACGTTGTAGGCTACATTTCAGCACTCCAGCCTTTCATAAAAGCCGGGCGTGCAATGCGAGGCAAAATCGGGCAACATTTCTTCTTCATACTCTGTCCAGGCAAAGTAAAAAATTCATGTTTTAGTACAAAAAAATACTTTATCTTTAGAAAAACGATGTTACTACCATACGCACCGTTTGCGAGTAGGATGAGAAACTAGACTGTACGTTACCATCAGCCGTGTGACTTTACAGCAGTTTTTCCTCACAGTGGAAGGTTCCCTTCTTTTTTTACGACGGAGCCTCCGGCACAAGGAAAGTTGGCGCCGTAACACCACTGCGTGGGACCGACGCGGCAGCCGCTTCATTCGCACGTTGGCCAACTTTCCACCATATCTTTACTTTACGGTATTTCGACTTCGCATGGTAAAAGTATTTGAAAACTTTCTATCCCTCTGCTACGAACATGGCACTAAGAAAACTATAGCCTTTCCTGACTCTTGGACACATTCGAGTGCCTTGTCGCCACCGAAGTGTGACACTTGTGTCTAACCTGTAACTTACAAGTAGTTTTACCTGCCTCAGAACATGCAGTGACTGGGAGACTGTAGGGTTTATTTTTTTTAAAAAAATTGAGTATTGTAACATGCTATGGTCGAACTAAAGTGTAATAAAGTAATTTGTTCAGTTCTGAGTGTCTGAATGCATTAAATAATCATGAAGTAATTCAAATGGTATTAAATTGGTAGGGCAAATGCAAGTAACACTATAAGTTGGCGAAAGCAGTACATACTACGAGATGTCTCGTTTAAGTATCTTCAATGATTTACGATAGTCAGATGCTCCCTTTCCTATAAAGCTAAAAGGCAAGCATATATTGCTTCATGGTAATGATTTGGAAGCAAATGTAGAAACAAGGGTACAGTTTCATTTAATGCCTTACCGTTTACATCGACATTTATAAGTTGAATTGCATAGTGAAAAATTTAGTAACGTAAGCCAGAAATCTGACTATGGAGCATAACAAAAATGAGATTGCACGTTCTAAAATCGAATAATGTAAAACTAAATATAAATTAATTCTGCAGTTAATGGTAGCATTAAACCAAACCTCCAAACTGACATTCAAATCAAAATAACTGCTAAAACTGTCCAGAATTACTGAATGAAATAAATTATGGAGATTAAATAGAAAAAAATAGTGATATGTATTTTAGAGATTATTTAATCGGCAGAAACTCTCGTGCGATCTTACATACAATGTGCAAGACGATGGAATACAGGTCGATAAATATCCTTCTTGTTAAGATGTAGACTAAAGCTCAATGATAAAGAAAAATAGCTATTCCTCTCTTGTAATGACAAAAGGAGCTCATAAATGAATGACTGACAAGAGACAAGAAGAAAATAATGTTTCGTTTCATGTCTGTCTCATCTTGAGAGGCACGTATTCGCTTTTCAAGTAATTTTTAATCTCTAATATTTGTCAGACCTGCGGAAGTTTACATGTATGGCCCATCAGTTAAATATCGGTTTCACGAGTCAATATTCTTTCGGACTAGTCTTACATAATTTTCCTTGGAATGTATATAATAATATATGCCATATAATATATCGCCATAAAAAGTTATTTTCGTTTTCCTCTTCTCTTTTCGTTTCTCTCTTTTGCCCAATTACAGTTATAAGGAAGATATCTTCTCATTTATAGAGAAAGTAATATTTTGATGAATCTAAACGTAAACAAACTTGAAAGAGGACCCTGAAATTAAATAAAGTAAAAGTATATTTAGCACATGTACAGCCATCCCCGAACCATCACGTTGTTCAATTACAATGGTTTCGTTTCGTGTTTCACTAACGCCCCCTTCCATCCCTATCACGTAGCAGTGTCCGCACCACTGATCAGTGGGTATTTCCTCAATCGTTCCTATGTGACTAACATCTGTTTATGACATGGAAATAACTTTGTTTGAAAACTCCCATGAATGATAACCACATTACTGAACTATTTCACTGAAATCTCAAAAGATTCCTTATATTACTTTTTGCCATAGGTTTTCTACGTCCTCCCCTTCAGTTTGTTGTAGGTCAATACAATGACTAACACAACAACGTGCAACATCTTAATCATTTAGTGTGAAACTGAGAAGCAGTGTTAACAATTTTAATCACTCTGATGTGAGTATGCTACCCACGGTTTTAGCATTTAGTAATTTCATTTTATAATTCGGCGTGTTCTTTATAATATTGTAATGTACTCTTTGCAGATACTTCCATTTAAAACATCCCTTATACAGTACCTGAAGATGTACCTTTAAGATGAGATACCAGTAGTACTTCATAGAAATAAAGTTTATTACAGCCAAAGCTGACTTATTTTCCCCAATGATGGATTTGGTTGAGATTGTCCACAGTTTAAAATAACACGTTGATATGGTTTGACGGGAAATTGACTGTTTCTTAATAATTTTTAGAATTTACCATTTAAGTTAAAAGGCTTAAATATTTCATTGTTTTCAGTAACTTGATAACTTATGTTGATGTTACACCAGCATAGAAGTAGTAGTCAATTCGTAGGCCTGTAGTTCTTGGAATAAGTCTGATTGCAAGTAGTGGTACCTAAGTGAATAATGTGGTGTATATCCCGTGCATACCCTTGGGGCTGAGGCCCCAATTTTTTTCACACAAGGTCTCCTGGTACTTACCAGAGTACCTTTTGCCTTGGAGCAAATATTTCTAATGGGGTCCATGTATCTAAGTAACCCCTAGATATTTCACTGTCCCCTTCACAGGTAGCGCTTCATTGAAAAGCTTTAGATTCTAACTTGAATGTTGAATATGCTTCTTTGTGAATGGTACAACAACAGTCTTCTTAGGACTAACCCCCAGATCCTGTTTTCTGCACCAGTCTTGCACAATGTCAAACGCACCTTGTGCCATATTCTTAACTGTGTCAGCAAATTTGCCAAGTATTACTATGGCAAGATCATCTGCATATCCTTGGCAAAAGTACTGCCTAGAGTTTAATTCTCCAATGAGATCATCCACCACTAGATTCCACTATGGGGCAGAACTCCTCCTTGCGGGCAACCCCTAGTGGTGTTGATTACCATTTTTTCATTCATCGTGGTAGCCTCCACCTTTCTTCCACTGAGCATGGCCCTAGTCCAGCTACATATAGTGGTCCCTAGTCCATGCACCTCTGCTGCCCCACCATGGAATCGAAGGTCGTGTTGCTAAAAGCCCCCTCGATGTCCAGGAAGATACAGAGGGCTATTTCCTGAAAGTGTAGTGCTTTCTCCACCTTCCCGACGAGTTAGTGGAGAGCTGTCTCACATGATTTACCTGTCTGATATGCATGTTGGTTTGAATGTAGAGGAGCCCTACTTAACTTCCTTTCTCCAACATGCACATTAACCAGCTTTTCCAATGTCTTAAGAATGAAGGGGGACAGGCTGACTGGTCTCATATCCTTGGCCTTACTACAATCAATTATCCCTGGTTTTGGAATGAAGACAACTCTCAGTGGCTACCCAGGCATTGGGAATGATTCCTGAGTTATCTGCCAGAGTATATTGAGGAAAGTGAGTCTTGAGGAGCAGTTCCAGCGTTTCATGTGCTGTGTTTGTATACTCCCCACCCTCCTTCCTCAATGTTCCTCCTGGATTAGTTGGTACCCTAGTAAGGATTTTATGCAGTCTCGCTTGAGCAACCGTGCCCTCCACATCCTCACAGAATACCTTCCAGGATGCCTCCTTTGCCCGTCTGATGTCAAGGTTGTAATTGAAAAGGGCCTCACAATATTTTGCCCATTGTCCTTTGTGCCTTGCTAGGTTAAACACTCTTCGTAACTGTTTCCTTTGCATTTCCAAGTTATTATTCCAAGGCACACTCCTATTTGTACACTTCTTGGTGATTGAGCAGTTGTCCTGGTATGAGGTCACGATAGCAGAGGTTACAGCCTCTGCTACTTCCTCAAACTGGTGGATTCCTTATCGATGTTTTAATTTCCCAGTCTGTTTTCCTGGGATTCCTATAGGCCATGGTCTGTCTGGTTCACATTTCAACCTTGAATTTAATATACATGTGATCTGATGAGGATGGCTCCAGGACCACATGCCACTGTTTGACGTAACTGCCCATCATCATGGAACCAAAGGTTATGTCAATTACTTCTTCCCTTCTACTTTCCTGAATGTAGGCTCATCACCCCTATTCAGGATCTCTTAAGTTGTTAGATAGGAGAAATTAAAGAAGGTGCTCACCTCTACTGTTGGTGTCCTTGCTGCCTCACGATAGATTGTGGGCATTGGCGTCACATCCCACCAACAGTTCATCACCGATGTCAGGCTTCCGTCAGTCTCCTCACTTCCAAAGAAGGAGGCGAATTGTCTTCGTAAGGAAGGTAAGCTGAGGCGAAAACAATTTCCCTCGTGATACCTTCCTCCCGTTGCCGCATCCTGATGGTCACCAGGTCCCTGGAACAAATATCCATCATTGGTATGAAAGGGATTCCATTTATAACATAAATTCATGTTCTGGAGTTTGACTTCTAGCATAAATTAGCTTACCTCCAGTACCACCATGGCCCAATACACCCCTTTGTATAAATATGGTTCTTGTATCAGGGACACGTCAACCTCCTGTCTCCCCAGGCGATGGCTCAGAGCAGCAGTGGTCCCTTTACTGCACTGCAGGTTTATCTGTAGCACTTCCAGTCCCCATATTGCCGCTATTATTGCCTTTAAGATCTTTGATTACACTGACGCGACCTGCGAGAACCCTAAAAACAGTTTCAGGCCTTGCATTGCCTTGCATTGCCTTCAGGGACATCTCTCTGACCTCTACCACCAGGTTTCGTCCTTCTGGAACGAACTTTTGCTTATTTACCCTCCAATCCTCTGTCGAGAATTTCGGGTTCTGGAGCCTTAATTTCTCGAACAGTCTTGGTACCCATATTGATACCTTTGCGGTCTCCAAGAGTTCGGCTGCTGTCTTGACCAATAGCTTCGCATCTTCCCATGGGATATCATGGACACCTTGTCCTTAAGCCGTTCTGCTGAGTGCTCCCCCTCGCAGACATAACTGAGTGCACCATGACATAGATAGACCCTCCTGCGTTTGAGTCCTGGACCAGCGTCCTCCACAATCTCTTCAAAGAGGGCCATCTGCACGAGCTCCTCCTGCTGCGAGGTGATGCTTACCAGTGGTATCCATCTTGGACAACCACCATTCTAAAGACCGAGACTGCAGTACTATAGGTCTGTTTCCCTATTTCCTGCCTTAGCCTTTTAAGATTACGCCTGTCTAGAGAGGAGAGAGTCTTAGATTCCCCTCTAAACCTCTTGCCACCTGTCTTTGACGTCGAGTGGGTCTGTGTATCCCCATCGACCTGAGGCAGTTTCTTTTCGGGGGTCTTGGGCTCAAGCCCTTTTGATGCCCTCCACTTATGCTTAGGAAGCCATTCTTTTCCTTCCTTTTGCTTCTGTTCCTTGAGAAGTTTCCTCCTCTGAGCCACAGACAAGGCCTTAATCCTAATCTGGTCCAGCTTCTCTGTTACAGTTCCCACTTCTTGCTCAGGTCTAGACCCTGATTCAAAAGTAGGTGGCACTCCAGCGGTCCTGATCTCGATGTCTGAGTATCTGAGGTCTCAGATTGACCCTCAGATTCTTTTAAAATAATTTCTTTCTCCGGGTACATCTTGGTCCCATGAGATTTGGGAATTTATACGGTCCACACCACGATAACCCCATGCGGTGCAAGGCTACTTACTATGGGAGGTCGCCCAGTATCCCTGAGGATCCGTTCGAGACACATGCACCCATGTGCCACGCACCCCTCGGCACGGATCGCATCACACCTTGGGTTGGGAAGGGAATTGGGGAAGAACTGGGAGAGGATAAGAAAGGCGAGACGTTGTGGGACACTCATAGTGTCATCTATCAGCTGAGGTCTTTCCGGCAGTAGGTTCTCTTCCTTCAGTATAGCCCTCAGCTTCCCACGTATGCTCAAGCTTCTCCGCCCGCATGGACAGTGCTTTGTGAGTGGTGTCCCCCGGAGAGGAATTGTCCTCTTAGTTTAACTACTCTTGCAGGTCTACTGCTGTCTCTGATAGAATTACAATGCAGTCGGCAAAATGCAATGATTTTATTTCTTCACCCTGAACTTTAATTCCTTCTCCAAATTTGTCCCATGTTGGTCAATGTACAAATTGAAAAACATTGGAGAATGGTTACAACCCAGTCTTTCTCCCTTCCCAGCCAGTAAATCCCCTTCATGCCTTTCGACTCTTACAACTGCTGTCTGGTTTTTGTAGAAGTTGTAAGTATTTTTCTGTTCCCTATATTTTAAACCTGCTGACATCAGAATCTAAAAGTCTGTATTCTGATCAGTATTTTCTACATCTTTCTCAAAATCTGCAAAAGCTAAAAATGTAGATTTGCTTTTCCTTAATCGATATACTAAGGTAATTATGTATTGCCTCCTGTGTTCCTACATTTCTCATAAATTCAAACTGATCTTCCCTGCGGTCATCTTCTACCAACTTATCCATCCTTCTATAGATCATTTGTATTAAAAGTTTTCATCCATGACTTATTAAATAGATGTTTCTGTAATTTTCACAGATGTCTGCCGCAGTTTCCTTGAAGTGGAGATTATTACTATTTTCTTAAAATTTCAATGTATTTCGCCTGTCTCATACGTCTTACGCAACAGGTGGCATTGTTTAGTCATGCCTGGCTCTTCCAGCGACTTTATTAGCTTTGGGAAAAGTAACGTAGGTAGTTTTCCCTTGCTTGCAGCCATTCACAGTAATTGTATGGCACAGCCACATGAGGCCATATCAGTCAACCACTGCAACTACTGGAAAGGCTGCTGCCCAACTTCAGGGATCACACTTGTCTGCCCTCTCTACAGCCACCCTTCCACTAGTGTTGCACCAACAGTACAGCTACCTGTATCGTCGACACACGCAAGCCACCCCATCGGACTAATGTCTGGTTCATGGGAGTAGACGACGATAATAACGTAAGATAAAGCTTCTTTATGTTATTCTCCACGATTCGGGTTTAGAGTATAAGTTGCGAGCATTCTGGAACGGATGTAAGTGACCTTCCCAGTACATATTCAGCTTGGCGTACGGAAGTTTGGTTCGATTCGGGAAAGGTGTTAAGATATCGTAATGCAGCAAGGTGTTATTTATATTGAAGTGTGGAAGTTTCAGACCTAGCTTCAAATGAATGTATCACAATCTCTTTGGCACTCATGAATTTTTCGATGTCAGTTATGTTGTCATCTGTTAAAACTTTTGAATCAAGACATGTCGTGTAGATTAGAAATTAGTGACTAGCTATTAAAAATAGAGCAAATGCATCTGTGACTAAAAGTAAGAGGTGATTTGCCGGAAGAAGGTAACCAAGAGTGATCAGGTGAGCAATATAAGTAATATTTTGTCCTAAAGCAAGCCTGCAACATATCCATCGTTATTGAACTTGTCTAACTGTGATTACTGTATATCATAGTACGTAAGATTATATGTACTTTTCGTTACAGTTGTTCCAAATTGAGGAGACGTGTCTGAAAATAAGATACACAACAATTACTTAAAATGAGATCAGATGTCTTAATGTGCCTTCCACAGATCCCAAATGTAATTGCTCTTGTGGTTGTTGAATTGGTGAAAAAAATCTTGGAAACATTATTTTATAGGACATAAAACTTATTACTACATACTAAATGTTGATATGCTACGATTGGTGTTTAAATGAGAAAATACGCAACGTCACTGTGGCTATAAGTAAAATCTTTATTCAAAAGTAATCACTAGAGGCCTGAGCGCCACTGTCCCACTGTTTAGCGACCCGAAAGATTCCACGTTCCCATAAATTCTGTGGCTATGACAAGAGCCTGTCCTATTCAGTTCGTCGTCCGAGTTCAAGCGCTTGGCTTTGAGGTTTCTTTTCAGTGGACCAAACAGGGCGACAAGTATATTCTGTAGGGCGGATACTCCAGCTGATCGCACTTGAACTTGTCCTATACACTTTGCCTGACTTTGGAACGAGTGGACACGTTTTATCATGTAGCAGCCCATGATATTTGCTCTTAATGATGTTCTGTAGGCTACGGAGTGTCTCACAGTGCAATGTTAATGGTTTTTCCGTGCTCCAAGAATTAGACGAGTATCGAACCACAGACGTCGAAAAAGACGGTGATTATCACTTTGCCTGCTGAGGGCACAACCTTGATCTCTTTAGGGAGAGGTGACGACGCATGCTTCGCTTTCGCATATTCAAATTTCCTCCCGTTTTGTTTGTTAAGATGTTTCTTACTTTATCATTTAAACAACCCTTGCACGTGCAAATGGTAATTCTTAGGCAATTTTTATTTCATTGTGCATATACAATAACATAGATGAACACTTTTGCTAAGGAATTCAACAGTGGAGTGTAAGAATTTGTACAACTCAACATTGAATCAATACGTCACGTATTTCCATCAGGAAAGCACTATACGATCTTAAGATGAAGTGTAAAATTTGAAACCGTTAACTTTTTAAATATGGGACCCCTTGGAACATTTTGGCGACCCCCCACTATCTTTCCGAACCATAACACCACTATATATGCAATTTTAAAGGCAAACTACTTCAATTTTCTTATACTGATACATCTTTCTTGTAAACAGCAATAGAAAATACAGTATTCTAAATTATAGAATAAATTTTAGTACGGTTTTCTGAATGAAATTCGACTGAAAAATATATATTGCATAACGAAATTTCGAATAGCAAGTGACGCTCAGAAACGAATTATGTTCGCAGAAAAAAGAACCACTGTATAAACAATCGAATTTTTCAAAATTACTTGTTGTATCTTGTAAATTTAGCTATCTCCTGGTACATGAAAAGAGTTTCCTGCCCTTTCGAAATCAAATGCTTCAAATGTTTGTATAGCTTATGGGACTTAACTACGGGGTCATCAGTCCCTAAACTTACTTATGGACTAGCTAATCCTAAGGACGGCACAAATATCCATGCCCTAGGGGGGGATTCGACACCCGACCGTAGTGGCCGTGCAGACCGTGAATGGTGCACCTCAGTCCCCTCGGCCACCGCGGCCCCTGCCCTTTCGTTTATTCATTTTTAAGACGGTGTCTCACTCTCTTTCCAAACATTAATCCCGACGTGCAGAGGGTCTGCTGCTTAGCTACATCTCCTCCATTTCCTTCTGTCTTTGACATCATATGCTCTTAAGCCAACAAAGTGCATGTCTGTCCTAATTTTGTCTGTCCATCCATCTCCCTTCTACTCTTCCTCGTTATCTTGTTTTTGCTGGGTTGATCTGGAGTGCTGCCTTTGCAACCGAGTTGCCTCCTTTTCATGATGTGGTCGTGCCAGCAGAGACGTGCTTCCCTCAGTTTGTCTTTGATGTGCTCGACACCAAACCTTTGTCGGACTTCTGTATTGTATACATGATCACATCGGATCAGCCTCATGGACCAACAAAAGCATATTAATCTCCTTGGTATGTAGCATTTGCTCCTGTTGTTTCGTCAGAGGGTGACACTCAGTCCCATAGGCTGCTCCTAGGCGTACCATGGTTTTATAAACCTTTGTCTTTAGACCTCGAGGCAGCTTTTCGTCTCAGAGTACTCCAGTGCCCCGTCTCCAATTGAGCCAAGCTTCTTTCATTCTCGTCCCATTAAAGAGAGATGCGGCACAGTCTGAGGTGAGAACGGACCCCAGGTACTTGAAATGCATGGTCGTCTGTTGGTCTTCTTCTCTGATTCTTATGGTGCCTCTGGTGTGGGAGTCGCATTCTAGGTATTCAGTCTTCTCGACATTGAGGTGCAGTCCATTTTCAGCCAGACTGTCCCTCCACATTCGAACCTGGTGTTGGAGTTCTAAGAAGGTTTGTTTGATAAGTACCACATCATTGGCATAAAGAAGGGTTCAGAAATGTGAACCCTTTATGTGAGCTGTTAACGTATCCACGCAGAAGATGAATAGTAAAGGTGACAGGGCTGAACCTTGAGGAACACCCACAGTGTTACACAGTGTTTTTGTTGTAAAACAAACTTTGATATATTCAACTGATAATTGTCACTGAATTTTAATGTTAAATACATTTCACTTATGTTAAGGCGTGCACTTGGATTTTTTATGGTACAGCTACTACCTGCTGTGATTGGGACCACCCCCCCAACCTGATTTTGCGACCACCGTGGGGTTCGCAGCCTACAATTTGAAAACCACTGCCCTACACCAACTTTCTTGGTACCAACATGCCGGCCGCGGTGGCCGAGGTGTCTGAGACGCTCCAGTCACGGCCAGCACGGCGACTACGGTCGGGGGTTCGAATCCCCCCTCGGGCATGGATATTTGTGCCGTCCTAGTTCGTAAGTAGTTCATAAGTAGTTTGTAAGTTTAGGGATTGATGACCCCGTAGTTAAGTTCCATAAGCTTTACAAACATTTGAACATATTTTGATGCCAACATCAGATTTTAAGCAAAGACCGTGGCGGCCATTCGAGCAGTGACCTCCCATATGTTGTATATGAGAAAATCTCAGGTTATTTAATACCTATTGAGCTTCTATAGGTGGACTGTTATGGAAGACAGGATGCGTCAGTAGCGGGTAATTTAATAGTGATACGATGTGTTCCCTGGGAAGCCTGTTTTGGAAGACGGGTATCCAATTTCCGCAGCAGCTCCGTACCTGTCCTGAAATTGAATCGAGACGTCCCGGCGGGTGTGCCGTATTCGTCTGCAGCGGCGCGGCAGAGACGCACGTCGCCGGCGCCGGCGCCGCGCGCTGCATAGGGAGCGGCGGCTGCAGGTGCACGCGGCGTTACTTGAGCCCGGCTTAATGCTGCTGTCAGCGCAGGTCGCGTCAGGCGGCGCCAGCCGCGCACCCGAGACACGTCCGTGTGTGGGCGCGGCGCGCGTGTGCGTGCAATCAGGGCCTCCGAGGCGCGGGGGCGTCTCCTGACAGGCGCGCGCGTCGAGGGCGTGACAGGCAGTAATCAGCGCGCATGCCTACACGGCCCACACTACAAGGCCACGGCGCAGAGTGGCTCTGATTCGAGCACAGGGCACAAGACGTTTACCTGCGCCTTGAAACTGAACTCTGAATGTACATCCCATTTCCAATGTACTACCATGCGCAAAAATATCCGAACGACCTGAATTGCGTTTCGCCTGATGTACATGCAACCCAACTAACGTATGTGTCCGGCGGGTGCTCTGCTCGCTCCGCGGTATAGTCTTTCGACTATTCAAAATGGATCCACTACAGACAACTGCTCTTTATAGCAATCATACCAGTTGTAAATTAACACCATGATTTTGCAAATAAAAGGAAACACGTTATTAAGTCCAAACTTTGGAAGGTAGGAGGCAAGGTACTGGCGGAAGTAAAGTTGTGAGGCGGCATCGTGAGTCGTGTCGGGATAGCACAGTCGGTAGTGCGCTTGCCCGCGAAAGGCAAAGGTCCCAGGTTCGAGTCCCGGTTCCGGATCACAATTTTAATCTGCCAGGAAGTTTCATATCAGCGCACACTCCGCTGCAGAGTGAAAGTTTCATTCTGGAAACATCCCTTAGGCTGTGGCTAAGCCATGTCTCCACCATATCCTTTCTTCCAGGAGTACTAGTCTTGCATGGTTCGCAGGAGAGCTTCTGTGAAGTTTGGAAAGTAGGAGGCGAGATACTGGCGGAAGTAGAGTTGTGGGGCGGCATCGTGAGTCGTGTCGAGATAGCACAGTCGGTAGTGCGCTTGCCCGCGAAAGGCAAACGTCCTAATTTCGAGTCCCGGTTCCGGCGCACAATTTTGATCTGCCAGGAAGTTTCAGAACAAAAGTACTTCGAATTTCTACAGGACTTTAGGATTTCCGATATTATAGTAAAATCTGTTGTTTGTGACAATATTCAATGTTGTTTATGGATTAATTAATGTTTTATGTGACGGTGTTTGTTATATCAGATTGTAATAAGTGCGACAATACTTAATATATGTCATTGTAATAAATTAGATTTAATAAACGTTAAGTACTTAATAACGTGTTTACTTTTATTTGCAAAATCATGGTGTTAATTTACTTCTGGAATGATTGCCATAAAGTGCAGTTGTCTGTAGTGGATCCATTTTGAATAGTCGAACGACTATACCGCAGAGTGAGCAGAGCACCCGCAAGACACATACGTTAGTTGGGTTGCATGCAGCTCAGGCGAAACGCAATTAAGGTCGTTCGGATATTTTTGCGCATGGTAGTACATCCATCGGACCAAATTGCGTGGACATCAGTCAGTAGCCTACAACAGGGCGGCCACTGAACCTTGAAACCGGGAAAACCGGGAAAAAGCCCCTAATTTGAAAAAAAATAAATAAAAAAAAACGGGGAAAACCGGGAAAAAACCTTGAATTTCAGCCAGAAACCGAGATTTTTAACCCATAAGATCTCGCGGCTTTACGAGTTAAACGATCGTTCGCGTGTATAGCCTATTGCTCAGATTACACGACCAGTTCGAAATGTACTGTAATTTTAATAAGAAAAAACCTCAAAGTTGGGTTCTGAAGCATCATCACTATGATTAATTTTTATTTTCTTTCCTGGATGGTACATTTCTTCAGCAGTATGGCAAATCATTCTTACAATTACGGTGCAATATGTTGGCAATTGTATTTAAAAAAAATTAACCATACTATACATGATTTAGTCTGTAGAATCTGAATCTGCAATAAAATTGGGAGTTTCCATTTAAAATTTTACACCAGCCACCCACACCGCTGCCAAACGGTGGAGGCAGTTCAAGTTCAGTATCATTTCCTACGCCTCTGCCGTCCGTTAATAATGATGAAAACCGTTGTTGAATATATACTATTTTTCTGTAGTTATTCTGGTTTGTCAACTTAAAATATACACCCTGTACTATACATTCTGTCAGTGTCGAATCGGGGGTGGGGAGGGGGTCTATGGGGCTGCAGATCCCCCAAAACCATGAGGAAAAACCTCATAATATGAGCTGGTTCTTAGTAGATCAGTTTGAGGTACAATGCCACAATTTATATGAGCTTTGCCCCCCCCCCCTCCCTCTCTCCACAGTTCAAATCCAGGATTCGCCACTGCTTGGTGTATATTACAACGTGACATGGTTCAACTTGGATGCAATGTGTCTTAAAAATATGTAACTAGTTTCTTTACGGTATAGTTGTTTGCAAAACCCTTTGAGCAAAATTAAGGTTCGTGAAAACCTGGAAAATAACTATTTTTAACCTGGTGCCATTGATGCGGGATTGAATTGGAAGAAAACACATTGAAAATCTGGTGAAACGTTTGAGTTCAGCTACTTATACTATCAGGGTCTTTGCAAAATTGACATTGATATGGTATCACATTATGGGGGAATTGAACATTAAGTAAAAAAGTATTCATTGCGCAAAACTGTGTAATCAGAATAATTGCAGGAGACCACCCAAGATCATCCTGCTGACATTTATTTAGGGGTCTTCACTGTAGATTCACAATATATTTATTCACACATAAAATTTATTTAACAATCCGACCCAGTTCAAAAGTAATGGCAGTGTGCATAGCTACAAAACTAGGAGAAAGGTTGATATTGACTATTCAACGTTAATTCTAAGTTTGACACAGAAAGGGGTGAATTATGCTGCCACAAAATTCTTCGGTCACTTACCAAGTAGCATCAAAAGTCTGACATATAGCCAACTAGTATTTTAAAAGAAATTAAAGGGATTTCTGAATGGTAGCTCCTTCTATACTTTAGACGAATTTCTCGATAAAACTGAAAATGAAAAATAAAATTAAAAAAAATTACAAATGTAAATAAAAAATTCTTAAAATATTGATTGCTATGTATAGACAACATTTACTAAAGTGACATGTTCCTCATAATTATGAAATTTCGTATATATGATCCATGGAACAAGTATTAATCTAACACAATCTAATCTTATCTTCTCTCACCTCCCGCCTAACGGTCATCGTATTTGGAATGAATCTTGAAGCAGTTTGAATTTCTGTGGGATGGGGTGGGTAGATGCCTCTCTATTACACCATACGATCCTGTTCAGCTGTCGGCGGTCCCTGTCAGCACTATCACATGAGAAACATTGGACCTAAGGATGTTTAGCAGACTGGAAATCTCGGATACAGACCTCTGACACAAGTGACACCCATTCACCTGACCACGTTCGTAGTCCGTGAGTTCCGCAGAGTTCTCACGATATCTAACGACTAGTGACGTCGCTGATACGGAGTATCTGGCAGTAGGTGGTAGCACAATGCACCTAATACGGAAGGCGTATGGTTTTTGGTGTGTTCGAACAGATTTTATCACATTGTGTGTGGTCCACAATATAAATATGGTAAATCGTATTGGATACAGTAATATATTACTCTGTCTCAACTCTTTACTTGTATACATGGCGTTCAGTTCGAGCGAGGCCCCATGGGGTACAATAACAATGAAAAATCATTCTCGTAGCCCTCTAATAAGGTGGGTCATCACCTCGGTCAGTACAGTTGTAAACGTGAGCGTTGTGTTATCAGGCACATCTTGAGGGATATTTGGCCATTCTTCTACAGGGGCAATATTTGGTTCTGCAAACGTTCTGGGATGCGCTGGTCTGGCGGCAGTGAGTTTGCGAAGCACATTCTAAACACGCTCAATTTGGCTTAATTGCAGTGAACAAGCTGGCCACTACATTCGTTCGATTCTCTCAGTTTCGAGAATGCTGTTCACGAGTGCAGATCTGTGGGGATCAGTGTTGTCGTCCACCAGAAGGAATCCATCTCCTATGGCACCAGCTTAGGGCAGAAAGGAAGGTCGTAGGATCTCATATATATATACCTCTGAGCAGTCAAATTGCCATTCTTAACGACATAGACCTCCCTACGTCCGTCAATACTGACTTCTGCCCACACTGTTCGGCCACCACCTTGATGTTTCCTGCACATAAACAGAGATCCACATTCTCTGCAGATGAGGAAACGATGGTTGTCCGTCACCACCCAGCCTGCAAGATCCGGGCTTTCACAGAGGGTGGGTTTACTTGTAGTTGGGAGCTCCTACGTTAGGCGGGTGATGGAGCCCCTTAGAGAGATGGCTGCCAAGGAGGGGAAGGAAGGAAGGAAGCTTAGGGTTTAACGTCCCGTCGACAGCGTGGTCATTAGAGACGAAGCTTACGCTCGGATTTTTGGGGAAGGATCGGGGAGGAAATCGGCCGTGCCCTTTGAAAGGAGCGATTTAGGGAAATCACGGAAAGCCTAAATCTGGATGGCCGGAGGTGGATTTGAACCACCATCCTCCCGAATGCGAGTCCAGTGTCTTACCACTGCGCCACCTCGCTCCGTGCCAAGGAGGGGAAAAAGGCCAACGTGCACTCCTTGTGCATACCGGGTGGAGTCATTCCAGATGTGGAACGGGTCCTCCCGGATGCCATGAAGGGTACGGGGTGCAGCCACCTGCAGGTGGTGGCTCACGTCGGTACCAATGATATGTGTCGTTTCGGATCTGAAGAGATCCTCTCAGGTTTCGAGCGGCTATCTGAAGTGGTAAAGACTGCCAGTCTTGCTTTCAAGATGAAAGCAGAGCTCACCATCTGCAGAATAGTTGACAGGACCGACTGTGGACCTCTGGCACAGAGCCGAGTGGAGGGTCTGAATCAGAGGCTCCGACGTTTCTGCGACCGTGTAGGCTGCAGATTCCTTGACTTGCGCCATCGGGTGGTGGGTTTCCGGGTTCCGCTGAATAGGAGTCCACTATTCGCAGGAAGCAGCTACACAGGTAGCGGGGGCTGTGTGGCGTGGACTGGGCGGTTTTTTTTAGGATAGAGGGCTTCGGTGAAAAACAAAATGAACAATCTCAAAGGGTGCAGTTGTATCACAGGAGAAATGTAGAATCGGGAACTATCGGTATAACAGTGTCGGGAAAGTACCAGAACCCAAAGTCTTAACAGAAAGCACCGAATCACACATCATTGTAGGCAGTGAAAGTTGGTTCAAGCCGAAATAAGTTCAGCAGAAGGTTTTGCAACAGATCTGTTTTCAGAAAGGATAAGTTAAACAAAATAAGTGGAGGCGTGTTTGTCGCTGTCAAAAGTAGTCTTTTGTGTAGCGAAGTTGACGTTGATAATTCCTGTGAGCTGTTATGGGTAGAGGTTGTACCTGAAAATCGGAAGAAGTTAATAATTGGTTCCTTTTACCGGTCTCCCGACTCTGACGATACAATAGCAGAAAAGTTCAAAGAAAACTTGAGTCTAATTACAAACCCGTACCCGTCTCATACGATAATAGTTGTCGGAGATTTTAATTTACCCTCTGTCTGCCGGCGAAATTATATTTTCAAGTCAGGAGGTAGGCATAAAACATCGTGTGAAATTGTACTCAGCGCATTCTCTGATAATTACTTCGAACAATTAGTTCATGGGCCAACTAAAATTGTAAATGGATGTGAAAACACTCTTGATCTCTTAGCAACAAACAATCCTGAGCTCATAACGAGCATCAAAACGGATACAGGTATTAATGAACACAGAGCTGTCGTAGCGAAAGTCCCAAAGTTACCAAAAATAAACTAAACATATATTTGTTCCGTAATGCAGATAGAAAGCAGATTGAAAATTATCTTCCTAAATGTAGGTGTAGACCAGATGTGGCTCAAATTCAAAGAAGTGGTATCGACAGCAATTGACAGTATTATAACAAATAAATTAATAAAAGAAGGAAGTGATCCCCCTTGGTAAACAAAACAGGTCAGGATACTGTTGCAAAAGCAACGGAAAAGGTATACTAAATTTAAACGAACACAAAATCCTCAGGATTGGCGATCCTACACAGAAGCTCGAAATTTAGCGAGGACTTCAATGCGAGATGCCTACAATACTTATCACAATGAAACTCTTTCTCGAAATTTGACTGAAAACCCTAAGACATTTTGGTCATATGTTAAATAGACTAGGAGTAAAACAGAAACAATACCCTCACTACGTGATAATAATGGCGATGCTGCCGATGACAGCGCTACTAAAGCAGAGTTACTAAGCATAGTTTTTAGAAACTCATTCACCAAAGACGACGAAACCAATATCCCAGATTTCGAATTACAAACAGAGGCCGTAATGAGTAACGTAGAAGTAGATATCATCTGATTAGTGAAGCAACTAAAATCACTTAGCAAGAACAAGTCTTCTGGTCCGGATTGTATACCCATTAGATTTATATCTGATTATGCTGAAGCGATAGCTCCTTACTTAACAGCCATATACAACCGCTCTCTCAAAGAAGGATCTGTACGAAAATATTGGAAAGTTGCACGGGTCACACCTATATACAAGAAAGGCAGTAGGAGTAACCCAGACCTATTTCATTGACTTCAATTTGCAGCAGGGTTTTGGAAGATATCCTGTATTCAAACATTATGAATTACCACAAACAGAATGAACTATTGGCCCAAGGTCAACATTGATTAAAAAATCAGCGAAGTGATGTGTGCTATCGACAAGGGTTCGCAAATTGATTCCGTATTCCTTGATTTCCAGAAGGCTTTTGACACCCTACCTTACAAACGGCTTTTAATCAAATTGCGTGGTTACGGTATATCGCCCCAAATTTGCGACTGGTTAGGGGATTTCCTCTCTGAGAGGACACAGGTTGTAGTAATCGATGGTAAGGCATTTCGGGCGTTCCACAGGGTAGTGTTATTGGTCCTCTGATGTTCCTTATTTACATAAACGATTTAGGGGGAAATCTAAGTAGCTCTCTTAGGTTTTTTGCAGATGACGCCCTCATTTACCGTCTAGTAAAATCATCTGAAGATCAAAACTAACTGCAGAACGATTTGAATAAGATATCAGTATGGTGTAAGAATTGGCAGGTGATTCTAAATAATGAGAAGTGTGAAGTCGGACACATGAGTACGAAATTAAATCCGTTAAACTTTGTTTACATGATAAATCAATCAAGTGCGAAGGCCGTAAACTCCACAAAATACTATTACTTCTGACTTAAATTGGAAAGAACACGTAGATAATGTCGTGGGAAAGGCGAACCAGAGACTGCGTTTTATTGGCAGAACCCTTAAAAGATGCAACAGAACTACTAAAGAAACTGCATACACTACGCTTGTCCGACCATTTGTGGAGTATTGCTGCCCAGTGTAGGATACTTAATAGGTGGGTTTGACGGAAGACATAGAAAGAGTCCAAAGAAGGGCAGCTCGTTTCGTGTTGTCACGATAAAGGGGAGACAACGTTACGGAAATGATACAGGATCTGGGATGGGAATCATTACAACAACGGCGCTTATCGCTGCGGCGTGGGCTGCTTACGAAACTACAATCGCCAACATTCTTCTCCGAAAATATATTGTTGACTCCCACTTACATAGGACAAATGATCATCAGAATAAATTACAAGAAATCAGAGCCCGAACGGAGAGATTCAGGTGTCCATTTTTCCCGAGCGCTATTCGAGAATGGAATAGGAGGTAAAATAGTATAACGGTGGTTCGATGAACCCTCTGCCAGGCACTTAAATGTGATTTGCAGAGTATCCCATGTAGATGTAGAGAAGAGACAGACGCGATAGTGAGGTAAAAAGGACAGAACTTAAAAGGGTGGTGGTACCTGTAGAAACAAAATGTGAACATCCTTTCACTATAACGCTTTACTCCTCATTCCCTGTCAACCGACAAAACTATCACGAAACAAATAGAGTTGCCGGAGCATTTCCGTGACACTCGCGCATTGGTCGAACCTACCGGTAACAAATCTAGCTGCTCGTCTCTGAACTGCCTCTATGTCTTCCTTTAAACTGATCTGCTGCGGGTCCCAAACACTTGAGCAATACTCAAGACGTGGTCGTACAAGCGTTTTATACGCGGTCTCCTTTACACGTGAAGTACATCTTCCCAAAATTTTCACAATAAACCGAAGTCGGCTCTCCGCCATACTCACAACTGTCCTTAGAAGTTCGTTCCATTTCATATCGCTCTGCAATGTTACGCCTAGATATTTGAACGACGCGACAGCATCAAGAAGCTCACTACTAATGCTGAATTCGTACATTACGGGATTGTTTTTTCTACTCGTGCGCATCACCTTATATTTTTCTACATTGAGAGCTAGCTGCTATTCTTCGCACCAACTAGAAATTTTGTCTAAGTCATCCTGTATGCTATTACAGTCAGTTACAGACGACACCCTCCCATACATCACAAAATCATCAGCAAATTACAACTTACTCTGTCCATCAGGTCATTTATATAGATAGAAAATAATAGCGGTCCTATCACTACTTAAACTAACTTAAGGTAAGGAAACACACCGCTTCCCGAAGGAGGACTCTAACCTCCGACGCGATCGCCCGCGCGATCATGAACGATCCAAGACCGCACGGCCTTTCCTTCGCGGCCTGGAACGGACTAAGTAACTGATGTATAATAAATCAATGGCCAGACATTGTCTCGATGTATACCCAAGGTACTGAAATAAAAGAGACGCATTAAATTAAAATTTGTCCGTGGCCAAGATTCGAATCCGCGATCACGTGCTTTCTAGGCAAGCGCTATAGTCAAAAAGCCATCGCGACCTAATGAATACGGCGATTTTACGTACTGTCTTAAACCACCCCTCCCCCACAACACAAACTTCAGTCCTCCCTCTTGTTCCAATATACAAATTTGTATCAACGTTGCCGAGTCTCTCCAATTGCGGAATAGCACCCTAGTAATGAGTGTTAATGGGAAATGTTTTGTCTTGTACCTAAGCTGCACTTGACATAAATATCAGACAATAATTGAATTTCCAAAGACGTAGTTCTTGTCGGTATATTTAAAAGATATTAAATTGTAGGAGAGTGGTTGAATTAAAATTTCTGCAATGGCCGAGATAGGAGTCCGGAACCTCCTACTTATGGGGAATGTGCTATAACCCAACACGACATAATGATAGTTGCTACTGCACGGTGTTAAGTCTCCAGGCCTCGCCTTCAATACCTTCGATGTAGAGGTATACTGAGACAAAATATGTCTCTGACATTGATTAATAATTTGATATTTATATCACCTGTGCCTGTGGTGCAAGGCGAGATTGTTACTATTAACGGAGCTTAGTGATTCTAGTGCATGTGTAGTAATCAGGAAGTGCTGTTTTCGAATCCTCCACACAGCACAAATTTTAGTTCAATGCGTCTCCTTCAACAACAAAAAAAAAAAATGTTCAAATGTTTGTATAGTCCATGAGACTTAACTACGGCGTAATCAGTCCCTAAACTTACAAACTACTTACGAACTAGGACGGCACAAATATCCATGCCCGAGGGGGGGACTCGAACCCCGACCGTAGTGGCCGTGCAGACCGTGACTGCAGCGCCTTAGTCCCCTCGACCACCGCAGCCGGCTGTCTCCTTCAATTTAATATGTTTAACTAAGTTAACGTTGGCTCATTGTAGGCCAGTAATTTGGCCAAATAATAACTGATTTAATAGCTAAACAGCCAGTAAGTAAGTGTGCGTTCACACATGATGTAGTCAGTAGTAAAGTTTTGGCTGTTGTCGAGCGTGCAATGCAACATGATGCGGAGAGCGTGGGCTCACCAAGCCAATCACCTCGCAGCAATGGCTATTCTGGGAGAAGGTGAATAAGAGAGTAGACGCGGTGGAATTGACAAGCGTTGTTGCTCCCCGTGGGAAATTCCAGTCCTCTCTCGGGCATGGGTATGTGTGTGTGTGTGTGTGTTTTCCTTACGTTAGTTCATGTAGTTTGTAACCCTAGGGACTGATAACCTCATTAGATGAGTCCTATAGATATACGAAACTTGAATATTTGATTCGAAGAAAAAACTGCAAGGTACGAAAATGGACTGGAGGAAGAGATTTGCATGTAACATTCAATTCGCTCGAAGTACTCGCAAATAAAGACCCAAAGAAATATTTTTTATCACTGGGCCTTCCATTTTCTGTAAGAAAAACTGCGGAGTAAAATCCGAAGTAAAATCCGTAGAGAAGACATACCCATAGAATTTCGACTGCAGTTAGTGTTTGGTGTACCTCCTCTTTCGACTAGGAAAGTCAACTATAAATACTGGCATGATGATCTTAATTTCCTGTTTAATTTCCTCGTGAAACCCGGGAATTCGGAAGGTCCTTTCCAGTTCGGTGACTGCGTCGGCTGTGGCTGTTTTATTTTCTTACAGTGGACATTTCACGTTCCTCTCCTACGTAAAGAGAAACAAACGTAACAGTCGTACCGAAAGAACGGTCACATTTGGTTTATACTGTTGTCCGTCATTTTACAAATTCCAAAGATTCAAACATCTCGGCTGTTTCAGGGCTCTGATTTCATTTGAATGGGTAAGCTAAAAAATTGTACAGGACAGGCATTTGCATCCGGATTTTGCGCTTCGGGGCAGCTGTCTCCTTAATCGATCATTCTATTAGGACACGCTTTCCTACCGCCCCAAATTCTCATAACACATGATGATGGTAGTGCCCCCTGCCCATTAGTTCCTCTTTCTCGCAGCCTATAGTCGATTCCCGAAAGGGATCGAGCGATATAATGCGTCCCCCAATCAAAATGTTAATTGCCCCTTAGGGGAATATACAAAATTATTGATATGGTGTATGTGCTTTCTTTCGGGCGCCGAATAAGAGGAAATAGTGGCCACCATAGTGTGCTGTAAGTTGAGAATTTGAGGAAGACAGGAAGCATGACTGGATAGTCTAATTGGTTAAAGCGAACGTTGGCTCTAAGCGGAAAATCCTTGTTTAAATCCCAGTCAACAACAAATTTTCAAATTCAACTCCCTGAATCGCTTTAGATATATTGAGTTCGTAAAATTGCCGCCGTTAATGTCAACCAATGGTGTCTGTCATGTAAATGTAGGTATACATATTACGCAGCCGCTCACGCCAAAGTTTCTTGCCCTCCCTCCGTTATTTGTGTGTGTTGTCTTAGAATAAGTTAAGATAGATTACGTTGGATGTAATTCATCGTTAGAATTGCAGAGAAGCTGGATAGGTCACAAAAATTATAGGTCACATATGAGGTACAGCATTTCTTTAATACGACGCATTTCGGAAATGTTCATCGTAAGATATTCATCTTCCTTGTGAGCCACAGCTACACGTAGAGAGATGTAGATACATAGAAATTGAATAATCAGTTTATTTTACAGACTTATACCTGTCTCTCAGAGTGTAGATGAACATATAATGGATATATCTGAAACGCGTCATATTAAAATTATGCGTACCTGATATATGACCATTAATATTTTTGTCACTTATTGAGCTTCCTGTAACACTAAAGATTAATTTGATTATGGTGGGCTGCCTCCTGCACGATTTTATGTGACATTAGAAGTTGTATCATAGTTTAGTGACCCATGACCTTAGCTGTTTGCTCAAGATTTATGCATTTGAGCATTTGAAATCGTGTAATTCTGCCACTCAGCCTGACACTACCTCGACACTGTTGTTAAGTGAAGCAATCATCTGAACGAGCCAAAAGCGACCGAGCACGCTCCAGCGACAGTTGTCGGAGATATCAGACTCTGGAATCACATTTTTTTACGAAATCAAGAATGAAATTCCTGCTTTACCTCTATTAAATCGTTTATTTCCATTATTCTGCATATATTCGTTGTGTTCTGTGATATAGGCCTACATACGTAAGAACGAAATATCTAGAGAGTCTTATAAAAGTTGCAGGTTATGTTAATAAATGCAGCGAATTATGAAAGTTTCATGACAAACTGTGCGATTTAAAATTAGAAAAGACCTTCATATGAGGCAAACATTATTGCAATGGTCTCGCTTTTTAGTAAAACTTAAAGGTCATTCTTCCACGGTCAGTGTTACTAATCACTAGAAGAATGTTAAGAACGTGTACAATGCAATAGTTGAAACAATGAAGTACTTATATTACTCTACGTAAGGTGAAAAATGTCGTGTTCATAAAACGAACCCAACAAACTCACTTCTTAGATGATGCGCACTGACGTTTACATAGGATCGAATAGTATGCACTACACTATTATGAAATTTATGGGTATGTCTTTGAGTCTACCAGAATAAAAGGAGAAAAAATATTTCTTCCGAGGAGCATTGAACCAGCGCTGTGAAACAGGTTCCATTTAACAACCCACGACTTTGTTGACTGTGCTACATTTTTTTTTCTTTTTTCTGCGGCCACTAACGTATCTATGTAACACACGTATTGTAAATACTACTAATAGATATGTCTGTTGGTGACTTGTAATTACAACAAATGATGTAATGAGAAATTCGTGTTGATAGATCTCTAGTCCGCCTTGCCTTGAAACGGCAGATTACAATAACACGGAAATATTGTAATCACATGTAAAATGTTGCCAGTCATTTATTCCAATAAATTGTACCTCTCCGTTACTTTTACTTGCTTTGATATATCATACATTCATAAGACCTACGTTATCGCCTATAGATATAACCTATGAAATACGACGGCCAATATGGAGTCTTCATCTTTCTACTTACATGAGCCGTCTCCCTCCGCCGGAGAGCCACGTGGTGTGACGTCTGTAGCGTTAATTGATAAACAGTGCTATTAGGACGCTATGTAAAATTATAGAGCCACAGATAGTGATGTGGTCATGCGTTTATCGACGTGTTTCGATAAAAATCATCTTCAGAATCGTGGAAGGGGGGTTTACATAATAACAACAGGGCATTGACGCCATACAATTTTATTATGTAAACCCCCCTTCCACGATTATGAAGACGATTTTTATCGAAACGCGTCAATAAACGCATCACCACATCACTATCTGTGGCTCTATAATTTTACACAGCGTCCTAATAGCACTGTTTATCTATTAATACTGATATGGGCTCATACCTCATGAACGACTTTATGTCACTTCTGGAAGTCGGTAGCGTTCTTCCATTTTATTATTGATCGTTCACACGCATGTTGAGAATATCTGGCATGCCTGATACTGCCCCACACGTTGGAAACTCCTCGCCAACGTGCGGTTCCCACGCTGTGACGACAGAAACCCACCACGTTGGCCACACTCGTTCAGATACACGCTCCGGTTTCAATCATTAGAGCCAGAGCACATGATGCGATAATTTTATCAAGGAAGGGGAAGGAAATGGGGTGTAACATTTGAAAGCAACCATCCCAACATTTGCCTGAAGTGATCTAGGAAAATCACGGTAAAGGAGGATTGCCGAGACGCAGCCGCGCGGGAACCACGCGGTCGCAACCACCGGTGGTTCGAGTCATCCCTTGGGCATGGGTGTGTTTGTTATCCTTAGGATAGGTTAGTTTAAGTAGTTCGTAAAACTAGAGTCCGATGACCACTGTAGTTTAAGTGGAAACATATTTGAAAAGTTTCTGCGCAGAAACTAGTGTGGACTGCCGTCTCCCCAAATGCGACTCCGGTGTGTCGTCGTCCCGGAAATGCTTCTCAATTGCTAATATGTATGTATTCTTGCTTTGAACGTCATAAGTGGAAAATTTTATGGCAGTTGTACGAATGATGTTGATATCCCAAAGAAAAGAGGTCTTTCAGTTTTCCACAAATTTTCATATTTTCTGGTCAACAATTCCGAACTTTTACTTCACTCAAACCTGTCACTCCCTTTAAACGTCCAATGTGCAAACTTCTATCGCATTCGGATGAACTGTTCTCAACTTATAGTGTTAAGTACATTTAGAAACACATTGAAAGAGAAAATTGGTTCGAATTTTGCGACTTTCCTTTTTAACTGTCCCCCCCCCCCTTTTTTTTCTTTTTTTATAACTCGAAACTTTTACAAGACCATTTTGAAAAAAAAAAATATAATAAAGGGTGAGAGAGTAAGAGAATTACCCCTCTCCGTCACGCGAATAGTCATTTAAAGTGTTGAATTCGATCTAAAACACATTGAAAAACGCACTTTCCGTTTATCTCAAATTTTTCAATTTTCCGGACAAACCTTGTCCTGTCAAGCCGTACTCGTGTGATGCTCTTATAGCCATGTGGCAATTGATTTTTATTCACAGAAAAATATCGCTTTCTTCTTTCCGGATGACTTTCCAAATTTTTATTTGATGCAAATCTTCATCTTGCTTTCAACATGAAATGTAGAAAATTTATCGCAATTGGACGAACGCTATTGATAGCTCACTGGAAAAAACTGTTTTTAGTTTTCCTCGATTTTCCTCTTTTCCGGACAAGTTTTCCATATTTTATTACCTTTTAAAACTTCCCTGAACTTGCACGAATATTTCAAGACGAAATTGCCCAAATCGATTCAGCCGTTCACGAGTTTTAGCGAGACTAACGAACAGCAATTCATTTATGTACACAGGGTGTTTCACTGTGTTTGCCTCTGTAACTTATAAAATAATAGGTGACGGGAAATTTTAATGCTGTAGGTCAACACAAGAAATGTTACACTTTCTGCAGAGCTATGGACATAGTTTATTGAATCATTTTCCAAAGAGTTACAGAACAAAGATATAATTTTTTAAATGGAACAATAGTTTTTTCTATCGTGTATTGGATTAGTTGAAACCAGCTGCGTCCAAATCAATTTAAACTACATTCCTATCACTGTTAGTTTGGGAGCTACAACCCTTGAAAGTTTCAGGGCCAGATAACACAAGCGCTGCACAAAATGCAATGTGCCTTCTAAATGTGGTGCGACCGAGTTGCAATGTCGCCGGTGTCACGGAGCGAGAAGCTTCATCGATGCGCTGTTGTTCGTGTATGCCATCGTCATCCGATGTCAGAAACTGTGGTATATTGAGCCCCGGTTGTTTGTGTGGCTCCAACTGTCGGGTATACGGCCGTGTGCGGCGACAGTCGGCAGTCTAACAGCGCATCGAGGAAGCTTCTCGCTCCGTGACATCGGCGACGTTACATCTCGGCCGCACCACATTTAGAAGGCGCATTTCATTGTTCGCAGCGTTTGTGGTATCTGCCCCTGAAACTTTGAAGGGTTGTAGCTCCCAAAGTAACAGTGATAGGAATGTAGTTCAAATTGCTTTGGACGCAGCTGGTTTCAACGAATCCAATGAACAATAGAAAAACTATTGTTCCATTTAAAAAATATATCTTTCTGCTGTAACTCTTTGGACAATGATACAATAAACTACGTTATAACTCGGCCGCACCACATTTAGAAGACGCATTGCATTGTGCACAGTGTTTGTGGTATCTGCCCCTGAAACTTTCAAAAAATGTTCAAATGTTTGTAAGGCTTATGGGACTTAACTACGGGGTCATCAGTCCCTAATCTTACAAACTACTTATGAACTACTTACGAACTAGGACGGCACAAATATCCATGCCCGAGGGGGGATTCGAACCCCCGACCGTAGTGGCCGTGAAGACCGTGACTGAAGCGCCTCAGTCTCCTCGGCCACCGCGGCCGGCCCTGAAACTTTGAAGGGTTGTAGCTCCCAAACTGTGATAAGAATGTAGTTTAAATTGATTTGGGCGCAGCTGGTTTCAACGAATCCAATGCACGATAGAAAAAAAACTATTGTTCCATTTAAAATATTATATCTTTGTGCTCTAACTCTTTGGAAAATGATACAATAAACTGTGTTCATAGCTCCGCAGAAAGTTTAACATTTCTTGTGTTGACCTACCGCATTAAAATTTCCCGTCACCTAACATTCTATAAGTTACAGAGGCAAACACACTTTGTGAAACACCGTGTATATAGATGTCCGATGGAAAATATGTTTTTGCATAAAGGGTACGGCGGGGCATCTTTATTAAAAGACAGGGAAGGAAGGTAAGTGCCTAGTTGACAAAGTTCCTGAAACGCCTCCCCTCTTTCATGCCTTTTCCTCGGCGATGTTTCCATCACACTTCGTGCCAGTGCCCTGGTTTGTAAACGGGGCAGCACTGCACGTGAGGTGCCGTGTCAACATGCAACTTCAGTGCATGTCTGAATTCACTCTTTACTAACCTTGTGTCTTCTGTCGTAGTTGATGTCCCATTGCGCAGGTGAAGCACACAGGTCGCACGACCGTTGTACTTGAAGTGATGCTAAAAGAGGTGTTGAGATGTGGCTAGGAAGTACTGCACTACGAATAACATTTGCTTTTGTAGGATGCCAGTGCTTGTTTTTTTATTGAAGAAATGCGAGTGTATATCCAAGCACAAATATACAGCCTGAGTAATGTAACAAATATAAACGTTGCATAACTTATAAACTGTCCCTGGCCCGCACTGAACTGGCATGAATGTGCAAGGTATCGCGGTCGGCGCTCGACTGACTGCCGCCGCCTATCGCTGCGCGCCACAAGCCACCGTTTTGGCGCCAAGCGTAACTTCTAGACTAACTTTGTTCAGCTTATTGCAAAATATACAAATAATTAAATCTTTGAAATAACCAGAATACAGCTTAGCACAAAACCATTACAGAAAGTATACAGATAATTTTTAATAATCATAGGAAAGTTAAATATTATTAAAAGAAGCTTAAAGTTTTGGTGGACAACTAGTATAGGCGGGAGCCAATCAGATCTCAACTTGCAATAGGGGCGGAGTTTTCCCACTGGATACAAGCTCATCTACTGTCTCTCTCTCACACCCTTTCTACTATTGCCTCACACAGTTCTCCAACCAAGAAAATTTCTTTAACACCTAATATTGATATGCGAAATATGTGGCTCCATATCAGCCCCCTCACAAGGTCAACACAAGAAATGTTACACTTTCTGCGGAACTATGGACATAGGTTATTGTATCATTTTCCAAAGAGTTACACCACAAAGATATAGTTTTTAAAATGGAACAATAGTTTTTTTTCTATCGTGTATTGGATTCGTTGAAACAGGCTGCGTCCAAATCAATTTAAACTACATTCCTATCACTGTTAGTTTGGGAGCTACAAACCTACAAAGTTTCAGGGGCAGATACCACAAGCGCTGCACATAATGCAATGTGCCTTTAAATGTGGAGCTGTCGAGTTGTAACGCTGCCGGTGTCACGGAGCGAGAAGCTTCCTCGATGCGCTGTTGTTCGTGTATGCCATCGTCATCCGATGTCAGTAACTGTGGTTTATTGAGCCCCAGTTGTTTGTGTGGCTCCAACTGTCGGGTGTACGGCCGTGTGCGGCGACAGTCGGCAGTCTAACAGTGCATCGAGGAATCTTCTCGTTCCGTGACACCGGCGACATTACAACTCGGCCGCACCACATTTAGAAGGCGCATTGCATTATGCGCAGCACTTGTGGTATCTGCCCCTGAAACTTTCAAGAGTTGTAGCTCACAAACTAACAGTGATAGGAATGCAGTTTAAACTGATTTGGACGCAGCTGGTTTCAACGAATCCAATGCACGATAGAAAAAAACTATTGTTCCATTTAAAAAATATATCTTTGTGCTGTAACTCTTTGGAAAATGATACAATAAACTATGTTCACAGCTCCGCAGAGAGTGTAACATTTCTTGTGTTGACCTACCGCATTAAAATTTCCCGTCACCTATTATTTTATACTTACAGAGGCAAACACACTTAGTGAAACACCCTGTATATAGATGTCCGAGCCGGTCGCGGTGGCCGAGGAGACTGAGGCGCTCCAGTCACGGTCTGCACGGCCACTACGGTCGGGGGTTGGAATCCCCCCTCGGGCATGGATATTTGTGCCGTCCTTAGTCTTAGCTAGTTCATAGGTAGTTTGTAAGCTTAGGGACTGATGACCCCGTACTTAAGTCCCAACGTTCTACAAACATCTGAACTTTTTTTTTCCTGTTCGTGTATGAGAAATCGGTTGCAAATTTTCCTCATGTCAGCAAGTTGTAGGTGTTGACACCGACGCCAAACTTGTGTGAATGCTCTGAAAAGCTAATCCTTAGCATATTACAGCAACATTTTCCTGTCTGTTAAATTTCGCGTCTGTGGCTCGTCATCTTCATGGTGTAGCAATTTTAACGGCCAAGAGTGTAATTGCAGAATCCAAGCACAAATAATGGGGAGACTTGGAATATTCAGTAGAATGCTGCCGGCTGCGGTGGCCGAGGGGACTGAGGCGCTCCAGTTACGGTCTGCACGGCCACTACGGTCGGGGGTTCGATTATCCCCTCGGGCATAGATATTTGTGCCGTCCTTAGTCTTAGCTAGTTCATAGGTAGTTTGTAAGCTTAGGGTCTGATAACCCCGTAGTTAAGTCCCAGAAGTGCTACAAACATTTGAACATTTGATTTAGGTGTCCTATCAGAAATATGTTTTTGCATGAAGGTGTTATGTGAACCATCATTGCGAGAGTTTTACTCGCATTTATTACTTCATATTCTACGCAGATCGAGAGACTTGTATCGTACTTTCAGCTGGCACTATGCCACCGGGTGGCACCAGAGACATCAATAGCGGGAGGAACCGCCGGCGTGGCGTGCAGTGGCGTGTCAGCAGCTGGTGTTCCGCCTGTGAGCGGCTGTGCCGTCATTACGGAGCAATCGCCGGCGCTGGGCCCGACTATTGGGAGGCCGTCTGTCCCTGGAGGCCGGGCCCGTCAAAAGGCCCGACGAGGCTCTTATCTGGGGCGCAGTTATCGCAACAAGGGCGCGCCCGGGCGGAAGCCTTCCGCAGGAAGTCGCCGCTGCCCGCAGGGATCAAAGGCGGCGGCAGAGGGTCGCCAGGAAAGAGCCGAGCCCAGCCGTGGCCGCCCCAAGCTCACGCGCCGCTGCCCGACAATAGCTTGTTGCCGCCGCTGCCGCCTCCCCACCCACACCCACCTCTTGATTACACGCCCGTAGGCCGCGTTAAGAGCTTTTATCGAACCCTCTGGCGGACGGCATTCCGCTCCAGGTTAAACTGGCCGGTGTTTCCTCTAAAACCGTAACGGCTTTTGAAGCGGTGGCTTCGCTTTCAACGGTATTAACTTCCGTTAATAGACTTTCCCCAACGTGGTAGTTTGTATTAGCTTTGTGAGTCCCTAACGGGATGACCACGCATTAAATTTGACAGAATTTAGTTTCATATTTTGGTAATTCGAAGGCATTTGTATGGAATGTTGCCTTGTATGGGAGTGAGACATGGACGATAAACAGTGCGGACAGGAAGAGGATTGAGGCTTTTGAAATATGGTGCTACACAAGAATGCTGAAGATTAGGTGGGTGGATCGCGTAACTAATGAATAGCTACTGAAAAGAATTGGGGAGAAAAGGAATTTCTGGCATACCTTGACTAAAAGAAGGGATAGATTGGTAGGACACATTCTTAGATATCAAGGAATTGTGAATTTAGCAATCAAATGTTCAAATGTTTGTATGTTCAAATGTTGCTCATGGGTCTGTTCTTCTGATCAAAATTGAAAAGTTTTGGAATAAACTTCGCTGGCACACGTCTCATGCACATAACATTTGAAAATTTTCATGACACGGGCCGACCGATATGCCGCCATTCTCAACAACTTGTCTTAGGGTAATTCAACGGCTTCCCAAAAGTAGTTTCTTCATATCTTCGGTGCCGTCATTTTTTGTTTCTGTGCTGGGACGTCCAGAGCGAGTAATTGGCATCTTTACTTTATACTCGCCGTATGACACTGTCAACGTTTAAATTGCTTTAGAGCAGTTGATGCAAAGTTTTGGAACCATTATTAATATTAATAGAAAATGGCCGACGTCACTGAAAGACGTTTGACTTTTTTATCTGTCAAAAACAAAATGTTCAAATGTTTGTTAAGCTTATGGGACTTAACTACGGGGTCATCAGTCCCTAAACTTACAAACTACTTATGAACTACTTACGAACTAGGACGGCACAAATGCCCGAGGGGGGATTCGAACCCCCGACCGTAGTGGCAGTGAAGACCGTGACTGGAGCGCCTTAGTCCCCTCGGCCACCGCGGCCGGCGTGAATTTAGCGCTGGAGGGAAGTGTGTGGGGTAAAAACCGCAGACTAAAACCAAGAGATGAATACAGTAAGCAGATTCAGACAGATGTAGGTTGCCGTTCTTATGTGGAGATCAAAAGGCTTGCTCAGGATAGGGTATTGTGGAGAGCTGCATCAAACCAGTCTCCGGACTGAAGACTACAACAACAACAACATTTTGGTAACCATGAAAGGGCATCGGCGGTAACCGAAAATGAATGGGGAAAGCAGTGAGGGAAACTAAGGACACATTTGGAGGAGGAATTAGGAAAGATATTAAACTGATGGAGGCAGAAACAAAATTTTCAAGGTTTGCCTACAGAAGCGTAAACGGAAAACATGTTACAGGACTTGTACATCAGTTACACAAAATGTTCTGTTCATCGAAAATGCGCTATAAAACAAGAATGATTGCAGGTTAAGAGCTTTTATCGAACCCTCTGGCGAACGGCATTCCGCCCCAGGTTAAACTGGCCGGTGTTTCCTCTAAAACCGTAACGGCTTTTGAAGCGGTGGCTTCGCTTTCAACGGTATTAACTTCCGTTAATAGACTTTCCCCAACATGGTAGTTTGTATTAACTTCGTGAGTCCCTAACGGGATGACCACGCATTAAACTAGACAGAATTTAGTTTCATATTTTGGTAAGCGTGAAAGGGCATCGACGGGAACCGAAAATGAATGGGGAAAGCAGTGAAGGAAATTTTGTGCCCCAGCCTCGTCGCCGCTTTTGTGTCTCGTTTCATATCAGCGCAAACTCCGCTGTAGAAAGTTTCGTTCAGGGTTAAGTTTTGTTACTTCACTGGTGTTAATAAATGTGCTTGCAGCACAATGCTTTCTACGTGATGTCAGATATGCATTGTAATCAGTAATTCATTTTCGATATTATAGAAACGCGACATCGACCATGTTCCCCGCTACCACTTGCTTCCTGCGCAGTGCGACGTGTGTGGCATGTGCTCCGCTGCAGCCCCCTTACGCGGTGCCATGTGGCACGCACGGCGGCGTCCTCAGCGCTGTGTTTTGGGTTCCGCTTCTGCTTCTGCTGCTGCCTCTCCTTCCGCGCGGCTGCCAGCGAAGCGCCTAGAGCAGGCGAGGCGGCAGGTGCTCGCCGGCTTGCATACAGACAAGGCGCCGGCCCTGATTGCGCCGCACACGTCTCGCTACCCGTAACACAATATGGCCGCCGCCTGATTCACACGGCACAGCTGCCAAATGACGTCTTCCGGCTCCCGCAACTAACCTCGTTCATATACCATGAGCTACGAAACCGGCACACACATCTGAATGGCACACTTCTTCTGCAATGGCCGTTAGAAGTTGTGTTATTCTTTTCCGTAACAGGACAAATGTTCACACTCAAATGTTTGTTAAGCTTAAGGAACTTAACTACGGGGTCATCAGTCCCTAAATTTACAAACGACTTATAACTACTTACGAACTAGGACGGCACAAATATCCATGCCCTAGGGAGGATTCGAACCCCCGACTGTAATGGCCGTGCAGACCTTGACTGGAGCGCCTCAGTCCTCTCGGCCACCGCGGCCGGCCGTAACAGGACATGTCCGTTATTTTGTTTCATACGAAGCGCGTCCAGAAAGTAAGTTCCGTTTGGTAATAAAATGAAATTGTACACAGATACAGAAGAAATTTTATTGCACAAAATTCTACAACTATTAAACTACTTTTCCACATTATTGCCGAAATTTTGTAGGCATTTGTCATAGCGTGCCACAAGTTTTTGCATGCATCCTTCACAGAAGGTTTCCGCCTGTGTATTCAACCATGTGGTAAAAGCTCTTTATCATCGTTGAAGTGTTGACCATCGAGGACAGATTTTTAGGTGTAAGAAGAGATGAAAGTCGCTACGTCAGAGGTCCGAGCTACGTGGAGCATGATCAAACAGGTCCCACTGAAATTTCCGTAAGAATTGTTTGGTCACATTCGGTGTGTGAAGTCAGGAATTATCGTAAAAAAGACAATATTTTTACAGTAATCCTCTTCTTACACCTAAAATCTGTCCTTGGTTGGTGGACAACACTTCCACGATTAGCACGAGCTGAAAGAACATGTTACCACATGGTTGAATACACAGGCGGCAACATTCTATGAAAAAGGCACACAAAACCTTGTGCCATGCTATGACAATTGCTTACAAAATTTTGGAAGCTATGTAGAAAAGTAGTTGTAGATTTAGGTACAATCAGTATCTTTTCTGTATCTGTACCCTTTCGTTTTTTATAACCAAACGGAACTTACTTTCAGGACGCGCCTCGTATATAAAAATTGTAAGCGACAAAGTTCATTATTTGCACCAGTTTAATGTTTACAACCTCGTACAAGCGTAAGCAGTATATTCAAATAACGTGTGGGTATGCAGACAAGTAAGAAAGTCGGCGACGCGCGTTAATTTGCCAGGAGCACTCCCAGCCATTCTCAAGCCAATACTGCAGTGAGGAATCAATGTGAAATGACGTTAAAAACCTCGGTTCTCAGTGACAACAGACAGACAAAATACAGCTCGTTCACACGACCAAAGTTGAAAACCAACAGCAATATCGACAATAAACGTCAGTTTTCAGTAGGTAAAGTGGCATTAAAATTTGTTCCCTTTGTTTTTGGACAAGCGAGAGAGCAGGATTCCATGCAGAATTCAAACAAAAACGTCCATCCCTGTCCTCTTTTGTTGTATTCAACAGGTTATCAGATAGTTTTATTGAAATCACTTCCTTCATAACGCAATACCAGTAGCTGGAAGTGCATGCCAAAATTTCCATTTTGTTGTATTCCATCGGGTAACCTGTTTCGAAGTAGTGTTCGGCAAAAGCAGACGTGTTAGGTTATTGCAAACGTGTGTGAAGTTTATTGCTCAATCCATCGTTCATCAACGGTCCTGATTGTTTTATCAATATGTGGCATGTCACAGCTGCATTTGGGACGTAGACTCTGGCCTTACGCAATCCCAAACCATCCTTAACGGGCCCTAACAGCGTCTTAGTTTAGAAGGTGGTCTAAGCAAACATTTCATGTTATATTTGCGCGTAAAATACGACCAATCCTGTTATACGTACTGCCAAGGTATGGCAGAATAGCCGTTTACTTGGGTGCGACCTCTGTTCTATTATCACTACGCCGTTACACGTTTAGTTGACAGCGCATTGCTCTTTAAGCATCCCTTCCCTATAACAATACTGATGAAAAGTAACCACCTCATATGACAAATTCGTTAGATAAACTATCGAGGATTGAGATGAAGTGCGCTCTGTGCACTAAAGTATGTAAACCCCTTCACGCTAAGCTGGATGGTGACAACTATATGCCTGCATATATTGAGAGGTAACTCACTTTTTCTCTAATCAGACATGTCAATTGCGCCATTGAGACCTCCGTGTCTGTAGGAATAATTATGTATGCTTCAAATAGAACCAATTTCTACGAACTTCTTGGGCGATGAGAATACGTTTAGCTAGAGCAGTTTGCTGTTGGAATAGTAAGCTCTGTGAAAGGCGAGTTGGAGCTGCCTAACCGGTCTTCTATTCTCAAAGAATAAACCTTGGTTCACCATCACACAGCCTGGCATTGCTTTTATGTTTTTAACCAAGACTTGATGCCTTGTGACGTCTTACTTATTTTTATTGTGTGACATGCATGCCATTATGCATAAGGAGGCATATAATGCTCCTGTTTATCAGTCTGTCTAGTTCTCTTTCGTTAAGATGGTTTATAACCGAAACCGGTAGAAGTTTGGAAAAATAAGAAACAGCTGATGGTTTACAGTATGCATTTCCTCTTATAAGAACGGCGAGAGGAACGCACCTTCCTAAGGGAACTGAGAATTCTGGCGGTGTAGGGACTTGTATGGTTGCCCAGGAGTATGTGTCCATGCGCTAGGACCGTTCAGGACAACTCATGTGAATCTCTTATTGGCTTCCGCGCAAATTTGAGCCTTTAGAATTGGCCAGCAGGGCGTGTGGGTGGAAATTTTGGAGACAGTGTTTTCAAGAGTGTGTTAGAACACTTGTGTCAGAGAGTTCGACACGGAACGTGGAAGCGTTCAGTTCTATCTGAGAACGCCACCGATCGTGGTAGGGTGCAGCTGCATCTTGGAGGGCTCCAATTAGTGTGAAACTCTTGGAAACTGCATTTAATTTGTGAAAGACCACCGCCTGGTGTCTGAATTTGGTATGGGTGTGGTGTAACGTTTGAAGAGCAAGACGAGCCTGTCTTGAGCCGTGGAAACGCACCGCGTCCAACAGCTCTATTTTATTTTACAAATACGTATTACGTCACGCTAAGCTATTTTTCTGTGTCAAACGCCCCTCTGAGACATCCGTTGCATCCTTGAACTGCTCAGGTGTGCGAACTGATATAATGGTGTGCGACAGAATTGGGAGGACTTAATGTAAAGTCAATACAGCAATGTCCCTTCTGGATCTCTACCAGAGTTATTTCTTATTGAATCCATCATCGGTGGTGGATGGATGGATGGATGCTTAGGGTTTAACGTCCCGTCGACAGCTTGGCCATTAGAGACGGAGTGTTTGGGTAAGGATGAGGAAGGAAATCGGCCGTGCCCTTTGAAAGGAACCATCCCGGCATATGCCTGGAGTGATTTAGGGAAATCACGGAAAACCTAAATGTGGATGGCCGGAGGTGGATTTGAACCACCATCCTTCCGAATGCGAGTCCAGTGCGTTACCACTGCGCCACCTCGCTCGGTATCGGTGGTGGAAACGGAACAGCGGCTGGTCAAGAGTCTGAAGGAACTGAAGTACCAACAGCCGTAAGTATAATGAAATATTGATTCAATTTCCAACTAAGAGACGAAACCCACGAATACAGTTTAGTATCCCTACTTTTGGATATCATGGTCCGATGTAGGGACCTGAAGATGGCATAGTGAAATGTAATAGAAAAAAAAATTCATTATACTTACGGCTGTTGGTACTTCAGTTCCTTCAGAGTTATTTCTGGTTTCGCTCAGGTTCTTTTCAGCGCCAACACGACGCCTTTCCTGTGTTCAACGCCAAGACGACACACCTTCTCATCCGTCGTCTACGTAGTTGTAATAAAGTGCTGCAATTAAACCACGAATTCATTGTCTGTCGTTCACAGAGCCAACGACGCCAACAATTTGCAATGGTAATGACTGTCACGAGTTTGCAGAACTCGTTAACGTACGATGGGGATTGCTTATGTCAGTATTCGCAGCAGCAGAAATAATCGTAACTGCCTCCTAAAAATGTTCAAATGTTTTTACAGCTTATGGGACTTAACTGCTTGGTCATCAGTCCCTAAACTTACAAACTACTTACGAACTACCTTGTACTAAAGACGGCACAAACATCCATGCCCGAGGGGGGGATTGGACCCCCCGACGGCGACTTCCGCGCGCACCGCCACACGGCTCTTCAGTACGCACGGCTAATCCACCGCGGCTAACTGCCTCCTACCTCCTACCTTTGCCTCTCACTGAGCTTCATGCATTCTGCAGTGTATTTTTTTCCGTCACCCTTGTGCAGTTTCTTAAGAGAATAAAATAAGTATATGGTATACAGTATTTCATTTCAGCCACTCTTTAATCTATCCTCTTAAACTCAAGTGTATTTTCTTGTCTTTTTGGGGGGAGCTAATAAAATGTCCAAGAAATTCTCTTCTTCATTCAGTGCTTAATGATATGTCTCACGTTACGCAGACAGATATCACATAAGCGCTCGTAAATTCAGACGATAAACAATTTCTCATCAATTTAAATTGATAAAAGAGAGAGTCATTAATTTACCGCCATCTGTGCTAATACAACAACTCCCCCACTACAGTAAATAATAAAAATTGTAATAGAAATCTATAATCTCCCATAAACAGCATATACCTTGCTCCTAACCAACACACCGAGGAAGGGAAGGAAACCATTCATTTCCACCTCCACGGTGAACGGATGTTAGGATGGACGGAATTTAGATGTTCCTAAAATCTTTCAAGTTCTCACTACCATGAAGCCAAATACCGAACGTATAGAAAAAAAGGTCAACAATGTGTCTTTTTATAGTACTGGTAATTAAATTAGAAACAGGTGGAAGTCGAGACGTGTTGAGATAAATTCGTTAAATCAGTAGCCAAGCTAGCCCCAATTAAGTGCAACGAATCTCAAAGAGGAACGCGACTGAAGAGAGAACCCACATAGAAACTGACTAAAATATCATTCATTCATATGTACACTCTCCAATCGACGTAGGAAATTGCAGAGTTCTTAATGTGATGGTCACAATGTTCCACATGTGGGTTCTACAAACTAGCAAGACGATATATCAGCTACACGATATATCGCTGCACATACAGTATATTTGACACAATGGGTCTAAGAGGATATCCTTCCTTATTAATTTTAGGAACGCAATAAAACCTAGGAGGTACAGCGCAGTATGATTGAAGATTCTTCATAGTCTTCTGTGACCAGAAACATTCTGTACGAAAATTATTCGTCTTTGCATCAATAGTTTTTGTTTCAACCACCTTCTAAAATAAAGGTGCTGTTAGGGTCCGTTAAGGATGAGTTTGGTTTGCGCAAGGTCGACTTCCACCGTATCCCATGAACCTGTGGCATGTCAGATATTTGTCAAACATTTAGAACCTTCGAGGAACGATGTATTGAGAATACACGTCACACACGTTTGCGACAACTTAATAAGTCTGCCTTTGCCGTCCACTCCTTTGACACAGGTCAACCGATGAAACACAACAAAACGGAATAGGTATGGAGGTATTTGTTTGAATTCTGCATGGATTCCTGCTCTCTCACTTGTCCATAAACAAAGGGGCAAAATTAATTTCCGTACCATACACTGTAAGAACAGACAACAGAACACAAATGAAATGAAAAAATACATTTTGCGGAACATATAATTAATAATCCAACATGCACAAAGCTCAATGGGTCATTAAACAGTAAACTAATAAAATAACAATGTAAAAGAAGTTTATAGAATTTCACTTTCTCCTGGGTCTATCTTGATAACTGTCACATTCTGCTGCCGAACGCATATCTTAGGTGACATTGCTTCTAATATGCGTCTAACGTGAACTCACCAGTTCAGTCTGTTAGCTCTGTTTCAACTCTGCTGTTCATTGCGTTTTACCTTGATTTCCTCATTAAGGGTACCCTCTTTCCATTGTTACCCTCTATTAGTATCAGCAATCATCCTTGCTACTTTTGAATATGGAACCTCATCTTCATTAATAAGGTAACCTGTATACATCCACCTTCACTCCCAAACAACAAAGTTAGTCGAAAAATAGACCAGTGCACTGATAACTTGGTACTGACTTCGTTCTTGCAAAAGAGAGTGGAATGTAGGTGAGCACTCACTGCATTAGTAGTGCTGTGAGAAAATACAACCTAAGTGCTTGAAACTGTTCTAACTTCAATCCTCCTATTTAGCACTGAACCTGTTTAAATGTATTTCACACAGGCATTACTTTCGTTTTGGAAAGAATGATCGTGATAGAATAACCCTTACAGCTCTGATCTACCTATGAATATCAATCGAGTCTGTCATGTACGTCTTAGGAGCATGCAAATAAAAAATATTAAGATGTTTGTTAAGCTTATGGAACTTCACTGCGGAGTCATCAGTCCCTAAACTTACAAACTATTTACAGTTTATACTAAAGACGACACAAATATCCATGTCCAAGGGAGGATTCGAAACCCCGACGGGCAATGACCTCGCGCATCGGAGCATAGCCACTCAATGCGCTGGGCCACTCCGCCGCCGCTAGGTGTTAGCGAGACTGCTGATAATGTCGATACAGTTCCATGTTGTAATAGAGATGTGGACTGCAGCTGGACTAATTTTAATTCAAGTATTTATTTATCCACCGACAGCCGCAAATCTATGGTTTTTATTTCTTTTTTATTTATGCATCTGGGTTTGCTATTAATACAATCTTAAGACCTTGTTATACCATCCATCCATTTATTGAACACTCAGAATCATCATATACAGGGTGTCCCAGCTATCTTGTCCACTCAAAATATCTCTGGAACAATAGCAGCTATTGGAAAACGACTTTTACCGGTATCAATGTACTGCTGGGGCCCATGAATGTAAATATTTGGAAACATTCTAAAACGAAAGGCAATGTGTTTTTTAACACAAACTTATGTGATTTTTTTTAAATAGACACCCTATATTTTTTCTTCAGCAATCCATAGCATGACAAATCACATAAACAATGGCGTTGATTGCATCGCAATATTCCAATTACATCCCGAGATATTGCGACGGGAAGTTGACGCTTGAAAAACCGGAAATGCGCTGCTAGCGCGATTACGGACACCATGGGGTTCACGCCTGAGCCTCAGGACGTGCGCTAGCAGCATATTTCAGGTTTTTCAAGCGTCAACTTCGCGTCGCAATATCTCGGGATGTAATTGGAATATTGCGATGCAATCAACGCCATTGTTTATGTGATTTGTCATGTTGATTTTCTCCGCTCGGAGACTGGGTGTAGTGTAGTCCCCATCATCATTTCACCATCATTATTAGCACGCAAGTTTCTGGAGTCGCATCATCTCAAAAGACTTGCACCAAGCAGGCTGAACACGATCCCAGTTGGGGTATAACGGCCATAAATGCCGCATGATCATCATCATCATGTCGGATACTGTCTTGGGAAACGTTAGTCCAGGACTGCTCGACCTGATCACGTAGTTCTGCAAGAGTAGTGGTTTGAAGAGTTATATTTGTCTGTCGAAAAAACGTTCAAACGCTTGTAATTCTATCGGACCAAACTGCGGGTTATCAGTCCGTAGCTTACAAACTACTTAAACCTAAGTAAACTAACATACGGACAAACACACACGCCCATGCCCCCGGGAAGGACTCGAACCTCCACGGCGAGCAACCGCGCGCTCCGCAGCGAGGCGCTTTAGACCGCTCGACTACTCCACCGCGGCTTTGTCTGTCGTCTTCCCGTCATATCCCATACGTGGTGGATTGGAAACAAGTTCGGAGATAGTGCTTGCCAAGAATGTTGCTGTGTCTGTTGCAGTGCAATGTGTAGGCGATCGTTATCCTGTTGAAAGCCCCCATCATATTCCTTTTGCAAGAATGGCAATAACTTACCGAGCGCTTGTTACAATTCCGTCCACAAACACCAAAGGCGAATAAAATTTTTAGTGATCCTCTGAAAGCATAGCGATGCTTTCGTGTGAGTGGCAAACGGGCTAGAAGTGTGCATACTCGTAGACGCATTTGTAGTATCCGGTTGGCAAAATATACTGTATTCACTTCAGGTTTCAGAAACCCCGTTATCTTTGCTGTGGTAGTTGTAGGATCTGCCACTGATGACCTCTCAGTTGAATGAATTTGGCGGTTATGTGTGCTTCGTGGATGTCCAGAATCTCTGTTGTTGTTGTTGTTGTTGTTAGGTCTCTAGTCTGGAGACTGGTTTGATGCAGCTCTCCACTCTGCTCAATCCTTCATCTACACACAAGAATGGCAACCTACATCCAATCCAGTCTGATTACTGTATTCACCTCTTGGTCTTTCTCTACGATATTTTCCCCACACAGTTCATTCCGACACGGAATTCACGATTCCTTGAGGTTTAAGAATGTGTCCTACTAACTGATCACGTCTTTTAGTCAAGCTATGCCAAAAATTCCTTTTCTCCCCAATTTTGTTCCCTACCTCCTGAGTGATAGTCCCCAGTCTTTCAAAACTAAAAATGCGAGTGTAGATCAGTTGTGGCTTACTTTCAAAGGCATAATATCAGTAGGAATCGAGAGATTTATACCAAATAAATTAATAACAGAGGGGTCTGACCCCCCGTGGTACACAAAACATGTCAGATCACTATTGCAGAAACAAAGAAAAACCCATGCAAAATTTAAAAAGACACAGAATCCACAAGACTGGCAATCTTTTACTGAAACTCGCAACCGAGAAGCCTATAGTAGTCACTAAACAAAAATAAATCTTCCGGGCCAGACTGTATACCAACTAGATTCCTCTCAGAGTATGCTGATGCAATAGTTCCGTACTTAGCTATAATTTACAACCGATCACTCAGCGAAAGATCCGTACCCAAAGACTGGAAAGTTGCCCAAGTTACTCCAATATTCAAGAAAGGCAATAGGAGTGAACCCCAAAATTACAGGCCTATCTCATTGACGTCGATTTGCAGTAGGATTTTGGAACATATACTTTGTTCGAATATTATGAACTACCTAGAAGAGAACAAACTATTAACCAGTAGTCAACACGGATTCAAAAAGTATTGCTGTTGCGAAACCCAGCTTGCCCTTTATTCACATGAAGTGTTAAGTGCCATCGACAAGGGATCTCAAATCGATTCCATATTTCTGGATTTCCGGAAGGCTTTTGACACTGTACCCCACAAGCGGTTGCTAATGAAATTGCGTGCTTATGGAATATCTTCCCAATCGTGCGACTGGATTCACGATTTCCTATCAGAAAGGACACAGTTCGTTGTAATTGACGGTAAGTCATCGAGTAAAACAGAAGTAATATCTGGCGTTCCACAGGGAAGCGTTATAGGTCCCCTACTCTTCCTCGTGTTTATAAACGATTTAGGAGACTGTTCGCGGATGATGCTGTCGTTTATCGGTTAGTGAAGTCAACAGAGGATCGAAAGCAACTGCAAAGCGATTTAGACAAATATTCTACTTGGGGCGAAAATTGGCAATTGACACTAAATAAAGAAAAGTGTGAAGTAATAGACATGACCACTAAAAGAAATCGACTGAACTTCAATTACGCGATAAATCAGTCAAACCTTAAGGTCGTAAATTCTACCAAATACCTAGGAGTTACAATTACGAACAGCTTTGACTGGAGAGAACACATAGAAAATATTGTGGGGAAGGCGAATCAAAGGTTACGTTTCATTGGCAGAATGCTTCGAAGATGCACCAGATCCACCAAGGAGACTGCCTACATCACACTTGTGCGTCCTCTCCTGGAGTACTGTTGCCCCTTGTGGGACCCTCACCAGGTGGGACTGACGGAAGACATTGAGAAGGTTCAGAGAAGGGCAGCTCGCCACGGAAATGTTGCACGAATTGGGGTGGAAATCATTATAAGAAAGACGTTATTCATTGCGGCGTGATCTGTTTGCGAAGTTTCCATCACCGATGTTTAGTTCTGAATGTGAAAATATTTTGCTGGCACCCACCTACTTAGGGAGACATGACCATCCCATAAAATAAGAGAAATCAGATCGAAAACGGAACGATTTAGGTTTTCTTTCTTCCCGCGCGCTATTAGAGATTGGAACGGTAGAGAAAAGTTATGAAAGTGGTTAATGAACCCTCTGCCAGGCACTTGAATGTGATTTGCAGAGTATCTATGTAAATGTGTGTATTTGTAGATTAGTTATCTGATCTACCAACCTAACCTTTAGCATTCTTCTGCAGCAACACATTCCACAAACTCTGCCCGCTTCGTATCTGAACTATTTATCGTTCCTGTTTCACTACTGCACAAGAGAACACTCTACACAAATGACTTCAATGAAGACTTCCTTACGCTTAAAATAATATTTGATTTTAAAAAATTACTTTTTTTCAGAAACGCTTTTCTTCCCAGTGCCATTGCACATTTTATATCCTCTGTACTGCGACCATCATATGTCATTTTACTACCCAAGAAACAAAACTCTTTATCTACCTTTATTCTTTCGTTACCTGATCTAATTCCTTTAGGATCGCCTGGTTTTCTTAGACTGCACTGCAATACCCTTGTTTTTCTGTTGTTAACGTTCATCTTATACGCTCCTTTCAATATACTGTCCATTCCGTTCAATTGTTCTTCCAGGTCCTTTGTTGTCTCTGACTGAATTGCAATGTCATATGCCAAACGCTGTGTTTTTATTTCTTAATCCTGAGCTTTAATTCCTTCGTAAAAATTTTCCTAGCTTTCTTTATAGCTTGCTCATTGTACAAACTAAATAACATTGGAGAAACGCTGCAACCCTGTGTTAGTGCCTTTCCAACGACTGCATCCCTTTTAAGCCCTTCAACTCTGATAACTGCTCACTGGTTTTTGCACAAGTCGTAAATAATCTTTCGTTCCCTATATCTTACTCCTGCTTGCATCAGATTTTGAAGGAGTGTGTTCCAATCAACATTGTCATTAGTTTTTTTCCAAATCTACAGAAGCTGGAAATGTAAGTTTGCCTCTCTTTAATCTATCTTCTAAGATGAGTCGTAAAGAGAGTGTTGCCATCCGCGTTTCCATATTTCTTCTAAATGTAAACTGATCTTCCACTAGGTCAGCTTATACCAGCTTTTCCATCCTTCTGTAAATAATTCGTGTTTAAATTTTGCAACCATGACTTATTAAACTGATGATTCTGTAATTTTCAAACCTGTCTACGCCTCCTTCTTTGGAATGGGGATTATTGGATTTTCCTTAAAGTCTGGGGGTATTTCCCCTGTCACTGTTATGGGTGTGAAAAGTTAACGTGATCGTTGCAACCAGCACTGTTGTGAAACTGACGCAGAACGTGAAACTAGTGGACCACTCGGCCACTCGGAAATCCATAATTTGACTCTTTTCATGCTCGCTCAGTTGGCTATAGGAAGCAAAGAGGCATGAGACGTGTCTGCTTCAGACCTTGATGTCAGTGAACATTTCATATTACATCTATAGACACATGGCCCTTGACAGTAATGTCAGGAGACGTTAATGTTTTTTTGTATGTAGCAATATATGTACCATTTCCCTCGTGAAATCTGCCGTGATCGTATCGAAATCAACTTCCTCTTACATTTTTCTTGAACTGTAGGGATTTTTCCCCTATTATGGGTGTGAAAAGTTAACGTGACCGTTGCAACCAGCATTCTTGCGAAAACTGACGCAGAAAGTCTAACTAGTGTAGTCATTTTCTAATAGGATCAACCAGCTACTTGGAAGGCCATAATCTGACTATTTTCAAGCTCGCTCAGTTGGCTTTAAGAAGTACGAGAAGCATGTTGTGTGTTTGCTTCAGACTTCGATGTCACACTGTGATTATTAAAAGCTATAGACGTATGCCCCTCTGACAGTAGTGTCAGGAGATTTTAATTTTTTTTCTATGTACAATTTCCCACGTGGCATACGCCACGATTGGATCGAAATCAACTTGCTCTTTCCAGGAGAAAATAGTTTTTCTCTGGGATATGTTAAGAGGTCTGTAGCAAGAGCGTGAGATGAATGATTAAGATAGTTAACAAGGGATCTCTTCCACTACACAAATGGTTCACTGCCTGATTTTAGAATGCAGTATTAGGTGTCCTATTTAAAATAGTTTTTAGTATAGATTTTCATGTGGATTGTGGAACTGAAGATGTATCAATAGACTAACAAAATTATTTTACTGGTAACTCAGTAGTCTGTAGATACAGCTAGCAACGACTATAGCCTGCGGCACATAGGAAGGCGGCCCAGTTTTCAGCCGTTTTGCGCATCCCCCTTCATTACCGCACTGGCAGCCAATGATATTCATTCTCTCGGCGTATGGCCGGCCGCGAGTTACGCAATGTTTCTCCCATAGGCTCTACTTTTGGCGCTCGGCCGTAGCTCCTTTCTATCGCGCAGTCTCTCTGCGGGGAAGCGCCTTCCTACATGACGTCAACTTTAATACACGAAGCAGACGAAAGTGAGGGGCGTCCGTGTGACGTAAACCTTGATCACTAGAACCCACCAGAGAACTCGGGACAGTCGGGCGGCAAGTGGAACTGTATATTCCGCCGCAGAGGCTCCGCATATGAGACTGTGGCGCGGTGGGTCTGTGCGGGTGGCGGCGGAGGAGGCGAAGGGACGTTTGTGGCCTGTCAAAGCCTGATTACAACGAGAACATTATGGACGAATTTACGGTCGGCGCTGAGGACGCACACGTCGACGCGCCGTAACGCGGGGGTGGGGGTCGGGGGCGGTGCGCGCCTTGGCGCGTTATGGGCAGTTATCTCGACTGCAGCTGCGGGGGCGGCGGAGGTGGCTGCGCCGTTTACGAGCGGGGGGCCGTAAAAGCGGCCGGGGCGCGCGGACACAGTGTTTCTGGGGGAGGACAATGTCCCGTGCTGACGCCGCCCCGCCGCCCCACCGTTACCGCCGGGCCGTATAAATTATGTTGAATTACACGCGGCGGCGGCCAGGACACGCGCTCTGGGCCACGAGCTGCGGACTCTACCACTCCGCTGGTGGAGTGGCGTAGACTACAAATAGTCCTACCCAGTTTGGTGTTGGGATCTCTAGAGGAAGGCGAAACACCATCCCCCTTAATGAAATTTTCACTCTGCGACGGAGTGTGCGCTGATATGAAACTTCCTGGCAGATTAAAATTGTGTGCCGGAACCGGGACTCGAACGTGGGACCTTTGCATGCTTCGCAGTAGTGCTTCTGTGAAGTTTGGAAAGTAGAAGGCGAGGTACTGGCGGAAGTAAAGTTGTGAGGCGGCGTCGTGAGTCGTGTCGGGATAGCCGGCCACGGTGGCCGAGGTGATTGAGGCACTCCAGTCACGGTCTGCAATGCCACTACGGTCGGGGATTCGAATCGCCTCTCGGGTATGGATATTTGTGCCGTCCTTAGTATTAGCTAGTCCCTAAGTAGTTTGTAAGTTTAGGGACTCCTAACCTCGTAGTTAAGTCCCATAAGCTCTACAAACATTTGAACATTTTTTTTATATGACATCAATTATCTGAGAAAACATCACTTTCACCTTCAATTAAGACACATTTTCGTGTCGGGATAGCTCAGTTGGTAGAGCCCTTGCCCGCGAAAGGCAAAGGTCCCAGGTTCTAGTCCCGGTTCCGGCACACAATTTTAATGTGCCAGGAAGTTTCATATCAGCGGACACTCCGCTGCAGAATGAATGAAAATTTCATTCTGGAAACACCCCTTAGGCTGTGGCTAAGCCATGTCTCCACCATATCCTTTCTTCCAGGAGTACTAGTCTTGCACGCTTCGCAGGAGAGCTTCTGTGAAGTTTGGAAAGTAGGAGGCGAGGTACTGGCGGAAGTAAAGTTGTGAGGCGGTGTCGTGAGTCGTGTCGGGATAGCTCAGATGGTAGACCCCTTGCCCGCGAAAAGCAAAGGTCCCAGGTTAGAGTCCCGGTTCCGGCACAGAATTTTAATCTGCCAGGAAGTTTCATATCAGCGCACACTCCGCTGCAGAGTGAAAAATTCATTCTTGAAACATCCCTAAGGCTGTGGTTAAGCCATGTCTCCACCATATCCTTACTTCCAGGAGTGCTAGTCTTGCATGCTTCGCAGGAGAGCTTCTGTGAAATTTGGGAAGTAGGAGGCGAGGTACTGGCGAAAGTAAAGTTGAGAGGCTGCGTCGTGAGTCGTGTCGGGGTAGCTCAGTTGGTAGAGCGCTTGCCCGCGGAAGGCAAAGGTCCCAGGTTCGAGTCCCGGTTCCGGCACACAATTGTAATCTGCCAGGAAGTTTCATCATCCCCCTTATCCAAAATATCTGGTCTTCTATCACGGCAGGCTTCAGCAAATCAAGTACCTCGGTGTCTGGCTGGATAAGAAACTAACATGGCGGTACACATTCAACACGTGACCAATGACGCAAACGCGAGGCCCAAACAATTGTATCCAATGTTCGACAGGCGGAATACACTGAATACGAGGATGTTATTGCAGCATCAATACACCCTTACACAGAGTGCTAAAAAAAATTCTAATATTTTGGGAAGTGGTAGTACCCAACAAAACATGAATAAAGGTCCAATAAGCTTTGGTCTGAAACTGATATGTTCTGAGTTATGTGCAATTGTTCTTAGGATACGTTCAATCAGACGTTCATTCTTAGAAGGTGCTCCATGTGACGTCCGTCCACGGCAATGCATCCCTCTACCCATCGGTGTAAAGTACACGCACTCTTTGAACTACACTAGGTTTTTGTTGTAAGTTCTGGCATGCATGGAAGACGCGGTCACTGCAACTGGACATCGTTAACTGGCGTGACTCAGACTGTTGCCTTCAGGTGCCGCCATAACCAAAAAATCTAGGGGATTGAGGTTCGCGGATGAGGAGGCGCAAGGTGTGAGTACATTATGGTACTTTTCCCCTAAGTATTTATTTTGTCTATCATGGAGGCGCACCTTCAAAACCAAACGTCTGAAGTCACTGTGAAGAAGTGTGCATAACTCAGGAAGTATGCGAATCCGGACCTAGATTTATTGAACGTTTTCCGTTTTTTGTTGCGTACTATCACCTTCAAAGTATGGCGCACAGTTTTTCCTGAACACCCCGTATAAAATTAATTATCTCTATTTTAGGTTAACTTCGTTCATCTATGGGTAGAATATATCTTCCTGGGGTGTCGTTGAATAAATACACAAGATGTAAATACGAACTACTTGTTAGCACTGTAATGATGTCTAGATTGTATGTAGTTGTTCCTATAAATCATGTACAGACTACATTCTAGTTTATAATTTTAAATAAAATAGTTTATTGATACTTATGATAGTGATCAGTAGTCTGATCATCAAGCGCCAAAGATGCATAAATAATAGCTTCAGACACCAATATAGTGAATACAAGTCACTATATAAATCAAACAAATTAGGTGGAAAACACCTTACTGTGTTCAAAGCTAGGAATTACTTAAGCCAAAATTAAGGCAAGGCCCATTACTGTGCCCCAGATACGAAGTTCAACACTGCCTGTAAAAATTCAAAGTTTGAACTGTATCCGAATATTTCTAAGTCCCTTTGGATGCGCTGTACTTCGAACACTTATCTAACTGCAACGGCCTTAAGTATCTCGTGCCTAATTTGCACCAGATTAGATTAAACAAACAGTCTGTAAAGGTTGGTCTTCCTGACTATATTAGCGCCTGTGATCTAAACATGCGAGAATTGACTCCAGCTAATGATTTTAAGCAAACAGCAGTTCATGTATACTTTTTACTCGAATAGTTAATCTGATTTAAATTATGCCATCAGTTACTTGCAAAAAAATGTACAATAAAACATGAATGACAATAATCTGAGGACACATAGTTTAACCTCAAATTTGTAGATTCATGGGTGAGAAGACAGACTGTCGAAGTGCCTTTATTACTTGTGGTACAAATGATTATTTCATAATCGTTTCACTCCTATTTCCATTATGTATCTTTACTGCAGTTTAAATTACGAGCAAAACTATGAAAATGTCATAAACGACGAAAGAAAAGAACCATGAAAATGAACAAATTCCCATTTAAATACTGTGTTACTCTCACATACTTACATAGTTTTAGTGATTCTGTGTTCGTTTACAAGACCTTATTTAATCCCTCAATTAAAATATCTCAGAGCTTATTTAGTACTTACGTATGGGCGCAGTAGATCCACGTGCAGTACATTTAGTATTGATGGTTGGCCTTCCTTTGTATCAAATTTCTATCATCCTTCCAGAATGAAATATCTTCCTTTCATCAGACAACGGTGTTACAGTCCGTTTCCAAAATTCCCTCAGACCAACTTTCCAATCAAATATCTTTTATCTAAATGTTTTTCTATCTTTCATATCTTCCTGAGCTATACCATTTGGCTTAATAATCTCCTTAGTCGCAGCGATCCATTTAATTTGGTCAGTTTTGGCATTAATTCTGTTTTCGTGTAATACTACTATTCGTTTTCTCAAATTAGTGGGAGTCATTCTTCCAATGTGCCCGCAAAATTTAAGTCTTCATTTTCTCTTGCAACCATGTATGTCCCTGTATTCTTATATTTCCTGATTATTCTCAGTGTACGAGATTCTCTGTCAGTAATGTTGGGGCCAAATGTCGTCCTAATAATCTTCCTATCTTCAACAACACTCTTACTATTTGAAACTAAAGACAAGTTTTATTCCAAATGTTGAAATGCTTAAGTATACTGAATTTAGAAAGTGACCCTTCAAAGTAAAAGTATTTTAATCTAAATGCAGTTACCATTTTTTGACAACGAACTTTATTTGCAGCTTTTTTCAGACTGTTTTCGTGTATGACTACCACCAAGTATTTAAACTGAGAAACCCCTTTTCATTCTTTCATATTCATATTATCATTCTGCCAAATTTTCTTGTTAAGGAACTCTGGTGCTTTTTTGTTGCATGACGAAAGATACATTTTCGCAAATTATTAATAACTTATTTGTTTTTTAGATGCGTGTGAAGGAATAGGACCTCCTGTTAAACATTTCCAAGCAAAGTTTTCGTTCAGAGTCGAGGCGTACTGATCTTGGCAGCTGTTTATATGTGTTGTTTCAACTTCCTTATTAATGAAATCTTTATAAGTCTTTCCTCTTGGTTGATGTATGTATCCCGCAGCCCCCATTATCTTCTCCATCGTAAATAACAGTTTTTAAGGCGTTCGGAACGTCAGCAACAGTTGCAAGTGAAAGGGGTGGTATATGCTCGTTTCTAATGTCTGTTGAGGAAGTAACGTGGTTGACACAGTGTTAATACACAGATATATATATATATATATATATATATATATATATATATATATATATATATTCTTTTTTAAATAAGAAGAGCATGATGTCGATTCTGGTCTTCAGTCATGTAATACATATCCGTCCACTTTAGTTCAGCATGAAATGTGATCACCTCTGTATAATTTAGCAAGCTAATCCACAGACAAAACAGTTGAAAATCTTTCAAAGTCACCATAGAAAGTTTGCACACTCCGACAGTTATTAATCCAATAGTAGAACCACAATTATTTTTAATTTGTGACTTCGTTCTACTCTGTTATTTATCGATTGACACTGACAGTTCATACCACAACAATACCATCACATTCGCGGAACCTTCTCAGTGTTAGGTTATGTCCATCAACATAAGGTCAGATTGTAAGTAGTCAAGTTTTCCTCACTGTAATCTCCTGCATAATCCGACCTCAAAATCACATTATAATCATCAAGACGAATCCTCCAGTTTCTCCTGGCGTATTTGATAATCAAAATATCCACGGGTCTACTGCCGGTCTATAGTGTCCAACGGGCACAATATTTCGGTGATCATACATGTCGCCATCATCAGGTGAACTGTCGAACTGAGATCCGGTAGCGGGCCATTTAAATACCCTCGGCCCGCGGAGCGACCCCTCCACGATCCGCGCCCCGCGCAATGGAACCGATTGCGACGGCATCTGAGATGACGTCAATGTGAGGGCTCTGTCCGCCGTGGTCGACACTACGTTACGTTTGCTAGATTTACTCTTAATTAACCCAATCGCTTTGCTCAGATTACAGCCACAGACACGCTTTATGAGGTCGTCACTTGTGCGAATTTCAATGGCCTCTCTAACGACGCAGTCCCAGTATCTCGACGTCTGTACCACAATCCTAGTTCGTTGATACTCCAACTCGTGTTTCTCCGACAAACAATGTTCAGCGACCGCCGACTTGCTCGGATACATCAATCGTGTGTGCCTCTGGTGTTCAACGCATCGATCCTAGACGGTACGCATCGTCTAGGATATGACATATGACTTACCACATTGACACGGAATCTGATACACGCCGGCCTTCCTCAAACCGAGAACATCTTTGGCGCTCCCCACCAGTGCGAATTTTATTTGTCGGACAAAGACAGTTCCAACCTGGTGTTTCTTCAAAATGCGGGCGACTTTCCCCGAGAGGGCGCCGGTATACGGAATGAACTCAGTGCCTACATCCTCCCTCGTGTTTTCATCCGTGTCCACAGGTTGAGCTATAATGGTTGGTCGGAGAGCCCGCTGAATCTGCCACTCTGAGTTCCCATTTTTTCGGAGTACAGTTCTCAGGTGTTCCAATTCCTGGGTTAGACTCTCTGCGTCGGAGATAGTGCGCGCCCTATGTACCACATTCCTCCATGAATGGTGGTGACAGCTGTCAGCGGGCTCTTCGACCAACCATTACAGCTCAACCTGTGGAAACGGATGAAAACACGAGGGGGAATGTAGGCACTGCCTTCATTCCACATACCGGCGCACTCTCGGGGAAGGTCGCATTTTGAAGAAACACCAGGTTCGAACTGTCTTTTGTCCGCCAAATAAAATTTGTGAACTGGTGTGGAGCGCCAAATATGATCTCCGTTTGAGGAAGTCCGGCGTGTATCAGATTCCGTGTCAGTGTGGAAAGTCATATATCGGACAGACGATGCGTATCGTCGAGGATCGATGTGTTGCACACCAGAGACATACACGATTGATGTATCCGAGCAAGTCGGCGGTCGCTGAACATTGTTTGTCGGAGAAACACGAGATGGAGTATGAACGCACTAGGATACCGGTACAGACGTCGAGATACTGGGACTGCGTAGTTAGAGAGGCCATTGAAATTCGCACAAGTGACGACCTCATAAACCGTGACTGTGGCTATAATCTTAGCAAAGCTTGGGAACCAGCGATTGGTTTAATTAAGAGTAAATCTAGCAAACGTAACGTAGTGACGACCACGGCGGACAGAGCCCTCAAATCGACGGCATCTCAGACGCCGTCGCAATCGGTTCCATTGCGCGGCCGCGGCGCGGGGCGCGGACCGCGGAGGGGTCGCTCCGCGGGCCGAGGGTATTGAAATCCCCCGCTACCGGGCTAGAACCCAGTTCCCTTCGGGCCACCGTTGCGTGCGGATCTCCGTGCCGGCGCGTTTCCAGGAGCTCAGTCCGTCAGTTCTCCTGATGATGGCGACATGTATGATCACCGAAATATTGTGCCCATTGGACACTAGAGACCGGCAGTACACCCATGGATATTTTGATTATCAAGACGAATCGTTTGAATACAAATTCTATGGGGTCCGGACATTGTCAATGATAATAATTACAGATTGATATACAAATTACGAGATTATGTCACAAGAACAACAAGATAATCATGGCTGACCCATACTAGTGAACGAACACTTGGTTTTTTAAAGCGAGGCAAGGCGCCAGTGCGGCAGGGGCTGGCGTCAATAGCGCAGGTGGGCGAAAGGGTCCCCACTGCAGTCGCCCCAGGTGGTTTCCAGCTAGAAAGCCACTGCCTTCTTGGAGAAGTACAGACGCTTTAAAATCCTTTTAAAAACTCACAATACAGCTCTCAACCAAAAGTGTTTACTCAAAGCTTTAGAACGCAGGCGGATACGAATGCCAAACTGGTACCGCCAAGTCTTTTAGGAAATACATAAAACAGACATCGGATTCACGATTGGCCGGTGAGCCATACAGCGTTTTATGACGCACTATCCAATGGGCGAGCCATTGGCGGGGAAGTGCCAGTGTCATCAAAAGATACACACAAGCAGAACGAGAAAAATTAAGGCAGACTCAGCCTCTCGCCCGCGCCAGATGTGTGTTTGTCGTCGCTAGAAGTGCGACGCTCACTCAGCGATTTCTCGTGTGGAGAGGCGATAAAGACTCCTGTACAGTATTGCTTTGTAAGGAACACCTCTGTCGTGTACTGGACCTTAGCGAATCTCCAGTGAATGACCGAGATAATTCGTATCCGGTGTGAACATAGAGTGCAGTCGTTAACCCTTGCGCATCGTGACAACACGATAGGTTAGTCTGAGACGTACCACGCCAATTTATAGCCAGACTAGCATTTATAGATCGTTCTTGACTTCATCAAGACACAAGGAAAGTGCGATTGGCAGTAGTCGATCAAGACAGACAAAAATTAGTTGCCGACCGCGGTGGCCGAGGAGACTGCGGCGTGTCTGTCACGGTCTGCATGGCCACTACGGTCGGGGGCTCGAATTCCCGCTCGGGCATGGATATTTGTGACGTCCTTAGGATTAGCTAGTTCATACGTAGTTTGTAAGTTTAGGATCTGATGACCCCGTAGTTAAGTCACATAAGCTCTACAAACATTTGAACGTTTTTGAATAATTAGTTTCGATTTCAGTGAAGTCGCTGCTAGCTGCCATCTGCGTAGTTAACGGTATTGCGTGCAAACGCTTTAGGCGAACTCCAACGATCTCCAGACATCAATAACAAATACATTTTTTACCATTACGTAATATTTCTGACATTGCCACAGCTTTGAACGTAAACTGACGAAATTGAATTAATTTTGAAGTCAAGTAGGCGTAGTTCTTCAGCCATTCTGCCAAATTTATTTTATTTTGAAACTTTTATACGTTTCATCCATCCTGTCAACCTAACCGGAACATGAAAATTAAAAATTTAATATGTTTCTTTATTAATTTGAGTTTTCGTAATAATGAAAAACAAATAATTATCAATCAATTTATAATTTCAGTAACAAGCAACATCACTTCAGTACTCGAATTGATCCTCATTAGGTGATAAAGTTTCATCGATTGTACGTAGGCAATGAGCATCTTTCTGACTTCTATGTGACATACTGTTGATGTCTTCCTTGTAAGAGCCTCGGGTACAGTAAATAGATCAGTCTGTTGCACCCTACAAATAGTTGGGAGAGTAGAATAAAAATTTCAACAGCGTAGATTTCATGTTAGAAGTATTTTAACTGTTTAACCTTCTGTCAGAAATAAATCTGAACGTTACGCTGAATGTGGAGGAGACGCGTGATTACTCTCTGTTCTGCTTTGTATTGTCACTGACAGCAATACCTTCACACCACAATTCAACAGCGTTCGTCTAACTCCCACACCACGCACACACGTGACTATTGGTACCTCTCTCTCGACTTCACAGTACATATTGAATGCAAACAAAGATTTACATATAGTATAAGAGCAAGTAAACATTTATATATGTAACACAGAGAAATTGAGAATTTAATATGTAATATGCTACATATTATTGCATACCATGAAACAAAGAAAATATTCAACGCTAGTACTCTTCATGTATTATAAAGCGATGAACATAAAAAGTATTACTCCACGAAAATAGCAATGCCTTCTAGTTAATACTACCAGGTAATCTGCAAAGGTTCAAATGTTCAAATGTTTGTAGAGCTTATGGTACTTAACTATGGGGTCATCAGTCCCTCAGCTTACAAACTACTTATGAACGAGCTAACTCTAAGGACGGCACAAATATCCATGTCCGAGGGGGAATTCGAACCCCCGACCGTAGTAGCTGTGCAGACCGTGAATGGAGCTCCTCAGTCCCCTCGGCCGCCGCGGACGGCCATCTGCAAAGGCGAGGTAATCTATTATTACTGATGACTAACATGATTTGTTGATTTATATTTTAAGTTGAATTTTACTCTCGCCATTCTGTAATTACATTTTCCAAAACACAGTTAAACAGTGATGGGGTGAGTCTTTCTCTCAGTCTAAGGACTAGTTGCTTCCACTTCAGCAGCATTTGTAATCTGCTAATGAAGCAACCTTGCTAAAACAGCAACTCGACTTTCGAATGGTATTTTTAAGTCGTTGGAGGTCCCCAGCATATCATTCTGCAATGATACCTCTGTTGTCGCTCATATCTCGGAGATTGATGTCTGTGCAACGTATAGTGTTTGACATAACCTAGAGAAAGTTCCATAAATGTTCGATGTGACTAATATTGAGAGATTTGAGTGGTGAAATCATTGACTACCTACGTCTTGAATGTTATTCAAACTGATCACACACAAATGGGGCGCGGTGGCATTGTGCAAGATCTCAAAGTTGATTGGGGGTTTCAAATACATGTATGACCACAATTGGTTTCCATGTAGTCTAACACGATTATTTCCAATAAAAGATTTCAGAAGATTCAGCTGCCTATTGTAGTATTCAATTTAACGCAATGAGACATTTGATGAAGCTCGGGTTTTCTTCTTACTGGGGAAAATTGTATCCTCCAAACCACTTGGTAAACAGTGACAGTGGAGCTGCAGGAACTACCCTGGCAGCGCTCCCACTAGACAAAATGTCTCACGTGATAGTCTGCAGTAGTAATATAATGTTCCTATTCCATTATTTTCGTTTAATAGCTTTTTTCCGTCAGTCTCGTTTCAAGTAAACTGATCGAGCCCCGGTGGATCCACACTGAAAATAACGAACTTTTGTTTATCATCGTATTAAACCCTACTTCAGATAGAGAGCGAAGGAAAGTGTGAAAATTACAGAATCATCAGTTTAAAATGTAATTGTTGCAAAATTCTAACATGAATTATTTACAGGAGAACAGAAATACAATTAGTGCATTATTTTCTCTACCTTGTATCGCCATAATACAAACGGAGCTGTGCTTCTTTGAACCTATTCCATGACCTTCGTCAACTTGTGAGGACCCCATTATGCCCAGCAATACCCCAAACCAGGGAGACAAGTTTAGGGTAGGCAGTTTCTTTAGCAGAAGTATTGCAGCTTCTAAGTTTTCTGGTAATGACAGGTAGCCTTTCGTTCCCATTCTCCACAATATTATCTATCTGTTCTCTCCCATTAAAGTTGTTCGTAATTGTAAATCCTTGGTATTTAGTCGAATTTACGACCATATTCATGACTTCAACTGCCAAGGTTTGCACCATGGTGATAGCTAAATCGTTATGTAACTGATTTTTATCTTAGAGTGACTTCAATAATCGGTAAAAGACAGTATCCTTCGTGAACAGTCTAAGAGAAATGCTCAGATTGTCTCCTAAATCGTTTATAAATATATGGAACAGAAGGACCTTATAAGACTTCCCGTCATTTTCTACTTCCCGCGTCCTTGCCGATATGAAATCACGAATTCCATCTGTCCATATTCCATAATCAGACAGTTTGATTAGAGGACACTGTGAGGTACAAAAGCCTTCCGGAAATCTCGATGTACCTGGCATAGATTTGAGATCCGTTGTCGATAGCACTCATCACTTCATGTGGGTAAAGAGAAGAACGGTACATTCTGAAAGCACGTTGACTACGAGTCAATAAGTCATTCTCTTTGAGGTAGTTCATAACTTTTGATAAAAGTATATGTTACAAAATCCTCCTGCAAACTGAATTCAACGAAATGGACCTGCTATTATGGGAGTCACACGTATTACCTTTACTGAATATTAGGGTAACTTGTGCAATTTTTCAGGACGTTTCGTGTGGATGCTTTGGTGCGGGAGAACTAGGTACGGAGCTATTGCATCAGCATACTCTCAAAGGAACGACTTGGGACTTGCTTTACTTCTCCCAGGATATCTACATCTAAAAACGAATGCTTGTATCTGTTCATTACCTGCTAATGCTACCATTATAGAATGTTACTGGAACGTTACGTCTAGAAATTTATTAGATGCAGGCAGCTCACTACACTACTAAGATTGTAACTGCAATGTATTTTGAATTTTCCTATTACTCATTTACATCATTTAAAATTGTTCAACGCGTAGAAGTACTTGTCACTCCTCACACTAGTCGTAAATTTTCTCTGTCATCTTGCATCCTACTACAGTCACAAAATGATGACACCCTCTCTTACACAAAAACATCTACTAACATCTACTAAGATTGTAACTGCAATGTATTTTGAATTTTCCTATTACTCATTTACATCATTTAAAATTGTTCAACGCGTAGAAGTACTTGTCACTCCTCACACTAGTCGTAAATTTTCTCTGTCATCTTGCATCCTACTACAGTCACAAAATGATGACACCCTCTCTTACACAAAAACATCATCAGGAAATATTTGCAAATTGCTGCTCACTCAGTGCGACAGGTTATTTGATGGATGGCTATGCAGTGACACAGCGAGAATTTGGGTCTGGTAGTGGGTGCTCATTTTTTATCCCCCCGAGAAATTTCAATGACGCAGTTTGCAAATCCTACTCACCCCCCCCCCCCCCACAGTGGGCACTTCTGACATACTGAATTTATTAAGGGTAAAGGGTTCTTATCATTCGCTATCACAAATATAAGAAGCTGTTTCATTAATATGACAATCTATGTGTAAAATTGGAACTGGAATAATACTATTGTCGTTCGTAGTATTTGGCGGCCTTCATAAGTTTCCACTTGCTGGCGTCGCTGACCTGCTAAGTAGCGGGTCGCGACATATGAACAATCGGCTCGTAACTTCAGCTGGTCGCTGGTCGCGGCGGCATTAAAACCGCTCACAGTAACAGCAGCACACGGTCGCAGAGGCGGCATCACGTCTGTCACGTTAACTTGTGCTTTGGAAATAATTGTTACGTTGTGATTTATTACATGTGTACTATTGGAAATTTAGGTTCCAGTTTGTTTTTTCTTTTCTTAACGAAAAATTCTTTGGGAGGTGCTAAAGGTGAGGAGTTGCTTCAGCCCTTTTACCCCCCCCCCCCCCCACCCGCCACCGAATGGCTGTGCCACTGGTCGTATGTATAGAGAAGAGAGTCCTCTACACGCTTCTTTTCATTTGGCTGATAAACATTTTCATATTTAAGGAAAATCACCGTAAGTTTTCAAGTAATAATATTGTTAAAATGACTTAGTCAAATGAAATGTTTAAATATTTGTATAGTTTACGGGACTGAACTACGGGGTCATCAGTCCCTAAACTTACAAGCTACATACTAACTAACTAATACTAAGGACGGCACAATTATCCATGCCCGAGGGGGAATTCGAACCACCGACCGTAGATGACTTACTCACAAATATCTTTGTGAATGACGGAACCAGCCACATATGCTCTGAAAAATGTTTTATTTCAAAGCCATTACCAGTTTCGGGCCACCTTGCCCATCTTTAGACGGCTACATAATATTCATTATATATTTATTTCTGTCAGCAGCGTGTCGTGTGCTCTTTACTGCACCAAAGTATTAAGGAGTTTAATGTCATAATATAATCTGTTTTGCAGATAAAGACGTATTTGGGCGCTTCTGCTCAATTAACTTCAAAATGAAACAGTTGTGTAGATTTTGGTGTTTATCTGCTGTCTTTTCATGTTATAAACATTATTGTACTGCAAGAGGCACATATACCATAAATACAGTATCATAACAGACTTCGGAATACACAATACACAAGCTCGAGCAGAAAACATGCACCTCATATCAGATGTTTTTGTTCACATGGAAAATATTGTTATTCAAAAAGGTACATAGTTATTCCGTCTTTTTTTCCAAAGATATACACTATTTACTGTAATTTGTGGAATGTGCTAGACTAAAATTATAGTAATAAATCTACAGTGTTCTTTGAAGTCACATAATCATCAAAGGTTTCTTATTTTTTTATTGTTATTATTATTTATTTATATTTATAGAAAGGTTCAAGAATTTACAGCCGGCGATGGTGGCCGAGGGGATTGAGGCGCTTCAGTCACAGTCTGCACGGCCACTACGGTCCGGGGTTCGAATTCCCCTCGGGCATGGATATTTGTGCCGTCCTTAGTCTTAGCTAATTCATAAGTAGTTTGTAAGCTTAGGGACTAATGACCTCGTAGTTAAGTCCCATAAGTTCTCCAAACATTTTAATAAAAAAATTACAATTGTTTTCAGCATATTGCTTCCTACCCGCCAACAACTGCTGTGAAGTTACTATCTAGTACCTACGACGCATAGTTCAGGAGATAAGACGTCGTATACGATGAGTCACAAAACTTCGGCATCACGCGACGTGAGATATACGAGACTTCATTCTTCCACTATTTATTCATCGCACAGTTTCCTAATATAACACTCAACAAACTTGGGAAGTTATATTACTGTAGGATACATAGTCAAGTATATACAATGTCATAAGTATTGAGCTGCATAAAAATGAAACTTAAATGGAAAGAAAATAAGATAGAAGCCTATGGACAGGAAGGGAAGATCGCTATGAACTAAGATAAGATAGGAATAAATGCATGTAGATCAAGAGAGATGACGACACAAACAAATAGGTTCATGCAAAATCATCATGTCACATATCAAGTTCAATTTGTTAATCTTCACTACTAACTCAATTCGCGACATATTTTGCAGACAGTATGTAGATGTACCTCTGAATATACATCCGAATTTATAGCACAATAGGCACATCGTTCAGAAGATATGACTTCAAAAAGAATTAAGTACATAAATATCGGCATCATGGCGCATGAGTTTGTAATTTATATCGTGTCTATTACCAACTCCATTGGCAGTGGATAATTCTAATCTTATACATAATTAAGAAACTACAGTTGCATCTTCAGGCGTTTCTCTAAGTTTTTCGTATAAGTCATTTGTAATGGCTGATGGACAAGGTGATTCGTCTCTTCAGTTATATTCGCACTTCCGCCCAGCACGAATATGCAATTTTTTATCAACTTATTGGATCTGATGAACCTCACTACACCGACCACAATCTAGCTACCCATCACGTCGCCTTTTGTCACAGGCCAAACAAATTTTACCGATTGCCGTCTTTTCTATTCTTTTATCAAAAATGACAAGAACCGCACGGTAGACTTCTTTTTATGTATTTGACAAAAAGGTCCAAGGTGCTTTCGGTACGACGTCACCATAAACCCATTACAAATGACTTATACGAAAAACTTAGAGAAACGCCTGAAGATGCAACTGTAGTTTCTTAATTATGTACAAGATGACTTAAAAAAAAAAAAAAAAAAAAAAAAAAAAAAAAAAAAAAAAAAAAAAAAAAAAAAAAAAACGCCTGAAGATGCAGCTGTAAGTTGAGAAACCGGTTGTGCGGGTCTTCACGACTCCAATAAAATAACAGCTTAAGTGGACCAATGACTTTAATTCACACTCTTACAATTTTAACACCTAATTTTTAACTAGTTGAAAGTTTCTTAATTATGTATCAATATTTTAGCTGTGGTTGTCCGTCATACAAAGTTCTTTGCAATTCTAATCTTTCCTGAATTTTTATGTTCCTTTCTAATATAAGATTGGGAAAACGCATATACACTCGAGAAACAAAGGGTATGGCGACTAGTAAATAGATAAGGAAAAAAGTGGTCATGTGAAGATGGGGAAGGACGCCCGAAAACGGTAATGAAGTAAAGCATTTTTAAAAGAATATGTGGCTTGTTTGTCATTCATCGACAATATTATTAACTGCCGCGCAGTTTTAAAAGATCCGTTATGGATAATATAATGTTACAAATATCTTTACTTGTATCTTTTAGGCGTTTCTAAAAACCATCGTCAGAAATAATGTACTCTTTCAAAATGTTGTTAAATCTATCGGACCAAACTGCTTGGTCATCAGTCCGTAGCTTACAAACTGCTTAAACCTAGGTAAACTAACGCAAGGACGACACACACACCCATGCCCCAGGGAGGACTCGAACCTCCGACGGCGAGCAACAGAGTGCTCCGCAGCGAGGCGCCATAGACCGCTCGGCTACTCCACCGCGGCAATGTGCTATTTCTTCTCTTATTTTTGGAAACATTTTCGTTTCACTATGTTTGGGTCAACAGCTCTCTTATTTAAATTTATGAATAAAGAACAGTCTAGAATGCAATAATTTATTTCATTCAACTAGTTTCAGTCTTATTTAGATCATCTTCAGGAATTTTGACTCTGAAATATATCACAGTTACATTTAGAGGAGTTTGGAGCAATATACATTACTGTCAAAGCTAACCTAAGTTAATAAAGTGAAATAGAACAAAATAAAATAAACGATGTTCTACTCATCGATGTTGTGGAGCTGGCAGGTAGCTAGGAGCCTTCCAGTGGGCCCACTGCTTTTCACAGTCAAAATTCCTGAAGATGGTCTAAATAAGACTGAAACTAGTTGAATGAAATAAATTATTGCATTCTAGACTGTTCTTTATTCATACTCTCTTTCTTCTTTACATTGTTTCTGATGGTGGTGGTCGGAAACGCGTAAAATAAGCAAATAAAGATATTTGTGACCAAGAAATGTACACATTACTATATTCTAGATGCGTGTCAACAAAATGGAGGAGACAGATAGCGTCACAGAGACGAGAGGCTTCCCCTGGCTGACGGAGCAGGCGCGGTGTCCCGCGGTGATATACTTGCTGCTAATACAGCCGGCGACGGCCCAGCATCCCATTAACAGCGATTCGTCTTCATCAATCAGCAATTAGCCGGAATAGCCCGCGCCCTGACCCCCCGTATTTCCTCGCCGTGGTGACGTCAGCGCAAAGAACGCCACAGCACGCGGATACTTCCAGCAGAAGCAGCCAGTCTCTCGTCTGGCTGTCAGCAGCATTTACGTCATGAAAAGAGACTCCCATCGACGAGGAAGGTATTCAAAACCGTACGATCTCGTCTCACATGGTACGCACAGAATCTGTTGAAACTGACGTGTTTAGTTGTTACTGTGTCTGTACGTACTACTTATCATGGCTTCTAATTTTTGAATATAATTTCGTTCTTAAGGAAGGAAGGAAAGAAAATTAGAGCTTAACGTTCGTTTGACATCGTTGGGTCTCTGTGGGACTCAATTGGTCTTCTTTTATGAAAGTTATGCATCTTTTCTGCATCTATAAGCTGTGCATAGAGGGAATTACGGATCTTACTGTTTGAGTTATACGTGAAAAACATATGGTCAATATTACTAATGGCGAATAATGCACACGAAACAACTATAATCTTTAACTGGATAGGATCTTCAGGAAAGCTTCCACTAGCTGCACGAGACATTTTGCGGAAACACAATGGCCCAAACTTTCATTTATTGGAAATCATTCGCGAACGAGTGTATTACACTTCTTGTCCTATTGATAGGTTTTCAGATAGCTGATCAATCCAATTCACGCGTTGCATACTCTGCCGATGGCAGACGTTTGTTGCGGCACTGACTGGTTGGTTTTCTCAGAACCTCTCACCTTGTCTTCTCATGCGTCTTTCCTCAGCACTACGTCTCTTGTCTTCGAAGTGTGTGCTACACTATTAGATTAGATTAATACTAATGCATAGATCATCAATACGACACTTAGTTATGATGTGGAACGTGTCTGGTTAGTAAAAGGTGTCTGTACAAGATATTACATTACACAAAATGTTATATAACACACACGCCCACACACAAACACACATGTAAGTATGTTTAGAAGAAGTTGTCATTCAGAATTTAATTAATTTATATTTAAATTGTAATTGGCTATCTGTCAGGATTGTGATACTTTTTGGTATGTGACCGAAGACTTTTGTGGCGGCATAGTTCACCCCTTTTTGTGCCAAGGTCAGATTTAACCCGGAATAGTGAACATCATCCTTTCTCCTGGTGTTACAGCTATACACACTACTATTACATTTGAATTGGTTTTGATTATTAACAACAAATTTCATACGTTAATATGTATACTGTGAAGTTACTGAAACGATACCTAAAGAGATGTCTGCAGGATGATCTTTGGTGGGCTCCATCAATTATTCTGATTACATGCTTTTATGCAATAAATACTTTTTTACTCAATGGTGAATTACCCTAGAATATGATGCCATACGAAAGCAGTGAATAAAAACACGCATAGTAAGCTAATTTACTGAGATTCTTATCAACAAAATTTTCAATAACCCTAATAACATACGTAGCTGAAGTCAAACGTTTAGCGGACAATCAATGTGTTCCCTTTCATATCTCATCAATACGCACTCCTCAAAATTTTGAAAATTCTATCTTAGCTACAGACTTCTTTTCAAAGTCTATATTTATTACTGGAGTTGTGCCAGGTACTCGAAAGAACTGTATATACTGTGATTCAGCAAAATATAATAATTTTGTGAAAAACATTATTTACAATTACATCACTTATTAATCTTTTTTAGATGTGATTACTATACTTATATCATTAGCAAAAACAACTAACTTTGCATCTTCATCAACGTAGAATGTCAAGTCATTAACGTAGTTTAGTAACAGTAAAAATATATGTTCAAAACTAGAGGCAAATGCAAAGCATCGTCCGAAATTGTACTGAACGCATTCTCAGAAAATTATCTCGATCAATTAGTTCACGAACCCACTAGAATAGTAAATGGTCGTGAGAACGTACTTTACCTTCTAGCAACAAATAAACGAGAGGTAATAAAAAGCTTCAAAACATATACAGTGATTAGTGAACACAGAGTTGTCGTAGCGAGACTGAAGATCAGACATTTCCAATCGACCAAAGTTAAAAGAAAATTATATTTATTCAAAAAAGCAGATAGAAATTTGATTAACGCTTTCCTGGGTGAAAATTTCCAGTCTTTCGAAACTAACAATGTGAGTGTAGATCAGATGTGGCTGATATTCAAAGAATATCGACAAACATTGACAGATTAATACCAAACAAATTAACAAAAGAGGGTACTGACGCACCGTGGTACACAAAACAGGTTATATCACTGTTACAAAAGCAAAGAAACAAGCAAGCAAAATTTAAACGCACAAAAATTCCCGAAGACTTGCAATATTTTACTGAAACTAGAAATTTAGTTCGAATTTCAATGATAGAAGCTTACAATAGTTACCAAAACGAAACCCTGTCACGAAATTTGGTAGGGAATCCTAAGAAATTCTGGTCGTACGTGAAGTATACTAGCGGGAAAACACAATAAATATCTTCATTAGACGATAGTAATGGTGATGGTACTGACGACAATTCTGCTAAAGCAGAATTCGTTCACTAGTAAGACGAAGAAAATACTCCAGAATAGCTCTCCAAAACAGCTTCCACCTTGCGTAATTTAGAAGAAAATATCCCTGGAGTAAGAAAACAATTTAAATCACTTAACAAAAGTAAGTGTCCCAGTCCTGATTGTGTACCAATTAGGTTCCTTTCAGAGTATGCTGATGCAAGAGCCGCATACCTTAACTATCATATACGACAGCGCGCTTAGCGAACGTTGTGTACCTGAAGATTGGAAAGCTGCACAATATTCAAGAAAGGCAATAGGTTCCTTTCAGAGTATGCTGATGCAAGAGCCGCATACCTTAACTATCATATACGACAGCGCGCTTAGCGAACGTTGTGTACCTGAAGATTGGAAAGCTGCACAATATTCAAGAAAGGCAATAGGAGTGACCCGCAAAATTACAGGCCTATATCACTGAGGTCGGTTGCCAGTAGAGTGTGAGAACATATACTTTCCGCGAATATTATGAACTACCTCAAAGAGACCGACCTATTGTCCGATAGTCATCAACGTATCGTTCTTTTGAAACACATACACCTCTTTACTCACATGATGCCATGAATGCTGTCAATAAGGGATTTCCTATTTCTAGGTATCAGTAAGACTATCGACATTGTACCTCACATGCGTCTTCTAAACAAATTGCGTGCTTATGGAATATAGCCACAGTTGTGCGATTGGATTCCGGATTTCCTGTCAGAAAGACACAGTACGTTGTAATTGACGGTAAGTCATCGAGTAGAACAGAAGTGAACTGACGTTCCCCAGGGAACTGTTGTAGGGCCCTTACTATTCATTATTTCTATAAACTATTTGAGAGACAATTTGAGTAGCTCTCATAGACTGTTCGCGGATGATGCTGTCATATATCGGTTAGTAAAGTCATCATAAGATCAATAGCATCTGCAAAACGATTTAGATATCTGCATGAAGCAAAAATTGGCAATTAACCCTTAATAATAAAAAGTGTGAGGTCATCCATATGACCTCTAAAAGAAAACTGTTAAAATACATAGATTAATCAGTCTAACCTTGACTTCAATTTAATTTAATACATAGGAATAACAATTACAGACATCTTAAATTGGAAAGAACACATAGGAAATATTGTAGGGAAAGCGAACTAAAGACTACCTTTTTTTTGTAGGACACTTAGTAGATGCAACAGTTCTACTAAATAAACTGCCTATACTAGACTTGTGTGTCTTTTTTGGAGTATTGCTACACATTGTGGGATCCACACCAAGTGGGACTGACGGATGATTTAGAGGAAATCCAGAGAAGGGCAGCTCGTTTTGTATTATCGCGATATAGTGGAGAGAGTGTCACTGAAATGATGCACGATTTGGGGTGGAAATCATTAAAAGAAATGCGTTATTTGATGCGCCGAGATCTATTTGCGATATTTCTTTCAACAATATCTCTTAAGAATGCGAACATATATTGGTAGCACCCACCTACATAGGGAGACATGACCATCGTAATAAAATAAGAGAAATCAGATAGAAAACAGAAAGATTTAGGTGTTTCTTTTTCCCGCGACCTATTAGAGAGTGGAAGTATAGAGAAATATCATGAAAGTGGTTCGATGACACCTCTGCCATGCACTTCGATGTGATTTGCAGAGTATGCATATAGATGTAGATGGTGTTTCTCCAAATTCGACGATCCCAATTGTGTGCTTCCCAGTTTAGAGTACTCATGCAACATTTGTTCGAGAGGTCTTTAATGGAGTCTTTATATCTTTCTCTATGACGTCCGTGATAACGATTAATTTCACACAACTAAGAATACAGGATATATTTGGGAATACGATGGTCTGAAATGCGGATCACATGTCCGATCCAGCTGAGCTACCATTTTTGCTTGTAGGTCCGGCTTTCTCCAGAATTCAAAAGCAATCTTTAGAGACTATGTGGATCGACATGCTACATCGACAGCCAACTTTCCACCTGTAATTCCCGACGGTCTCCTCTCTTCCATCCCATGTTGTAATCGATGCAGTAATATCACAGGGTCATCGCATGCAATCACTTCCGACCACTCCTTCTGGATGCATAACTCGTTTCTCAGGCAGTGTATGTTGCGAAAAGGGAACAAAGACAAAATTACGTCGGATTTCAAAAATGTTCAAATGTTTGTACAGCTTATGGGGATTAACTACGGGGTCATCAGTCCCTAAACTTACAAACTACTTATGAATTACCTAATACTAAAAACAACACAAATATCTATGCCCGAGGGGGGGATTCGAACACCCGATCATAGTGGCCGTGCAGACCGTGACTGACGCGCCTCAGTCCCCTCGGCCACCGCGGCCGGCTACGACGGATTACACACAGATTTTGGCAGCCACCGTTGATCTTCTGAACCACTCGTCAATAAAACAGTGAAATGTGGAAGTGACACTTGCACCTTACGGCACAAATATCCATGCCCGAGGGGGGATTCGAACCCCCGACCGTAGGGGCCGTGCAGACCGTGACTGACGCGCCTCAGTCCCCTCGGCCACCGCGGCCGGCTATGACGGATTTCACACAGATTTTGGCAGCCACCGTTGATCTCTTGGAACCACTCGTCAATAAAACGGTGCAAGGTTGAAGTGACATTTGCACCTCTAGGTGGCTTGCAGACGATGTAGATGTTTTGTCGGACCGGGTGGCCGTTTCCGTAACAGGCTGTAATACCTTAAAATAACGTTTACGCTTTTTTACCCCGCTGATATATCGGGAGTGAGAAGGAAATCCTGAAGTGTGGCCACAGGACAAGCGGCGCAGGCTGTGGCAGCCAGCCGTGCCGAGGCGATACTGTGGCCGTAGCTCTTTATTTGCGGGGGAGGGGGGGGGGGAAGAGGGGCTGCGTAATGGAAGCCCCGGCCAATAGCCGTTACTCACGGTTTAAAAAGGGGGACTCCCGCTGTTGGTTAGCCGAAATGCCACTTGGCCGCAGATAGCAGGCGCCTGCGGAATGGAAGCCGAGCAGCGGAGGCTGTGAGTTTGGGGGCTGCTAGAAAGCCTCCAACACCGTGCCGCGTCTCAAGCGGGTGAACGCCCCACGCAATTATAGGGGGGGAAAGAGCTTCAAGCAACTGGTCGCGCAGGAATCTTTCCACATTTGTACAAGTTAACAGTATTGAATCACCTTATATTGTGTGGGAGAGTAAGTGATCGGTTCCTTTGTAATTCGCAAGGAAACTTTACTCTGTAAGTTCCTGGATACGACATGGTAGAGGGTACTTCACGCGAGGGCGATTCTATAATATATTATTTATTTTATTTCCTGTACCCAGCTACACATTGTTGTGGCGTGTTAAACAAGAATGGAAATAAGAGGGGAAGTTCGCATATGTCTATCTCTATATTACTTTGTGAATGTTTCTTTATTTCCGTCTCCCTCTCCTTGCCGCATTCCTTGGTCCCCCTCTTTGTCCACATCCTCCTCGCTCCCCTCTCCGTACATGTCCACGTCCCCCCCCCCCCCCTCTCTCTCTCTCTCTTTATCCATCTTCTGAAGTTAAAGTTGCTGCCCCACTTTTGGCCCACTTTAGGTTACGGTAGTAACACTAAAAGTGGGTCCTTGCGATCGTCTTTCGACCTCGAAATTTAAATGAAAATAACGTCTTAACTGTTCATCTGACACGGAAATTGAATAACCGAATGTGTAGAGGAGAAAATTCTCTACACTTTTGCTCTCTTGTGTTTTTTTCGTATCTCGTAGCGCTTCAAAGATATTTGGAAAAATAACGGCGATTTTGGGATGTATGTCTTTCTGTCTGTCCGTCTGTCTGTCTGTCCGTAACATATTCCCTGTTTTTAAGACGAACCGTTCAACCGATCAGCACCTAATTTTACAGACACGATTGCGGGCCACCAGAGACCAGAACCTCCCTTTTTTAAATTTTTCGGACAAAAAATACGGTAGTAAAACCAAAGAATGCCGTTTGTAATATAATTGTAATTGCAAACGAACCGTTCAGCTGACACGAAAATTGAATAACCTAATTGGTAGAGGAGAAAATTCTCTACAACTTAGCTCACTTATGTTTTTTTCATATCTCGTATCGTTTGAGTCATTTGCAAAAATAACGGAGATTTGACACCCTCCGTTAAATTAACGAAAACCAGCTGTTAGGAGATGTCACGTGACATTCCTCGCGTGCAACGGCACACTGAGGAATTAAAACACACACATCGTTTTTCGAAAGATAAATGATAATCTAATCTCTACAAATGCCATATTAACATCAGTTAACAACGCCCATCAACAGTATTAGATAAAGATCTCCTGTTTTGATTTATAGCCGGACCGGAGTGGGCAAGGTGCTGGACTGTGGCGCGAAAGGTCGGTGGTTCGAAACCCGGCACTACCTATATTATTTTTCCTAAAAGGGTTTCAGACACTTTTATTAATTAATTTATTATTATTTTGGTCCAAAATGTTGCAAAAACTTATAAAACTACAAATGTAAAGTGGGCCGTAAAACACGTCAGTGCGATTTTTTCCCTGAATTTTCTTATGTTATTGCCTTTGTGTATGTGAGCGTTGTCGTGCAACTTGAACGTCCAGCATAATTACCGGATCTCAATACTCCGGACTTCTCAAAATTGCTTTGGAAGGAAAGATGTTTGACAATATTCGTGACATCCAGCGAAACGTGACGAGGCTTTTGAACACCATCCCAAAGAACGTACAATGTTTCCAGGACATGTATTGCAGAGCTCAGCGGCGCATAGTAATGGGAACTGTATGTCATAGTTCATCTATGTTAATTATACAGAACTATTTATCGAACTATGGTAAACCAATTTGTATTCAATAGCGAACCTGAGTAACAATTAAAAACCTAGCGTTCAATAATTTTCGACGATTAACTTATTTTCACCGAAGTACGTTTACATTTTTGTAAAACTTTTTCCTATTTAGGAATTTACATATTTTAAAAATATACTTATCATCCAAAGAGCATGTAACTAGACGTTCTACATTTTTTCCAGTGCTTATTAGTCCTGTATTTCACAACAGACCAGTTTCATTAATGTAAGTAACTCGTTAGTCTAGGGACTAATGACCATAGCAGTATAGTTCACAAATACACGAGTTTGGACAGCGAGACTTCTTAATAAGCAGGAGGACCTGTGCTAAAATTACAGCTTAGGGAAAATTTTAAACTTTACCAAGTGATCTTTACGACAGCATTATTGCAATTTAGCTTAGGTCAATCATGCTAAAATTGGACGATCATTTTTTTATTGGTCAGGAAGGCGTTAGGCAGACAGTGTATAAATTCCATAGTGAACAAAGAACCATGTGCACGTTTAATAATGCAGATGATGTAATATTTCTGGCTTAAAGCCATCATAATAAGATCGAACTATTCCTTCAGTGCAGCCGGTTAGGCTCAGTAGGCGACAGGTGGTGAAATCTGGTGAGAACCACGACAGGTGGTACAATAGGTCGGGTTCATATGGGAAAGAGCACTGGCAAATCTCCCCGAATTCTAGGGAAGTCCCCGAGCGGCAAGCACTGGACGCCGATTGGTTGTAGCACTGGCGGTCACGCGATAAAAGGCATTCATATTTTTGATAACATTTATTACACTAATTATTTATTCAGTCATACTCAGTTTAGAAAAACCCTTCAAAGCTATGCTATGCCATATTAACCATTGCTAATTTAATAAGCGAAATAATTAGTTTAAGACGGACGACGCACGGCAGCCATGTTTGCGCGCCAAATTGTCGACCGAGGGCAGCCTTGCATCGAGCCGCCACACTTCAGTTTAGTACACGCACTCGGAGGAGTAACATGAGAGTTCAGAACACGCAGTAGGAGGAGTAACATGCATGCTTAGGCGGTCATAAAACATTGTTTAAACATAATAGATCAAGGGAAATTACTTTATATTTACTTTCAGTTAATGTGTGTCAAGTGGATGTTATTATGCAGTTTTCTGGTTTTCTGCTTTCTTTAAATAAATCAGTTGGCATCCCGATTCCCGTGGACTACAGTTTTATTCAGTAATTACATCAGTTCCTGCCAAAGTATAATAATTTCAGCCTCAGTGAAGAACTGTGACCAGTGTGCTATCTGCGTGGGGACGACATCTATAGAAGACGCCAGGTTGGTGAACTTTGAGAGTTTCTACTCTGCACACAGTGAAGTGGGGACTTAAAACAACCCTCGCATACACTTTCATTGCAATACAAACGCAAACTGTTGTTTGTCATCCATGGCAACATGGAGGAAGAAAGGAAGTGCTATAGGACTGGTTAGCACAACCCCCCGTAGTCGTTTTCCTGTTGTTCAAATGTATGTAAATCTATCGGACCAAACTGCGTGGTCATCAGTCCGTAGCTTACAAACTACTTAAACCTAGGTAAACTAACCTAAGGACAAACACACACACCCATGCGCCAGGGAGGACCCGAACCTCCACGGCGAGCAACCGCGCGCTCCTCAGCAAGATGCTTTAGACCGCTCGGCTACTCCACCGCGGCGCTTTCCAGTTGTAATGAGCGCAGTGCGATGGAGACAGTGGCAACATTTGTAAGCGTACAACTGCAAACAAAAAATGTAAGCACCACTGACACAACCATTACTTGACTCCTAGAAGAAAGGTAGCCTCAAATGACACGAGAGATGAGCCTTTTATTTTTTTCTGCAGAGGACTGCGGCGCAACATTCAGAATTCAGCGTCTGGCCGGGCAGGCAATAAGTGGAGAGTGGCCGAGCAGCGAGGTGCGCTCGCCGGCCGCCAGGTGTCTCTGCGTGAGTCACGGGTCTGGCACGATCCCTCAGGACGGCCAACAGGTAGCGTTTGTCTTGCGTGTATAATGCAGCGGCGGCGGCGGCAGCGGCCATTAGGCGATTGCAGCTCTGGGGCGGCAGTCATTTGTCAGCCACTGTGCGGCGACACTTCCTTCGCTGCCCGGCCAGCCCCACTGGCGCCAATTGGGCCCGACTGGCGCTCCAGTTCAGGCGCACAACAGCCTGCTGGCAGCCGGGTCTCTCGATGCTGCGTCTCTTGTAATGGACGCTCTGATTAGAGCATAGACTTACTGGAAGTGACTTGACCGCTCTCTGTAGTTAGTATTGCACTCTAATATTCAAAGCCTCCATTTGCATGTACTCAATATATGACGTCAATTATCTGAGAACCACAGACATTGACGCGGTGGGGTGGCTTGCGTGCCTCAACGATACAGATAGCCGTACCGTAGGTGCAACCACAGCGGAGGGGTATCTGTGGAGAGGCCAGACAAACGTGTGGTTCCTGAAGAGGAAAGGTGCATACAAGGTGCATATAAGATGAACATTAACAAGAGCAAACCTAGGGTAATGGAGTGCAGCCTAAGAAAATCAGGTGATGCTGAAGAAATTAGATTAGGTAACGGAGAAATAAAGGAGGTAGATGAATTTTGTTACTTGGGCAGTAAAGTAACAAATGATGGTCGCAGTACAGAAGATATAAAATGCAGAATGGCAATGGGTAGAAAAGCGTTTTTGAAAAAAAGAAATTTGTTAACATCGAATATTGATTTAAGCCTAAGGAAGTCCTTCCTGAAGGCATTTGTATCTAGTGTTGTCTTGTATTGGAGTGAAACATGGACGATAAACAGTGCGGACAGGAAGAGGATTGAGGCTTTTGAAATGTGGTGCTACAGAAGAATCCTGATGATTAGGTGGGCGGATCGCGTAACTAATGAGGAGGTACTGAACAGAATTGGGGAGAAAAGAAAATTCTGGCATACCTTGACTAAAGGAAAGGATAGATTAGTAGGACACATTCTTAGACATTAGGAATTGTGAATTTAGCGTTGGAGGGAAGTGTGTGGGGTAAAAACCGCAGAGGAAGACCAAGAGATGGATACAGTAAGCAGATTCAGACAGATGTAGGTTGCCGTGGAAATGAAGAGGCTTACTCGGGATAGGGTTTGTGGAGAGCTGCATCAAACCAGTCCCTGGACTGAAGACCACAACAACACCTTGAATTAAGATATCAGTTTTGCCAATTACAGTCACTCAAGACGAAGCAACATGAAGAGTACATACGATAAAATTAAGGTATGGACAAAAATAGAGACTGAAAACTCAGTGAGCGTCTTTTGTGTGTTAGGTGTAAGAGAATTGAAGAGAAATATAAGGTATTACAGCAAGGGGTGGGGCGTGGGGTGGGGGAATAACTCCCTCATTTTAATGTGAAACAGCTATTGAGGTCATGTGTAGATTTGAATTATCTAATATAAAGAGAAATGCATTATCGCTATTATTATTTTTTATGCAAGACAACCGATATCGACACTCAAGGCTGTCATCTTCTGTCTCTGGTAAAATTGGCATGTAACTGCTTATTAGAGCACTACACATATTACGTTGAAAATGTTCTGCTGAATGGTCGCTGCCGCAGTCGAACTTGAAGTGACCACTACAGAATTAAATAGACGGCTATGGGGCTACGAATGCAGCTGCGCCTTCTTGATCGCTACGCGTCAATCGTTTCAAAGAAGAAAAGAAGAGAATATTAAATGATTAATTATTGTTGTTTGAGATACAGTCCAAGCTGGTCGTACCGGTTCAGGTCTCTTGCTAAACTGACTTTGTATTAGTATGGTGAAGAATAAATATTTGTTAATATTGAAAAGTATCTTGCATTTATGAAGAGTTATTTATAATCAAGAATATATAATAGCAAGAGTAATTTGATTTTTGTGAAGTACTTCAACTTATTTCAAAAAACAATTTAAATTCTGATTGAAATTATTACTGACTAACTTCGACTGTGATATTATATTGGCATCGAGTGTGAATATGGAAAAACAGTGTTTATTAGGCCGTGGAATATTAATTTTTTCAGTACAAGTTAGCGACAGCAAACAGTAGTGCCTGTGTTTGACTTCGATAAAATTTTAGTAACGGCCACAAACTAGTTTCCTTGCCCCGCTCGTACAAGATCCTAATTTATTTTTTGTGAACTATTTAAAGGAGATATTCCTATATTTTTTTATTTATATTGTGTTGCGGGACACTTCGGCCGAAGTCTTGAAATTTTGCACGGTTAGATTGTGACAGTTGGTGTTGCTAGGGGACTGTAAATAACTAATCAACAACCTCCTAGCAACTGATAAAACCTTTCTAGTATCAAAATACGCTCATGATTAGCGACTAAAGATGAACATGAGTAACAGTATCAACAATCGCAGTTTTCCCATCCCTGTTCCACCACAATTGCCACATACAAAACAGTAAAATGGGCATAACCGAGCGAGGTGGCGAAGTGGTTCAAATCCACCTCCAGCCATCCAGATTAAGGATTTACGACATTTTCCTAAATCACTCCAGGCAACTGCTGGGATGGTTCTTTCAAAGGACATGGCCGATTTCCCTCCCCATCCTTATCCAAACTCCGAGCATTAGCTCCGTCTCTAATGACCAAGTTGTCGACGGGACGTTAAACCCAAATCTTCCTTCCTTCTTCTAAAATGGGGATACACGAAGAAGCACCATAGTGCAATTTCTGGTTGGAGGCGTTCATTCACATGCGTAATTTAGAAGTAGATATCCTTGGAGTAGTGAAGCAACTTAAATTATGTATGAAAAGCAACTGTTCCGGTCCAGGATGTATACCAATTAGGTTCCTTTCAGATGCAATCGTTCCATAACTAGTACTCAAATACAATCCCTAACTCACTGAAAAGACCCAAAGAATGGAAACATGCACAAGTCACTCCAACATTCTAAAAAAGTAAAGAAGTGATCCACAAAATTACAGACCATATGTTTGACGTAGATTTGGAGCTGGATTTTGGAACAAATACTGTTTTTGGAATTTACTATGAACTACCCGATAACAGAACAACCTATTCACCCACAGTGAACACGGATTTAGAGATTTAGAAAGTATCGTTATCGTGGATCACGGCCAGCTCTTTTTACTCACATTAAGTGATGCTATTGAAGAGGGATTCAAATCGACTCCATATTTCTAGATTTTGAGAATGATTTTAACAATCTATCTCACAAGTGGCTTCTAATCCTATTACGTGCTTATGAAATATCGTCTATGTTGCGTAACTGGATTCGCGATTTTCTGTAGGAAAGAATGCAGAAAACAGTAACTGATGGAAAGTCATCTACTAAGACAGAAGTGCTATCTGGCGTTCCACAGGAAAGTTTTATATGGCCACTGCTGTCCGTTATCTCTACAAACCATTCAAGAGACAATCTCAGCAGTTCTCTTAGATTTTTCGTGAATTATGCTGCCTATACCTAAGAATTACAATTACGAACACATTTAATTCCAGAGAACACACAGACAATATCGTGAGGGAGGCGACCCAAGTGCTACGTTTCATTGGAAGAACAGAGACGGTGCAAAATTTCTACTAAAGAAACTGCCTACGTTAAACTTCCTATTTTGTGCTATTGCTGGACATTATGAGATTCAGGTGGGAGTGCCGCAGGACATAGAAGACTTCAGTGAAGGGTAATATGATTCGTGTTATCGTTCTCCATGCAGAGAGTGTCACAGAAATGATTCAAGAGTTGGCATGGAAAACATTAAAAGAAGGGCGCTGTTCATTGCCGAATTTCTTTTACCGACTTTCTCCTCCGAAAGCTAATTTTGTTAGCACCCACTTACATAGGGAAACATCAGCATTTTGAAAAATTAAGGGAAATCAGATCGACAACCGAAAGTTGTAGGTGTTTCCGTTTTCCACATGCTATTAGAGATTGGAATAGTGGAGAAATAGACTGAAAGGGTTTCGATGAAACCTCTGCCAGACACTTAAATGTGATCTGCAGAGTAATTATGTAGATACTGATGTAAAATTTTTTGAAACGATTTACACTACACAATAGTAATCTTATATATTTTTATTTTATTTTATTTTATTTATTTATTTATTTATTTTTTTGTTAGACTGAAGTGTCAAAAATTGGCCATAGGCAAGTGGAAGGACTGAGTGGGTAAACAAACGAATTACTACTTTGAAATTTATTTATTGGACAAAATCGTGAAGCACATTCAAAAATTTAAAATTTGAAAACCAATCACTTGGTAAAGTCCAATTTAAAAATTTAAACCTTGAGTACCACCAGGTGAGACCTACACTTTAATTGCCAATTACTCTCAGCTAGCCGCGGTTGCCGAGGGGACTGCGGCGCGCCAGTCACGGTCTGCACGGCCACTGCAGTCGAGGGTTCGAATCTTCCCTCGGGCATGGATATTTGTGCCGCTGTTATTGTCAGCTAGTTCGTAAGTAGTTTGTAAGGTTAGAGACTGATGACCCTGTAGTTAAGTTCTATAAGCTATGCAAACATTTGAACAATTCATCTCACAGAGATTTCAAAAGAAAAGTTCTTAATTTAAGTAAATCCTTAAAAAATGATTACCAATTTAAACTGGCCATTGGATGAAGCCCAATCTTAAATTTGAAAATCAGTGGGTGAAACCGATAATTTAATTGTTACGTAATCCTATAAAGATATCAGAAAGCAAAGCATAAACTTTAAGGTAATTCTGAAACAGACTACCAAATAAAAATGATCGTTTGTGAACCCCGCTTATAATCTCATGAACAGTGGGTAAGGCCCATACATTGTTATCTAATCCAAGAAAGACTTTAAAAGGGAATGCGCCAACTTTAATTATTAAATAAATGAAATTGAGCATTGGGTGAAGCCCAATTTAAAATTTGACAATCAGTAGGTGAAACCTGTACAGTAACTGTTAAAGGGCAAAGCACCAAGTTTGCGTGAAATCTTAAACAACAATTACCACAAAATGTGCGATTAAACAATTAAAATTAAAGCCACAGTATGTACATGTATGGAACGCAATAGAGTAAGCTAACAAACAAATCCGACAATGTCCCGAACACACCGGACAATGATTAGACTTTAAACAGGCTGGTGACGCCAACCATAACCACCACACTGTATCAAATTTGTGAAGTAGTAGTAAGCATGTGGACATGGCATAATAATATAAACACTCCAACCAGAACACATTACGAACAAAAGGAAGAAACTCCACGCAAAATTAGGTGGGCCGCTCACCAAAATTCCTTTAAAACCTCCAAATACACCCTCGTAAGACAGGAATCGAAGAGGAACGCAATTGATACAGCCAACAAAATACGATGGCTACCAATGTAGGGAACTGACTGGCTTCTACTACAGCAGGACACAAATACCCTGATTACACTTACGAATTTGCAATGAAAATAACAGAATTAATTCATAACACACCAGTTATTTTCGCCAAAACAACGTCAGGACTCCTGTCAGAGACAGGTTGTAATTTATACGCGAAGCACTAATAGATGAATAAGGCTGTGCATTATAAGTAATGATGTCCTTGGTTGAAGAAACCCCCATTCAATCAGCGTAGAAAAGTGCACAAATCCTTCAGAATCTTAGCAACCCCTCATGTCTTAACATAGATAGGAAACACAATTCGACACAGGCAGTGGAATATCCACGGGGGGAGGCGAGGACTGTCAGGCTACAGCCCCCCCAGACCCTCCTAGAATCCCTCACAGACCATGCTGCTGACCCCCCCCCCCAGACCATGCGTAGATAGAGAGTGGGAAGAAAAATCCTCCCAATATGAGTAAAGGCATAAGCGCAATACTGTATGGCGACATTAGCGAACACGACGAAATCTGTCGCTGGCACCACACAAAGTCACGCTGCCGGGGTACACTGCCACAGCCCAACTTCTCACCGACCGCTGGGCGAACCCTCTCACCATTGCAGGAGGCCACACTTACCAGCGCACAAGCACGAAGGAGTACATGTGGATAAGACATGCCCACAGTTAGCGACAAGTGCGCCGTCAGTGATAGCAAGTGGAAACATATTCATTATTGATAGATGTGAAGCATTGAATTAAAATTTGTGGTGCGGCCGGGAATCGAACCCGGACCTCCATGCTTACTAGGCAGACGTCTTAACCGTTAGACTACCACACCACTAACGATTAACGATAATTATTTATTCATATTAATTGATATTTATATCACCATAACAGGATTGTTCCACCATGTCCATTGCTGAGGTGCTATTCCGCTACATGGAGAGCCTTGGCAGTAGTGGCAATTATCTTTGGAACAAAGAAGCTGAATTAAAGTTTGTGTTGTGGAGGGAAATCGTACATAGACTATTCCAAGGCACCTTAATCGTTAGTGGTGTGGTAGTCTAACGGTTCAGTCTCGAGCCGGCCGTGCTCGCGGTCGGACGCTTTCGCGTGCAGCTCTCGCGGCAGCTCGTGTTATTTGCGTGCGCTTTCTTGTAGTAAACATGGAATCAAAAGTTCGTAAATTGACACTCCAGTTCAGTTTTAGAAACGATGTATCTCGTCCGAAAGTATACGATTTTGATATATGGGTTCACGATCAGTTCCGTCTACAAGATGGCGACGTGTACGGAATGCAGTACGACTTCATCGGTAATACTTTCCAAGTCAAGTTTACTCGACATGCTGTGTGCGACCGTATCATGGAAGAAACTCACGGCGCAGCTACGTACAAAGCGCTGTCGGGAGAGGTGAGTCCTGTTAGCATATCTTATGCTGGTTTGGGCTTGCGGGCGGTCAAAGTTCACAACTTGCCATTTGAAATTGAAAATGTGTGCATACAACAGGTGCTCTCTAAGTTCGGCACTGTGTACACTGTATCTAACGACCGGTGGACGAACAACAAATATTTCAATGTCTTCAACGGTGTCAGGACTGTGAGGATAGATTTAAATTCGCACATCCCGTCTTATGTTAATGTCATGGGCTTCAAAGCGCTCGTTGTGTACGAGGGCCAGCCGCGCACGTGCTCGCGCTGCAACGCCTCCGGCCACCTGCGGGCCGAGTGCCCGCGCAACGCGCCGGCGCAGCTGCCGCGGGCCGCGCTTGTTGACAGAACTGACACAGGGCAGCCGGTGACGTATGCGGCCGTAGCTGCCGACGCGCTCGCGCCGGTGCAGGCTGCGGTCGCGCCTGCTCGCGCCGCTGACAATCGTCCTGACACGGAAATGACGACCGTGACCCGTCTGCCGGTGACGCTTACTACACCGAGAGTAGAGTGGCACGAGGAAGTTGAGAATGCTCCAGCTGAGGACGCGCATCTTGACACCGCTCTGACCGTCCCCATACAGAAGCCTGTCGCGATTACTTCCAACGAACAGGTGAATGAATCCGACAGTACCCAAACAACACCTGTGGGTTTAGCAAGTACGGACCCTGTCTCGTCGCGCACCGTTGCGGATGAAGCAGAGAAACTACCTGTGGGTTTGCCAGCAGACAACGGTACCTTGACCTGCCGTGTAGACTCGTCCCAACATAAGAGCAAAAAAAATCAGAATTGCCCGTGAAGGTGCTTCTGAGGTTGCCGAAAAACTGAAGCCTAAGATCAGTAAGACTTTGAGTCAGTTGAGGGAGGCTGGAGGCAACGTCACGACCCCAATACCCCACAGGTCGCCGCAAGAACAAATGTGCGTAGATGACCCGCCACCTCCCGAGGCAGCAAATGCATCGCTGTGGCAGGATGGTGGTCCACAAGGACGGGGGGCTGACCCTCCTTCGGGTACTGTATAGGCCGCAGATGTGCACGGGAACGTTTCATCATACGTAAGAATCGAACAACGTTACGAAATTCCGGACACGAGTTCAAATTATGGACATTGGTAACAACTGCCTTACGTATGTCACTCATTATATCATTATACGGAATAACAACTGTGTGCTATGGGTTTTCCTTCCCATACTTTTACTGCGTTTAATGGATTCCTGTTCCTACCAGTATGTGGTCGAACACAAACGACACCATTTAGCGTCGGGACTGATAACGACATACTATTTATCATTTGCTTAAATGCAATCTTATAAACTAGCAACTATCAATATTAATAGGATAGACTCCCAAGTGAAGATTCAGTGCCTTAAAGACTATCTGTACGCGGCTAACGTGGATATTGCGCTCCTGCAGGAAGTGGTGACGGAGAAAGTTAATAGGATCACCGGATACGAAACAATTCTCAACATCGGTAATGAGGCTGGCACTGCGATTTTATACAAAGAGGGCATCCCGTGCGTAGGCGCCAACATTTTAGACACTGGAAGAGGAATCAGCGTCAATCTAAATGATTTATTAATCGTCAACGTCTATGCACCTTCGGGGTCGATTGGGAAACGTAGCAGAGGCATCTTCTTTAAAAGTGATGTTGTGAAATTATTATTGAACGTTCGGACAAATATAATCATAGGAGGCGACTACAATTGTGTGTTGCGCAAAGAGGATCAGGCGCCAAATTTTAATGCATGTGGCGAACTGGCGGTATTTGTTAATGAACTAGGCTTGGAAGATACCTGGGCATATTTCCACCCGCAAGTTGTGCGCTATACTTACGCTACTAGTGTTTCAGCAAGTCGCTTGGACCGCGTTTACGTCAGCAGGGAATCCCTGGCTAATGTAATAGATTGTGAGTACTGGCCAGTGAACTTTTCGAACCATGTTGCGTATCATATCACGTTCAAACACGCGAAACAACGAACTTTCCGTGGGCGCGGTACCTGGCAGTTAAACACATCCTTACTGCTAGAAGACGGATTGAAGCAAGCGATCAGAGAGACGTGGGCCAAGTGCCTTCGATTGAAGTCCCGTTACAGGGACCGAATCACTTGGTGGGTTCAACATGCGAAGCCACAGCTAAGAAAACGTCTTATACAGTACTCCAGGGACCGATCGTATTGGACCAAGCGTACATCCGAATACTACTTTCACTGCTTACGCGATCTGTATAGCAGACCTTCTTCTTTAGCTTCAAATATTCTGGAAATAAAACGCATCAAGGCGAATATAACTGCCTTGGCAAGGAGGTCCTTAGATGGTAGCAAGATACGGTCGCGGACTATGGATTGTGTTCCTCACGAAGACACTTCCCTGTTTCACATTGTGCGGGAGATGAGGCGGGGACGACAGAAGATAATTAGTTGTTTGACGGATGATGATGGTACGGTGTACAAGGATCAGCTTACAATCAAACATCACGTGGAGACGTACTACACCGAATTGTACAACGCACAAAACGTCGACTCGGCTGCTCGAGAGGAACTACTGTCGACACTTCCCGCCACGGTGACCTTGGACGACAATAGGGAGATCTTGGACAGGATAACTCCAGAGGAAATCGAAGGTACTATTAAGGCTGCGCCGCGAGGGAAATCAGCTGGTTCAGATGGCCTCCCCGTTGAATTTTATGCCTGTGTGTGGGACGTCATAGCTGCGGAGATGACGGAGGTCTACAACGAACTACTGACGGATACACTGCTCCCGCCTGCATTCACTGAAGGAATGGTAGTACTTATGCCGAAAACGACACGACGCGACAAGTTAAAAGATTTTCGTCCTCTGACGCTGCTCAATGCAGACTTTAAAATTTTTACGCGCATTTTAAATGCAAGACTGAAGCCTATCCTGTCCAAAATAATAGGACCTTATCAATCAAGCGTTCCAATAGGTAGATCGATGCTCGACGTTCTCTGCTCGTATAGAGAGCTAATTAACTTAACATGGATCTGTAAATGCCAACTTGCTTTAGTATTTTTAGATTTTAACAAAGCATTTGACAGAATCAATCATGATTTTTTATTGTCTACAATGACAGCCATGGGTTTTGATGATAGGTTTATACAGATCATTCGGAAGTGCATATGTGGCACCCATTCGACGATCAAAATTAATGGTCAATTAACTGGACCTATTCCAATTAAGCAATCAGTACGTCAGGGTTGTCCACTTTCCATGACGTTGTATGCCATAGCCGTGGAACCATTCCTCCGAAAATTGTATGAAGGTTTAACGGGAATCACATTATTCAATGTCAAAACGGTATGTCATGCCTATGCAGACGACGTAAGTGTAGTCATCAACACAAATGAAGAAATGAACGACCTGCGTAGGATTCTGACAATGTACATGAGCTCTTCTGGAGCACAAATTAACCTGCAGAAGTCTCGCATAATGCATTTGAGCCCTATCGGCAGTAAAGTAGACACGTTATGGATTGAGGAAACAACTGGACGATTTCAGCTCGGGATGTACCTCATGCCAAACCCATACGAAATGATTTCAGTCAACTGGTCAAACAAGCTGAACGCCATTCGTGGAATGCTTAGGGAAAATAATGTTCGGGCACTGGATCGCCTTCAACGAGCGCAGTTTATTAATGTATATGTACTCAGCAAAATTCATCATATAGCCGCAGTGTTACCGATTCCGCGAGTTATTGCACACAAAATACAAGCGGTAGCGTGTTGGTTCGTGTGGAAGACGAACATCTTCAAAGTGTCCTTCAACACCACTACGTTAGACAGACACAGAGGAGGCCTAGGCGTCAAACATGTCCAGACGCTATGCCAGGCTATGTTCCTGAACCAAACCTCTAAGATCATCGAAGCGAAGGAGCCTAGGATCACGCAAGTTCTCTTTCGCACTTTGAGGCCAGCCGATTGCACTGCACCATGCAATGTTGGACACATCAGTGCCGTACTCGATTACGTGCGACAATATTTCTTGGAAATAAGTTACATTTCCGCCGACCAGAGAACCACAACAAAAAAGATCTACGAGCTACTCAATGCACGGCGTCCACGGAGTCCTGTCGAAGGGAAATATCCAAATAAGGAATGGAAAAATATTTGGAACAACATTTCAAACGTAAACCTACCTACCAGGGTGAGCGCTGCTTGGTATGATGTCGTTAACGCAACCATCCCAACAGCGGAAAGACTACACAAAATTAACCTTCGAGCTACCCCGTTATGTGACCGTTGTCAAGTCGTTGAGTCGGTAGCGCATTTACTTATCTGCGGAGAGAAAATACGAATATGGAACTGGACACGGAAAAAATTGGCGCTGATGACAAGGACATCTGAGGCCACAGTATCCGTAAATGACGTACTCTTCCCTGAATGGAACCATTATCCCGGAGCAAAACTTAATAGTTATACCTGGCTCATGGGTCAATTCGTGTACTACGCAATAAGGTATGCCACACCTGCTTTTGAAGACTTTTTGTTCTACATCTCTAGTGAACATCGCAAGATTCAGAGATATCAAACATACAAAAAACGCTTCCAGAACTTCCTACTAATTGCTCTGCGGTAGGCGAGCAAGCTTCCACTGCGCACTAAGTATAACAGACACGGAATGAGAAACTTTGAGGAGTACCACAGTCCGATAGTCTAATGAACAGTTGCTTACTTTTTAATACAATGATTTTAGTTCAACTTGATGACAAGAGAAGACGTGCCACCGTAGGCATCGAGAAGTCATTTCCATTCGGACATCACGCACATTTATTTTTTACGAACTTTATTTTCTCTATTATTATGTTCTGCTGGTAATTGAGGCATCCTTTGTTTTATTTATTATGTAAGTTGCTGATGGAATGGAGAAGGGTCAACGAGCCCCGAGCAACGGAAGTATTGCGCGAATTTTGGCAAGTGAATCCCGAAGTTAAGAGAAGACAAAAAGCAATTACGATAGGGAACACTGAAGAAAGAAAAACGACACGGAAACCTTTGCAACATTCGAGAAGACGAACTTTGTGGTTGACACCACGCCGAAGAAGACACGCAATCACGTCGCTCAAAAAAGAAGAAAAAAAAGTGATTTGGAACATTGAAAGAGACTATATGTGGCAGAAGAAAAAAAAAAAAAGAAAAAAAAAAGAAAAAAAAACGGTTAAGACGTATGCCTAGTAAGCATGGAGGTCCGGGTTCGATTCCCGGCCGCACCACAAATTTTAATTCAATGCTTCACATCTATCAATAATGTCTTTGACATATTTGAGACGAAAATCCGTCTCAGGGATTATTTATTCATATTAAATGATATTTATATCACCATAACAGGATTGTTCCACCATGTCCATTGTTGAGGTGCTATTCCGCTGCATGGAGAGCCTTGGCAGTAGTGGCAATTATCTTTGGAACAAAGAAGCTGAATTAAAGTTTGTGTTGTGGAGGGAAATCGTACATACACTATTCCAAGGCGCCTTAATCGTTAGTGGTGTGGTAGTCTAACGGTAGTGGCTCAGCGCGCCCGGTCAGAGGGCTGAACGTCCTCTGTAATAAAAAAGCTGAGCCAAATGATCAACGAACGACAAAGAACGAACAATGAAAACGACCGCAAAGCATAGATCTACCTGATGAACAAAAAAAAAAAAAAAAAAAAAAAAAAAAAAAAAAAAACGGTTAAGACGTCTGCCTAGTAAGCATGGAGGTCCGGGTTCGATTCCCGGCCGCACCACAATTTTTAATTCAATGCTTCACATCTATCAATAATATCTTTGACATATTTGAGACGAAAATCCGTCTCAGGGATTATTTATTCATATTAATGGAAACATATTCGACAGAAGAAACTGACTTGCGCCAAAACAATGACAGAATAAGCTGTAAAATAGATCGTGGGAGATGGCAATTTGTGACAGAAATCTGAATACGGGAATAACGATACCCTAGACAAAATTAGAAGCAAGTATTTCAAATAAACAAACAAGGGAAGTACTTGGGCCCGAACAAACACATATTCACCAAAATCGTATGACAGATAACGTAAAGATCCATTATTGCATCAGTGATACTGCCGCATCTGCAAAACTCTGCAGTCGTCCATTAGAGGCCTCTGCATGTGCCTTGCCACATTGCACGTTGACCTGTCGGTTCGCCAGTAGGTACGGTGCAGTGTGCCTCCGAAATTGCGTTTTGTGACGTTATTTGTGTGGTGAAGCGTCAGATAGGGCGACGATTGGTAATCAATCCTGCTAATTTATTGCGATTGGTAGACATGAAGTTAAGAAGAACCCTTCTTCGTGAAGATGGTATTAGTGTAGAAGCTGACTCATTCGCAAGCTTTCTCGTATCTGTTATGGAGCATAAAATGAGCATAAATTATATAATGTTGTAACACCAAAATATAATGATGATAATAGGGATGATAATGACGAACAACTCATTGCAAGCGGTAGTGCTACGGTAAGTGCAGGAAGAGGCGTTGGAAGCAGTGGCAGTAGTGGCAGTGAATACCAACAGTCTTCCGAGAAGAAGGTTAAAGTTGCAACTATCATCACCGGTTTTGATGACAATACGCCAGAGAACATGTTTGTTGATGATTACGTACGTTATAGTTAAGATATTTTGTTACGTATGGCGTCTACAATTACATCTACAGTGCCATTTAGAACATCATTGCAGAGTTTTGCATAAAAACCACACCCACCAGCACATCGAGGTGTACGTAGAGATGCTGTAACCGAACGTTCATACAGATATGTTTGTTCGAGCCCATGTACTTTCCTTGTAAGATGTGTTACGGTAAGTGTGGGAAGAGCGCGATGGTAGCAATGACAATGAATACCAACAGTGTTCCGAGAAGAAGGTTAAAGTTGCAACTATCATCACGGCTTTTGATGACAATACGCTAGAGATCATGTTCGATGATTATCACGTAAGTTATAGTTAAGATATTTGCATTACGTATGGCGTCTACAATTACATCTTCAGTGCCATATAGAGCATCATTGCAGAGTTTTGCATAAAAACGACACTCACCAGCACATCGAGGTGTACGTAGAGACCCAGTAACCGAACGTCCATACATATATGTTTGTTCGAGCCCATGTACTTTCCTTGTAAGGTATGGTACGGTAAGTGCGGGAAGAGGCGATGGAAGCAGTGGCAGTCAATACCAACATTCTTTCGAGAAGAAGGTTAAAGTTGCAACTACCATCACGGCTTTTGATGACAATACGCTAGAGAACATGTTCTATGATAATTACGTCAGTTATAGTTAAGATATTTGCATTCTGTATGGTGTCTACAATTATATCTGGAGCGTCATTGCAGAGTTTTGCATAAAAACGACACCCACCAGCACATCGAGGTGTGCGTAGAGATCCTGTAACCGAACGTTCATACTGAAATGTTTGTCCGAACATGTACTTTCCTTGTAAGATGTGCTACGGTAAGTGCGGGAAGAGGCGATGGAAGTAGTGACAAGGAATACCAACAGTCTTCCGAGAAGAAGGTTAAAGTTGCAACTATCATCAAGGCTTTTGATGACAATACGCTAGAGAACATGGTCGATGATTATTACATAAGTTATAGTTAAGATATTTGCATTACGTATGGCGTCTACAATTACATCTACAGTGCCATCTAGAGCATCATTGCAGAGTTTTGCATAAATACGACACCCACCAGGATATCGAGGTGTACGTAGAGATCCTGTAAACCAACGTTCATACAGATATGTTTGTTCGAGCCCATGTACTTTCCTTGTAAGATGTGCTACGGCACGTGCGGGAAGAGGCGATGGAAGCAGTGGCAGTGAATACCAACAGTCTTCCGAGAAGAAGGTTAAAGTTGCAACTATCATCACGGCTTTTGATGACAATACGCTAGATAACATGGTCGATGATTATTACATAAGTTATAGTTAAGGTATTTGCATTACGTATGGCGTCTACACTTACATCTACAGTGGCATTTGGAGCATCACCCACAAACACATCGAGGTGTTTGAGATCGTGTGAGATATTTGCATTACGTATGGCGTCTACAATTATATCTACAATGCCATCTAGAGCATCATGGCAAAGTTTTGCATAAAAACGACACCCACCAGCACATCGAGGTGTACGCAGAGATTCTGTAACCGAACGTTCGTACTGATATGTTTGTTCGAGCCGATGTACTTTCCTTGTAAGGTGCCACAAATTAGAAAACAAAGCGGCCTCACGAAACTCGATGTGAGAGCCGCCACGTCTCATCACAGTAAGGAATGAAGCAGTGGCGTAACTATGGGGGGAGGGGGGGGATGAGGAAGATAGAACCCCCCCCCCCCCAGAACCCGAAAAAAAAACGAAAAAGAATTCATATAACAGCAATCTAGTAAAGGTAAAGATTGAAAACTTGGCGTGTTTTACCATAATCTTTCATTGGATTGGAGTGAATTAGTTTCTTTAGCGGGAGTAGTAGAAGTTAGTCTGTCTGGAAACTGACTAAAATTTTGCTCGTCAAGCAGATCCATCCCCCCCCCCCCACCCAAAGCCAAGTCCTAGTTACGCCACTGGAATGAAGGAGAAAATGTTAGTAGATTTCGTTGCCTTGTAAGATGAGAGTGTCTGTGGTAGGCCTACTCCCCAATAGCTGGCGTTGGCGCGGCTGTCGCGCCTGGTGCTAATTCGCAGCTTGCAGGGCGGCTGCTAGCGCTGATCCGCGCCACCTGGCGCTGTCCCGCGGCGATATTTCACCGGCCGTCCCGCAGATAAATGGCCGCGCCCGCCCAGCCCAGCCCAGCTTATGCAGTGGCGCACCTGCAGCCGCTCAAGTGGACGCCCGCCCCGCCCCACTCATCCCCATCACCTGCACGACACGCCGTTACCCGTCTGCGTACCAGCGGGGCCATCCGTTATCATTCAACGGTATCGTAACAGATGAAGAAAAACTGCCATCAGAACCCGGCGGCGAATACTCCAATTACACGAGAAAAGATGTCGTTTCAACTACTGTGATCCTGCCTCGTTACACTTGTATCCGACAGCATGAGGTTTACGGGCCAAAAGTAGAATTCGGTTCTCTTGGCAGCGACTAAAGAAAGAATTCCAGAAAACGTGAGGATGTTTGGATATTCACAATTCAAAACAAAAGAGTTTCGTCAGCACGATTCGAGGAGTGCATGGACCTTTCCTTATAACATTTCAGTTCTCTTTATTGCACATGATGACAGAACTGACAATTTGTACGACAAAAATCTATAATTTTTCCCCTTTCCATCCCTGTCCGCTCCAACGCTTGGCTCTCCTCTCCCAGCTCCCTCCCCCCTTTCCCTCTCCCAGTCTCCTCCCATCCTTCTCAACTCTTCAAATGTTTGTAAATCTATCGGACCAAACTGTGTAGTCATCAGTCCGTAGCATACAAACTACTTACACCTAGGTAAACTATCCTAAGGGCAAAACACACACCCATACCTCAGGGAGGACTCGAACCTCCACGGCGATCGAACAACCGCGCGCTCCGCAACGAGACGCTTTAGACCTCTCGGCTACTCCACCGCGGCTCCCATCCTTCTGCCACCGCGGTTTCCTTTCCTATGATGACGTATTTTAACAGTACGCTACTTAGTGTTGTGCCAGTATATGTGCTACGTGCTAAGGTGGTGTTTTAGTACTTCAGCAGCCGCCGATCACGCCGAATATTCGAGTTGCCATGTGTCTTAATTCTGTGCTTCCTCGACGTCCTGTTTGTGTTATCACGTGTTATTGTACTCACCATGGGTGTTATTATTGTACGTATTCTGTTATTTTACCACCGTGGCCCTTTTAATTTTGGACTATGTGTTGTTCTTTTTTTTTTTTTTTTTTTTTTTTTTTTTTTTTTTTTTTTTTTTTTTTTTTTTTTGTAACTGTCTCACTTTCTAATCGCCTGCATTCTGTTAATTGTGCTTTTACTTTCTCCTTTAATACCTTTTAACACGTCCCCTATCACTGACGCATGCCAACATTCGTCGTGGAATACTCTCCACTATATCATTAGTGGAGTGTTGGGCTAGTGTGTCCTTAAAGACTTGTCGGCATACACCTCTCAATTTGAAGCTGAATTGGTAGTGAATCGTCTCGTCCGAAAACAGCCGTTTTCAATGTATTCTAGGCATGTTGGCTAGGTTTCATCTCCGGATGCAAGATCATCGTCAATTGTGACGAAAACCTGCTATTAAACGTCAGTGGATATCATCCTTGTACGAAAACCATTATTCTCCTTGGTGGCGTCCGAGCTGAAGTCCGTAAGAAGCGGTCATCAGCTGCTGTGCTCACCCTTGGGCGGCCAGAGCGAGGAGAGTTATCGACAGTTCCTATATCTGTGTACCTCCTCCACGTCCGAACAACATCGCCTTGTGTCTCTGCGTGACGTCTGGAAAATGAACTTGATCATATCCCCTCCTGACACAAAGTGACAATGCGCATACGATCAAACTTCAGAACTGACCATCCAGGCGTGGCAGACTCAACACAAGCTGTATACGGGGGCTGTTGAAAAAAGTATGGTGACTTGAAATTGCACGGGTCGCCTAGCTCGACTATCGATCTTTTTCTGTTTTGTTACACATGTCTTCAACATATGCTCACAATTTCAAATAAATGGAATTCGTTTGTTTTTGACAGCCGGCCGCGGTGGCCGAGGTGACTGAGGCGCTGCAGTCACGGTCAGCACAGTCACTACGGTCGGGGGTTCGAATCCCCCCTCGGGCATGGATATTTGTGCCGTCCTAGTTCGTAAGTAGTTCATAAGTAGTTTGTAAGTGTAGGGACTGATGACCCCGTAGTTAAGTCCCATAAGCTTAACAAACATTTGAACATTTTGTTTTTGACAGATAAAAAAGTCAAACGTCTTTCAGTCTATTAATATTAATAATGGTTCCAAAACTTTGCATCAACTGCTCTAAAGCAATTTAAACGTTGACAGTGTCATACGGCGAGTATAAAGTAAAGATGCCAATTACTCGCTCTGGACGTCCCAGCACAGAAACAAAAAATGATGGCACCGAAGATATGAAGAAACTACGTTTGGGAAGCCGTTGAATTACCCTAAGACAAGTTGTTGAGAATGGCGGCATATCGGTCGGCCCGTGTCATGAAAATTTTCAAATGTTATGTGCATGAGACGTGTGCCAGCGAAGTTTATTCCAAAACTTTTCAATTTTGGTCAGAAGAACAAACCAATGAGCAACGCTCAAGAGCTTTTGATTGATGTCGATGATGATCCTGACTTGCTCAAATGTGCCGTACTTGATGACGAACATAGTTTTTTTTTTGTCATGAAGTCAAAACCTAAGCTCTGTCGTTAAAGTCGACGATCTCTGAGAGCCAAGCGAAAAAAAAGCGAGCTAGGTTCGATGAAATGTAGAAGTTTTGCTTAAAGTTTTTTTAATCATTTTGGTGTAAGTGCGAATTTGTTTTTGAGGAGTAATACCCAAAATCGTTCGGAATTGTGAAATAAGGGACATGGCTTTACCATCACGACACTGTACCTACTTATTAATTGTTTCTTGTACGGGTCTTTTTTGCAAAAAATAACACGTCCATCATGCCTCAGCCACCGCATTCTCCGGATATGGCCCAGTACGACTTTTTTCGGTTCCCAAAACCGAAGAGACCTATGAAAGGACGAAGATTTACAACGCTTGTGGAAATAAAAATTCGGCCAGTACGGTCGGGGGTTCGAATCCTCCCTCGGGCATGGATATTTGTGCCGTCCTTAGTCTTAGTTAGTTCATAAGTAGTTTGTAAATTTAGGGACTGATGACCCCGTAGTTAAGTCCCATAGACTATACAAACATTTGAACACTTTTTTGAAATAAAAATAGCATAGCAGGAAGTACTTAAGGCTGAACCAAATGGAAGAAGCCTTGGCACCAGTGTATTGTATGTGAGAGGTTTTACTTTGAAGAGGATGTCATGGATATTGATAAATATTTTTTCATGAAAATAGAAAGGCACCTTACTCTTTGAACATACATCGTACTTCCTTTGTGGTGTTATGACTGGAACTGTACGTCCATCTAGCTCACTCCGTCGCATTAACACTGCTCATCCATGGTTATTTACATCATTGTGCGGCATGGGTAACATTTATGGACAATTTGAAGAACTGTGTTCCAGATGCAATATGCACATCCATCAACACTGTTTAGAAGATCTTAGAACCAAGGTTACGCAACACTTCTTTTGGTATGTGTAATTAATATATAAACGAGGAATATACGAGTACATCACATGTACGGGATTTTCTTTATTCAAATTGAACACCACAGATCCATAAACATCTAAAGGAAAGAAACATATACACAAACAAAACCATTTATTTCACTTTTGACTGAAGAAAAATATTACCACCTACTAAAAATTTCATTTTACTCCAAGTGCAATTTTCATTTCTTTATTTTGTGAGAAAACTTTGAGTATTTAGTGATACAGACTACCTTGCTGGTGGCTAAACGTAATTCTAATACAATAAAACAGCATTCCTCCACTTCATCTACATCTACATACATACTCCGCAATTCACCGTAAGGTGCGTGGCGGAGGGTACACTGTACCACTACTAGGCATTTCCTTTCCTATTTTACTCCCAAACTGAACGAGGAAAAAAAGAATGCCTATATGCCTCCGTACGAGCCCTAATTTCTCTTATCTTGTCTTTGTGATCTTTACGCGAAATGTAAGTAGGCGGCAGCAAGATCGTACCACACTCAGCTTCAAATTCCGGCCCTCTAAATTTACTTAACAGAAATTCACGAAAAGAACGTCGTCTTTCTTCCAGCGATCCCCAATTGAGTTGCCGGAGCATTTCCGTGATACTCGCGCATTGGTCGAACCTACCGGTAACAAATCTAGCTGCTCGCCTCTGAACCGCCTCTATGTCTTCCTTCAAACCGATCTGCTGCGGGTCCCAAATACTTGAGCAATACTCAAGACGTGGTCGTACATGCGTTTTATACGCGGTCTCCTTTACAGGTGAAGTACATCTTCCCAAAATTCTCCCAATAAACCGAAGTCGGCTGTCTGCCTTACTCACAACTGTCCTTACATGCTCGTTCCATTTCATATCGCTCTGCAATGTTACGCCTAGATATTTGAAGGACGCGACCGCATCAAGAAGCTCACTACTGATGCTGTATTCGAACATTATAGGATTGTTTTTTCTACTCATGCGCATCACCTTACATTTTTCTACATTGAGAGCTAGCTGCCATTCTTCGCACCAACTAGAAATTTTGTCTAAGTCAACCTGTATGCTATTACAGTCAGTTACAGACGACACCCTCCCATACACCACAGCATCATCAGCAAACAGCCGCAAATTACAACTTACTCTGTCCATCAGATCATTTATATAGATAGAAGATAATAGCGGTCCTATCACACTCCCCTGGGGCACGCCTGACGATACACTCGTCTCTGATGAACACTCGCCGTCGAGAACAACGTACTGCGTTCTATTACTTAGGAAGTCGTCCAGCCAGTCACAAATCTGTGAACCTATTCCATAAGCTCGTATCTTCGTTAGCAGTCTGCAGTGTGGCACCGTGTCGAAGGCTTTTTTGAAGTCGAGAAAAACACAATCCGCCTGTTGCTCTTCGTCCATGGCTCGCAAGATGTCATGCGAGAAAAGGGCAAGCTGTTCACATGAACGATGTTTCCTAAACCCGTGCTGATTCATGGAAAGAAGCTTTTCCGTTTTAAGGAAATTTACTATATTCGAACTGAGAATATGCTCCAAAATTCTACATGAAACCGATGTCAACGATATTGGCCTGTAATTGTATGGGTCAGTTCTCTTTCCTTTCTTATACACGGGAGTCACCTGCGCTTTTTTCCAATCACTAGGAACTTTGCGCTGAATTAAAGATTCGCTATAAATGCAAGCTAAGTAGGGGGCCAATGCCGCAGAATAGTCTTTGTAAAACCGAACTGGTATTCCATCCGGACCAGCAGACTTTTTCGTATTTAGCTCTCTCAGCTGCTTCTCTACACCGGAAATACCTATTGCTATGTCCCCCATTTCGGAATTAGTACGTTGATCAAATGATGGTATATTTGTGCGGTCCTCCTACGTGAAAGATTTCTTAAAGGTTAAATTTAGAACTTGAGCTTTCCGTTTGCTTTCTTCTATTACTGCCCCGGAATGATCAACTAGTGACTGGACAGTGGGCTTTGACCCGCTTATCGATTTTACATAGGACCAGAATTTATTCGGGTTCTCGGAAAGATCTTTTGCTAAGGTATGGCTGTGATAATTATTGTATGCTTCACGCATCGATCTTTTTATAGACGCACGAATCTCTACTAACTTTTGCGTGTTCTTTTTTGAATCGAGAGTGCAACAGCCTTTGCTTTCTCAGCAGCTTTCTAACATTATTATTATACCACGGTGGATCTTTTCCATCCTTAATCGTCTTTACTGGCACATATTTCTCTAACCCTTTATCAACAATGCACTTAAATTTAGTCCACAATTCCTCTACATCCATAGTCCCGGTATTAAACGATGCCCATTCATTCTCTAAGTGCGATCGTAACATTTGCTTGTCGGCTTTTCCCAACAAAAACACGCTCCTAGCCTTCTTGACTGGTTTATGAACTTTGGTCACCATCGACGCTATGACGATATCATGATCACTAATTCCTGTCTCTACACAGACATCGTTAATAAGGTCAGGCCTGTTTGTGACTATAAGGTCTAGAATATTTCCATTGCGCGTGGGTTGCCAGTTTAACTGCTCAAGACAGGTTTCGGAGAATGTGTCCAAAAGTAGCTCGCAAGACTGCTTGTCTGTACCGCCTGAAATGTAACTAGCGAGGTCCCAATCTATACTCTTAAGTTTGAAGTCACCTCCGACTAATATTACATGGCCCGGATACCTATGCACTACCTGGTGTAGACTTTCCTTGAATGATTCTAAAACTGCTACAGCAGCACTGGGGGGCCGGTAAAAACACCCAACTAATAACTTTATTCTTTTAGACCTGTTATGCCGGCCCAGATAACTTCACAGTTACTTTCAACCTCGATATCTTTGTCCACAGCGATGAACACTCCTCCTCCAGTTGTATCAGATCTATCTTTCCGATATACATTCCACGCTTCGCTAAATATTTCTGAACTTGCCACATCATCATTTAGACAGCTTTCGGTGCCTAAAACTATCTGAGCGCAATAACTTCCATGCAGTGCTGCAAATTCGGGAACTTTGTTTCTAATACTCTGTAAGTTCGTGGCTAATATTTTTATGTTCAAATTTTTGTTCCGAACGTGGCCTGAATTCGCTGTTTGAATGCTGACAGGCGAGTGCTCATCAGAGTTAGCGCCTAGCCTAAAAAAAAACCATGTGCACTCCACAAGTACTCTGCTACCCGAGTAGCCGCTTCCTTAGTGTAGTGCACCCCTGATCTATCTAGGGGCACCCTACAATTCCCCACCCGATAACGCAGATCCAGAAATCTGCAGCCATGATTGTCACAGAGTCGGCGAAGCCTCTGATTCAGACCCTCCACTCAGCTTCATAGCAAAGGACCCCGATCAACCCTGGGAATAATGCTACAAATCCACAGCTCTGCTTGCACCCCGCGTGCGAAGGCAGCAGCCTTCACCAATTCCGCCAGCCGCTCGTAGGACCTGAGGATGTCCTCAGAACCCAAGCGACAAGCGTCATTGGTGCCGACGTGAGCCACGACTTGCAGTCGACTGCACCCCGCACCCTCGATAGCCGCCAGCAAGGCCGCCTCCACATCTCGGATGAGGCCCCCCGGCAAACACACCGAGTGCACGATGGAATTCCTTCCAGATCTGGACGCTATCTGTCTAAGGGGCTCCATCACACGCCTGACATTGGAGCTCCCAATAACTAATAATCCCCTCTCCCCGTGCACCTGCTCGGACCCTGCTGAAGGAGTGGCCACACTTTCACTTACAGGACGAACGGGCGTGGACGGACGTCCAGCCTCCACATTGGCCTTCCGCCTCGAGCGACGCGAACGCCGTACAACCCGCCACTCCCCTTGCGGAGAAGGCGGCTCGACGACGTCCGGTACACCTGAAGGTGTCTCGGTAGCAGGGACAGAGCGCGTAGCGTGAGAGACCTGAGGTGTCCCACTCGATGCACCAGACTCCCCACCATCGCTGCACCCCGAGACAGCAGTCTGAAGACGGCTGACCGTAGCCAACAGCACGCTGAGCTGTTCGCGAACCGCGGCCACCTCCTCCTGCGTCCGCATACAGCAGGCACACATCCTATCCATCCTATCGATACAATTAACAGCAATTAACAACTTTAAAGAAGCCTAGTACTCTAATGAAGTCGGCTGGCTGCTGACTTAACTGTGGTCAGTGGTAACTACACTGTCGAATCAACAAAATTGAGTCCGGCAGCTTAGCGCTGTTAACGCCGCGGCACTGGTGACAGCTGGCACTGGACTGACTGATAACGAGCTTAGTAACGGTCTCTGACTTGTTTTGAAATACACCGTCAAAGACGAAGACTAAACAACGGTATTTATCAAATACGATAGAATAAACTATTAAAACAGTAGTACAAACGAAATCTGCAAGTACGCGGGAATAAAGCTCTTAAAACAGTACTAACGAAAATGAACTAGACTGGCAAATTAAATTTGACACAAATTAAATTCAGATACTTAGCGCTGTTAACGCCGCGGCACTGGTGACAGCTGGCACTGGACTGACTGATAACGAGCTTAGTAACGGTCTCTGACTTGTTTTGAAATACACCGGTCAAAGACGAAGACTAAACGCAACGGTATTTATCAAATACGATAGAATAAACTATTAAAACAGTAGTACAAACGAAATCTGCAAGTACGCGGGAATAAAGCTCTTAAAACAGTACTAACGAAAATGAACTAGACTGGCAAATTAAATTTGACACAAATTAAATTCAGATACTTAGCGCTGTTAACGCAGCGGCACTGGTGACAGCTGGCACTGGACTCCCTATACAGCTCCCCGTTCCTTCCCTAGACATCAAAATTAGAAATTTCTGAAATAAATTGGCGAATAGTGTTTGACTGTGAGCTGAGCTGCTAGTAATAAAAGTACCAGTTACAGCAGTCTTTATACACCAAGTGTTCCCTACTTTCTGGAAAGCTGCAGACAATATAGAATCAACGTTTACGGTGCTATACAGGCACTTAAGAAAGAGCTACTAATTAAGAAAAATAATTTACATTTCCGCTCGCATATTCCAATGGCTGATATAATTCGGAATCTAACGACGACGAAATCAGATGGTGAAGTAAGGATTCGAAAATATTAAACTGTTTTCCTGCAGCATACAGAGACCGCCGTGGGTTCGCGTAAACTGTCGTAACGGTTGCGTAGTTTACCACTGCCAAAGTTAATTTTTCCGTGTACTTCGAAAGATGGTGAAATTCTATAGGGGATTTCCAACCTTTACCTTGAATATCGGGTTACGGTAACCTAGAGCATCAAGGGTTTCAGAATTATAGCGAAATTGGCGACGTTTTAACGCCCCCTCCCCCCTACGTCCAAACGTAGAGCTGGAATACCACGCTATCGCTTGTTGAAGAGATCCTAACTACGATCCATGTTAAATTACCAAGGCTTGCTACATCAGAATGACGGAGTCCTCATTTGCAGAACTAACGACAGACGCTGTCACTGGCCACAGCCATTGGTGGAAGACACTTCATTATCTACTTCTAAATGTACATGACTACTCGGCATTAGCCTGCAGGAGTGAGGCAGAGGGTTTATTTAACGACTTTTAGATTATGGTAGACAATAAATCAATCTGCACCTTTTCTTCCTCCTTTATAGGGCAGCCACTTTCTGCCCTTCATTGTGCTATTATTAGGCCCTATATGGAAACCTGCAGCCTCTGCCAGTTCTACCAGTTTCGCATTGTAGCTCCAATTGATATTAATACATCCACATCTCATTCCAGATCTCTTACCAAGTCGTGTCTGTAGATACCCAGGTCTGTTAATTGGAGATGGGGCTCCATTACCTCTGAAGGTCGGAGGCGTTTTGCTCTGATTTTTTCTAGCTTCATATCGACGTACCTGGGTAGCAGGTTGCTAGCAGGTTTTATCCCTAACGGTTGCAGGACTAACCGGTGTACGGTGTATTTGGTAATTTTTGCCATCCGAGGACATAAGAGGTAACGACTCACAATATGCCAGAGGCGCCCAACCGTATTCCAAACGAACTGGTTTCCCAACTGTCAGGACCACATAATAGGCCACTCATACGTAGCTCATAGTTCATCAAATACGTCATGACTACAGGAACCCACACAATGAAGCATTAAGTGTAATCGAAACATAATTTACGGAGAAACAGCACTTATACAATTTAATATACACTCCTGGCCATTAAAATTGCTGCACTACAAAGATGACATGCTACATACGCGAAATTTAACCGATAGGAGGAAGATGCTGTGATATGCAAATGATTAGCTTTTCAGAGCATTCACACAAGGTTGGCGGCGGTGGCGACACCTACAACTTGCTGATATGAGGACAGCTTCCAACCAATTTCTCATAGACAAACAGCAATTGATCAGCGTTGCCTGGTGAAACGTTGTTGTGATGTCTCGTGTAAGGAGGAGAAATGCGTACCATCACGTTTCCGACTTTGAAAAAAGGTCGGATTGTAGCCTATCGCGATTGCGGGTTATCGTATCGCGACATTGCTGCTCGCGTTGGTCATGATCCAGGGACTGTTAGCAGAATATGGAATCGTTGGGTTCAGGAGGGCAATACGGAACGCCGTGCTGGATCCTAACGGCCTCGTATCACTAGCAGTCGAGATGACAGGCATCTTATCAGCATGGCTGTAATGGATCGTGCAGCCACGTCTCGATCCCTGTGTTAACAGATGGAGTAGTTTGCAAGACAACAACCATCTGCACGAACAGTTCGACGACGTTTGCACCAGCATGGATTATTAGTTGGGAGACCACGGCTGCAGTTACCCTTGACGCTGCATCATAGACAGGAGCGCCTGCGATGGTGTACACAATGACGTACCGGATGCACGAATGGCAAAACGCCATTTTTTCTGATGAATCCAGGTTCTGTTTACAGTATCATGATGGTTGCATCCTTACTTGGCGATATCGCTTTGAAAGCACATTGGAAGCGTGTATTCGTCATCGCCATTAAATGTCGACCACCGTACGTAACAAGAGCCTTGTTTTACCACTAAAATTAGCAAATAAGTTTCGTGTGTAGTACCGGTTACTCCCTGGCCCAAACTGAGAACAGACTCGCTTCATATTACTTCAATAACAGGAAGTTAATACTTTTTTTTTTATTTTAAAAAAGTTCAAATGTTTGTTAAGCTTATGGGACTTAACTACGGGGTCATCAGTCCCTGGAAGTTAATACTACAGTGGTCAATATACATAGCAGTTCACACGATATTACACACAGACATTAATAAGCAAGCCACCTCAATTGAAGTTATCTTAGAAAGGTGGCTAAGAAAACATTTATGACGCAACGGAATTTAAATATACAATAAACAAATAAAAATAAAAATGAGTCTGATCTTATAATAATATTAAATAAAAGAGGGAAGGTGCTCTAAAACTACAATTTATAAGCAACTTACGGATTATGCTGAACTTGCATACAAGCCATAGAAATGTTTAGAATTACATGAAGAAGCTACTGAAGGAGGTTGTACAAGGCTCAGAGATAATTACTCGCAAGACATAGTGTGTTCTATAAGGCGAAGAAGAAACGACGAAATTAAAATATGCGTGGAGAGAAGATCGCGAAATATTAGTGGAAATCAGAAGGGTACCCGCGTAGTTACTTGCCTGATGGGCATGGAACAAACAAGATTGGAAGCTGAATGCTCTGTTCTGTGAACCGACCGCGTGGAACACATATCACTCGCGGAAGGAAACGATGAGAAGATTTTTACATGCACTGTATAAAATGAACAAATCACATACTAGAAATCGGACCCCACAACGCTAGAAAGTATTAACACACAGTTAATACACCACCACATGGTCACGAAAGGTTTTAACATATCAGGCCGTTATAAAACTGCAGCTAGAATCACACACACCGTGTTTATCTATTAGAAATTACTGAATTGAAAAACGAGAACACATTTCCGCACACGATCGGAGAAAATATTAAAAAAAAAGAAAAAAAAAGAAAAAAAAAGATTCTACATTCACGAATCTAAGTTAAACGAAACGCTACCCTCTCCAGAAACAAGAGCAGAACCAACCATACCTAACCAGACGCCCAGAACAGAATGAAGAACCAGCGGTCATGAGGCGGGAAACTGCTACCGGACGCAGGAAGCCATCGGAAGCTGGAAAATCCACGAAAACAGCCGTGGTGGGGACGGACAGCGCTGGAGGGAAAGTTCGCTAACTAGCCCGCAATCAGAGGGTGTGGAAACCTCTGTGATAGCATGAGCAGCTATCGATACTGAGCCAGAGAGAACGATGCAAAGCGAGCTGTCACTTCCCACATTCAAACAGCCATAGATTCTCGCACACATTTAAAAGTACAAAAACTGCACATTCTCACAGGGACAGTGGCGTAGTGGAGAAGCCGTACTTATGTCACATTAATTAATATAACAATAAATTATTAACATAACAAAATCAGAAAAACCTAGCAATATTAACTAATATTTTCAAAAAATGTTCAAATGTTTGTATAGTCTATGGGACTTAACTACGGGGTCATCAGTCCCTAAACTTACAAACTACTTATTAACTAACTAAGACTAAGGACGGCACAAATATCCATGCCCGAGGGGGGATTCGAACCCCCGACCGTAGTGGCCGTGCAGACCGTGACTGAAGCGCCTCAAACCCTTCGGCCACCGCGGCCGGCACTAATATTTTAACACATGATATAAAGATGCTGTTCCTCAAGCCTTGAAAACAGTGGGGTTCAAGTTTTAACAAAATCTTAATCTAAAGACATTAAATAAATTACAGCTTTATAGAAACCATTCAAAAATATATGGAAGACGACAGGCGGCCGTCTTTCACCATACAGGGGCATCACCTGGCGGGATGATATAGGGTGCCATTGGTTACACGTCTCGGCCACCTCTTGTTCGCATCGACGGCAGTATAAACAGTGACCGTTACATGTCAGATGCCGGCAGCGGTGGCCGAGGTGACTAAGGCGCTCCAGTCACGGTCTGCACGGCCACTACGATCGGGTTTCGAATCCCCCCTCGGGTATGGATATTTGTGCCGTCCTAGATCGTAAGTAGTTCATAAGTAGTTTGTAAGTTTAGGGACTGATGACCCCGTAGTTAAGACCCATAGACTATACAAACATTTGAACATTTGAACATGTCAGATGTTTTACGTCCTGTGACTGTACCCTTCATTCGATCCCTGTGAAACCCTACATTTTAGCAGGATAATGCACGACCGCATGTTGCAGGTCCTGTACGGGCCTTTCTAGATACGGAAAATGTTCGAATGCTGTCCAGGCCAACACATTCTCCATATCTCTCACCAATTGAAAACGTTTGGTCAATGGTGGCCGAGTAACTGGCTCGTCACAATAGGCCAGTCGCTGCTCTTGATTAACTGTGGTATCGTGTTGAAGCAGCATGGGCGTCTGTACCTGTACACGCCATCCAAGCTCTGTTTGACTCAATGCCCAGGCGTATCAAAGCGGTTATTAAGGCTAGAGGTGGTTGTTATGGGTAGTGATTTCTCTGGATCTATGCACCGCAATTGCGTGATAAAGTACTCACATGTTAGTTTTAGTATAATATATTTGTAGATTAGACTGGATTGGATTAGATTAATACTTGTTCCATAGATCATATATACGATATTGTGTAATGAAGTGGAACGTGTCAGTCTAGTAAATATTTTCTAGACTTGACAATCAATATTTTAACGATTTTTATTACATCCTTTTTTTTTTTTTTTTTTTTTTTTTTTTTTTTAATATTTTTTAAGTTTTGTCTAAAAATTCATCTACTTTGTATAAGGAGTTGCCATTCAGAAATTCTTTAAATTTCTTTTTAGATACTAGTTGGCTATCTGTCTGACTTTTGATGCTACTTGGTAAGTGACCAAAGACTTTTGTGGCAGCATAAGCTAGATTTGACCTAGAATAGTGATATCACCCTTTTCCTAGTGTTGTAGCTATGCACACTGCTATTACTTTTGAAATGGGTCGGATTGTTTATAACAAATTTCATGAGTGAATATATGTATGGTGAAGCTACAGTGAAGATCCCTAGATCCCTAAATAAATGTCTGCAGGAAGCTCTTGGGTGGGCTCCAACAATTATTCTGATTACATGCTTTTGTGCAATGAATACTTTTTTTATTCGATGTTGAATTGCCCCAGAATATGATCCCATATGAAAGCAATGAATGAAAATATGCGTAGTAAGTTAATTTACTGAGTTGTGTATCACCAGATTTTGGAATGACTCTGATAGCATAAGTAGCTATACTCAAACGTGTCAGGAGATCTTCAATATGTTTCTACTAGTTCAGTCCCTCGTCAATGCAAACACCTAAAAATTTTGAATGTTGTACCTTAGCTAAAGATTTATGTTCAAAGTCTAAATTTATTAATGGTGACATGCCATTTACTGTATGAAATTGTATATACTGGGTTTTATCAAAGTTTAATGAAAGTCCATTTCTAGAGAACCACTTAATAACTTTCTGAAAGATATCATTTACAATTTCATCAGTTAATTCCTGTGTGTCTGGTGTGATAGCTATACTTGTATCATCAGCATAAGTACTAACTTAGCATCTTCGTCAATGTACAATGGCAAGTCATTGATATATATTAAGAACAGTAAGGGACCCAAGACCGAACCTTGCGGGACCCCATTTTCGATAACTCCCCAGTTAGAGGAATTAATTGTTTCATCTGTATCATGTGAAATGCTTATTCCAACTTTCTGCACTCTTCCGGTTAAGTATGATTTTAACCATTTGTGCACTGTTCCACTCATACTACAATGCCTTAGTTTATCTAGAAGAACGCCATGATTTACACAATCAAAAGCCATTGAGAGATCACAAAAAATCCCAACTGGTGATGTCCGGTTAATCATAGCATTTAATATTTCATCGATGAAGGTATATATAGCATTTTCAGTTGAATAGCTTTTTTGAAAACCAAACTGACAGTTTGCTAGAATTTTATTTTTACTAATATGTGAAGCAACTTGAGAATACATAACATTTTTGTCCAATGAATACCCGTTTATCATATGCATTTCTTCTTCGTGTAGCAATTTTAATGGCCAGTAGTGTATACCTGCGAAATTATTCAATTCTACAAAACGTACTTCAATAAATAAGAAATCATACATAGGGTGTAAACGGTATAAGCCGCCAAAATTATACAGAAGGTACATCATGGTGCGCTTATCAAGAAAGTCTTGTACAATGTTTGTGTAATTCCTACGGTTGTCCCAAAAAGAAATTGAAAAATGTTAGTTTCAGGCTATTTTTTTTTTATTTTTTTTTATGTAGACACGTGGAAGTGTACATACGTAAGCATTGGTGAATCGTAAACACACAGGCAATCACGGCCTGAGTGGCTGCGTCATTGTAATATGACGAGCGACGACAGTCGTAGAGTAACCTGTGCAGACGTTATTGCAGCTCTGTCAAGATGGAAGGGAGATTTGTTATTGCTGAAGTACGCGGTATCCACTTAATTTATGGCGAGGCAAATGGTGTTGCGAGGGCAGCTGAACGAAATTATCGCGAACGCTTCCCACAAGGACGACTTCCTGCACTAGACACATTTGCTACTGTTCACCTCAATAGAATTCTTTACTTGTACGCCATTATTATGCATTTACCTCGTAATAAAATACAGTAGCTACCAGTACTTTATTTAAGTTTTCGTCTGTATGCGAAAGTTATCTTCTGTTCTTGTACGCTTTCCTTTTTGTTACATCATAACAGCATAAATATTACGATTACGTATTTAATTTCCTTAGATTGGCTCTCTACTGCCCTGCGCATAAGGCAGAGGCCCACAAAGAACCGATCCTACATTGGAAGCTGCGCATCTGGGTGGATCCTACTCAGAATACCAGAAGCATCACCCGCCAAGTGCGTATATCGCACACTGTCACTCATCCTCACTTTGAAAGAGGAGCGTCTGCCGCCTTACAGGATTCAACGCCTACAAGCATTGTAAGAATACGTTTTCCCTCCAAGACGCGAATTCTCGAAGTGGTTTTTGTTACGCAGTGCGCAGAATGATTTAGTCAACGAAATACTCGTTACAGATGGAGCGTGCTTAACTCGCGACGAAATAATTAATTTGCATAACATGCACACGCGGAGTGTACATAATCCTCGCCACGTAGTAGTAACACATTTTCAGTGGCGATTTTCCGTAAATGTGAGGGCGGGTGTGTTCTATGATTACAATATTGCCGCGGCGAAGTGGCCAAGCGCATTGAGGCGCTATGCTACGATGCGCGAGGCCGCTCCCCGTAGGCGGTTCGAATCCCCCCTAGGGCATGGATGTTTGCGCCGTCTTTAGTATAGTGTAGTTCATAAGTAGTAAAGTCCCTTAAGCGTAACAAACATTTGAACTTTTCATTATTGGGCTTTATGTTTATATGCAAGTTTGACTGGTAACTATTACCAAACGTTTCTAAAGAAAACATTGTTACCGCCGTTGTTAGAAGATATTCCGTTAGGTATATGTCATAACATGTGGTACCTCGACCTTTGTGCACCGCGTCACGTTGGTCACAGAGTACACAGATTTTTGGTTAGACGATTTCCAGGACGATGGATCGGGCGTTCGGGACCACGTCGATGGCAAGCACAAAGCCTTGATTTAAATTCACAGGATTTTTACTTCCTGCGCCAATGAAGGAAACTGTTTATGCTTAGCAAGTTAATAATGTGCACGAACATACACTATCAAGTAATTAATGTGCTCGAACATACACAGAGGATTTTCAATGCTGCCAGTACCATAAGAAAAATATGCATGTGTGTGAACGAGTACGAGGAAACTGTTTTCGCTGTCATGGTGCATGTGTTGGATCGAAAGTATTGTCTAAAAGTAAACAAAGTAATAAGAGTTTCACTTTCGTTACTGTTGTACCAAATGAAAATAAACTGAATTTACTTTCGTTAGTGTTGTACCAAATGAAAATAAACTGAATTGAATTTTTGATATGGTTGTGGTGTAAAAAGAGAAAATAGTTGATTGTAAATAATTCACAATTACTAGCTAACTGGTTGCTTTGGGATAAAGGTGAAATACATTATCTTTGGTATTAGCTTCCGTTTACTACCACGACCTTCTTAATGCTACTGTAGAAGAGAAACGTCTGGTTGTAATTAATTTATTACTTATTATAAATTAATTGCACATTCCTGACAACCCATTGGCTGTTCATATTGCTTGTTTGAGCAGCACCTAGCCACCATGCCGCGTCGTTGCACACGTCCGATGTTTACATTTCGCGTCGCGTAGTGCATTCGCACTCTCTCTCTCTCTCTCTCTCTCTCTCTCTCTCTCTCGCGAGGCCGCAGGCGCGTGCTGGCAACGCAGATAGTGCACGCGGCTACAGGGCTGCCCCATGTATCGTCAATCGACAATGTAAACCGAAATACGACTGCCACCAGCCCTACAAATGTTGGTTTTTACGAATTTAGAAATAAAATACATGATACAATAGTATTTCACCAGACTTCTTTTTTCAAGCACACATCTGTATAATATGGCGGCTTATAACGTTTACACTCTGTATATCGCGATGGGTAAAAACCTGTCACACCAAGGAACCACATTTTAAGGCTTTTTTCTTTACTGATACGACACTCCTCAGCTGAAGGAAATTGCAGAAGACGGTCATCTTCCTGTTCAACAATTTGAAGCACACACTTCTGCACCACTGCAGGCGAAACCAATATACTTCTATTGAGAAACAAAGAAAGGAAGAGAATGAAAGAGTGTACAGCAAACTAATACCCAATATTTGTCACAAATTTACCTTTTAGCTTCCAGAGACTGCAGTTTCCAGTAAGACTTGATTGTCTTTTACAATAAATAAATTATTCGTTTGAATACAGCATTTATAATATTGTACATTATAACAGACATGCTATCTCGCCGCATCACTCCACTCTGCCGTGTGTCCATATCCACGTCTTGTCTCTGTTCAACATCGCCTCCTCAGTTCTAATCCTCTGTTTTTCTTCTTTTTTGCCCCTTTTTCTGCTTTCGCAAGGTATAGTTGCCTATGGAATACTTTTGCTTATGGAATAAATTTAAGGGGTGGCCGGATGCGAAACTTAATATGTTATTAGAAGAAAATGAGGTACATGCAGAAAGTAGGGATAGGAGAAGTACTAACTCAGCGCTTAAATCAATAAATATATAGGCCGGACAACGCCAGGGTTTCAATTACTCTTTACATACGAGTGTTGGAAGATAAATACAGGAAATACTGCTGTGGAGACATTTTGCAATGGAATCTACTATTGTCGTTGATAGCACACGTTGTTGACATACCTACCTTACCTCCGTCGAGTAAATGGACTCACCAGTTCTGCGTCACCGGTGTGCGCACAATTAACGGAACCAGACACTTGAGAGCGAGAGGGCTAATGTAACGGTGTCAGTACATTACCGAAACAGGAACAACGGTGTTGGATCAGGGCAATGCACCAGAGGTCGTACAGCACGACAGTGTCATCAAGGTTTATTCATGAGGCGTGCTGGGAATCGGCATTGCCGAACAGAATAGTGGAACGTTGGACAAAAGCCTTCACCGAAGGTGAAGACATGCATGGCAGACAGGCATTTGGCAGATCGTCCTACAGTCAGTGGACAGTCATCGACGGAGACGAATCATGAGCTCGTCAACGTAATCGGATTAGCTTCACATCCTGAAGGAAAATGCGAAAAATTGCATCACTATGAAACTTTCTGGCAGATTAAAATTGTGTGCCGGAATCGGGACACGAACCTGGGACCTTTGCCTTTCGCGGGCAAGCGCACTACCGACTGTACTATCCCGACACGACTCACGATACCGCCTCACAACTTTACTTCCGCCAGTACCTCGCCTCCTACTTTCCAAACTTCACAGTTTCATATCAGCGCGCTCTCCGCTGCAGAGTGAAAGTTTCATTCTGCATCACTATTGTTTCCCCATGAATCGACGGAAATGCAGAAATGAATGGGTTACGACGCAGCTCAGACGCACTCGGAGTGGTATGAACGCGAAGGGGAAGCTTTCTTACGGCGTTTCTAACACTGTATGAGACATGAGCCTCGTCGTACAAGCCAAAACTGAAACACCAATCCAATGAATGGTGTCATTATGGGTGCCGCGAAATTTTAAAGTCCGTTGTAGCCCCAGCATGGTGAAAGTTATGGGGATTGTCTTGTGATGGTATTAGCCTAGTGCATTAAGTTCCTCCACGGCAGATCATCAATTCTCAGTATTACTGTTTGATTTTGAAGCATTACCTGCGACCATCTTTGAGAAATAAGCGGCAAAACCTTCTGCGCAACCCACCCATAATTTAGACGACAATGCCCGGACGCATACAGCTCTGTTCTGTCGATTGACTGGGAAGTACTGTACCATCCACCATATTCCCTGAACTCATTGTGTCTTTGATTTGATTCCGAAGGTAAAGGAGCCACTTCGTGGCATTGGCTTCAGAAAATCCATTCGCAGAATCAACAGTCTGTACTAACGGTGTGCTATACCTTCCACATCCCTAGCAACGGGTTCTACACAACGCTGGTGAGTGCTTTGAAGAACAGTAACAGGTGCCAACATGTAACGCTTCTGCATTGTGTGAGATTACCGCCCAATAGAAATATTGGTAATTAATAGCATTTGATAATTAAACAGTATGACGTTCACTGCAAACATTGACCATGCCAACGCACTATATGTTACACAATTTTAATCTTATTAATTATAGTAGCAATGTATGTACGCAGTTGGGTGACAATATTTATAGTTAGGCCATAGGTAGAAATTCTCCACGTTGAGATTTGCTGTGTGCTTGTAGCTGACGGAAGACCAGCAAGTAGGCCGACGTTGGTGGCTTGTTCCAGCTTAGGATTTTCCAGGTTCATTTCCGGTGAGGGGAGAGAGGGACAATGGCGAGTGTCAGGTGCAGTGCAGTGCACAGCGTGAAATAAAATATTCTAATACTACTGGCATTTGAAGTAATACGATGCACTCAGGAACCTTTAAGGCCCTCATTACAAAATATCCTGTTGACAAATAAACAATACATTAGCTGATATAGTCACATCTGGCGTAATATGTTTAATTGACAATGAAAAGTAATAAATTACCAATGAATACAAGACAGTTAAACAACTAGCATGGCAATGTTTGTTTATAAAAGTAATATATTAACTATTTATCATTTTATTTTTAATTAATCTTGTGTATTTTATCTTGAAATATTCAGCTAAATCACTTGTCTGTGATATAAGAAATTGCACGATTGTAATAAATAGTGCAAAGGATGTTTCCACCAATATAAAAACATTATAAGAAATTTGTTTAATGTGTAGTGTAATTATTTTGATTTTAAGTAAAGTTTTAGAAATTTATTGACTGAGTGCTGTACGTTGGAAGTCGGTTAGAACAGCTCACATGGGGAAGTTGATGATGTAGGGAAAAAACCCGGCAGTTGGGCTTTGGCGCGCGCGCTTGCATGAGGGCAGGAAGTGACGAGGCGGGAGCAAGTGGGGTAGCTGGCTGGGCGGCGTCGCTCTGCATCATTCGGCATGTGGATCTCCAGGTGGAGACTTTAATTTTTGTGTGGCAATCACCACATGTGGTTGCTTGTTGTAGACTGCACCAAGTTGAATGGAGTGCCACTGTGTGTTGTGAATATTTAGCCAGTGGAACAAGGTGTGCATTGCACTGAATTAAAGTGACTGTGTTTTGTTAGTGTAACACGTGTCGTCGCATAGGCATGAACATAAACGGTGTTTGAGACAGGCACATGGTGTGAAAACAATTTTCGACAAATATTCATTTTGTCTGGGGGCTCACGAGCTATAACTTTATTTGATAAATGTGTCGACGTACAGACGTATCAGCCACAGGGCTCTAATATTGTGAAAAAACAACATAAAGTAAATTTTTACGTGTTTTCAAAAATAGTAGTTAATACACCCTTTTCTCTCATGAACTTGACTTTATTATTATTTTTTTCTTTGTTAATCATATGCAGGGAAGAAAAACTGTGAACGTGTGATATCATCCCCTAGAAAACGAGTCAAACAGTAGCAATCACAGATCCAGTGTTTTGCATGTTTAGGAATTTGGTTCGCAGTTGGTGGTTGTGAGTTTTAAAAATTAAACTTTCCCTCTTTTATACTTGCACCTCGACCTTCACTCTCGCATTTTGGGCCTCGTTACAGGATAAGTTCACGTTGGACTTGCTCGGGCGGAGAGATTAGGGTGTGTATAGGACAGTGAACAGTTACGAACAGTTGCAAACAAGTGCGCGGACGTGACGAACAATTTCAAGTGTGTGTGGCGGCTGGCAGCAGAGAGAGGGATAAATTCCCACTGGTCTTGTTCGGACAGAGAAGTAGGGTGTGCTTAGGACAGTGATAGAGGGCAAAACAGTTAGCATAATCGTGGACAATACGCGAACGCGTCGCGCGGTTAACTAGGGTTGGTGACTGGCAGAGTTCGGGCGCGGGCATCCGTAACCGGCGATCGACGGCGCATCGGCCCGGCAGCAGTGAGCGGCGGCGCGCGGGATCCATGCACTCAAATTTCATCTTCTGCAACGGACGGCAGTGATCGGGGGGACTTCGCAAGTCGCCAACGGAGCGTCGGGGCCCAGCAGCTTCGATTCTACAAAGGATAAGGGATGCAGTAAGGACATATTCCAGCTTCTACAACAGACGGCAGCGAGCATTGGGGACGTCGCATCTCGGTGCAACAACTTCTGGATTAAAAGATAAGTAAAGCAGCTGGCGCTATAAATTCTTGTGTGTTAATCAAGCTTTCTTGTGGTACTAAATCATGGATCAGGTTTTTAAAAATTCGCCAAGCGACGTAGATTCAGGGAGTAGCATACCAGAAAGTCCAGAGAGGGTAAATACTGGGGGAATGTTGGTGACATCGGAGATGATCGCAGCCATGTTAGCATGTTTTAGCTCAAATTTAGAATCAAACATAGAAAATTCAAACTCAAATTTAGAATCAAAAATAGAAAATTCAAACTCAAATCTAAAATCAATAATAGAAAATTCAAACTCAAATTTAAGGTCAGAAATAGGAACTGTAAAATCAGAAATAGGAACTGTAAAATCAGAATTGAAAGCAGACTTTAAGGCAGACATTGGGGCACTACAAAATTCAATTTGCATTAAAGGCAGAAATAATAACAGACATTGACAAAAGATAGGAAATCTAACAGAACGGTTTGAAAATAGGGAAAAGGAGATACATGCCACAATTGGTGCTATTGAGACTGAGGTAGGATGCAAGTTAGATGATGTGAAACAAATATGTGATCACAGGAATGAGGGCACTATGTAGGCATTGGCTGAGGTTGACAAGAGGATGGTGGCAGGTATTGAGGAAACAAAAACTTTGTTGTCAGGAAAATTAGAGAATACAGAATGTAACTTTAGGGAAAAGATAGAACAAGTAGTGACAGTAAACAATACTGAGATTGAGAAGGTGAACACTAGAATAAATAATCTAGAATTGTGTACTGTATCAGGAAACATTAATTGGTCCATGGTGCAGACACCTAATGGCAAAAAGTTTTCAGGAATGTGTAATTATTATCCAGCAGATTTTTTGGCTGCATGCAAGGACCAATTTGTGCCTGGTATGTCAGACCAGTGGAAAGTGAAGTTAGCAAAGAGAATGCTTGACTGTTCTGCTCAAACTTGGGTAAATCAGTGTGCTGATAAATTTGTTACTTTTGATGCGTTTGAAAAATTGTTTTTAAATAAGTATTGAGGGGAGGCCAAGCAAGTTAAGATACAAAATGAATTCTTGAACGGGCCGAACTATGTGAAAGGGAAACAAAGCATGAAGTAATTTTGTCAGGAGGAACTTGAGAAACTAGTGCATTTAGATACACCTTTGAGTCTTTTAGCAGTAATTTCCACTTTGTGTAGGAGGTTACCTGCAGATTTGCATTGGCAGTTAATTCACCATTCCACAGATTCAGCTGAGAATTTCATTGAATTTGTAGAAAAGATAGACCAGGATTTAGTTATGGAACGACAGCTCAGGGGGACACAGCATGTGAACCACAATGAAAACAGAGGCAGTGGAAATGGGGGTCACAACCAGGGAAACCTCGATTAAGAGAGGAATTTAAATGAAAATTGGAGAGGTAACAATAACAGAGGAGACAACTGGGAGAATAGAAGCCAGAGGGAAACATGGGAAAATGATAGGAGAAATCAAAGGCAGGAAGGTGGAAATAGGAATGGGGATAACAGTAGGAGAGAAAATCAGAATCAGGGAAACTAAGATTTATTCCAAATGAGGTCCGTTTTGGGACAAGGAACTATTCTAATAATAGGACCAGAAGATGGGATAACAGGGGATCTAATAACCATAATTACAGTAGGAATAGAGATGGGGAGAGAAGGGAGAAAAACTATGTCACATGGACAGAGATGATGATAGGGAAGAGGAAGTAGGAGTTCACAAGGGCAAGGATAAAGAAAAGAGGGAAGAAAACATAAATAGAGTAACCAAGCAAAGGGAGAAAAGAGAGGAAAGTATGTGTCAGATGGATGCTGTTATAGGTAATGAGGAAAGTTTTGGGGATTGGTTTTTGCAACATGACAAGAGAAATGCAAACAGGAAGAGGAATGCTAGAAACAAGGACAATAAAGGAGAGTATGATGTGGGAAGTTTATTTGATAATAACATTAAAGAGGATAGAAACAGTGTTGGGTTAGCCTTAGTTTTGGATAGGTCAGAGGCACAAGTGTTGACTGAATGTAAATATTGATAGTACTAGAGCCAGCATAGATGTTGTGGAATGTATGAATGAGAGTGAATGTTTTTCTAAATTAAATATAAATAAATGTGGTCCAGTAGAAACAATAAATGACACTGGACCTACTGTAAATGTTAATATAAATGTGAAGATCTCTGAGGCAGGCCAAGTTGACAGTGTAGATGCACAAACCAGAAATTTAATTGGGAAAATAAACTGGATTAATAAGTGGGCACCAGATGATTGGCTATGGCACAGATATGATTACTTGGACAGACTAAGCAAACAATATAATAGGGACCAGACTTATTACAATGTGTTGAAAGAGTTTGTGAATGGGGACAATGAGCATGATCAATTAAGGGGATTAGGCATGTGTACCCAAGATCATGATGAGATAAGTGAGGGGCTGAGAGTTGTACAGGAGGGGTTAGGTGATGAGGAGGAGAAAATACAATTTTTTATGATTCTTAATAATGAACAGTGCCATGAAATGGATATTGATGGGTTAAAGTCAGGTTGGGTTAATAAAGAAGTATATGAGTATGGGCAAGATGATTTAATCCAGTTCCTCAAATATTTAAAAACAGTAGAGCCAGTGGCATGGGAAAAAGAAAATTATGCTTTTGCAAGAAAAATAGGGGTGTTAAATGCAGGGAACTCAGAATTTGAAGTAATCATTGAGGAGGAGCTATTTATTCAAGATTTATTGGTGATGAAAGATCTATGTTTAAATCTAGTGTTAGGAAGTGATTTTCTGTGCAAATATGAAGCTCAGCTGGAATATAATGATAAAGTGCTAGAATTAAGTCTGGAGGGATGCATGAAGAGGGCGAAATTGAAAACTTTTGTAAATGATAAAGATTTAATGGCATTGTATATAAAACTCTTCTGGGTTTTGGACCGCATCGTCAAAATATCAAACACTTCACCGACGTTTCGGCCACTATTGCAAGTGGCCATCTTCTGGGTGTTACATTTACTGAAGAGTTTTACAGAAGAGTTTTATATACAATGACAACGGCCGCGGAAGCCTTCGTTTACATTTAATGGCATGTTTACACAAGCAGCTGCCATAAACCACTATAAATCATGAAATATGAGATCCAAAGCAATGTACATAGTAGTTTAAGAATTTGTGTAGATTCATTCTGTGGTCTGTTTTAGTATCTACTTGTGTGTTTAGATTTAAGCATAGGGGTCAAGTTTACAAGAGTTCTTTGTAAATGTTTTTCTTTTGTTTTTTGTGTTAAAACATGTGCTTGTATCTGATTTGTAGTTCAACAGTGGTACAGGAGGAAATATGTATATGTGTTGGTGAAAGGTGCAATTGTTGCCAGGACTCATTCCTGAAACAGCAGCTGAGAGGGATAGTGTATTTATTTTGTCATAATAATTTATGTATGAGTAGTGAAACTATTTAGTTAGGTAATTCTACGAATGATAATTAAATTGTTTTTATTTTTGTTTATGTATACTAATCTGGAGTCAGGACTAGAGGACACATATATATATATATATATATATATATATATATATATTGTATTCAATTGATGCTCACAGGCTGCAGGAGTTGCAGTTACTGTGAAATATATACGTGCTAGGAGTAACTTAGGATAGTATGGGCCAATAAAATCTCACACCAGCAAAAATAATTTTTTTTGGTGCGAGGGGGTAGGTTTTTTATTTTTGCTTGTGGGTGTCATTTTGATAGAAGAGAAAATTCTCTATGATAACATTCTTTTGGTAGTATTATTTGAGCTTTAAGATATATTTTTGAAACAGGCAGGTTGTTGATGTTTTATTTGATGGAGTAATACTCCAAGTAGGCCACATATTCTATTGTCTGTTTCATCTGAAGCTATGGCTGAGGAGAGTGCAGGCATGTAGTTTTGGTTAATCTGATTATGACTAACACAAGCCACTGTGAGTTCTTAATTCTGTTGATTTGCTTGTTACTGTACATGTCTCAGTGCTTAGTTTCAATTGCACCAAGTCTGGATGGCAGAGGGGTGGGATACAAATCCAACCGAATCCTGGTCTCCAGACAAACTTTTGCCTATGTTGACTCATGAGTGCCTTCTGCTCTTCCTGTTCCATGTAAGGTGCATATGACGTGTGTGAACAAGAGAAATATTGGTAATTAATAGCATATGATAATTAAACAGTATGGAGTTCAATGCAAACATTGACCATGGCAATGCACTAAATGTTACACAATTTTAATCTTATTAATTATGGTAGCAATGTATGTATGCAGTTGGGTGACAACATTTATAGTTAGGCCATAGGTAGAAATTCTCCACGTTGCGATTTTCTGTGTGCTTGTAGCTGACGGAAGGCCAGCAAGCAGGCCGACGTTGGTGGCTTGTTCCAGCTTAGGATTTTCCAGGTTCGTTTCCGGTGAGGGGAGAGAGGGACAATGGCGAGTGCCAGGTGCAGTGCAGTGCACAGCGTGAAATAAAATATTCTAATACTACTGGCATTTGAAGTAATACGATGCAGTCAGGAACCTTTAAGGCACTCATTACAAAATAGCCTGTTGACAAATACACAATATATTAGCTGATATAGTCACATCTGGCGTAATATGTTTAACTGACAATGAAAAGTAATAAATTACCAATGAATACAAGACAGTTACACAACTATCATGGCAATGTTTGTTTATAAAAGTAATATATTAACTATTTATCATTTTATTTTTAATTACTCTTGTGTATTTTATCTCGAAATATTCAGCTAAATCACTTGTCTGTGATATAAGAAATTGCACGATTGTAATAAATAGTGCAAAGGATGTTTCCACCAATATAAAAACATTATAAGAAATTTGTTTAATGTGTAGTGTAATTATTTTGATTTTAAGTAAAGTTTTAGAAATGTATTGTCTGAGCGCTGTACATTGGAAGTTGGTTAGAACAGCTCACATGGGGAAGTGGATGACGTAGGGAAGAAGCCCAGCAGTTGGACTTTGGCGAGGGGAGGATGTGACGAGGCGGGAGCAAGTGGGGTAGCTGGCCGGGCGGCGTCGCTCTGCATCAGTCGGCATGTGAATCCAGGTGGAGGCTTTAGATTTTTGTGTGGCAATCGCCACCTGTGGTTGCTCATCGTAGACTGCACCAAGTTGAATCGAGTGCTACAATGTGTTGTGAATAAGTAGCGGGTGGAACGAGGTGTGCATTGCACTGAATTAAAGTGACTGTGTTTTGTTAGTGTAACATGAGTCGTCGCATAGGCATGAACATAAACGGTGTTTGAGACAGGCACATGGTGTGAGAACAATTTGCGACAAATATTCATTTTGTCTGGGGGCTCACGAGCTATAACTTTATTTGATAAATGTGTCGACATACAGACGTATCAGCCACAGGGTACTAATATTGTGAAATAAACAACATAAAGTGAACTTTTACGTTTTGTCAAAAATAGTGGTTAGTACACCCATTTTCTCTCATGAACTTGACTTTATTATTGTTTTTTCTTTGTTAATCATATGCAGGGAGGAAAGCTGCGAACGTGTGATATCATCCCCTAGAAAACGAGTCAAACAGTAGCAATCACAGATCCAGTGTTTTTGCATGTTTAGGAATTTGGTTCACAGTTGGTCACAAAAAGAGGCCCGACCACTTCTTTTAATTAACCATTCGATTTCTATAGTCAACCATGTCGACCTTGCACAGGCTGGAAAAGGCGCAAAATAGAATAAATAAGAGAGGAGGAGCAGATGAACTGGGGAGGTGGTGTTGATCAGATACAGGACGAAGAAATGTACAGAGGCCAGGGAGAAGACATGATCCGAGAGTTGAGAAGAATGACATGAAAAGAGCGAAGGGAGAGGGAGAGATGGACAACAAGAGAGGGGACAGGGGAGATGGACAAATTGTAGAGTAAGAGAATACTACTATTAATAGTGTTTGATACGTTTCATACTCATAGAATATATGACATCAACTGCCAATGTGCAAAGCTGGAAATGTGTGCCCAGCCGGGCTTCGAACCCGGTCTTCCGTTTCTTGGCATTTCCGCTGAACAATACACCACTGGGTACACAGTGATCACCGCACCTGCAAGGGCTACCTAATCACGCCTTCCGTCAGACACAAATTACCAGCTTTACCTTGCACACAGTACTCAAACTCGTAGTTTCAGAAACTAATTCCCGTAAGGAGTAAGGGCTCCTAACTTCCCCCACCCCTCCGCACTAACGAAAACGAAAGGATCACTGCCCGTCACGGCTACATATGTGTGTGTGTGTCACTTCTCATCCTGCAGTTGTTATTATTTCATACAGAATATACGACATCAACTGCGGATGGGCAAAGCTGATGTTGATGTCATATATTCTGTCAGTATGAAAGAATAATAACTGCAGGTTTAGGAGATACGTCTGTTCTTTCGGAACAGATGCCATACATTATATAAAGTATGCTGGTGACGGGAAATTATCCTTTCGTTGGTAGGGAAGGGTGGGGAAGTTGGGAGCTTTTACTCTTAGGGGAATTAATTTTTGAAACTACGAGTTTGAGTACTGTGGGCAGCGTAAGGCTGAAATTTTGTGTCAGCTGGAGGAGTGCTTAGGTAGTCTTTGCAGGTGGGGTGATCACTGTATCCCTAGTAGTGTAGTGGTCAGCTCTACTGCCTAGAAAGTGGGAGACCCGGGTTCGAATCCCATTCACAGTTGATGTCATACATTCTGTGAGTATGAAAGAATAACAACTGCAGGATCTTTCGGAGCAGACACTACGTATATATTTTTGATACCATGTCTTGTTATTTTACACGTTATAATTTACGGCGTGTGACCTGAGGTATATGGACAGCACTTATCACAGAAGGTGTTGAGGTGTACTGACCAAGACAACTAGACGCCTGAGGCCTGGTGAGAAATCGCTTAGCGCGCGACGGCTGCGGTGTCGGAACAACAGCGGCGGCCCGGCCGCTACGTGCTCGGCATCCCAGAGCCGCGCCTCGCCTACTTAGCTGGGGCTGGGCTCGTCTGGCCGGGGAGTAGTGTCGCTCTTTTAGCAGCAAACTTACACCGCCACAGCTGCCTGCACTTGTTGCTCCCGCCCTCCCACGCACCACCTGCTCGGCATTCCTGTATTCTTCCTCAGCACTTCCCTCGCTTCAGTGAAAACGTTCTCAATTTCCCTAAACGGTGCGACGCCGTCATAAAGGTACTATAAATACAAGCGCTGTTTTCATGTCATAGATTTGTCTCTCTAGAACCGTTTGTGTAATATACTAATAGGCATTTCTTTAACACTTAATTACACAGTACCATTTAACACCTTCGCTGCCGCTCACGTTCTGGCGCGTGTAAACATTACTTGAGTCAGGTGCCGCTCACGCTGTGGCGCGTTCTGCGACCTAGCATCCTATTATGGGTTGTTGTAAACTGACATCGTCTAATAAAGCTGTATACTCTGGTAGGTATTCAGGGAAGAGTATAAGTGATATGTACACATAAGTGGTTCCAGATTTCCGCGTTTGCATTACCGGCTACGAGCCACACACGCTTCTCATGATGTCATGATAGATTTATGTACTGTTTATATTGTTCATTTGTTGTTTTCACAAAAATACAAATGCAAATAAGAAACCATATAAAAGTCTGAAAACTGAAACCAAAACATTCAGTGGCTCAAAACTATGAAAAGATACTAGCAAAATACGATCACGCGCCAGAGCGTGAAGTGGCACCTAGCATTATTGCTCCAGAGGTGTGTACGATGGGAGGCAAAAAGATTTGCCAGACCATATAATAATAGAGTCCAGGAACGTAAAATTGATTTTGGGTCCAGAATGATGTAGTCTTGAATTTTTTAAATATTTGCTGAACCATGTCATCAGCTATTTCAGTATTCGAGTGACACTTAATATTGATTTTTTGAAAACTATAATCACAACATGTAAATATGAGCAACAAAATGAGCCACTGAAGATGATACAACAATAGCGAAACATGTATGGGTATGAAATAATCCTAGTGTTTTGCTCAAGGCGGTTCCTCTTTCAGAGGATAAGAAATACTTATAAAATAAACACTGATCACATGGGCTTCAACATGACGTGCGTTTCCAAGTTCAGAAGTGTTCACAACGGTCTGTGGAGCTTCAGATTGGAGATTCAGCAGGTAAACGGGAGAAATGTACCAGTTATGATACAGAACATGTCGAGATTTATTATAATTTAACTCATCATACCATTTCTTTCGAGAATCAATATACGTTCTCTTAGAAACTGTCGAAATATAAGAACTCCAGATCCGTAGCATTACTACAGCGATGAGTTTTTCACACCTACTACAGTAGTGGAGTGAACGGAGTGATCGTTTACGAAATTAAACGAAATAGTTTGAATCTGCCTCAAGTCTTTTTTTTAATTAATTTTTTTATAATTTAGCTATGTGTAGGTGATTTTATACGTTAGTTCGCCAAAAATTGTGCTTCTATGGGCTTTTTCCGTTACTCATTGTTTTGAAAGATTCCATTTTGTACTTATTTGTAGTTAAATTGCCCGTTACATGGTATATCTGTAGTTTAAAAGTGATTGGCAAATGCGATGTTTGGTAATTTTTTCAAAATAGTTGTTACAGATTCGAATGTTCCTGTAAAAGACAACACTTTCTGCCGAATTATGCGTTTTTAGACTGAATCTGTGTAAGGTTGCGCCAATGTTGGTGTTATTTTTGTTGCATTTACTGCCGTGTTGATTTTTTTCTCTCTGTTGTCATTTTTGCCAGTTTTGCTTTAATCTTTGAAACGAAAATGTAATTTCATTCTATCAAAGATGATTTGGAGCTCCGGAAGGAGGGGCTTTACAAGATCCCCTGTGAATGTGGCCTTTTGTACATAGTACAGACGACACGTACAACGGTCGGGGGTTCGACTCCCCCCTCGGGCATGGATATTTGTGCCGTCCTTAGTCTTAGGTAGTTCATAAGTAGTTTGTAAGCTTAGGGACTGATGACCCCGTAGTTAAGTCCCATAGACTATACAAACATTTGAGCATTTGACACGTACAATCCAGGAAAGATGCACGGAACACCAAAGATATACACGTCTCTTACAACCTAATAAATCAGCAGTGGCAGAGCACTGTATTGATACTGGACACTCCAGGATGTACGTAAACGACAAACTTTTAGCCTCCACTTCATCTTTCTGGGACAATGCTAGCCTGTGTAATGGATGTTCCACTGTTTTTCACTTAGAAATCTCTTGTAAATAATATGTATCTCCTGTAAAGAAATTATATGTTGTTTGACTCGTCATGTACTTTCAGTAAATGGCCAACATTTTCTAGACAAACGATCTGAAGATGATGACATAGTGCAGTGAAACCGGTTGTCAAATATATATATATATATATATATATATATATATATATATATATATATATATATATATAGTGTGTTTCACTAAGTGTGTTTGCCTCTGTAACTTATAAAATAATAGGTGACGGGAAATTTTAATGCGGTAGTGTTATACTTTCTGCGGAGCTATGAACATAGTTTATTGTATAATTTTCCAAAGAGTTACAGCACAAAGATATAATTTTTTTAATGGAACAATAGTTTTTTCTATCGTGTATTGGATGCGCTGAAACCAGTTGCGTCCAAATCAATTTAAACTACATTCCTATCACTGTTAGTTTGGGCGCTGCAAACCTTCATAGTTTCAGGGGCAGATACCACACGCTGTACATAATACATGGCGGTGTGGTGGGTGATGGATGTTGTGGCGGTGGGACGTTGATTAACATGAGATGTTCAAATGTGTGTCCATGTTCCTCAATGCATAATGCAATGCGCCGTCGAAAAGATCTGCGGACGAGATGTAACATCGCCGGTGTGACGGAGCGACATGCGTCCTCCGTGCGCCGTTTTAGATCATCTGGGAATGTGGGCTCAGTGACATAAACACGATCCTTTAGATATCCCCACAAAAAGAAATCTACTGGTTTTAAATCGGGCGACCTTTGGGCCATGAATGAGGACCATGGCGCCCTAACCATCTTCCTGCAAACCTGTTCTTTAGTTTTTCCACAACAGCACGCACAGAATGGGCTAGGTGACCATCGTGCTGCATCCACATATGGACTCTAATGTGTAGACACCCATGTTCAAGGAGACCACCCAAACTTCCGGCTATAAAAGCGCGATATAGCTCACCTGTCAGTGTACCTGGGAAGTAGTGTGGACCGATGATTTCATCCCCAAGGATTCCACACCACATGTTAATAGACCACCTACGTTGACGGTCGACAGGTCGTACCCACCGAGGATTGTCTGCGGCCCAGTAGTGCATGTTATGGCGATTCAATGCACCATAATTTGTGATAGTGGAGAGAACATAACACTTTGTAAGGACTCCAGCGTGAAATTACGCATGGCCCACTTACAGAATGTCACTCTTTCACGGAAATCGTTCCCACGCAGCTTCTGGGTCAGTGAAAGGCGGTACGGGTGAAACCTGTGGCCGTGTACTATACGCCACAAAGATGTGAGACTGACACCAGCGACTGCAGCAACGGCTCGTAAGCTGACACGAGGATCGTGGTGTAGTACAGCTAAAACAAACTCCTCCGTCTCCTCACTTCTTGCTGGTCGTCGTCTGTTACTGCGGCGCATTAACAAGCTGCCTGTTTCCCGCCGTTGTTCGGCCGTTTTTCGGCACGTAAGAACGTAACGGCTGCCGGGGTTCTTCGCCTAGGATATGTCACGGAATACGCCGTCGCTGCTTCAGTGGCATCGTGTCGGCACTCGCCGAACATCAGCAACATGTCAACGTACTCGTGGTTCGTGTATGCCATCGTCATCCGATGACAGTAAATGTGGTATATTGAGCCCCAGTTGTTTGTGTGGCTCCAACTGTCGAATATACGGTCGTGTGCGGCGACAGTCAGCAGTCTAACAGCGCATCGAGGAAGCTTCTCGCTCCGTGACACCGGCGACGTTACAACTCGACCGCACCACATTTAGAAGGCGCTTTGCATTATGCGCAGAGTTTGTGGTATCTGCCCCTGAAACTTTGAAGGGTTGTAGCTCACAAACTAACAGTGATAGGAATGTAGTTTAAATTGATTTGGACGCAGCTGGTTTCGACGAATCAAATGCACGATTAAAACACTATTGTTCCATTTAAAAAATTATATCTTTGTGCTGTAACTCTTTGGAAAATTATACAATAAACTATGTTCATATCTCCGCAGGAAGTGTAACATTTCTTGTGTTGACCTACCGCATTATAATAATCTTTGCTACTTTCTGTATTTCTGTAGTGGGAGTTGTTGATTAACAAAAGTCGATGCATTATGATTAAAACTGTTTTAGATGAAAATGTGTACCACCACTTACCCTTCCTAGAATCTTCCACCACTCTCTTTAGGAGCAAATTCTGTCGTGAAAATGTGTTCCTATCACAGGTGCTTTTAAGAAGGATAATCTGTTACGTCCACTCTAGCATCGTTTCCAGATAGCTCTTTTTAATCGACTGTGAGTACACACAACATCCTAACAGTATATATTCTAGATACTGATGCTTTTAATCATGAATCAATCACAATTAAGACACAGTTAGTGGAATTCATAAACATAACGTCACTATCAATTCGATCATTCATTTAATATGTAACAAGAACGAATGATGTACTACAGGTCACCGTAAAATGTATTTGAGCACCTGAATAGCAGTGTACTAAAATTAAACTCAATTACCAGTTTCTTCTACTTCATGGAAGATTTTCTCCACGTATAAGTTGTGTTTTAGAGGGCCACACACACACACACACACACACACACACACACACACACACACACACACACAAATAGATGGTTTGCCATGTTTTTCAGTTGCAGAGTTGTACCAAGTTATTAGTATTGACTTTATCCAGATAATAACGAGAAGTCACACGATCCACGCAATAAGCAACTAACTAAACAATAGTAGCTGAACTAAGATTAGCAAACACGAGACGCTGTAAACATATTGTAAGTTTCGTCTTGTGACTCTGTTTGTCGTGCTCAGAAATTCACAGAACATTTCAACGCATTTCTTCACGCAACGAGCAAAACATTTCGAAGTATGCAAAAAAAGAGTGTACCCATAATAACAACAAAGAAAAACAAAAAAAAAAAATTCTGAGAACTCGCTAACGAAACACAACTCCCTCCGTAGCAGACAAATTTGTAGACACGTATTTGGAGAAATCCTTCGAGACTACCTGTTTTTAACTCGAGACTACAGATGTTTCTGCTCCCGCAGAGCTTTTGTTGGGACAAACTGAGTTTAATTCTAAGGAAAAAGATGTTTGCATGATTTTACACGTATATGAAAGCCTTCTCATATACGACCCTTTAGCACAACGAAATTTCCATTTAAGTAGCCTCTTCATCGAGGCAAAACACATGACGATGAATAGAATCCTTGTCGCAGAATTGCAAGACGTCATTTTGGTGTTGTTGGTGTTGCTTCATTATTGATGTAGACCCGACAAGAGTTACTTCATTTTTTGTGCATGATTTGTATTATAAACCTGGCTCGAGGAAGAATTTCGAAACTAAATCTTAAGGTTTCTTGGAGCAGAATAAACGAGAGGTGGGCTGGAGAATACGTAGTACACATTTATTATATGTACATGGCGCGTAATATCGTGATGCCTAAGAGACCTAATGACAGAAGTAAAACAATATCTGGATTAATTCATTGAAGCAAGCTAAGAGAAATATGGATTTTAAAAGCCTACGCACTAAGGCACCTTTTGAATTGCACAATACGAGGAGAACAGTCTCTTTAATTTAAGTATTTCTTTGATTTAAGTATTTCCTACGTTCCCAATCTAAAATTATGGACTGTCGCATTGAAAACGATCTGTAAACTTGTAAACTGGTAGAAACCAACAAATGTATACAAACAAGTACGACACATTAGTTTTCATCACGACACTTACTATCTACATAAATCTCGCACCTTGCGACAGAGGACTCCCCTTGATGTTACCAGAACCACGCCGATGTTGCGATTAATTTGCTCAACCTCAGCGACGGAAATAAATATAAAACTAAATTTAATGTACACGACCAGGACATGTGATGTACGAAGCAACAAGATAAAATACATTGAAGAATATACCAAATCATTCGGGAGATAAACCGATGTGAATGGACATATGATTGAATATACAACTCCAATATGAGGTGAAGAAGATTATTATGTCAATTTGGAGTACCTATACTACTCTGCATTTAAACAAACAAACCCTGGATGCCTTGTCCAGGTGAAGAAGTATATGCTGCCTCTATACATTGCCAAAGTTGATCTGGTATACGGTGCTGTATCTCGTACTAGTCGCTCCGCATTTATCGACCAGTTATTTCCGATATGTGAAATAGCTGGAGAACACGGAGGCAATTATGGCAGTGTAATCCAATGGGCGACGACGATTTTTTGATCACTGCCTCACTCGAGCTGTTGCGTATTTTCCTCTGGAATGAGAGGCAAACATGCTTCAGCATTTCAGCGATTCGTCGCTGGGGTGTACGTGTCTCACAACGTGTACAATGGGTCAGTGTGTGTGTGTGAGGGGGAGGGGGTTGATTTCGGAATGATTAGCCTCGGTTACGCCATCTCTTACACCACAAAAAATTATGCAATACGTAGAAGCAGCACCTCAACAATATAATATCATGAGCATCTATGATTCAATGGTATGCGTATAGCTGCGTTTATTGCTAGCAAATGCGACAACAACACCGATTTCTGCTTCTTCCTCATTACAAATAAGGCTGTATAGTACAACCGTAGCCGTTAGGATGCTATAACAGCATCGGAGCTTCCCGGGATCAAATGGGGTTAGCGTGTAGGTACAAGTTAGAACTTCGGCTAACCGTGCGCCACGCGCGGACTGTAGCCTCGACTACTAATAATATACAGTAGGATAGAGGGTTGTGCCTAGGTCTCGCGAACTGTCAAATTGTTACTTTCGAAGTCACACGCGCTCGTGTAAGCTATAATTATTGAATATGTAATACATAATTTATTTCATTCATTATGTTTGAAGTTTATCATTCCGTGGCGGCTATTTTTAACACAGCTAAGGAGTACAGGAAGCGAAAATGTTGTAGAACTTGCATTTCAACTGCACTTCTCCGTGTTGCAGCTAGTTTTGAATATTTACGATAAAAGTACGTTGATACCAAGCTTCTTAGAGAATATAGCTCAATAATCTCAAAGAAATTCCTTATTTCTTATAGAAGCATCAGTGCTGTATGCCGTCATGTAAGAAATAAAATAGTGGCATTAGTTACCGCGAATTTTCCGTTGATACTAGCGTAATAAAGCTATGGTTAGGTGAGATTTCTACAAAAACCTTCACTCCATATGCAATCTGAATATTATTAGTGGTTTGTAGTGAACACTTTACTGATGCAGATTATAAATCTGGATCCAAGAGACATAAAGTAGGTCGAATTTCCAGTAGATTTCAAACGTATCCTCTGCATAAAATACCCGCAGCATTGGAACCTAGGGCACAAGCTAAAAAGTAGATTCCAGGTAATCAGATGTGTCGTAAACGTCAAAGAAGTGCAAACTCTATCGACGAAAGCGACATATTGTGCCATGAAATGAAGTTACTAAAGCTCGAGTTCAAATAGAACACGAGATGGTTTCCAAACTAAATGCTTTGGGAAAAACTGTCACAAAAAGGTAAAAGAAGGAAATTAAACAAAACAATGAAGATCCAAGAATTCAAATTCGCGCGCTGACAGAGGCACATAAACGTCTGTAATCAGTATTATCGGAAGACATCTAAGATGGAATTTCAGCCTGAGCAAATGAATTCTAATAAAATATTACCCCGCTGGAGTAAGTAATAAAACAGTGCGTCATTTAGCAATATTGCGTACCTAATGGTTACAAATATGAGGGAGATTTTATTTTCAAATTGCCCAACAGCCGTCCTCGTCCTCATTTTGATGATGATATTCGCAAAAAGACTTACGGTTTTGCTAAAGTCAGGAATGGAAGCCGGAGTTACCTAAGCAAGGTGGAATTGCCATGTGTTTGGTGATGCAATAAACGCTGTGGGGAGAAGCAAACGATACTTGTTAGCGCTCTTATATGTAAATATTTCTTAGCAGTTGCGCTCAACCAGATATATTCTTTTGCTTAATAACACAAAAAACATCGAAGTGGTTGATCTCTAAACAGCTCAAGCGAAACAAACTTCATTTTTACCCTTTCGGGCGACGTGGGTTCAGCCAGAAACCAAATTTTTACTTCGCCCGCTTTTCCGGCTTAGTGGTTCCTTCTTGAAGCCACCATCCTACATTGGTTGGTGGTGACCTCTAGCGTCAGAGCCAGCTTCTTGTTGCAGTAGAGTAGTAATTGTTGTCGGGTAAAAGACTAAATTTGTGTAGCGCTGCGCCGAGTACAAGTGCTTTAGACCCAGACTTCACAATCAAATTAGTTTGTGACATTTATACAGCACATAATTGCAGTTTCAGGTAATGCATTATTCTTATACTCCATTTTATGATATTTGGAAGATGTCTATATTGATAATTATAATGTAAAGTTCGCTTCTTAATAATAATAATAATAATAATAATAATAATAATAATAAAATACATAAATAAAGAGCTGAGTTTCCATAGGAATATGATTCAAATATCCCTTTTAACAAATGAAGCCCCACCGAAAACTGTAGTAACAGCCCTGTGGTTTCTCTATGAAACGACCTAGAAAAATTTATTCTTAAATACAAATTGTATTGTTATTAAACTATATTATTGCTGTTAAAGACAATAAAAGTAGATTTTGAAAGAAATTACTATAGTTTTCTTCCTGTGATAGACATTGTCAGGCGTGGTCGTTGTTGTGTAAAAATTTGTGGAAGACTGCGCTGTTTGCGTAATTTCTTAAAATTTTCTCCTTTGTAAAACAGCTTTGGATGCAAATTCACATATCTCTGTTAATTCGTTCAGTAATTTCTTAAGTATTCGTTTAGCAGTAAATTTATGTTGTTGTTACGTTGTTATGGTCTTCAGTCCGGAGACTGGTTTGATGCAGCTCTCCACCCTACTCTATCCTGAGCAAGCCTTTTCATCTCCTCATAAGAACGGCAACCCACATCCACTTGAATCTGCTTACTTTACGTATCTCTTGGTCTCCCTCTGCTCTGCGATTTTTACCCCACACACTTCCCTCCAATGCTAAATTTACGATTCCCCGAAGTCTAAGAATGTGTCATACCAAGCGATACCTTCTTTTAGTCAGGGTATGCCAAAATTCCGTTTCTCACCAATTATGTTCAGTACTTCTTCATTGGTTATGCGATCTACCCACCTAATCTTCAGCATTCTTCTGTAACACCACATTTCAAAAGCCTCTATTCTCTTCCTGTCCGCACTGCTTATCGTCCATGTTTCACTCCCGTACAAGGCAACACTCCACACAAATGCCTTCAGAAAAGACTTCCTTACACTTAAATTAATATTCGATGTTAGCAAATTTCTCTTTTACATAAATGCTTTTCTTCCCATGGCCATTCTGCATTTTATATCTTCTGTACTGCGACCATCGCATGTTATTTTACTTCCCAAGTAACAAAACTCATCTACCACCTTCATTGTTTCGTTCCCTAATCTAATTCCTTCAGCATCGCCTGATTTTCTAAGACCGCATTCCATTATTTTTGTTTTGCTCTTGTTAATGTTCATTTATACGCTTTCTTCAACACACTGTCCATTCCATTCAACTGCTTTTCCAGGTCCTTTGCTGTCTCTGACAGAATTACAATGTCATCAGCAAAACGCAATGTTTTTATTTCTTCCCCCTGTACTTTAATCCCTATTCCAAATTTTTCCTTGCTTTCCTTCACCGCCTGGTCGCTGTACAAACTGAATAACATCGGAGAAAGGCTACAACCCTGTCTTACTCCCTTCCCAAATGATGCTTCACTTTCATGCCCTTACAGTCTAATAACTGCGCTCTGGCCTTTGTACAAGTTGTAAATAACTCTCCTTTACCTATATTTCACCCCTGCTGACTTCAGAATTTGAAAGAGTGTATTCCAGTCAACATTGTCAAATGCTTTCTCCAAATCTACAAAAGCTAAAAATGTAGGTTTGCCTTTCCTTAATCTATCTTCTAAGATAAGAGGTAAAGTGAGTATTGCCTCCCGGGTTCCTATGTTCTTTCTGAATCCAAACTGATTTTCCCCGAGGTCAGCTTCTACCAGCTTTTCCATTCTCCTGTAGATAATTCGTGTTAAAATTTTGCAACCATGACTTATCAAACTGATGGTTCTCTAATTTTCACACCTGTCTGCGCCTGATTTCTTTGGAATGGGGATTATTACATTTTTCTTAAAGTCTGAGGGTATTTCGCCTGTCTCATAAATCCTACACACCAGTTCAAATAGTCTTGTCATGGCTGGCTCTCCCAGAGACTTTAGTAGCTCTGAGGGTATGTCATCTACTCCTGGGTCCTTGTTCCGACCTAGGTCTTTCAAGGCTCTGTCAGATTCATCTCTCAGTATAGCATCTCCTATTTCATCTTGATCTACTTCCTCTTCTCCTCCTACAACATCGTCTCTCAGTTCATTCCCTTTGTAGAGGTGTTCTATGTATTCTTTCCACCTTTCAGCTTTTCCTTCTTTGCTGAGAACTGGTTTCCCATCCGAGTTCTTGATATTCGTGGAATTACTTTTCTTATCCCCAAATGTCTCTCTTATTTTCCTGTAGGCGGTATCTACTTTTCCCCTTCTTATACATTCTTCTACAGATTTGCATTTGGCTTCTAGCCACTCCCGCTTAGCCATTTTGCACTTCCTGTCACTCTTATTTTTTAGTCGTCTGTACTCCATTTTGCCTGTTTCATTTACTGCATTTTTATATTTTCTCCTTTCATCAATTAAATTTAGTATTTCCTGTGATATCCAAGGATTTCTTGTAGGTCTTGTCTTTCTACCTATTTTGACCTCTGCTGCATTCACTATTTCATCTCTCAAAGCTACCCATTCCTCTTCTACTGTTTTATTTCATCTCTCAAAGCTACCCATTCCTCTTCTACTGTTTTATTTCCCCCTATTTCTGTCAATTGTTGCCTGAATCTATCTCTGAAATTCTCCAGAGCTTCACTTTCCTTCAATTTATCTAAGTCCCATATCCTTATTTTCCTACCTTTCTGCAGTTTTTTTTTATTTTCAGCCTACAGTTCATGACTAACAAGTTATGGTCAGAGTCTATATCTGACCCTGGGTACGTCTTGCAGTTTATAACCTGGTTCCGGAATCTATGTCTGACCATTATAAAATCTGATACCTTTCGGTGTCTCCTGGTCTCTTCCATGTATACAACCTTCTTTTGTGATTCTTAAACCAGGTATTTGTTACGATTAAGTCATGTTCCGTGCAAAATTCTACCAGGCGACTTCCTCTTTCATTCCTCCTGCCCAGTCCATATTCACCTACTATTTTTCCTTCTCTTCCTTTTCCTACTACCGAATTCCGGTCTCCTATCACAATTAAGTTTTCCTCTCCTCATATATTTCTTCGATCTCCTCATCATGAGCAGAGCTAGTTGGCATATAAACCTGTACTACTGTTGTCGGTGATGGCTTCGTATCTATCTTTACAGTGACAATGCGATCACTGTGCTGCTCATAGTAGTTTACCCGCATACCTATTTTCTTATTCATTATCAGTCCTACTCCTGTGATACCGCCAATTGATTTTGTATTTATAATCCTGTACTCATCTGACCAGAAATCCTGTTCAGACCTGCTACCGAACTTCACTAATCCCCACTATATCTAACTTCAACCTATCCATTTCGCTTTTTAAATTTTCTAATTTTCCTATCCGATTAAGGGATCTAACACTCCACGTTCGCGGTGGCCGCGGGGACTGAGGATCTCCAGTCACGGTCTGCACGGCCACTACGGTCGGGGGTTCGAATCCCCCCTCCGGCATGGATATTTGTGCCGTCCTCTAGTATAAGGTAGTTCATAAGTAGTTTGTAAGTTTAGGGACTGATGACCCCGTAGTTAAGTCCCATAAGCTTAACAAACATTTGAACTTCACGCTCCGATCCGTAGAATGCCAGTATTGTCTTTCCTGATGACACCATCCTCCTGAGTAGTCCCCGCCCGGAGATCCGGATGGGGGACTATTTTACCTCCGGAATATTTTACCCGAGAGGATGCCATCATTATATGTTCATACAGTAGAACTGCATGTCCTCGGGAAAAGTAACGGCTGTAGGTGTGTGGCAAAGCCACATTAGCTGATGTTACAAGGCCAGCTCAGTCAATCATCCAGACTGTTGCCCCTGTAACTACTGAAAAGGCTGCTGCCCCTCTTCAGGAACGACACGTTTGTCTGGCCTCTCCACAGATACCCCTCCGCTGTGGTTGCACCTACGGTACGGCTATCTGCATCGTTGAGGCACGCAAGCCACCCCACCTCGGCAATGTCTGTGGTTCATGGGGGTGTATATAATGGAGAAAAGGTTACGGTGTTACAGGCGTGCCGGCCGCGGTGGACGAGGGATCGCCGGGCGCCGTGGCCCAACGCGCCCTGTAAGAGGGCTGAACGCACTCTGTAATAAAAAAAAATAATAATTAAAAAAAAACTGAGCCAAGAACAAATAGAATAACAACGAACAATTAGGATCACCGACCGCAATGATCAAAACTACCCAAAAAGGGGGGGGATGAGGTGCTCCAGTCACGGTCTACACGGCCACTACGGTCGGGGGTTCGAATCCCCCCTCAGACATGGATATTTGTGCCGTCCTTAGTATTAGTTAGTTCATAAGTAGTTTGTAAGTTTAGGGACTGATGACCCCGAAGTTAAGTCCCGTAAGCTATACAAACATTTGAAACATTTTTCTTACCGGCGTGTAGTTATGCTTGTGCAAGACTGCCAACGTAGGGGAAAAATAATTTGCATTTCCGCCGAATGAGGTCAATACAATCCGGGTGAAAAGGGTCAATGCTTTTATTTCGATTCATTGTAGTTATTATATTGTTTCGTTTTTTATTAATTGGTTTCGGTGTTATATTGCAGACGGGGAAATATAAAAGAAAAACCGTTATTTAGTGGAGCGAGGATGACATGCAAAATGCAATTAAAGCTTACCGGGAGGGTAGGAGTCAGCGCCAAGCAGCAAAATGTTTTGGGTACCTATTTCCTGTCTACAACGGCGACTGCAAAATGGAAAGGATTATCCAGCAAAGGTAAAAGGTGGTCAGAAAACAGTAGAGGAAAAAAAAAGAAAAAAGGAAAAATCTCGTACCAGCCCAAAAGCTTGAAGAAACGTCAGGTTAAGAGCAGACAAGATCTACAGCATGAGTCCTCAGCGTCAAAGTTCATCAGAATCCTCCGAAGAAACAGATGAAGATGACACATCTTGTGAACCCTGCAACATTAAATATCAGCGAAACTCGGTGACTGGATTCAATGTCAAGGAAATGGCAGGAAATGGTACAATGAGAATTACGTTGGTGCACTAGGGACGAAGAGATTTGTGGAACAGGTGTTGCTATTTTAAAATGACTGACCCTATTCGCCGAATTGATGACCCGATTCCCCTTACTTGAAGAAGGCAAGTAGGGACATGCAGCTCAACTTTCAGATTTATTTTGTGAAACTATGAACAATATTTAAGAAGTGTCATATATTTGAATTTATAAACAAAAGAACATAGTTTTTATGGATATACAATGAAAGTTTTGTCGTGTGTAAATTTGCCTTTTGTTTAGACTTTAATAAATTTTGACCCTCTATCAACCGGCATAGCATCACTGCCAGGTGGAATGTGTGCACACTCAGCTTTGGAGAGAGATAGTCTGTTGGCTAGAGAGAAGACAGGAGTTTAGGTAGTCTTTCTTCATGGGTCGATCATGTGTCTCGATCATTAGGCTTGTGTGGACGTGTAACGAAAGCGTCACGTATCGATCAGTGAAGTGAGCGGGGCGGAAGATAGCTCGACTGCGTGTGGTTTCACGTTGCAGTCTTGCGCCCGCTGAGCTAGGCTGCTCTGAGTTATGAACTGAGTAATATTAGTTTCTGCTGTCACAGTCAAGATGGTTTACGTTACCTCGATTAGAGTTGGATGGGTGTCGGAAATCACTGAGTCCTGTTAGTGCTGGAAGGTTTCCCGATAGCGTCGTACTCAGTTTAAAGATTGAGTGAATGAAGCAGTTGGGTATTGCATGACCGCATGTTGTAACCAGGTTCCTCGTTACAGGGGCGATGTTATAATGCAAATGACACAATGTAAAATGATCAGCTACTGTTTGTCTATCCGACTGTGGAAATATTGGTATGTTCGTTACCTCTGTTATAGAAACGTGTGTAAGGGTTGTTTGGTGTTAGGTACGGGCAAGGAGGTTTGATGAACTGGCTAGTTCTGAGCATTCTGAGCATGTACATTAGCCTTCTGCGTCCTCGAAATCTGGGCGCTTGATTAAATGGCTGCCTAGATTTAGTGAATGCGCATATATATATATATATATATATATATATATATATATATATATATATATATATATATATGTTTGTGTGTATTTGTGTTGATTACCTGTCTAAACAAATTATGTACTATATTCGCTTTACCTTTTGTGTCAGTTACTGAACGTTTGCCTTGGTCTTGAGTCAGTCAGTGCTAGCTCATTACGAATTTTTTGCCCAGGTAATTAAATGAGTGCTTCATGCCTTGTGTGAAATGGACAATGTTTTTTTCCTATACAGCGATTTACTTAACTATATATCTAAATTGTGAGCTATATTTCCTGTGGAAGTTTTAAATATGTAAATGGGTTTTCTAATAATGGGTTATGCTTGGTCGTAGTTCAAAAAAATGTTCACATGTTTGTACAGCTTATGGGACTTAACTACGGGGTCATCAGTCCATAAACTTAGAAACTACTTATGAACTACTTACGAACTGGGACGGCACAAATATCCATGCCCGAGGGGGGATTCGAACCCCCGAGCGTAGTGGCCGTGCAGACCGTGACTGAAGCGCCTCAATCCCCTTGGCCACCGCGGCCGGCGGTCGTAGTTCTTAACTGCCCATGTAACTGTTAGAATCATACATTTGTATTTGTACCTGCAAGAGTTCATCAGCAGGTTTTATTTCTTATAGGTCGTTTATAGATGTGTGTTTCGTTAAGCAAGTAACGATTTCATAAAAATTTATATAGAGATGTCGTTTGAACGAATTGCTTTTGTTTTAGAATTATCTAGTTTATAGCACTGTATGTCAGTTGTAATAAAGAAAATTTGTATTAAACGGGCTCAGTGGCTATCCACTGAAGGTTTATTGTGTCCATGTCTGGCCTCCTAGGAACGTTAATCCCATTCCCGACGATCATTCAGCTATGTTTCCCCGTAATTGAGGTTTCAATATAATCCTTTCCAAGTGATAAGTTGTCGAATATATTTGGAACATTCAACAGCAACTACAATGAGTTGGAAAGAGGAGAAACACAATTATAAACATAATAAGAAATTTAGGAATATTCTCACACTTTGATTATGTTGTAACAGTACAAAATTGTTCACCTTAATTCTATTGAAAATGATGTAGGTTCCTATTTGAACTTCTATGAAGAATTGGTTATTAAGTATGAGAACGGTGTCCTAATAACGTACCAAAGTTATTTCTTTTCATTGTGCATGCTGTCTTCAATTTGTGTGCTTGTACATTGCTCTGAAAATGCACATTGACTGAGCCATCAGCCATTTGTCTGCACTTGCTTTCTTAGGAATTAGAATTATATATTTTTCCTGAAGTCTGAGGGTATATCCTCTGTCTCATCCATTTTGCATACCAGGTGAAACAATTTCTTCATTAATGGATCTTCTAACGATAATAGCATTTCAGACGGGCCATCATCTACACTAGCTGCCTTATTTCTACTTCAATCGTTTAGTGCTCGGTCAAATTCTTCTCGCAGTATCGTATCTCCTATCTCTTCTTCCTCTACTTGGTCTTACACTTCTAGAATGTTGCCTTCAAGTTTATTTCCTTTGTACAGGCCTTCTACACATTCCTTCAATCTTTCAGTTTTCCCTTTTTTGCTAAATGCAGGTTTTCCGTTGGAGTTCTTGATATTCATACCACTGCCTTTCTTGTCTCCAGATGTCTCTCTTATTTTTCTGTAAGCGGTTTCTTTCCCCTAGTTACACAATTTTCTACGATCTTGCATATCTCCTCAAGCCACTCATGGTTAGCCAGTCTGCACTTCCTTTCAACCTTATTTTTCAGACGTTCGTACACCTTCTTGCCTGCTTCAGTTGATGCATTTTTATAGTTTCTCCTTTCGTCAAATTCAAATTCAAATTTTTGTATAGTCTAGGGGACTTAACTACGGGGTCATCAGTCCCTAAACTTACAAACTACTTAGGAACTACTTACGAACTAGGACGGCACAAATATCCATGCCCGAGGGGGGATTCGAACCCCCGAACGTAGTGGCCGTGCCTTTCGTCAACTATTAAGATTTCAAATTCACCCCCATCCACCCGCCAACAATTTTGAATACATTAGCCCGTATAATATTAAATTGTCTACTATAAAATCTAAGAAACTTACCACGTTTTCAGCACGAAATTCGTGTTTGAGAAGCAGTGTACACTGGAGTTCCCATACATTTTATATTAGACGAATGGATATACCTTATCTCGAATTCATTTTAACATTTCTGTAGTTGCAGATGGTGGATGAAGCTCGGACCTCAAATTTTTTTATATAATTAGATGATGTCCCATAAGACCGAAACGCGTGACTGATATAAAAAAAGTTATATTTGTGTAGCGTTTGACTAATTTCTTTAAAAAAATATATTAAAAACCGTTTCCTAAACAAAATGACGAAAGTGGATTGTAGCATTATTGTAAATTTGATTTTCGCCCTCACCAGAATCCTCAAAGTAGGAATGGTGAAACTAAAAAATATTTGCAGCTAAATGGACTTTTATTTATTAAAGTAGATATTGCCTTCTTTACATAAGGTATAAGAATTCAGGTGAATATCATTTAATTTTTCATATCATCTAATGTAGAGGGTTTTGTGTAAATGAGACATTCGTCTAGAGAACGGAAAGGAATATGCAAGTGCATACCTTTTGTGCCATGTTTCTGCAGTATGCCGCTGAAAATCAGGTTGCACCACTTGTGAAAGTCATGTACTTCCTTGCATCGAACTGTTTTGTAGAAGGAAATATTTATTTCACTCAGTTTACGTAAGAAAGATGATACTTCTTGTGCTTGTGTTTTTAGATTGTTCCTTCTTGTAATATATCAAAGGAAATTAAATATTTTATTATCAGTCGAAGAGATACATTATATTTGTCATGATACCCAAACGGATATCTTTCATAAAAATAATGAAGGAAAAAAATAATGATCAAAAACAGAAAATGTAGTAAAATTAATTAAATACTGCTGTTATGTAAAGGAGAAATAAATGCAAGATTACTTTTCTGATGGAACGTTTTCGGTTACCGCTTTATCGTATTAAAATATTGAGTGCGTCATGTAAATGGCTTTATTACAAGATACTGTCGTCAGTTTTTATGTCGTTAATGAATAAATAACAGTGTACCCAACATCTTGTAGAAGATAAACACCATTAGAAGTGTAATGGTGATTTAAGAAAGAAACACATGTCAGCCAGATTCTTACTTGGGATTAACTGGTTTCAAATACTTCACTATGATTCAGAGTAGTAAAAGAGATTGGACAAGACATGGATAAATCTTGAAAGGGTAAAGCATTTTATTTGACATATATTTACACGAGAGGATGAGACAATAATGAGAGAGCGAAGCATCAGATGATGATCGAGCACAGTAGCACCGATGATCTCTGTTGACGTCACAGGTGCTGCAGATCTGGGACGAACCGTCTGTGGGAGGTACAGCCTTGCCTTCTCATCCAGGGATAGGCTGCACCTGTGAACATGTTGACAGGGGATGTCAGCATTCGTGCAGAAGTCTTACTCTGCTAAGCTACTACCATTAGTTAACTTATTACCCATTGTTATCGTAGAAATAATAACGCATAGTAATCGTAGTTCCATTAACGTCCGACGATTTTCATAGCTCTTAAACACAGCGAAGAACAGTAATTATTATGACGTTCCTCCCAATCTGTGTACGAATCAGAATATATATACATGAATGCTGGAACGTCAGTTCAAATCGCTACATATTCAGAACTATATGTGACATCTCTCATCTATTTATTTCTAGATTTATTGTGACAAAAAAAGCTTCATAGAAACAGACGAGACGTAAAGAAAAGAAAGGTAGACAAATTTCGTATACAAATATTAACAGTGACCCTGTCCTAGCGTCTGCAGTACACATCATCATCGCAGGTTATACTGTTATCAATTAGATCCTGTTAATAGCACGAAAAGTGCTTTATAATGGTAGAAGAATCGCGCTGAAAACTACATTCACAAGAACATAAAAATACCATACCAGAGTCATCTTCATTTGAGAGAGTATGTGGATTTCTTCCCAGGTATACTGTCATCGTTGTTAGCATGTATATGTGAATTCTTATGCTATACAATAATTTATATTCGTAAGTTAATTTTACATCCATTTTACCCAGGTGAGCTTTACTTTCACGATTAATGTTACTTATTATTTCTCACGATGTGTAAAGACCATGTTGTATATATATAAAGAGTGTTCAGACAGTCGCTAGAAGGCAAACGTGGACACCACATGACTGTACAAAGCTGGCAACAACATGCATCAATCCTCCAACGCCACCGGTCACGTTGCAAATAGTGACAGGGAGGCGTTAAAAAAAGAGCAAGTGTTACTCGTAAACTTTGACCACCCTTCACCGAGTAACAAATCAAAACGATCAGGCAATCTCACCAATGGGATCATTCTCCTCCACGACAATGAAAAGCCTCATACGGCTGCGGCTGCTGCTGCTGCTGCTGCAGAAAGTCAAATTGCGGGTCACAGTGGGACAAGTGGGACAAGTGTCTCAACAGCCAGGGTCAATACTTCTAACATACAGGTATTGGTTTCTGTAATGATGCCACGGGTTTATTTCTTTGTGAATGCCTCTTATATTTGTATACCTTCGGTACAGTACAAAAGGCATGGCCAACATTTTCGCCTAGCAGGCGTGCCCCGCACCACGCGGGCGGAGTACACTGCAGTTCACGGCCCCGGCCGCGACTGTGTCGTTAGTGCCCCATACCAACGCCACCTAGATACAAGGCCTGTGCGCTGCCTGCCAAGAGTAGTCATCACACAAGTAAACTATTTGTCTTACGTAGCGTTATGACGAGTTTGGGAATACGTACACATTGCACACTGTGATTCAGAACGTTCTTAATGTCATTTATGTTGTTCACAGACAAATTTGTTTTGGTACGAGTATTTTTAAACTACTAATAAGGTATACTATCGAATTGAAATCGGACGATTCATCTTAGGCATTTTGTCTCACACCAGCAAAAATCTGCATGGAGAATGGCATAGATAACACGAAACACATTGTGGAGGATCGTGTGCAACATGCACGTATTCCCAATCGCAGCACAGCGCTACATAAGACAAATAGTTTCCTTGTTTTATGACGACTCTTGTCAGGCAGCGCACAGGCCTCTCCCATACGCCCCACACGCCACGGGCGGCGGCGCGGGCACGGCAAAGGGCACCCGGGGGCGGTGTTGGACCATGCCTACATAAAAATATCTACTTTGTCGTTACTAGGGACTGTTAAAACATTTTCATAATACAGTGGACAAAAAGAGGGCATCAAGAGTGTTCAATACATTTTCTATCGCTGATATATGTCTCAACCATATCCTATCTTCCAGGAGTGCTAGTCATGCATGGTTCGCAGGAGACCTTCTGTGAAGTTTGGAAAGTAGGAGGTGAGGTACTGGAGAAAGTACAGTTGTGAAGCGGCATCGTGAGTCGTGTCGGGATAGCACAGTCGGTAGTGCGCTTGCCCGCGAAAGGCAAAAGTCCCAGGTTCGAGTCCCGTTTCCGGCACACAATTTTAATCTGCCAGGAAGTTTCATTTCTACCTATGTAAGTGGGAGTCAACAATATATTTTCGCATTCGGAGGAGAATGTTGGCGATTAGAGTTTCGCAAGTAGCCGACGCCGCAGCGATAAGCGTCGTTGTTGTAATGATTCCCATCCCAGATCTTGTGTCATTTCCGTAACGCTGTCTCCCCTGTATCGTGACAATACGAAACGAGCTGGCCTTCTCTGGACTCTTTCGATGTCCTTCGTCGAACCCACCAGATAAGGATCCCACACTGGGCAGCAATACTCCAAAAATGAACGGACAAGCGTAGTGTGTGCAGTTTCTTTTGTAGTTCTGTCGCATCTTGGCATCTTCTGCCAATAAAACGAAGTCTCTGGTTCATCTTTCCCACGACATTATCTGTGTGTTCTTTCCAGTTTAAGTCAGAAGTAATAGTAATTCCACGGTATTTATTGGAGGTTACGGCCTTCACTTTTGATTGATTTATCTTGTAAACAAAGTTTAACGGATTTCGTTTCGTACTCCTGTGGGCGACTTCACACTTCTCATTATTTAGATTCAATTGCCAATTTCTACACCATAGTGATATCTTATTCAGACAGTTCGGCAGTTGGTTTTGATCTTCAGATGATCTTACTAGACGGTAAATGACGGCGTCATCTGCAAACAATCTAAGAGAGCTATTTAGATTTTCCCCTAAAACTTTTGTGTAAATAAGGAACAGCAGAGGACCAGTAACATTACCCTGTGGAACGCCCAATATCACCTCTGTTTTAATCGATGCCTTAGCATTGATTACTACGAACTGTGTCCTCTCTGACAGGAAATCCCCTATCCAGTCGCAAATTTGGGGCGATATGCCATAACCACGCAATTTGATTAAAAGCCGTTTGTGAGGTACGGTGTCAAAAGCATTCTGGAAATCAATTGTCGATAGCATCCATCACTTCCTGTGAATAAAGTCCTAGTTGTGTTTCGCATGAACGATATTTTCTAAATCCGTGTTGACCTTAGGTCAATAGATCATTCTGTTCGAGATAATTCATAATATTTGAATACAAGATATGTTCCAAAACGCTGCTTCAAATGGTACCCACAGTAACTATACTAGCCTATTATATTAAATGACTGTTTCCTCGCTCCTTGGTAGAACGACGGAGTAGTGCTAGATGTAACTGCCTTCAATTTACAAATCCATAAAATCCTTTTTTTTAATCACATGATGATCTTACAAAACGAATCCCTTACAATCAAATAAATGAATTCACAATCAGTCAAATTCGTAAGAAGACTTTACGGTTTATAGTAAGATAACCGGTTTCGATCTACCCTGAGATCATCATCAGACCTATTCGTCTCAACGTTGGTGCCGAGACGAAGAGCGTGCGGCGACTGCTCGCTCTATTTTTGCGCACTTGCCTGATATTTTCATTATTGAATCAGGTATCAGTTCGCTGCCTTCCTAATAGGAAACATTGTTCCCAAACTCATTAAACAAATTAATCCTTCATAAGGAATACAAATTGTGCTTTTCATTTATGATTGTAGAATTTCTCGGAATTTTCTATCATCTGGTGGAATGAACTGAACTAACGGTTCATATCTTCGTCCTGTAATGGAAAGAATTTCCAAAGACATTCTGCATTAAAGTTTTTTCCGTGAAAAAAGTATTACAATTTTAATGAAACTAATAAAAAAAAACTTCATTCTGGTTACATATTTCAACTCATTTTATCACTCCTTCGGGAGTGGAAGACAATAGCTTTAGCTCTAGTCCGATATTGAAGTTATTGGTGTAATTAATTTTCCCTTGTACGACCAATAACGTCTGCTTTGTGTACATGACGTAGGAGACACTTAAGCTGGAGAGGGCTGCTGACGCAGATCATGTTCCGTGCTCTAGGAACAGAGATTTTTAGATTTAACAATTTCATTCGAATGTCCGTTAATAAGAGTGGATGAAAATCATGTCTGTCGAGGTATTCAGTCATTCATCATATGTCGAAGTATTCCCTCTTTATTTTTTCGGCAAAGACAATCAATCGCATTATGTGAATTTTTGTATGCAGTTAAACAGTTATTCGTTATAGTGTGCAAAAGATGAAATAGTGTGTAGAGTACCCATCATAAGAGGATCGGCAAAAAGGAAATGGTTGAACATGAAGTGGGGGATTAAAAACTGTTAGATGATTTGAGAATAGTAGTAAAAATGAACCTTCGAAGATGCTGATGTGCCTGACATTCTCTCTGAATCACTAATACCGTTGGGAGAACCAGGATGGCGGAACTGATTAATCCGGTAAGTAGGATATATGATTATATAATGAAGGTAACATAAGTGCCAATCGAAATTATATTCACCGCTGAACAACCAAAATGAAACAACAGGCAGGACCAGAGACGCCTCAGTGAAATTTATTTGAAGGTTAGCTTGTTATACGAAGATCATATATAACCCACGTGAAATGAGGAACGTGATAAATCAGTATTCAGTTTTGCCACCACTGCTGTTTGTAAGCGATGCTACGCGCCTCGGCAGCGAATCATAGACGCTCTGGATGTGAAGCAGTTCTTGCTGATCTGAGGTAGCAGCAGGTCGTTAATCATAGGTAAGTCGTTCCCGAAATCATCGAGATGTCGTTTTCGACTTGCGAGGCATCAGGGGAACAGAGAGGCTATGGTAGCAATGCAGTTCTATGGGGTGGAATAAGTCTTAACTACTGCGCATTCTCCTGATGCAATGTTGCCGCTAGCTAGCTCCAAATGTGAGACATGGGGCTCCAACAAAGATACGACGCTGGCTAGTTAGTGTACTGGAAGTGTGAATGAATGGGACTCAGGAGTGGAGTAGAATACTACTCCGAACCTTAATGGCAGTTGCAGGAACAGCAGAGGCCCACAAAATGCAATGGTTCGGTGTTAGAATCCAGGTCCGGAAAACAGTTTGATCTGTCAGCAAGTACTCAGTGCAGGCTCCTCTACAGAGTGATAATACCATTCTGGGATCAGTCCAGCAGTCTCGGACCAAATTGTCTCCAAACTCAGATCTGACTATCCTGATGGTGCAGGGAGAATCGGCATTGGAACGACATATCGCGATTCTGGCTGCGCCGACATGATGATCTAATTAGAGCAGGGATTCACAAAGATTTTTGTCTCGCAGACCCCTTGCCAAGTTCTTCTGTCCTGTGTAGACTCCCTGCATTTTTTGTATAATTTTTTAAAAATAATTCTTAACTTCAAATGTATTTTCGGCCCTCATATAGTGCCACTAACTTTGATACCTTTAACTACATAAGGCTGGAATTAAAAACTGCTTTACAAGTTAGAAGATATACGTTATACGTGACTGATCTCCTTCCCCCTACCCCTCATCACTCAAGAAAAAAAAACCTGACTTCGGGCCTGCAACAGGAGACCAAAAATACAGAATTACTCCACTATCTCGCTTAGCCAATGAAGCGAACATTCCCATACAAAGGATCAAGCGTCGGAACTGTCAGAATAGTCCTGAATTTTGGTTGGGACTTTCATAAATATGAACCACTATCGTGGACCCATTTGCAACAAATAGACTCCCAAATTATTTTTATGCTGGTCGTTGAAATAGACCCCCGGGGGATATACATAGACCGTCTGGTTCACTGACGGGTCAAAATCAGACCAGGGCGTTGGGGCCGGGGTATGCGGGGTACAGCCAAGACTGGAGGGCATCATCTCTCTTGGGAAACTGGCCTCAGTATTCCAGGCCGAAATCACTGCCATCAGGGCGTGTGTGGAGGAGAATTTGCGTAGGTGCTACAAAGAACGTAGCATCTATATCTATTCAGACAGCCAGGCAGCCCTGAGATCACTGGCAGCTCCTGCAACAAGATCTAAAATTGTTGCATAATGTCACAGGGTTCTGGTGGAGCTAGGGGAAAGCAATAGAGTAAACCTATTGTGGGTCCCTGGCCACTCGGGCCTCGGGGATCAGTGGCAACGAACATGCCGACAGATTAGCCAGGATGGGGGCAGAGACTCCATTTATTGGATCGGAACCTGTCCTGACAATCACCAAGGCAATGATCAAATTGGAGCTACGTAACTGGATCAGAAGACAGCACTTAGAATATTGGACCAAAGTCTATCAACAAAAACATGGCAAGGTAATGATGCCAAAGCCGTGTTTTAAAAGAAGCTCTGCAATCCTGGGCCTGAACAGGAGAGAGATTAGACTCATGGTTGGATTGCTGACAGGCCATGGGAATTTCAAAAACACCTACATACAATGGAAATAACAGAAGAGGACCCTAAATGTAGGGTCTGTGATGACGGTGATGAAACTGCATCACATCTAATCTTCGAATGCATTGCATTGGAGAGTAAGATGCACAGAACATTTGGGACAAGCAGACCCGAAGAAATTGTGTCTAATAAATAATTGGTAAAGGGACTCCTTGCATTGTCCAAGGGCATTGGTTGGCTTTACAAGATATACAGGGAGCAATACCGCACAATAAACTTAGTTTCGGTGCGGGCAGTGGCGGGTTGGACCAAAATTTTTTTGGCTTCCCTGAGAAAATCAAATCAAAATACATAGACCACTTTGGGAACCAATGAATTAGAGTTTACATATACCGTGGAGGGAGACTATGGCCTTATACACTGCCGTATTGATCCTGCCCCGTATATTACGGCTTGGGGTGGTATTGGATTTTCCTTCCGACACTCCACACAGTACGCTCTCTAGTACATCTCTCTAGTACAGCTCTCTAGTATCATCCCGCTTTACGTGTATAAAGTGTTTCAGCGTGTTGTCCCATACCTTCGACACTTTCCGATAGCTGAGTTATAATAGCAAATGCAAAACCAAACGTGGCACGCCATTTCCAATATCTCTTCGTCGCCAATCGTATGGCATTTTTGTCGGAACGGCTGCCGCAGCAGATCAACTGTGACGTTATGTCGAGGCAGCATTTACTACTCCATCAGAGAAACGCCTTCAGAACGTCTTTGTTTCTGTGCCTAGGCGTGTGAAAGTGCTTATTGCCAGAAAAATGTTCAAATGTTTGTAAATCTATCGGACCAAACTGCGTGGCCATCAGTCCGTAGCTTACAAACTACTTAACCTTCCTATTGTGAATGGGTCTAACTGACCCTAGGCGTGTGAAAGTGCTTATTGCCAGAAAAATGTTCAAATGTTTGTAAATCTATCGGACCAAACTGCGTGGCCATCAGTCCGTAGCTTACAAACTACTTAACCTTCCTATTGTAAATGGGTCTAACTGACCCAATTCGTTTACTAAAATTAACGTAAACCCCTAAATGTTATTTATTTTGCAACATGGCATTATGTATTCCTCAAATACGTCGTTATTTATGTTATCCTCAATTTTAGTTTCAAAAACTAAAATACTTTCTGAGATACGTAGCTTTGACACACTTTTTGTGAATTGGTCTTTTAGACCCAGGGGGAGATTTTTATTTAGTTTCTACGAATAAATTGTTAGAAATACTTGTGATTGGTCTAAAAGGTCTCAGTGGTATTTCACATTGTTGTGGGACTCTGTATAACGACTGCATATAGGCGTACAGTCTGATTTTCTTTGTCGGTTTCTAAGTGATGAACAGTTAGAAAGGCTTGTAAATGAGTCATAAGATGAAACAGAAGATTATACTGTCAATAATCAAGATTCTGTTGACAGTTCAAGAGATGTTGCTAATGTATCGATTAGAAGTGAGGAGAATGATGTGATCGAAGGACACGAAAGTGTGATTTTGTTGTCTAAAGAAACCAGCGTAAATGGAAATGTATATACGTCGCGCAATGGTACATAGTGGCCTACAAATCCTCCAGCTGTGTCAAAACCTAGGTGAGCATAATATATTTCTATTACAAATCAGGAAATGAAGGCTTATTTGGGACTTCTTATATTAGCTAATGTATACAGATCTGCTGGAGAATCTCTCCAATGTTTATGGGACAACATGAATTTTCGCGTAACAGCGTTTCTATACAATCAGAATTCTCAGACTTGCGAATAAAGAAGATCGACCAGCTAGGCGACGCCTTGATAAACTGGCTGTCTTTGAAATGTTTGTGGAACAGTTTCCTAAAATATTCATTCTTTATGAAGATGTCACAGTGGACGAGTGACAGGTTCCAATCAGAGGGAGGTGTCCCTTCCGTCAGTACATGACTTCAAAACTAAGAGGAAAGTATGGCAAAAAATTATGGTTGAAAACAGCATATGTTTGTGCAGCAGAAGGCTATACGGAAAGCCGGAAAATGGACCACGAGAAGTAAATCAAGGTAGAAATGTTGTATTGAGACTTGTGGAAAGAATTGAGAAAACTGGGCGAAACATAACCACTGATAATTTCTTTACGGACTACGCTCTGACCAAACAACTTCTGCAGAAAATTCTAACATTAGTTGAATCCTCAGAAATAACAAAGCTGAGATCCCGAAAGAAATGCTGACAAACACAGTAGACAAGTGTTTTCAACCATCTTCGGATTTCAGAAGTATGTACCACTGGATTCATGTGTCCCAAAAAAGAATAAAGCTGTCGTATTACTCTCTACAATGCACCATGACTCTACCGTGTCTGCAGAAGAGCATAAGAAGCCGGAGGTAATACTGCATTACAACAAAACGAAAGGAGGAGTTGACGTGACAGGTACACTCGCCAGTACTTATTCCTGTAAAAGGTCTACTAAGCGATGGCCTGTTTATTTTATAACATGCTAGACATTGCTGCAATAAATGCTTACGTGTTGCAGGTACACACTATCCCAGGCTACTATTGAAACAAATTGTACAAAAGACGGCTTTTTCTAAGAGAGCTAACGAGAACAATGCAAGAAAACAGAATGTCCAAAAACATTCCTAAAAAGATAAAAGTAAATTTGGAAAATATTGTAGGAACCAGTTCTGGAGCAAAGGAACAGAAAAGGGGCCAGTACAAAGAGTGTGGACCGAAGAAAGATCGAAAGACTAATAAGAAATGTAACATTTGTCAATCATTCCTATGCCAAGATCAAGCAAATATTTACTGCAATAATTGTGTAAGCTAATACAACATGCATATTATATTGAAGCTAAATATTGTTCTTCACAATTAATTATCATATTTCATTGTAATTTTAGGTTAATTAGTGTTTGCAATAAGTGACAAAATTTAAGCTTTGGCTTACACTTTTATGCAACAATTAACTTATAAAAACTTGTATGAACATTGTTTCATAATCTAAAATGTAATAATTTTTTACACTAATTACGTTCAATAATGCTGGAAAGCTTTAATATCAGTTTTTCCACATGAAAAAACTATAAATAAAATATATTTTGAAGTAACATCTAAGAATCAAATTGCGGGTCTAACTGACCCATTCACAATATGTGTGTCTCTGTCTCGAACACAATAGGAAGGTTAAACCAAAGTAAACTAACCTAAGAAATAACACACACACCCATGCCCCAGGGAGGACTCGAACTTTCACGGCGAGCAACCGCGCGCTCCGCAGCGAGACGCTTTACACCGCTCTGCTGCCGGCCGCGGTGGCCGAGGAGACTAAGGCGCTTCATTCACGGTCTGCACGGCCACTACGGTCGGGGATTCGAATCCCCCCTCGGGCATGGATATTTGTGCCGTCCTAGTTCGTAAGTAGTTCATAAGTAGTTTGTAAGTTTAGGGACTGATGACCCCGTAGTTAAGTCCCATAGACTATACAAACAACAACCGCTCTGCTACCCCACCGCGGCGCTTATTGCCAGAAATAGCTGCATCATTAAGAACTGATTTCATTATTTTCCTCACTACACAAGAGGCTGTATCGCCAATAATGTGATCATTGTACAACGTGTTACGTCCGGTACACGGTAGTGTTTTCTTTTGGATGGACAAGTTTGTGTATCCACTTATTCGTAGCACGGACGGATGTTTGAAACTAAGAACCATGACATGACTGAGAAACAAGACCATTAATGTATTCTTTACGAGAATGGTTATCTTTATTCATCGTTCTTACAATCTCTCCTCTTTTATCGAGAGATATTCAACAGGCGAAGCACCCGTAAAACGAAATGATAGTTGTAAAAGTTAACGTGATTTAAGTGCAGTGCCATTAATCAGGACTTTCTTGGTACCATACACTATATAGAAATTCAGTGTAGGCTACATAAAGGTCAACTTCGGTCTGCTAGTGACATTTTTACAATAGTACCGCGGTAACAGATATTCAAAACTCGTCCTCCACCCCTCACGCCTGGAATAGGAATATGCAAGGAAACCGCCGATCAATCAGCAGTGAACAATAGCATGAGCCAGAAAAAGGTAAATGAAGGCAGTGAAAAGGAAAACAAAGAAAATTCTGGCTATTTTTATAATAACCATTTACATATAATCTTAATTTAAGAACGTCGAAGTTTGAAAATCTGAGAAGTGAAAATGTACTGCTTCAATGGAGAAAGAATCTAAAGATGGCAAAGCAGGAAAATCAAAGTGTTGTAATGAAAGTAGCATCAGCTGTAACCAGGATAGGGGAAGATTTTTCTTGTATACATTCACGTATCAAATGTGGTACATGAAGATAAACCCAATACTTACAGGTAATCTGCTGTAGGGGTGAAAACAGAGTAATAAAATTGTGGGCCTGGTAGTTCGAATCATAGGTTCCTAAGATACCTTGTGTTAGACAGTGAAGTCATCTATTAATAGTGAATATACCGATGAATACTCACCCGAGGATGAGGTACATTTACAAACGGAATGGGAATTTAGAAATCACATATTGTAAGGGATTCGCATTCGCCGATGTAGACATTGATCACCATTAATTGATAAAAATTAATTTTAATCAGGATGGGCCTACTGTTGTTTTAAGGGATGACGCGCTACTTTTCTTGTGATGTAGATCGTGTCATTATCAATCTCACAGTACGTAGTTAAATTGAAGAACAGTTTTCTAATTTAAAAAAGCAACTGAAAACTACAAATATCGGACGGACATTAATACTTTTACGAAGATAAAACGTATTTTTTATGAATAACACTTAAGACAGAGTAAGAGACTAAAGAAAACTACAGTACCACTGTTGGACGAGGAAAGAATGGATGGACGAATGCGTTAAATGAGGAGTGTCGCTTCGTAAGAAACAGAGAGTTTCACAGAGTTTAGCAGAGAGAGAGGTATTCTTTCGATTTGGTGATTACATTGTTATTAAAGTATGAAAAATGTGTTTTTGCTGGACACAAAAATCGTACTTTGGAATGAACATCCTCCATTTAAATAAAAAGATTTGAAAGTCAGATAAATAAGAGACTCTAGTCAAAACATTGTAACACCTTATGCACCTAATTTTATTACTTTGTATGCATCTTGGCCATCAGTCATGTAAAATTTTTAAAGGAATTCACCGTCATTTGACTGAAATATTGCTTATTTCCACGAGCAAGTTTCGGTCTTAGGCCATTATCAAGCGGTGAAACTCTTCAAACGGGCTTTGTTTTCTAAGGAATTGTCATGACTTAAAAAAAAAAAAAAAAAAAAAAAAAAAAAAAAAAAGGTCCTCAAAGAATTACATCACTTGATAACGGCCTAAGGCCGAAACATGGTCGTGGAAATAAACAATATTTCAGTCAAGTAGCGGTGAATTTCTTTACAAAATCTGACGTTGTGTTACATTAGAGGAACTAGAGAGATACTTCTGAAGTTTCTCTTGAAAATGTACGCATGATAAAATCAAGAAAGATTTTAAAAAATTAGCGTCATTTGGAGTTTACTGACTAAAATAAATGACAGAATGACAGGTCATGTGTCAACACATGGATGACTAATCTGAAGACGCTAAATTAAATGGCAGAGGGCGAAATGTGTAGAAGAAAAGCGGCTTTACAGGTATAAGTTATGCTCTGTACTAAAGCAGTCAGAAGGAAGGGCAGTACCTATTTATGAAGCAAACCACCTAATCGTTATTTAGCCAGTGTAATTCACAGAAGGTCCTATCACGTCAGAGATCAATTTTGGATTTCTAAAGAAGAAATTACACCTAATTCAATGAAAAAAGTATCACAGCAGACAACAGGAAGAGGAGGAGCATACTTATCATAAGACATGAACAACTAGATTGAAAGATACCAAAAATTTTGTACATACCCGTGATCTCAGAGACCGCAGTAGACTGTGACAAGCACCAAGGCCAGTAGGGACAATCTGCCACTCAGAGTCGAGCGATGGCAACCTGCAATAAGAGATAAGCTATTCTGACACCACTGTTAAAAGTGTAATCATGTTGCTCTACATAGAACATTCAAAACGTTCTTCAAGGTACCACTTACAAACATACAATTTGACGTAGTACCCTGCCACTAATTCACAAATATTCTGTTTCAAGGAATGATACTCCAAAGAAATTTTAATTTTTACGTTTAATTTTTAAATTCTGTGAGACTATAAATTGACTTTCGTTTCTGCGATATAAAAGTTATCAATAGTATTATGAATTCCAAATGAGATCCGCCTTGAAAGAAATACGAACATTCAAGAAATATAAATCAGCATCAGTTCTAATATTTAATGGTGACACGAAAATTTCTCCCGGGACTCGATTCCGGATGTCCCGCTTTTCGTGAGCGGTGGCGTTGACCGACCCAAGCTTCTATTTATGTATCGTACAAGCAGAGACGTTTGTTGCAGTTGTCAATCGACTTGCTATGGCTTATTGAAATACGACTTGCAATGCCTACGCTTCCCGACGGAACCAATGCATATGTCCTTCAGACTGAAGGTATAGTGTACAACTTCCAGCTTTGGTTGCTCGAATAGCTTATTAAGACACGGGCCGATAGAGAAACTCAAAATAAAGCAGAAAGAGAGGTACATGTAGTCCTACATTTGAAAGTTACGTTATGCATTTTGATCACTTACATTACATGACTAGCAGTTACGGATAAACCTCTTCTTGACTAACGCCGCTAATTTAACTCACCAAAAGACAAAATGTTTCTGTTCAGTGCAACTTCGAGTTAATGTAATTAACTTTTTCTCATTACACGCTTCTGTTGTGTGTTTTAAATTCGCCAGTATTAGTTCAAATACAAAAGCTGGTTTTAACGCCTCGTAAAACATACATCGTCATTCAGTTGCAGAAAATTGCAGTTTTGTGGGTTAAGATGAGGGCGTCAGGCTTCAATAACAGATGTTTCGTTAAACACTGAATGAACAGAAGGCTGTTATCACAAGTTTTTCATTTATTTAAAATGGTAATTCGCTAGTCTCGTGACACCCTTGATGCCACTACTTGACACTTGTATAATGTCGGGGCATCTGGTTCGGAATGCTCTGCTCTGTTTGGAGAGCTGCTTCCAACATTCCGACTCCATTCTCCGTAACACGTACCACATGTGGAAATCTTTCTTGCAACTACCACGTATATACGCCTTTCTTGAGGACCAGATACTAGTCTTTAAAGCAACATTGAAATGTGTTCTTCCTGATTACGAAATGAACTCTGATACCTGAGAAACGATTCCAGTTCATTTGACTGCCTTTATTTTGACTTTCAATCATAGTTAATGGTAAGAAAGCAGCCCTTTGACGATTAGCGACAAATTGTCAATAAATTGCTCTCTGACTAAAATGATAGTGTTTATTTCCTGCATAATCTATTTGCAAAATGCTAGTTCTGCAGGTCTTATTTGTCAGGTATTACTTTTTCGGATCTATAATATTGAACTCTAATCCCTATGGAGGCAAGGGAAGATACAAAATTTTATGTTCGAGCTAGCCGGCCGCGGTGGCCGAGGGGACTGAGGGGCTACAGTCACGGTCTGCACGGCCACTACGGTCGGGGGTTCGAATCCCCCCTCGGGCATCGATATTTGTGCTGTCCTTAGGATAAGCTAGTTGATAAGTAGTTTGTAAGTTTAGGGACTGATGACTCCGTAGTCAAGCCACATAAGCTACACAAACATTTGAACATTTGATTTTGTTCGAGCTAAAGAAACGTTTTAACCTGTGTGATCGAGGACCTGTCGTCTTGAAACGCATTCGCAAGAACAACCAGTGTACCGCGGTATCTTAGCAGTAACGGTGCATTGCAGAGTAAACATACAGCTCTTAAAGTTATAAACGAACGCGACCCATATTTCACTCTTGTGACGTAAAATCAATGTACGAAGCAGTGGAAAACGAGACGCATCCGACCAACTGACTTCCTACCAGTTCTCCATTGTCTCTGTTTCACGACTTTGGCACCACCATATTTTCCTGTAAATGCCAATGTCACCAATTATAATTGTGCTTGGAACTCCCTTTGGCTCTGCATTTCACCGTACAGGTGGCGCCTTCGTGTAGTTTTGGTGCTGCCAGGGTTAACAAATGCGGGATGTACTTTAACGCCGCCGTTTGCAGTTGCCGTTATTTTTCGTCAAAATTCTCTTCAATTCCCGTCTTGTAGATATCACTCAACACAGACTTCCGCGTCGTGATTTAGAGGACGATGTTTTCCCACTATTCCTACCCCTGCCCCTGAGATGACGTCTCTTAAAACACTAAACACTTGCGCCACGTTAGTTACTGAAGCAATCACCATACCAGCAGCGAAAATTTCTGTTTTGACTTCGGACTTCAGAGGACAGTGATTATCTCAAAACTGGCCGCGTTTTAATGATAAAACTCATGTACCATTCCTGGTCAAATATTACAGCACTAGCAATAGGGATGACAAAATTGCGCATTGATATCAAACACGTACACTTCTCACGGCGTTTCCATACTTTTGTTCTATGCCTTTACATGTCACGTAATGATTACATGAGCGCGGAGCAGACACCTGATAAGGTCCTAGTTGCATCGGCTTTGGATCAGTAGAATGGGAGTCAGCATTCTGAGTTGACTGTCAAGCCCCACGAACCAATGTATCACAACTACGACCATTGGACTCGGGCAGTTAAACTGAAAATGTCTACAAATACCAGATTCTAGGAAAGACAATAACGCTCATGTAGTCGAACGTTTAACAGATGCTCATGATAGTGTCAAGTCGACAGCCGGCCAGCTTCACTGTTTAGCTGATTCCGTGTGCCACTTTTGAGAAAATCTTCATAGTCAGTGGACTTTCCTGCATGCGTTCCGTATTGTCATTAAAATGAATCCAAATTATTCCTGCAAATCACGCACCAGTTGTTACTTACATAAAGTTTAGTCAACTCGGCATGTTTCCGAACGATATTATCCCATTTTCAAGTTATGAAAACAAGGAAAACATAAAAATATTCGTAAGCCTAGAAACTGTGAAAGGTGACCTATCCCCGTCGGGGGCTCGAATTCTCTGCCGGGCATGGATGTTAGTATTGTCTTCAGCATACGTTAGTGTGTAAGTGCCGGCCGCGGTGGCCGAGGGAACTGAGGCGCTCCAGTCACGGTTTGCACGGCCACTACGGTCGGGGGTTCGAATCCCCACTCGGGCATGGATATTTGTGCCGTCCTTAGTGTTAGCTAGTTCGTAAGTAGTTTGTAAGTTTAGGGACTGATAACCCCGTAGTTAAGTCCCATAAACTATACAAAGATTTGAACATTTTAGTGCAGAAGTAGTTTGTAAGTTCAGGGACTGATGACCCCGCAGTTAAGTTCCATAAGCTTAACAAAATTTGAACATTTGAATGGCGACCTAATATAAAGTTATCCTTACATCTGAAAATTTATGCGTCTAGTCATCCAATAAAATTTAAGCTATTATAAATGGAATACATCTCTTAAGTTAATCAGCGAGCTGCAGTGGAGTTGCAGAAGCGTTCTTAGTCGCCTCGAAGCGGAGCTCGCGGTTGCTCGCCATCGGGGATTCGAGTCCTACCTCGGGCATGTGTGTGTGTGTGTGTGTGTGTGTGTGTGTGTGTCCTTAGGTTATTTTAAGTAATTTGTAAGGCTAGGGACTAATAACCTCCGTAGTAGAGTCCCACAGATTTACAAACATTTGATCATTTGTTAATCAGCGTTACTAAAGCGATATGATTACTGGATTATTTGTCCGTTTCTGTAGTCGACTGCACATCATAGTGGGTAGCCACGAGCCGTCCGCGGTGGCCGAGCGTTCTGCGGCGCGCCAGTCACAGCCTGCACGGCCACTACTGTCGGGGGTTCGAATCCCCCCCTCAGGCATGGATATTTGTGCTGTCCATAGTATTAGCTAGTTCATAAGTAGATTGTAAGTTTAGGGACTGGTGACCCCATAGTTCAGTCGCATAAACTACACAAGCATTTGAACATTTTTTTTGGTTGCCACGAATGGGGCCCTGGTTGGTTTCCCGATCGGGTCCGAGACTGCGTGTCGAGTCGCCCTCATCATCACTGACACGCATGTCGCCGAAATGAAGTCAGACAGAAAGACTTGCACCATGCAGGCCGAACACTATCGAGTTGACTAGACGCACAATTTTTCAGATGTTCCGAGGCATACGGATATTCTGTCTGTTAGTTCACAACTGTGAGTCGTCAAACCAGTATGTTCTTCCGAGTGACAACCTATCTTTGAGGATGAATATATGCTGCATATGTTTCATTAATGACCTTGCATAGCGGCAATGAATTTTTTTGAGGTTTGATTCCATTACTTTGAGGTGCTCCACGACCACACAATGATGAACTCACCAGATGTAATTAGCAGTATTGGCCGTTAATGTTTTATTTTAAAAAACCACAGATCGATTTCGATCACATAATGATCATCTTCAGTGTCCTTCCAACGAGCATATGCATGCCCTGAACGCAACTGCAACGGTAATTTGCAGTGTCAAAGTTTGAAATCACTTCATTTCAAACTTTGACACTGCAAATTACCGTTGCAGTTGCGTTCAGGGCATGCATATGCTCGTTGGAAGGACACTGAAGATGATCATTATGTGATCGAAATCGATCTGTGGTTTTTTAAAATAAAACATTAACGGCCAATGCTGCTAATTACATCTGGTGAGTTCGGCAATGAATTTTATAGATATGTCAGTATTTCAGTTATGTGATTTGCTTATTTGGTACGTGAGTCGTAATCCTGCGCTCTTTGTTAATGTTTCATTGTTTTTACAACATGATAATGTGATGATTTCATTCCGAAACATGTCGTGTTGACATATTTACATAAAATTTTACATAAGTGACAACTGGTACGTGATTTGCCTCAATACTTGAACAAACAGTTATAAGACAGCGTCAAAACAGATTATTAAAATTCGTCTCCGCTCCACTGGTCTACTTCCTCTTCGGATTACGTGTCCACAATGCCAGCGGCAAGTAGGACATTACATTTAAGCAAGGGCAATGTTAGTATTGATTTTTACTATCAGTCTGTGTGATGACAGAAGTCATAGTGTAGCTCCTACTAATAAGGTGTCGGATCTCCTTTTGCCAAAAATGTGCAGGAATTCGACATGACGTGGTCTTTACAAATCTTGGACGTCCCGTCCTGAAAGTATTTAGTCTTGTTGCCACCATAGCAGTCCACGAGTGGGAATTTCTTGCTCGTGCAGGATTTTGTGCACGAACTTAACAGTCGATTGTGTCCTATAAATATTCGATGGGATTAACATCGTACGTTCTGGTTTGCAAAATTGATTGTTCAGTATGTTCTTTAAAGCAATTGTGGTCCAGTCAAATGGCGCACTTAATTTCATAAAAATACTACTGTCATTTAGTAACATGAAGGGCATGAACGCAAATTACCGACAAGTTGCCGAAATGATCTTGCGTTTATGACTCCATGGTTACTGCGCCACATTCCAAACCCAACCTTGAGCTTTTACCGACTGAAATTGGGATTTTACAGACCAAGATTCGGCTAGTCACGAGCACAGGCGAGGCACTGCCGACATCACAGAGTTAGTAAAGACACTCGGATCGATCGTCTGAGACCGATAACCATTAACGACAAATACCACCAGACTGTACTACGGACACAAACCAAATTGGAGCCACTTTGATACCTGCTATTATGTCAATAAGGGCTGCTTGTCTGTTAGCAGTGAGAGCTCCACTAAATCACCGCTGCCCCCGGTTGCTTTGTGCACGTTATTGGCCTCTCCATAGTGATGATTAAGACCTGAAATGAAGCATTGTTGTAACACTCTTTACACGTCGGGTGTTGGAATATTGGTTTCCCTAACGACTGCAGAATTCAAATGTTCCCTGGTTCTACCTGCAACTGCCATTGCCCGTTGAAGGTCTGTTAATTTCCGTCAACCACCATAAACACGTCGGCAACCTTACCATCTGCACTTCCAGTTATGACAATGCGCCGTCCTTTTTAACGCTGTATACAGGGTGTCCCACTCAATTGTTTCACCACAGATATATCTGAATCTACAAAAGATATTGAGAAACCACTTTTACGGTCATGAACGATCGTCAGGGGCTTATGAAAGTAGGTACTATGAGACACTCTAAAACGTGAAAAAATATATTTTTCAACACAAACTTTTTTTTAAAACGGATACCCCATATTATTTCTTAAACAATCTATAGGATGAAAAATCAGAAATAAATGAGGCGCGCTGCTAGCGCATGTCCGAGACTCAACCGTGAGTCTCGCTTGAGTCTCGGAGACGCGCTAGCAGCGCGCCTCATTTATTTCTGATTTTTCATCCTATCGGTTGCTTAAGAAATAATATGGGGTACCCACTAAAAAAACATAAGTTTGTGTTTAAAATAACATTTCTTCAAGTTTTAGACTGTCTCCTAGTACCTACTTTCATAAGCCCCTGTCGTACGTTCATGACAGTAAAAGTGGTTTTTCAATATCTCTTGTAGTTTTAGAGATATCTGGGGCGAAAAAGTTGAGTGGGACACCCTGTATAAAGATGTTAGCAGAAATGTGTTTAGAAGTAAATAGAGAAATGTGTGTTTGTTTTGTCGACTGGGAAAAAGCAATTGACAGAATTGACTGGTGTATGCTGCTGAAGATTGGGAAAGATACTGGTATTGATTGTAAGGATAGAAGGCTGATAATACAAATCTACGAGGGGGCAGAAAGTAGTGGTACGAGTAGATGAAGATGAAACTGAAGTGTTGGCTATGGCAAGAGGTGTGAGACAGGTTTGTTGTATGTCACCAGCACTTTTAATATATATGCCGAAAAACTAATTAACAAAGCCTTACAAAAAATGGACTTGTACTGGAAGGAGAAAGAATAAAATCTATAAAGTATGCAGATGATATGGTGCACTAGCAGAATTATATGAACATCTGCAGGTAATGATGGAGAATATTATAAGGGTGGGGAAAGAATTTGGAATGAAAGTGATCATCGATGAGGCCAACGTGATGAAAATTGGAAAAGAAGATGACACAATTAATATATCACTAGAGGGAAGAAAACTGCAACAGGTTCAATCACTTCAATATCTGAGATGCTTGATAACTTAAGCATCTACATAGATATTCTGAAAATAACGTTTAAGTGCCTGGCAGAGGGTTCATTACCCACTTTCATAACCCTTCTCTACCGTTCCATTCTCTAATACCGCGCTGGAAGAAAAAACATCTAAATCGTTCCGTTTTCGATCTGATTTCTCTTATTTTATTGGGATGGTTATGTGTCCCTATGTAGGTGGGTGACAGGTAAATACTTTCACATTAAGAAGTAAAATTCGGTGATTGAAATTTCGTAAATAGATCTCGCCGCACTGAACCACGTCGTTCTTTTAATGATATCAACCTCAAATCGTGCAATATTTCCGTGACGCTTTCCCACCTGTAATGTGATAAAACAAAACAAGCTGCCCTTCTCTGAACCTTCACAATGTCTTCCGTCAGTCACACCTGATGAGGGTCCCACATTGGGCAACAGTACTCCAGAAGAGGACGCACAAGTGTGATGTAGGCAGTCTGTTTGGTGGAGTCGTTGCAGCTTCGAAGCGTTCTGCCAATGAAAAGTAGCCTTTGGTTCGCCTTCCCCACAATATTTTCTATGTGTTCTTTCCAGTCTATCTTTCAATGGAAGTTGTACACAAGAGGTGAAACGCAGAATATACATGGGGAAAGAAGGCGTTTGGGAGAGTTAAAGATTTACTGACAGCCAGGAGCATCCCCATTTATCCCAGTAAGAGATTTGCCAAATGTTTTGTGTGGAGCGTGGTGTCGTATGGATCTGAAACGTTGACAGTTCGAAAAAAAGGAACAAAGGAGTTTTGAAATGTGTCTGTGCGGAGGAGAAGAAAGTGAAATGGACTGAACGAGTGAGAAATGATAATATATTGAGCAGGGTAAAAGAGGAAAACATCTTGGGTGGGAGACATATTACGCAGGAACTGTCTACTGCAAAGGATAATGGAAGAAAATGTAGAAGGAAAATGAGGGATAGGAAAAAGAAGGTTTGGAATGCTAAGAGATGTGAAGAAATAAAGGAAGTTACTAGCAAATTAAATACGTGGAGGAGGTCCAGTTGATACACGTCTGACGACAGATTTACTGAAAGAAGACACAATGATATTACAGCCATTCGTACCACGGAATATCGCTAACGCAAGATTTTTGTCACCTGCCGTGTACATGCACAAAACCTCTGACACTAAAGTTCAGTGAATAGTCCTGTAACGTTAACGTAGATGAACTATGAACTCGTTACCTTACTGTCACTCTAAATAGACGCCTCACACCGCTGATCTCTGCGATGCATGTCCTGGTAACTTCACACGAAGTCTTCGTTTGTAATGGTGTTGAGAAGCCTCGTCAAGTTTCGTTGAATGTCACGAATATCGTTAGATCTATTTCCGTTCAAAGTGAGTTTGATTTGAGGGAATAGGAAGAAATTTGGACTGTTGCTATCCGGCGACTATGGTGAATGTACTAGTTGCACCACCCCCTTTTTTCCGGAATTGTTTGACGTTATTGGCTGTGTGTGTGTGTGGGTGAGCTTTGTCATGCGACTTGAACATACACCATACTCGCCGGATCTCCATCAAAATTCTTCTTGTTGCTTCGAATAGAACTTGCATACAAAGGAAAGGGATTTGACGATATTTCTAATATCCAATATACATCGGAACGTTAAAAGGCTTTTCAACACAATCGCAAAGGAAAATTTGTTGAAACGTTTCCAGGACATGTATCGTAGAGCTCAACGGCTCATACTTATGGGAGGTGACTATTTCTAAAGAAAACATGGTAACTGTAGCTCGTAGTTCATCTGCGTTAATGTTGCAGGATTATTCATCGCACTTTACTGTCAGAGATTGTTTAACGTACCAAACTGTATGAACAAACATCCGGGAAAAATTCTTCATGGATAAATTAAGCGCGTAATATGCAAATGTGTTAGCAACATGCAATAATATGCAGTTTACATTTGGTTACACTGCATTCCTCGCAAGTAACACACAGAAATAGTTTCCTGATAAATGTGTGATTCGTTCTTAACTGACAGAATCTAGTACCTTTTCCTCGGCGACGAGTGTTTATTAGAAACAACAATGTCGTCATGAGTGCCTCAATAATCTGTGACCAGACCACTTTTTCTCTCTTGTTAAACCCCAGAGAACCACACCCGACAGCGTGTAGTGTTCTATTTTTCATAACCAATCCAATGGACCATATTTTCACACTTTTGGACAGGCGGGTGTGTACGCATGTTTCCAGACAACGATGTCATCTATAGGTCAAATAGCTTCTCTGATGTCTCTCTTGTGAACATATGCGCGTAGAACCGAGAAGACGTATCACCAATGATTCCAATAAAACTTAAAACGATATCATGGTGAATGTGCTAATTTATGAATGAATTTCGATTGCGACAAGCAAAAAGAACATGGGTATGGGCTTTAGACCGAGTATCATTAGAGTCTATTTAGTAACTCGCTTTCGCTTGCGGAACACACCAAAAATCATGAATAATACTCATACTGTAAATACATTACTAACTCAAAGGCTTGATAATCTCTCATTAAGCAAATTTTAATGTGGCGCAAATAGGTTGCTAGAAACGGAGGGAGTGGCACCAAAGTCTAAGTTATTCACTTTGCTGGTAATTCTATTGGTGACGTACCTTTATCAGCTCGACATCAATATCCGACAGTAACATGATGACAATCTTCAGTACAGAAATATTGCCTGCAGTAATGTAAGTTCATAAACCTGGCGTAATAATGTAATACCGTAAGTATTTGAAAGAAAAGTAATAAGAAGAGTATGGGAATCGATCGTGAATGAAGGAGAAAGAAGAAACCTCTCTTGATGCCACACCCAAAAATCTAACAGAAGCTGAAGAGCAGAAGAATTCAGTGGGCAGGACATGACGCCTGTATGTCAGAATGAAGGCATGTGAAGACTTCAGGGAAAACTAAACTTCAAATGTTCAAACAACTTACGGGTATGCTGCCGGATGACGTCGTTGATAACCGCCGATATTTCGGCAGGAGCACACCCTGCCATTCTCAAGGCACAACTGCCAAACTTCAGCTGCCCCATAGGACAACCAAGCCAGCGCTGAATGGACAACTTGGCACAGGACCCGAAAGCTCTGGGGAATGAAGACGTCTGTAGGGACTGAGTAAAATACAGAAGAGAATGGAAGCAGTTCACGGCAATAATGCGTGGTCTTATGCGGCTGGATATATGTAGGTACTTGTATACCGTGTACTTGTGTTTTAATGGTAATCATGTTTCATTTAAGCAGGTGTTCTCTATTGAGTTACACCCGTAACGTAATGAGCAGATATTCCTTTAGGTACATGAAACATGGTGCAGGAAGTGGTAACAGTGGTATTAGGGCGGGAGCTTATTATCTGCCTACAAACCTACATTTACATATTTACTCCGCAAATCAAATGTTAAGTGCCTGTCAGCAAGAACTGATAGACAACGTCTGAGAGAGCATTATTTAGTGTCGTGTTTAGTCAAATTGGATTCATTGCAGTAAATATACTTGATCATAAATGTAGGTAAAAAAGTTAGTTACAGTGGTAGAGTGCCAGACTACAAATCCAAAGGTCGCGGGTTCACCTCTGGCAGTATTGCTCATGTGAAAAATACCGAGAAGCATCGTGGTTCGGATCCCACGTTAAACTGTAGGTCCCCCTATAACTTGCTGGATAAATCGGTTCGATAGTCGGAGGAAGGCAACGGCATACCACCTCCAAACAGGACCATGCCTAGTAAATCACTGTGGTGTTCACACCAATCTTCGGATCACAAATGTATACCTCCGTATTTCGAATGTTCACATGTATGTAAGGCTTATGCGGGGTCATCAGTCCCTGAACTTACAAACTGCTTATCAACTAACTAATATGAAAGACAACAAAAACATCCATGCCAGAGGGAGGATTCGAATGTCCGACGCGGGAGGCGGCGGCATCCGCAACGAGGCTCTCCAGACCGCTCGGCTACTCCCGCGCGGCCGTAATTCGAAAAGTGGTCCGAAATCTTACACTAAACGCAAACTCTTAAGATACATATCAAGGGATACAAGACGGATTAGATGTAGGAAACAATTAAGCTCATTTAAAGAGAGGAGCCACGAATTACTGGACTGATAAATTCCATAGGCTGAATTCTGTAGGATGGTGATGTCATCTCAAGTGACCTTTGAAACGAGTCTGGGCTATTTAAGAGGTTAATTTACATTACTGGATTCAACCGGAAGCCCCGCGGAGCATTAATTCCCGTTTCAAACGAATTGCTTCCGACTGCTTTTGTTCCTTCAGTGCCCCGGACGGTAAGCGATAATTCTTCATCCCACAGAGTTTACTGGGTCAGAGGAACCTGGAAGCTAAGCGAGCAAAGAGGTGTCATGGCCAGAGCCCCACCCAACCGCCACCGACTGCAGCCATTAACTACTCCCTCCACTTTCGTTTCCGTTCTCGACAGACCCGAGACTTAAATCAAAAAGCTTACAATTCCTCTCCACTATGCCGCATAATCAAACAGGAACTAGATATAGTGTCCGATAATAACCATCTTATCCCTTAATAATTCATCTAATATATAAAACAGAGTGTCCGTATGTTTGTACGTGCTGCATACAAATCTACAATTTTGTTCCAATCTTTTTGAAATTTTGTACACGTACGCTACAATCCATGAGGACGATCGCCGTAAGTGTAAGAATCACATACGATATATATAGTTCACGAGATATGACGTCATAAACAATGAGATGCGCGGAAAACTACTGCATTTTGCGACAAAGCTGCTCATTTTCTCCTAAACAATTGGACCGATTTCAACCAAATTTGGTACACACATTCCTTACCGTCAGGTAACAATTGTTGCATGGTTAAGAATCACACACGGCACATGGTTCGAAAGATATTACGTCATAACCAATAGAAATCCCAAAAAAATGCCATATAATGTGGCGAGAATTTCGAAATACACTGTATGAGAATAATAGTACTTTGCGACTTGCAACAAACTTTAAACATAATTTCAATCCTTTATTACACTTTTTCTCTCTGGTAACCACAGTAAAATGATGAAAGGAAAAAAGTTTCTCGCTTACTACTTTTCCGCTGTTTATGGAGTAAAGCTACGGCTCTCGGTATGGCGTTACAATTTATAATTTGAACACTGCACTTTGTAGCGACACGTATACACATATCTAGTTGAATGTAGCTTCTAAATTGTATCACATTCCGATACGTAGTTCATGAGATATGAGCACATAAACATTAAACATAATGGAAAACCGCCCTATCACGCACTAAGTTTTAATCTATTACTTCTTTACTACCAGTTGTATTCCCAGGAGATTTTACAGACATACAGCCATTATAAATATGAATATATACCTGAGAAATGTCAGGAATAAATAAATAAATACCCGAGCAACGCCGGGTTTTCAGCTAGTTGTTTATATGTTTCAGATGTCGAACGTGTAATTGTAGCACCGTGATACGACAAAGATTGTTATAAGTGACGAAGGCTGATAATGGGATAATAAAACATTTTCATTTACCTGCTACCAAAGTCAAAATTCCTCTGCTAAGTTATAGTAATGATAACTATGTGATTAGCTCTCACTCGAAGATTTACTAAAATCTTACACTTGAAACTGTATGAAAAATGTACATAGTGTGAAGGTACTGCTTATTTGTTATCTAACATATAAAAATCAATGTTTGTTTTTTTTGTTTGTATCTATGTGCTGCCGTACCATTCATCCGTCTGCGATGAAACTTTGCTAACATATTGCTTCATGCTCTTTCGCGAACGTTATTGACGTAATTACATTGCATTGTTCAGTCGCCAAGAGGAATAAACACCGAGAAACGTGAAAAACACCAGTATTCTGGAAGACATAAAATTTTACTAGTTATTTGTTAATAATTTATTCACCACATAGCCGGCCGCGGTGGCCGAGGGGACTGAGGCGCTTCAGTCATGGTCTGCACAGCCACTACGGTCGGGGGTTCGAATCCCCCCTCGAGCATGGATATTTGTGGCGTCCTAATTCGTAAGTAGTTCATAAGTAGTTTGTAAGTTTAGGGACTGATGACCCCGTAGTTAAGTCCCATAAGCTGTACAAACATTTGAACATTCACCACATATTTTGCTATCAGTATCTATTTATGCCAATGAAGTACCTACGAAATTATTTCATTATACGACTTATAGCTCAGAACCGTGTTTTTCAACCTTTCAGAATATGTGACCTCCTTTCAAATAAAAATATTTTGGCGACTCCCTCCCCCCGCCTCATCCTCACGAAGCGAAACAAAACTACGTTATCTCAAAGGAGACAAATTTCTTCTTTCTTTGGCTCCAGCTTTCTTTTAATTTTTTGACGACTTCTTCTGTATATTTTTGGAATAGAAAACATCCTATTTTACATGCTTTCCGATGGAAAACATGTGTTAGTCTTTGGTATTTCAGGCAAAACTCAAAATCGAATTACGCTGATTGAGAAAATATTTTGCCTAAGGAGTGTTTCGCAATTCAGGCGAAACTCAGAAACGAATTATACTCATTAAGAAAGGTCCCAATGTATGGACAATTTGTAAAGAAGTAGGTCATTTTTCGAATTACTTATTGTATTATCTTCATTTATCTGTAGATGGTTCCTGAAAACAGTTTTCTGGCTTTGTGGTTATTCGTAATTAACACACTTTATTATAAAACAGTCTATTCAGTTCATATTTGATGTTAGAAAAAGAACTCCATAATTTAAAAGAATTGCACTTAGGCATACCCTTCGTATTACGGAATAACTAGTTATTTTACGGCGGAAGTATTTCCCCCAGGGGGTCGCGACCCACAGTTGAAACACACTGGTTTAGAAGACATGTCATAAACACTGTTAGGCGTGGGACAATACAGAAACATGTCTGTTAGTTTTTCATGTGCTGGCGTACCGATCATCCGATTAAGATAACTCTGCAAACATGAAATTCAAAACTGGGGGAAAGTCACGGTCCACGTACAATTTTATATTCTGAATGGTAGAGGGTACTTTACCTAAGTCCTTTGACCAAATCTACGGTTTCTTTCCGATTACGCTGAATTTTTACAAATATTCTTGAAAACAGGAGAAACATCACTGTCTACCCAAAATTTCATACAATGTATGGTGGAGGTTACATTACAATGAAGGTAGGCATCACTTCAGTAATCACCATGAAAGTCAGCAGAGCTGCAGAATTTTTCACACTTTGAGGAGGCAGTGGACTAACGAGGTGCAGGAGAGTTCGACAGAGAGAAGAGGAGTTGATTGGCACGGAAAGGGACACAGAGAGGGGCAGTAAAAGATGAACAGAGGGGTAAAGAAGGGGGGAAGTGAAATTAACTGGAAGGGATGGGGGAGAGGATGGAAATAAAGGTGGACTAACTTAAGATAAACTAGAACCCTGGTGACCCCGGACTTTAGGCAAGTCTAATATGTAGAAATGAACGTTTGTTTGTTGGTTCGTGTTTTATTCGCTACCCTACCGTTCATCGCATTGCGATGAAACTTTGTCAAATTATTTCTGGCCCTTTTCCAAAGTTTATAGGCACAAATATGACGCCATATTTAACAAAACGTGTGAAAAACTGCTGCATCACCCGACAATGTTACACTTCTCCTCTTTATCCACTGGATCAATTTTATCCAAATTTCGTGCACGTGTTTCCTAGAGTTAGTTAAGAAATGCAATATTGGTAGGAACCAACTACGGCACAGTACGCCGCGGCTTCTCGGCGTGTTTGTGTGTTTGTATTGCGTGCTGATCTTGATCAAATTTTGCACATCTCACCTTCGAAACAAAAGGAATGCACTACATACATAAAATTTCGTGATTTGCTTTATTTACAACACGCATAACGTATGGTGCTTTAGTTACAGTTTTCGACACCAGTTTAGATTTTTATTCAGATATTGAAGAAAATTTGCACACTTTGACTTCAGTACGAGAGGATCAGAAATATAGGACGGGAGAGGAGACCTACTAACTATAGTATGAAATAAATTAATACCCGGGAAACGTCGGTTCATCAGGTAGTCAGTATCTATGGAACTGTTCGTGAATTATCTCTATAACTACAACACGGGTGGACTTATGTTGATGAAAATTCAGGAAATCTTCAGATTAGCACAGCCGATTATCTTGTGAAGTTTGCTAGCCATCAGATTACGATGCTTCATTACTTGAATAGTGTAATTACCCTTTGAAAAACCTATTTATTCTTTGATTTTTAAACTTAATCATATTACAGGAAGTACTTTTCTTGGTTCCAATGTTCTGCGTTATATACGTCAACACAATGAATACCATAGAATACAATGCGATCATCAGCATGTTCAATCCATATTTACAAACTAATATCACAGTATAATTCATACGTATAAGTTTACGTCTGGCACCTGGAACGACATTAGCACCCCTGTCAGAGAAGGAATCAACGGTTGGAGCACTATCAATACACTGTCTTGCACGAAAAGTCACGAAGGCAACGCATGAACTCGTCTCAGAGAAGAAAGGTATGACAGAAACTGAGAACTTTCTGTTTTTAATAATGCTATTTACCTATTTGCCGTCACTAAAGTTAGTGGTAAATTTTATAATAATAATAGGAAAATCTAACTAAAGTACTATTCCAAGTCTTTTTAATATCAGCCTATTGTAACAAAATGTCACTGTAGTGCTGTGCACACAGTTGACAGAAATCTGTTCATAGCAGCAGAATCGTAACTGTATTGTAGAAATTCTTTCAAGGCCAGATATAAGCTGTAAGCGGACGTTATTAAGTTCAGAAGGAAATGATTATGGTCGTTTCCACAAGTTTGCTGTATTTTCTGAAGCTTTATGAGGATTTTAATTCGTTTCACAAGTATAATTAGCGGATATCGGATTACTTGTAATAATTCAAAACTGGACATAATTGATTCACTAACTCATAGTCTTTTTTTCCTACTAACATATCTTCGTTTATAAGCACACAATGTAGCGTAATGCAAACCTGAACATATTCTTGCTTTCATAAACTTTTTTATGAACTCCTAATAATAAGAACGTCTTGATATTTCATAATTACTTGGAACTAAACGTTTCTTCCTTAATGTGACAGGTTACCGCAAAGATATACCGCCGTGTAAGCGTGTATATATTTGTGAAACTGAAGTACGAAACTAAGTAGGTCTTGATGACAAAGTTGAAAACTACTTATCTTCAATCGGTAACTACTCAGTATTTATTTTCATTTTGTGATGATGTCATGAAGTGATGATTAAGATAATATAATGATTCTCATTAATGGAAATGGATCTTCAATTTTCATCCACCAGAAGTCATCTGGCTGCAGTAGTTAGAGTTGCTTATAAATTCAATTTTTTCCCCCTTGAGATTCTTGTCAACACTAGCTCCTGTCAGAATAAGGATAGCAAATACCCCACACCAGAAATTTGATTAACATGTTGAAGTTGAAGATCTTCTAATAGTATAGTTGAATGACACATCTACTTTTTTCATCTTCGTTACGAAATACTAACTATGGGTGGTGGCAAAAACAAAGAGTGCAGCATTATTAAGACGCCTTCGCTCCATGTGTCTTCACACTTTTTCTCGTGCTCATGCTCATTCTTCGTATAATAACATCGTTATTCTACAAATCACACTGAAGTGCTTGACAGAGGTTTTATCGAACCACTTTTATACCTTTTATATATTATTCCGTTATCGAATAGCACGTGGAAAGCAAGAAACCTAAATCTCCTTTCGAGCTCTGATATCTCTTATATTCTTTTGATGGTAATGTCTCCTTCTATACACGGTATTGAAATAAATTTTTCCACGTTTGGAGGAAAATTTGATGACCGAAATTTCGTAAGGAGATTCCGCCGCAACGAATAACGCAGTGGTTGTAACGACTCCCACAACACATTTCGTTATCGAATCAATACCTTTAAAGACATGGTCTCGTGATACTCTAGATCTGAGTCAATCAGGTTTCAATTAAAATACCGAGTGTGTCGAACATTTTTGATCGAAACGGGTGATAGGAGGACCCTAAGCAGTAAGGATAGGGAAACACTGATTCGACAATGCCTACCCATTTTTATCTGAGTGCACGCAGCACACAGTGACGTAGCTCACACTAATTGTTCATAGCGACTACTACCTCTCTGACAGAATGTATTGCAGATCCACGTCGGTGGACGCAAGCGATGAGTCTCTACAACGTATGGGCGGACAATTTCTGAGATCACTTAACAGTGCGTCCTTTGGTGCCTGCCCGTTGAACAAGTCGTCATTGGCTGAGCGTTCCTGAGAACTCCGTTGCCAGAGTGACGCCGCTCACACTAAGTGTTCATAGCGACTACTACCTGTCTGACAGAATGTATTGTACATCCACGTCGGTGGACGCAAGCGATGAGTCTCTACAACGTATGGGCGGACATTTACTGAGATCACTTAACAGTGCGTCCTTTGGTGCCTGCCCGTTGAACAAGTCGTCATTGGCTGAGCGTTCCTGAGAACTGCGTTGCCAGAGTGACGTAGCTCACACTAATTGTTCATAGCGACTACTACCTGTCTGACAGAATGTATTGCAGATCCACGTCGGTGGACGCAAGCGATGAGTCTCTACAACGTATGGGCGGACATTTTCTGAGATCACTTAACAGTGCGTCCTTTGGCGCCTGCCCGTTGAACAAGTCGTCATTGGCTGAGCGTTCCTGATAATTGCGTGGCCAGAGTGACGTAGCTCACACTAATTGTTCATAGCGACTACTACCTGTCTGACAGAATGTATTGCAGATCCACGTCGGTGGACGCAGGCAATGAGTCTCTACAACGTATGGGAGGACATTTTCTGAGATCACTTAACAGTGCGTCCTATGGTGCCTGCCCGTTGAACAAGTCGTCATTGGCTGAGCGTTCCTGAGAATTGCGTGGCCAGAGTGACGTAGCTCACACTAATTGTTCATAGCGACTACTACCTGTCTGACAGAATGTATTGCAGATCCACGTCGGTGGACGCAAGCGATGAGTCTCTACAACGTATGGGCGGACATTTTCTGAGATCACTTAACAGTGCGTCCTTTGGTGCCTGTCCCTTGAACAAGTCGTCATTGGCTGAGCGTTCCTGAGAACTGCGTTGCCAGAGTGACGTAGCTCACACTAATTGTTCATAGCGACTACTACCTGTCTGACAGAATGTATTGCAGATCCACGTCGGTGGACGCAAGCGATGAGTCTCTACAACGTATGGGCGGACATTTTCTGAGATCACTTAACAGTGCGTCCTTTGGTGCCTGTCCCTTGAACAAGTCGTCATTGGCTGAGCGTTCCTGAGAACTGCGTTGCCAGAGTGACGTAGCTCACACTAATTGTTCATAGCGACTACTACCTGTCTGACAGAATGTATTGCAGATCCACGTCGGTAGACGCAAGCGATGAGTCTCTACAACGTATGGGCGGACATTTTCTGAGATCACTTAACAGTGCGTCCTTTGGTGCCTGTCCCTTGAACAAGTCGTCATTGGCTGAGCCTTCCTGAGAACTGCGTTGCCAGAGTGACATAGCTCACACTAATTGTTCATAGCGACTACTACCTGTCTGCCAGAATGTATTGCAGATCCACGTCGGTGGACGCAAGCGATGAGTCTCTACAACGTATGGGCGGACATTTTCTGAGATCACTTAACAGTGCGTCCTTTGGTGCCTGTCCCTTGAACAAGTCGTCATTGGCTGAGCGTTCCTGAGAACTGCGTTGCCAGAGTGACGTAGCTCACACTAATTGTTCATAGCGACTACTACCTGTCTGACAGAATGTATTGCAGATCCACGTCGGTGGACGCAAGCGATGAGTCTCTACAACGTATGGGCAGACATTTTCTGAGATCACTTAACAGTGCGTCCTTTGGTGCCTGCCCGTTGAACAAGTCGACATTGGCTGAGCGTTCCTGAGAACTGCGTTGCCAGAGTGACGTAGCTCACACTAATTGTTCATAGCGACTACTACCTGTCTGACAGAATGTATTGCAGATCCACGTCGGTGGACGCAAGCGATGAGTCTCTACAAAGTATGGGCGGACATTTTCTGAGATCACTTAACAGTGCGTCCTTTGGTGCCTGTCCCTTGAACAAGTCGTCATTGGCTGAGCGTTCCTGATAATTGCGTGGCCAGAGTGACGTAGCTCACACTAATTGTTCATAGCGACTACTACCTGTCTGACAGAATGTATTGCAGATCCACGTCGGTGGACGCAGGCGATGAGTCTCTACAACGTATGGGCGGACATTTTCTGAGATCACTTAACAGTGCGTCCTTTGGTGCCTGTCCCTTGAACAAGTCGTCATTGGCTGAGCGTTCCTGGGAACTGCGTTGCCAGAGTGACGTAGCTCACACTAATTGTTCATAGCGACTACTACCTGTCTGACAGAATGTATTGCAGATCCACGTCGGTGGACGCAAGCGATGAGTCTCTACAACGTATGGGCGGACATTTTCTGAGATCACTTAACAGTGCGTCCTTTGGTGCCTGCCCGTTGAACAAGTCGTCATTGGCTGAGCCTTCCTGAGAACTGCGTTGCCAGAGTGACGTAGCTCACACTAATTGTTCATAGCGACTACTACCTGTCTGCCAGAATGTATTGCAGATCCACGTCGGTGGACGCAAGCAATGAGTCTCTACAACGTATGGGCGGACATTTTCTGAGATCACTTAACAGTGCGTCCTTTGGTGCCTGCCCGTTGAACAAGTCGTCATTGGCTGAGCGTTCCTGAGAATTGCGTTGCCAGAGTGACGTAGCTCACACTAATTGTTCATAGCGACTACTACCTGTCTGACAGAATGTATTGCAGATCCACGTCGGTGGACGCAAGCGACGAGTCTCTACAAGGTATGGGCGGACATTTTCTGAGATCACTTAACAGTGCGTCCTTTGGTGCCTGTCCCTTGAACAAGTCTTCATTGGCTGAGCGTTCCTGAGAACTGCGTTGCCAGAGTGACGTAGCTCACACTAATTGTTCATAGCGACTACTACCTGTCTGACAGAATGTATTGCAGATCCACGTCGGTGGACGCAGGCGATGAGTCTCTACAACGTATGGGCGGACATTTTCTGAGATCACTTAACAGTGCGTCCTTTGGTGCCTGTCCCTTGAACAAGTCGTCATTGGCTGAGCGTTCCTGAGAACTGCGTTGCCAGAGTGACGTAGCTCACACTAATTGTTCATAGCGACTACTACCTGTCTGCCAGAATGTATTGCAGATCCACGTCGGTGGACGCAAGCGATGAGTCTCTACAACGTATGGGCGGACATTTTCTGAGATCACTTAACAGTGCGTCCTTTGGTGCCTGCCCGTTGAACAAGTCGTCATTGGCTGAGCGTTCCTGAGAATTGCGTGGCCAGAGTGACGTAGCTCACACTAATTGTTCATAGCGACTACTACCTGTCTGACAGAATGTATTGCAGATCCACGTCGGTGGACGCAAGCGATGCGTCTCTACAACGTATGGGCGGACATTTTCTGAGATCACTTAACAGTGCGTCCTTTGGTGCCTGTCCCTTGAACAAGTCGTCATTGGCTGAGCGTTCCTGAGAACTGCGTTGCCAGAGTGACGTAGCTCACACTAATTGTTCATAGCGACTACTACCTGTCTGACAGAATGTATTGCAGATCCACGTCGGTGGACGCAAGCGATGAGTCTCTACAACGTATGGGCGGACATTTTCTGAGATCACTTAACAGTGCGTCCTTTGGTGCCTGTCCCTTGAACAAGTCGTCATTGGCTGAGCCTTCCTGAGAACTGCGTTGCCAGAGTGACGTAGCTCACACTAATTGTTCATAGCGACTACTACCTGTCTGCCAGAATGTATTGCAGATCCACGTCGGTGGACGCAAGCGATGAGTCTCTACAACGTATGGGCGGACATTTTCTGAGATCACTTAACAGTGCGTCCTTTGGTGCCTGCCCGTTGAACAAGTCGTCATTGGCTGAGCGTTCCTGAGAATTGCGTTGCCAGAGTGACGTAGCTCACACTAATTGTTCATAGCGACTACTACCTGTCTGACAGAATGTATTGCAGATCCACGTCGGTGGACGCAAGCGACGAGTCTCTACAACGTATGGGCGGACATTTTCTGAGATCACTTAACAGTGCGTCCTTTGGTGTCTGTCCCTTGAACAAGTCTTCATTGGCTGAGCGTTCCTGAGAACTGCGTTGCCAGAGTGACGTAGCTCACACTAATTGTTCATAGCGACTACTACCTGTCTGCCAGAATGTATTGCAGATCCACGTCGGTGGATGCAAGCGATGAGTCTCTACGACGTATGGGCGGACATTTTCTGAGATCACTTAACAGTGCGTCCTTTGGTGCCTGCCCGTTGAACAAGTCGTCATTGGCTGAGCGTTCCTGAGAACTGCGTTGCCACAGTGACGTAGCTCACACTAATTGTTCATAGCGACTACTACCTGTCTGACAGAATGTATTGCAGATCCACGTCGGTGGACGCAAGCGATGAGTCTCTACAACGTATGGGCGGATATTTTCTGAGATCACTTAACAGTGCGTCCTTTGGTGCCTGCCCGTTGAACAAGTCGTCATTGGCTGAGCGTTCCTGAGAACTGCGTTGCTAGAGTGACGTAGCTCACACTAATTGTTCATAGCGACTACTACCTGTCTGACAGAATGTATTGCAGATCCACGTCGGTGGACGCAAGCGATGAGTCTCTACAACGTATGGGCGGATATTTTCTGAGATCACTTAACAGTGCGTCCTTTGGTGCCTGCCCGTTGAACAAGTCGTCATTGGCTGAGCGTTCCTGAGAACTGCGTTGCCAGAGTTCTTGTGGCCTGTAGCCGTTTTTGTCCGCAAAAGGATGTTATTTCTACACGACCAAATCAGAACGACTACTGACCAGCCGATCCCAAGAAAATTCAGGAACATTAGAAGCAATCACTAAATAAGAAGAAATAACTGCTTTGGTACAAAATGTAACTGGCGGCGAGTATACTGGATTCTTTGGCCGACCGCGGTGGCCGCGGGGACTGTGGCGCCCCAGTCACAGTCTGCATGACCACTACGGTCGGAGGTTCGAATCCCTCCTCGGGCATGGACATTTGTGCCGTCCTTAGTATAAGGTAGTTCGTAAGTAGTTTGTAAGTTTAGGGACTGATGACCCCGTAGTTAAGTCCCATAAGCTTAACAAACATTTGAACATTTTGGATTCTTTGACGCACAAGAGCTAAGTCAGCCCATTACTTGATACAAATGGCGGGAGGAGAATTAATATGATGCACAAGCTTAGCAAACGGTAGAATAATTCAATGATTTAGACATTTCAACAAAAACGACAAAGCACATTGAAACCTTACGCTACTGCTGCGCAGTTTATCCAACTTTCATAAACACCGATACATTTCCTCTCCGTAGAGATAAACAACGTGAAACCGTAACTTTTCCCGGAGTAATGAATGTTCAAATAACACACAGGTGTGCTGTCGGATGACGTCGTCGAACACCGGTCATCCTACGAAATGCAACAACAGAGATTCTGACATGCACTTCCAACTATTGGGATAATCTATATCTATAAATGTGAATGTCTGTTCGGTGTACGTTTATCACGTCTGAACTACAAAACATTAAGAGCTAAATATTCGTACAGTTACTAATGTCTACCCGGGGAAGGCTTTAGGCACGGTTTTATGGGGATAAGATAGCTATTTATCTATATATATATATAATGTGAATCTGTGTTCGGTGTACGCTTATCACGTCCGAACGACAAGATGCAGAGACATAAATATTTGTACAGTTACTAATTTATACCTGTAGTCTCCCGTTGCACACCATAGCAGTTCCATGCCGATAGCTACAAGGGGGTGGAAGGTATGGTGGTTGAAAGTCGTCAAATTATATAAAAAAATGCGGACTGAGGCCAGCGATGACGTTTGCGACTCTATAGCAAGGAGGTTACATACAGCGAAACGTGATGCCACAGACCACATCTTTGGTCTATGCGTGGTACAATGTCTTCAGCTATTTCTCTGTGAGGATAAGCATACGAATAAAGAAATATAAGAATAAATAAATAAAACACTAAAAAAGAAATTTCTTTTAATACTTCTCTTTTTTTAAAAATATTTAATCCTTCGAAACTAATCTCATAACACACTACTGAAAGATAGCTTATCTATCATAATCAACCAACACGCGAGCGGAGCCGCGGGTTTAAGCTAGTGTTATTATGAAATTAAACTGACGAGATTTGGTGGATTTAAAAATAGAAAAAAATCTGCATGGAATCCGCACCTGAGTCTCGTCAAAAATCAGAGGGACAGAATTACCTGCTGAATAATAGTCACTATCGATATTTCTGATGTTCGTTATATTTGGTTGTGTTGACTCTGCACTTACTTATACTGTTTTTGTTATCTTCCTTGTTTATCCATTGCAAATCGAAGTATTAAATTCGCTTACACATTGCTTTCTTGGGTGTATATGCACCTTGAGAATGCCAGGGTGTGCTCCTGCCTAAATATCGGTGGTCGACGACGTCATCCGGCAACATAGCCGTAAGTTGTTTGAATAAGAAAATTTCTTTATGTTGAAATTCTGAAAAATGTAAGTAAGTTACCCGTTCGAATGATATTGTTGTGGTCGGTAAAACAAGAAGAAGTATAGCCACGAAAAGGGAAATACCTTAGCAAACGATTTTTTTTTAATTTTTCTCTTTATTTTTTTTTTATTTTATTTTATTTTCCTTTTATTTATTTATTTATTTATTTATTTTTTTTTTTGGTGGTGATAAAATCTTAAAATTTTATGTGATACCACGGTAGTCAAATCCTTTAGGAAAAAAGTTAGCCTAAAGCCATTAATGTAGATCGATGCACTGAAAAGGTATAACCATTTTCCGAAAAGACCTTTTAAAAGAATCGAAGCAGTTACTTCCGTAAAATATCTGGAATTTGGCGTAAGGAGCGATTTGAAATGGAATGGACATATAAAATTAATCGTGGCTAGGGCAGATGCCAGACTGAGATTCATTGACATAATGCTCAAGTCGCGCAACATTGACCACGCGGTCTTAGGCGCATCGCCACGGATTGCGTAGCCGCTCCCGCCGGAGGTTCTAGACTTCCCTAGTGCACGGATCTGAATGTAGCTTAAGTTAGTTTATATAGTTTGTAAGTTTAGGGTCCGATGACTTCTGGTTTGGTCATTTACGTTTACAGACGTTTGATTTAGAGTCATCAGGATATATAGTCCGTCAAAAAAGAAAATAAGGTAACAAAACATTCATTCGGTAAGCCATTCAGTATTAGTCATCTGTGTCGGATCCGTTGCAGGTACGGTTAATAGAAAACACAGAGAAGATCTGACAGAGAGCAGCACACATTGTTACGGGCTGTAGTGCGGAACATGGCATCCACATAAGCAGCAAAAATAAATCTGTTTAACTTAATTTTCACAATAAGTTGATCACATATTCAGGCTGTAAATCCAAATAAATAGCGAGGTATTAAAATTACGAACAACTGTAATGGAAAAAACACGTAGAAAATATCGTACCGTAGGTGATGCAAAGGCTACGTTTCATTGGTAAAACACGAAATGGAACTGAAGAAGGGTGTGGAGAAAGTAAAAAAAAAAAAAAAAAAAAAAAAAAAAAGAACTTCTTGTTTTGTTCAAGAAAGTTCAAATGTTTGTAAATCTATCGGACCAAACTGCGTGGTCATCTTAGAAACTACTTAAACCTAGGTAAACTAACCTAAGGACAAACACACACACCCCTGCCCTAGGGAGGACTCGAACCTCCGACGGCGAGAAACGGCTTGTTTTGTATATTCGCGATACAGAGGATAGGGTGACACGGAAACGATGCACAGGCGAGATATACCTGTGGAACATAAAATGCCTTTTTTAAAACTTTTGGCTCTTTATTAAAAACCTTATATATCAACCAGTTTCGGTCAATAGACCATCTTCATGGAAAAAGGTGTTAAAACTGAGTGGTAAAATGCATGAAATAAAATACCGCTTTTTATTCATGAAGATGGTCTATTGACCGAAACTAGTTGTTATATAAGGCTATTAATAAACAGCCGATGGTTTTAAAAATGCATTATATGAAATATATTACGGCTGTTGAATCTAGTCTTAGCAAATGTGAAATATTTTTAGCAACTACCTACATAGGGAGACAGGATCATCATCATAAAATAAGAGTATGACTTTGATAACTAGAAGATTTAAGTGTTCTTCTTTTCCGGGAGCTTTTGGAGAATGAACCGGCAGAGAAACATTATGAAAGTGGTTAGACAAAACTTCTATCATGCAATTAAATGTTACTTGCAGAGTTATCATGAAATTTAAATGTAGGTAGATTCAGTTAAGTGCGAAAGCGACACAGAAACTATAACTCCCTCCAATGGCAGACGCTGTAAAAGAGACGTTCTGTATCGCGGTACGGGCTTCAGTGAAGATTCCGGGAGCATTCGCCTCGAAGTGTCACCAATATGTTGCTTCATCTTAAGGGTATCTCTCGAAACGACCACAAAGATAAAATTAATGAGATTAAGTCAGGAAAACAGACGGCATTTTCAAGACCGGGAAATGATGCGACGCGGTAACAAACACGTGACTCCCATCAGTGGTTTCTTTATAAAGGATAAAGCGGGAATATTATTTACCTAAAGAGGACCACATCCTGTTGTGGGAATTTTTTAACAAGGTACCCTGAAAGCTGGATGCTGCTCCAGTTATTATGTAATCAATTTTTATGTCATTCACCTGAAGAAGCATCTTTACTGATGAGAAACCGATAGTGTCCGAATAAACACATATTGGCAGCTGTTACAATTTCATTATTTACACACCTCCACTTAAATCATCGAAGTCAATTTTAATTTTCAATCTTTATTTTATGTAGTGATTGTGTAGAGAATTCCATAAAAAAGGACTGTAGTCGTTATAGCTCTTGTATAGCTCTATGTATACTTTTTTTTTAAAATGATTCTTATGTTGTCGATATTTGACAGATGTGTCAGCGATATTATATAATATCGCTGACATATCTGTCAAAATATCTGTCAAACATCGACAACATAAGAATTATTAAAAAAAGTATATATACTGCTATATAAGAGCTATAACAACTACAGTTCTTTTACACATGTAAATAAGAACCTATGCATATAAGAGAAGCAGCGATCTTACAAGGTACCCCTGACGATGGGATTCACGCCGAAACAGGCCTGTCGTATTAAATAATTTAATATAAGGCAGCGTCTTTGGTATCAATAATTTATAACGTCTCTAAATGACATATAAGACGCGGCGGGCGCAGAAGATCATAAATTTGTATATATTAATGTTTTAAACAAACCTGAAATTTCTTAATCTCAGAGAAACATGTAGATGTCTGGTTACTGAAAGTACAGTTGTATTTCTCAGTGCAGTAGTGTGCTGGAACGTTGTTTTCCTGGGTTTGGTAATATTTCATACCGGGAATTATTGTCGCCTACTGCCACGAGCTGTGTTGGTTTTGTGGGGTGAGATTGCGTATTAAACTTTGTCATCTGTTTTTCAATTGTAAAACCAATATTTCGCTAGTTTGTGATTTATGACCTCAGACGCCTTTTTGTCTTGGCATGTTCGTCCAGATGCGTGCGCTTCCAGCGCCGCTACTAATGCTGCGTATTTTTAGGTTTTTTTTTTATGACAGAGGTGTATTTATTTATTTGACAGTGTCTTTCGTGTAACTGTAGAGTATCTATTGCACCAAAATACACTAATTGACATCTATCTGATTTTATATGAGATTAGCCACAATGTTTAAGGTGGTTAGAAATGCTTCAGCGCAGGTCTATTTAGAAACTTGGGGGCGAAATATAAGTTTGGAGGTCGTCCTCTAGGTAAGTTTTTCATTTTGTATGCGTGTTGTAGTAGGAGGTAACGTCAAAGGTTCATGTTTGATCTGCGCTGTAAGGCGTTCTCACTTTCCAGTGGCAACTGAGCGACAATCTTCCAAATCATGGGAACATAATTCGACACTCGGTCAAATTTATCAAAGGTATTTTCGTTCAACGACTTTTCTCTAACCAAATTCTTTGAACGCTTTCAAAACATTGTAGTTGCAGTTTTCAGTTTGATTGCCACGTTGCAAGCTGCAGGTCGTCCGGAATTGGAAGGCTGATCGTTAATAGAGCACAGCATTTTACACTTACAACACTATTATTGCTACCACAACCGTGCACTCAGTACAGACTGCCTCCTGCTTGGAGTATTCCACTATTTATACATAGAAAGAACATTCTGGATCTTACAAGTACATCCGACATAAAAACATGTAGAACATTCTAGAAATAGTAATTACGAAGCAATAAATTTACTTCTGCCGGTGGTGGCATTTCAGCTGGGGACCGCAAGCACAGCGATCTGCGATGCTAACCACTAGACCGCTCTTGCTGTGCATTGCTGCCCTTCCTCAAACAACAGCGACCCCATGTTAGATTCCCTTTGGAGCCAGCTGCAGTGTCCTGGATCTTGTCATGGGTTCTCTGTATGGCAGTTCCAGAGAATTCTTCCATTCTGCCTTCACGCATTTCTTACGGTGTCGATAACCGGCGCCTGACCCTCCTGTCGTGGCTACATCATTGTCACAACGATCTTCGAAGTCATTGAACAAAAGACCGTTTCAGTCTGTTTGTCCTTTGGGATCGTGGTAAGGCTTCATTCGGAGGACCTGCACAATGCATCTTCGTTTTTATCGTTTTGAGGACGACTCATAATCCTCGACTTCGTATGTGTCTGACAGGCGTCGTGTGACACGATAGGTCCAAAGAATCGCTTCAGTAACTATTCCGATAGCCCAACTTCCCGTATAGGGGCAGAAAAATCATACCAGATCTCTTGCGTTGTACACAACAGATCGGTGCTTGTTATATCGCTGGCAGCCCTTCTCCTGGGCGTCCAGCGTCCGTATGCGAGTCAGCTGTCTTGCTTCTTCGACCCTGGTGATGAGATGTGTCACATATCCTAAATGTCGTTCGTTTGCAACGGGAACACCGTATATCTATTCTCTGCTTCACGAATATGGAGCAAGAAAAACGGCGTGAATATTGTGGTGTCTTGTCTTGCGTTATTATATGGAAATATCAAAAATGGCAGTATTGTATCCCAATCCTTCTGCTCAATATCGACGTACATCGACAGCATACTTGCTAACGTCTGGTTAAAACGTTCTGTAAGACCATTTGTCTGAGTATGGTAGGCAGTTGTTATTCTGTGGACAATGTCGCAACTTGAAATGGTACTGATACTAGTTTTTACATGAATACTTTTCCTCGATCAGATATCATCACATATGGTGCACCATGCATCAAAATAATGTCTTCTACTAGTAATTGTACGATTTCTTGAGCTTCTGCAGCTGGCACAGATTTCGTGACAGCTTAGTTGTTGAGGTAGTCAGTACAGACTATTATTGATCCGTTACCGATTGTCGACTTCGGGAATCTACCTAAAAGGTCGGTTCCAATCCGGTAGAATGGAGCCGCTGTAAGTGGAATTGGTACCAAATGACCTGGAGGTAATTGCTGCATATGCTTTCGTCGCTGGTACTTTTTCCAGTGACTCACATAGTGCTTCACAGATCGGTAGATACCTTGCCAGTAATAGCTGCGTCTGGTTCTGTTTAGGTTCTTCACGAATCCCGGATGACTGGATATTGGAGAATCGTGCAAATACTTGACAATATCTGGCCAGTAGCCATTTGGGCCCAGTTGCTCTTATACAATGTCCCGTTTATAAGTTGAAACTCCCCTTCGAAACCGTTTTCCTTTCTCCAAGGCCTCTATGATAATATTGCTGGATCTTCCCTCTGTTCAGCTATAATGTCACCTAATTCAGTGAGGACTGAAATTTAATCTAAGCTCTTATGTTCGGCTAAAGGATTTCTCGATAGGCAGTGGGCATCCTTTGCGCCCGTTTTTAATACCACGGTGACATCGTACTCTTGAAGTCTTAGTACCCATCTTGTGAGTCGACTTGATGAATCCTTCGAATTGCACCACTCACGACATTATTATTGTGATCAAAGTGTTCTGAAACTGTAAAATTGCTACCACAAATTTTCATACTTTCATTTACGTGTTGGAAATGCGAATGTCGCACATATCTCCCTTAAATTTTCCGAAAAAGAAAGATGTTGTGATTCAAGTCTTTTATATTCCAGTTAAATATTGATCTCATAAGCCTATTATTACACTTTTTTTTCCTTGATGAAGTTTAAAATTAATAACTGCTCTTTTCTACAAGCTGTCGTACGCGGTGTTCAGTCCTTACTAAACAGTCCTTCTACTTTCAACGCTTCAGATACACAGTAATGCAACTCACTTACCATCCTCTGGAATGATTGCCTGTTAGGTGATCAAGAGGTTGTTACTCATCAGTATTAGAAAACATCATTCATAGCTTATAGAACTTGCTAATACTAAAGCGAGTTCTATGATGTCCTAGGTTACGAATAAATTGCCGCATAACGATATTGTTGAAAATTAAAGCCTAATTATAATGTTGATGACTAAACTGTTTCATTTAGATCTTTTATTATATTTACTTCTGCAACCAAATGTACACTGCTGTTGTGCAAACTGGCTCCCATGAACTGGATAATGCGGAACCTTGATTTTTCATGTTTAGACAATGACTCGATCAATAACCGCCCTTATGTTAAATAATGGGGAAGAACTAAGTTCTTTTACAATACCTAATTATATTTATGCGGTTAAAAAACGTAGGAAGGTTGAAAAAGACCATTAAACTGCAATTTTACAAATATATCACTTAGAAGGTTTCTTCAGTGTGATACGTGGTTCAACTGATACATCAGAAATATTAAAAGGAGACCACCATTTCTGGGTTATAATGTAGAAGATGGGCTGGGTTAATATTGTCTCTCTGTGATTAAAATATGCGGCGAATTCACGAGAAGGCATTTTTGGAAAAAAATCTAATGCATCAAGAACAATATTAATAGTTTTTAATTCCCAAAGTGGTATTTATCTACCTATTTCGGACTTCAAATGCAGTAAATAGCAAGTTTTTAAACGACAATGATAATGTGTTAGGGGAATTACAACGTATTTCGAAATCGAAGAAATAAATCCACAGTTACAAAAAAGCATTGCATAAATAGCTTTGAGCTCCACAACGTCCCCCATTCAGAGTATTATACCTATCTATCATACACAACCGCTCTCTCAGCGAAAGTTCCATACCCAAAGACGGGAAAATTGCACAGGTCACTCCAATATTCACGAAAGGCAATAGGAGTGACCCGCAAACTTAAAGGCCTATATCACTGACGTCGGTTTGCAGCAGCATTTTAGAACATATGTTTTCCTCAAATTTTATGAATTACCTCGAAGAGAATAACCTAATATCCCATAGTCATAAAAAATTCAGAAACTATCGTCTCTGTGAAAACCGGCTAGCTCTTTACTCAAACGATATGATGAGTGCTATTGACTAGGGATGTCAAATAGATTCCGTATTTCTAGATTTCCGAAAAGTTTTGGCACTGTATATCACAAGCGTCTTCTAATCAAACTGAGAGTATACGGAATATTACCACAATTGTGGGATTTGATTCATGACTTCCTCTCGGAAAGGACACAGTATGTTGTAATTGACGGTAAGTCATCGAGTACAACAGAAGTCATATCTCATGTTCCACAAGGAAGTGTGATAGGGCCTCTACTTTTCCTTATTTTTATAAGCGATTTAGGAGAGAATCTGAGTAGCTATCTTAGAAATGTTCGCAGATGATGCTATCAGTTACCGGTTAGTAAAGTCTCGAGATGATCAAAAGCAAGTGCAAAATTATGTAGATAAGATATGTACATGGTGCAAAAATCGACAATTTTTTCTTAATAATGATAAATGTGAGGTCATCCATATGACCACAAAAAGAAATCCGTTAAACGTTAGTTAAACGATTAATCAGTGAAACGTACTGGCCGCCAATTCTACTAAATACCTAGGTGTAACAATTACAAACAACTTAAATTCGAATGAACACATAGAAAATGTTGTAGGGAAGGCGAACCAAAGACTACGTTTCATTGCCAGGTCACTTGGAAGATTCAAGAGGTCTACTAAAGGAACTGCCTGCACTACAATACACTTGTGCGTCCTATTTTGGAGTATTTCCGCGCATTGTGGGATTCACACCAGGTGGGACTGGCTGACGATTTAGAGAAAGGTCAGAGAAGGGCAGCTTGTTTTGAATTATCACGATATGGGAGGGGGGGGGACAGTGTCACGGAAGTTGGGGTGGAAATCATTAAAAGAAAGGCGTCATTTGTTGCGGCGAGATCTATTTGTGAAATTTCACCAACTTTCTCTTCTGAATGCGAACATATATTGCTAGCTCTACCTACATAGGAAGACATAATATCACAATAAAATAGGGGAAATCAGATCGAAAACTGAAAGATTTCGGTGCTCCTTTTTCCCGAGAGCTGTTAGGGAGTGTAACTATAAAGAAATATCAGAAAAGTAGTTCGATGAATCCTGTGCCATGCGCTTAATTGTGACGTGCAGAGTATCCATGTAGATGCAGATGTAGCTCAAATATGAACATTTATGCCTACTGAATAATAATAATAATAATATTAAAAATAAGTTCTTTCCAAATTTGCGAATGCTTCTAATTATGTTCAACTTATAAAGGGAATCACCTTAAGCAGATATGCCAAGATCGCTTATTTTGAATTTCCTTACTAATACTGGTTTCGGAAAATCTATGTTGCCATCTTCAAGTATGTAATATGCATATAACACTGATATACACAGATTGTATGAAGCTGCAGCATGTTACATAGTATTACAATTAAGATACTTACATACTTTTTAATATTTAAATATCATATAATAATACTGCGTCAAGCTTACTTTCCGTCTGCGCTTGGACATGGGCAACATTTTCTATGTGTTGCGTTAAATATGTTGCACCCATGTTCCAAGACAGTCACTGAGACTGTTTAAAACGTAAATTTGTTACAGTGTGGTACGAGAGATCTTCCACAATGGATAACTGCGTTGAAAAATCGATACATATTGTACACTTATGCATATTGACATTAGAGTGTAAATCATTGAAGTAAAACAATGACTACCATATTGTGGGCATTTGCACCGTGAGAGCTCTTTTGCATTTACAATGTCATAGGGTTACAGGGAGGGATGTTCGCCATGGAGGGAAGTTCAAATGTTCAAATGTTTGTAAAGCTTATGGGACTTAACTACGGGGTCATCAGTCCCTAAACTTACAAACTACTTATGAACTACTTACGAACTAGGACGGCACAAATATCCATGCCCGAGAGGGGATTCGAACCCCCGACCGTAGTGATCGTGCCGACCGTGACTGAAGTGCCTCAGTCCCCTCGGCCACCGCGGCCGGCGGATGGAAGTTCGCCGTATCTACCTTTCTATTACAAAAGATTTGTTAGCACTCACTGCCATCTGATGGCCATCATGAGAAAAACATACTTCAAAGCATGTTCTTTCTGTCCTGCCATCTGGTAGTAGCACAGACAAATTATGTACGCTATCAGAAGCAGTAACGGAACACATTTGGTGAGAAGACTGGCACTGAGACAGTCAACATTTTTTCCAGCTCTACGATTTGAGATCCGTTTTCTTTACAGTAAGTATGAATAAAGTATAATTTTTGCAGCTGTAGTGTGTTATTATGTGCTGTGAGTGAAACGACAAATAATTAATCTGAAATTCAGAGTGATTCTTATAATAAATTATATGCATAAAGAAGAAAAATGTATGTGACATTTGCGTGGACGTGAACAGCCGTCTGATTATGAACTTAAAGGTTCGAAACCGGTAACGGCGCTATTTAGTTAATAAATAGCATAATCAAAAGTGGTTGGTTGCTGTCTTCTTAATTATAAGAATCACTCTGCATTTCATACACAACCACGGGCTCAAAATGTCAGTTTTTGACAAAATAGCATTAATCTGATATTACTTAAAAATGCTGTGAAATATTATTGTAAAAGAAAGATTGCTTCTGGAGGGAATGTCGCCATTAGTGGAAAATCTTGTATCTGCAAAGACTGTGGAGAAGATTACTACGAGCCAAAACCAAGTCAAGTGGAGTGGTACCAATGTGTTAATTGCCAAAACTTGTTTCACGAAGACGGTGACAATCGGTCGGTGAAGAGGTATGGCTTGTGTAATGACTTGGAGTCTGATACTGATTAACATGGACAGAAATGTCACAAAATAATCTATAATTGTATTTGTTTGTCCTGTAGTGGTTCCTATTGTCTTTTGTAAACAGTAGAATTTAGAGAAAACAAAATTTTGATTTTCCCTGGGAGGGAAGTTCGTCAGTTAGCCAAATTGTACAATAAAAATTTCCAATAATTTAATATGTCACTTTCAATAGTTGATGGAGTTTTTATTTCATATATAGAAGTACACTAATCATAGTTTAAATATATCATTATGTTATCACGAAAGACAACCACTTAAAATATTGTTCAGTTAATTAGTGGCGAACATCCTTCCCTGTATCCTAGATAAAATGAACCACTAAAACTCTGTTTGTTTTTACAGCTTCATGCATGAAACAAATTACAGAAACACGCATTACAAATGACTCAGTATGAAACATGCATAAAAGTCCTGATTTAGTTTTTAATACATGTAGTGACAATAATATCTACAAATATTATCAGTGTAAAAAGATGGTTTATTTACATATGGAGACAATAAGTTAGGGTTACAATACAATTATGAATTAATATTCTGTAATACTTACGTCATAAACAAATGGCCATAGTAGTACTTCTTATAATAGTCAAAACATAATTCTACATCTACATATATACTCCGCAGTCCACCCAAATGGGCGTGGCGGAGGGTACTCAGCCTCACTATAGTTACTTGCGTGCCTGTTTGACTCCCATTTAGAACGAGGGTAAAAACAATGCTTCTCTGCATCCGTACGAGCCCTAATCTCTGAACTCATCTTTGTGGTCTTTTCGCGAAATATAGGATAGCGACAGTAGAATCGTTTTGCAGTCCGCCTCAAATTTCGGACCTCTAAATTTCTACAACAGTTTTTCTAGAAAAGAACGTCGCCTTTCCTCCATCGACTCCCACTTGAGTTCCAAAGCATTTCAGTAACATTTGCGCATTGATTGAATCTACCAGTTGCAAACCTATCCGCCCGCCTCTGAACTGCCTCTACGTCTTCCTTTAAACCGATCATGCTGGGGATCCCAAACTTGAGCAATACTAAAGACGGGTCGTACAAGTGTTTTATAAGCGGTCTCCTTTACAGACACCTTCCCAGAATTATCCTAACGAACCTAAGTAGAGCATTCACATTCTCCACGACTGTCATATGCTCGTGCCATTTCATATCGCTGTGCAGCACTACTCTGAGATATTTAATTGACACGACTTTGTCAAAGTTTACTAAAGTTGTATTCGAACATTATGGAAATGTTGCTGCTACTCATCTGTATCGATATATGTAGCGCTAGTTGCCATTCCTCTCACCACATAGAAATGTGGTCCAAGTCATCCTGCATCCTACTGCAATCATTCATTACCGACACCCCCCTGTACACCACAGCATCATTACCTAACAGCCGGAGATTGCAACTCACTATGTCCGTCAGATCATTAATACTGATAGAAAATAATAGCGGTTCTATCACACGTCCATAGGGCACTAATGAGGGTACCCAAGCCTCTGACGAACACTTTCCATTGACGACAACGTACTGTGTTCTCTTTTCTTAAGTAGTAATCAAAACACATATTTGGATAGCTATACCATAAGCTTGTACATTTGCTAACCGTCTGTAATGCAGTATCATATGAAAGGCCTTTCAAAAATCGAGAAATATGCAGTCTGCCTGTTGCCCTCCATCCATATCACGCAAGACATCATCAGAAAATGGAGCAAGCTGAGTTTCGCACGACCGATGCTTCCTGAAACTGTGCTGACGCATGAACAGAAGATTTTCTGTCGAAAAGAAATTTAATATATTAGAACTGAGAATATGTTCAAGAATTCAACAGCAAAATTATGTTATAGGTTAGTAATTTCATGTGTTCACTCTTTTGCCTTTCTTATACACTGAGTTGCCTGTGGCTTTTCCAGTCGCTTTTTTGCGCTGAATCAATGATTCGCGATAAATTCAAGCTTACTAAGGAGCCAGTGTCGCTTATTACTCCTTGTAAAACCAGATTGGTACCCTATTTGCCGTTGCGAAAGAGCGGCCGAACGCATTGAGGCGCTACGCTGCGATGCGCGACGCCGTTCCCCGTTGGGGTTCGAATCCCCCCTCTGGCATGGATGTTTGTGCTGTCTTTAGTATAAGGTAGTTCATAAGTAGTTTGTAAGTTTAGGGACTGATGACTCCGCAGTTAAGTCCCATAAGCTTCATAAACATTTGAACATTTGGTACCCCATTTGGACCTGGCGATTAGTTTGTTTTCGACTCTCTCAGATCCTTCTCTACACCAGCTATGCCTCTTAATATGCCCTCAGTTTGGGAGTTCGTGCGACCATCAAATGATTGTGTGTTTGTATAGTCCTCTTGCGTGAGTGATTTCTGAACTGTTAAATTTAAAACTTCGGCCTTCAATTCGCTGTCGTCTATCACCACAATGATCAACGCGTGACTGGATAGAGACTTCTGATCCGATTACCGATATTACATAGGACCAGAATTTTCAGAATCTCGGCAAGATCTTTTATACTTTTTCTTAAGGTATGACGGTGGTAGTTATTGTATGCTTCGCACATTTCACTTTTTGTAGACGCGCGAATGTCTAATAACTTTTGACTGACATTATTGATAGATGTGAAGCATTGAATTAAAATTTGTGGTGCGGCCGGGAATCGAACCCGGACCTCCATGCTTACTAGGCAGACGTCTTAACCGTTAGACTACCACAACACTTAAACTTTTTTGAACCGATAGTGCTACGGCCTTTGATTTATCAGGATTTTTCAAATATTAATATTGTACTACGGTGGGTCTTTTCCATTCTTAAACGACTTTGTCGCCACATATTACTCCAGCGCTTTATTTATAAAGAATTTAAATTTGGCCCATACTTTCTCTACGTCCACCGTACTGAAGCTGAACGATGTCAGTTCATTCTTGCTTCTAGGAGAAGGTGCTCTGCGAAGTTTGTAGGCAACCTCTTGTCTAATTTCGTCGGCCTGATCTTCTGGAATACGAGACACCGCTTGCTCAATAGCACAAATAAATTCCGTAATAGGAACAACCTTGGGTGTGGATGCAAAATTTAAACCCTTTTTAAAAACAGATAATGAAGCGTTGTCCAGTTCTTTATCTGTAAGATTGACAACAACACGCCGACGGAAATCGTCACCAGAAATTGTCTGTTGAGTGCAAAGTCGCTCAAATTTTGAAAACTGTTTGCAAGCAGCACCCCTCTGAGCCGAGTCAGAAAAGGCCCAAGAAGCACTATCAACCCACTCCCATGACACGGCCGAAAGCCGAGATGAAATCTCAAGATGCAAAAAATATAAGTCATTGGAAACAAAATCCAGTTGTCTACGAGTAAAACGAAGCCGTTGACGTACTAGCGCAAGACTGGCACGCTTCTTAATCTTGTTAGCCATTCTAGAATCAATAAAGTGAACTATTCTAGCAAACTTAGGAACAATAACTTCATTCCGGCATCTAGTTAAAAATGTTAGTGCACTCAATAACTTCCCTTTCTTATTGCGTAGTTTTTCAAACTCCTTGAAACGATTTACCATTTCCTCCCCGTAGAGGTACCTGATGTGGTTGCGTAGACTTTCCCGGCGTAGTAACTGATAATATTGATCTCGGGTATGCAGCCGGATACCGTCGTCAACCAGACACGTTATTTCAACAGACCAACTGGCTGCCATCTTCAGGTGAGAGCGCAGAACACTAACTCGCCGGAAACTGATAAAGAACAAGAAACAGCAGCCCCTTTATACACTGCTGACGACCCACCGCGCGTGCGCGAAACCTAAGTAGAAGCCACCTAGGCGCAATGGAACCAGTAGTGCGCCGGTGGAGAAAAACGGCAAAAACGATGGGTCGAAAACAAGGCTAGTTCAAAGAAACAGCAGGTCGAAATGAAGACCGTTGTTGCTTGATGTCAGATAAAATCGGGTTCCAAGTTTTACTTAGTGGAAAACCCTTGTCCCTATTAATAATATTATCGGCCATACGAATTTCCATTGATTCTTTGAGAACACATTCCCAGTAGCGGGAAGCAGGAGCAATCAGTTTAGTTTCATCGTACAACATCTTGTGTCCCTCATTCAAACAATGTTCAGCAACAGCCGACTTTTCAGGTTGGAGCAACCGAGTATTATTGTTCCGAATTTCGCGTTATATTCTTCAAATTATTAAATATCTATCTGATCGCTTTCAAACCGTGCCTAAGACCTTTCTCAGGTATAAATTAGTAACTGTAAAAATATTTGAGTCTCTTCGTCTTGTCGTTCGGGCGTGATAAGCGTACACTGAACAGACATTCACATTTATAGATATAGATAATATTTTCGAATATTAACTTAAAAGTAAGGAAGTCTTTCCTGAAGGCATTTGTGTGGAGTGTTGCCTTGTACGGAAGTGAAACATGGACGATAAACTCTGCGGACAGGAAGAGAATAGAGGCTTTTGAAATGTGGTGCTACAGAAAATTTCTGAAGATTAGGTGGGTAGATCGCATAACTAATAAAGCGGTACTGAACAGAATTGGTGAGAAAAGAAATTTTTGGCATATCTAACAGAAGGAATCGCTTGGTAGGACACATTCTTAGACATCCAGGAATCGTAAATTTAGCATTGGAGGGAAGTGTGTGGGGTAAAAATCGCAGAGGGAGACCAAGAGACGCGTATATTAAACAGATTCAAGTAGATGTGGGTTGTCGTTTTTATGAGGAGATGAAAAGGCTTGCTCAGGATAGAGTAGGGTGGAGAGCTGCATCAAACCAGTCTCCGGACTGATGACCATAACAACAAGAACAGACAATCTTTGTAAATTAAATATTATCTCGTCACAAAATGTGGAGAAATAATCAGGTTCAGGCCCGGCATGCAGCCTCGTTGTTGAAGTGGGCGTCTAAACACGCTCGGGTGTTCGGTTTGTCGTTTGGGCACTTTTCTACCAACAGAAATAATTCGATTTTGGGTGTAGTCTGCTGTGTGCAGTGAGCAATTAAGGAGCTATGGTAAGAGACAAAAGGAGAGAGAGTGAGACAAATAAAGAGAGAGAGAGAGAGAGAGAGAGAGAGAGAGAGGCGTACCTTGCGCGGCACCTGGGAGCCCGGGGGCGTCAGTGGTTGCGGGGGCGGGAGCGGGGGCGGCGCGCGCCGGAGCCGCCCCCCTGCGGTCGACGGCGGCCGCGCTGCCCGCCGGCGCGCCGTCTACGGCCGCGTCCTGACGCGACGGCCACTGCGTGGGAGGAGGCGCGGGCCTCTCTGCGAACAGAACGCGCGCGCGGTCACAGGGGGCGCTGTGGGGAGCCCCACCTACGATTCCTTAATGACGTACATTCTGGTGACAAAGAAGTGGGATACTTCCTATAATAGTGTCGGACCTTCTACTAACCTCCAAAGCGCAGCACGACAATCCTGTCAACTATGTCCCCTAAGTCTTCGTTGAGATTCATGTCTGTCGATCTGGCTGACCAAATAACTCTTGGGAACATCGGCAAAATTCGTCAAACAAATCACACGGACTTATATTCCTGTGAAATGCCAAACTTTAATCCCTAAAAATTCCATCCTCTTCTAGAAAAAAATGTAAAGAACCGAAAATTGTATCCATGTAAGCAATGGGGCGGTATCATGTGCCACTCCAGTCTCGGTTACTGACCCCAATGACACCATCCAATATAACCTGTGGGAAGCCCTCATCCTCTTCCAGAAAGAATGTAAATAACCGAAAATGGTATCCATGTAAAGCAGTAGGGAGGTATCAAGTACCACTCCAGTATCGGTCACTGACCCCAATGACATCGTCCAATATCACCCGTGGGGAGCCCTCATGCTCTTCCAGAAAGAATGTAAATAACCGCAAATCGTATCCATGTAAGCAGTGCGGAGGTATCAAGTAACACTCCAGTATCGGTTACTGACCCCAATGACATCATCCAATATCACCTGTGGGGAGCCCTCATCCTCTTCCAGAATGAATGTAAATAATCGCAAATCGTATCCATGTGAGCAATGCAGAGGTATCAAGTACCACTCCAGTCTCGGTGGCTGACCCCAATGACATCATCCAATATCACCCGTGGGGAGCCCTCATCCTCTTCCAGAAATAATGTAAATAAACGCATATCGTATCCATGTAAGCAATGGGGAGGTATCAAGTACCACTCCAGTCTCGCTTACTGACCCCAATGACATCATCCAATATCAGCTGTGGAGAGCCCTCATCCTCTTCCAGAATGAATGTAAATAACCGCAAATCGTATCCATGTAAGCAATGCAGAGGTATCAAGTATCACTCCAGTCCCAGTTACTGACCCCAATGTCATCATCAAATATCACCTGTGTGGAGCCCTCATCCTCTTCCAGAAAGAATGTAAATAACCGCAAATCGTATCCATGTAAAGCAGTGGGGAGGTATCAAGTACCACTCCAGTCTCGGTTACTGACCTCAATGACATCATCCAATATCACGTGTGGAGAGCCCTCATCCTCTTCCAGAATGAATGTAAATAACCGCAAATCATATCCATCTGAGCAATGCGGAGGTATCAAGTACTACTCCAGTCTCGGTTGTTGACCCCAATGACATCATCCAATATCACCCGTGGGGAGCCCTCATCCTCTTCCAGAAATAATGTAAATAACCGCAAATCGTATCCATCTAAGCAGTGGGGAGGTATCAAGTACTACTCCAAACTCGGTTACTGACCCCGATGACATCATCCAATATCGCCGGTGGGAAGCCCCCATTGACGTCATCAAAGATCACATCAGATCCGGTTCCGGTCCAAGATGGCCGACAGGTGAAAATCGTACACTACTGGCCATTAAAATTGCTACACCAAGAAGAAATGCAGATGATAAACGGGTATTTATTAGACAATACTTTATACTGTAAATGACATGTGACTACATTTTCACGCAATTCGGGTTCATAGATTCTCAGAAATCAGTAGCCAGGACAACCATCTCTGGCCGTAATAACGGCCTTGATACGCCTTGGCATTGAGTCAAACTGAGGTTGGATGACGAGTTCAGGTAGAGATGCCCATGCAGCTTCAACACGATACCACAGTTCATCAAGAGTAGTAACTGACGTATTGTGACGAGCCAGTTGCTGGGCCAGCATTGACCAGACGTTTTCAATTAGTGAGAGATCTGGAGATTGTGCTGGCCAGGGCAGCATTCGAACATTTTCCGTATCCAGAAAGGTCCGTACAGGACCTGCAACATGCAATCGTGCATTATCCTGTTGAAATGTAGAGTTTCGCAGGGATAGAATGAAGGGTAGAGCCAAGGGTCATAAAACATCTGAAATGTAACGGCCATTGTTCAAAGTGCCGTCGAAGCAAACCAGAGGTGACCGAGACGTGTAACCAATGGTACCCCATACCAACACGCCGGGTGATACGCCAGTATGGTGATGACGAATACAGGCGCTCCTGTCTGTGATGCAGCGTCAAGGGAAACCACAGCCATGGTCTCCAAATTGATAGTCCATGCTGCTGCAAACGTCGTCGCACTGTTCTGCCGATGGTTGCTGTCTTGCAGAAGTCCACATCAGTTGACTTAGGGATCGAGACGTGACTTCACGATCCGTTACAGCATGCGGATAAGATGCCTGTCATCTCGACTGCTAGTGATACGAGGCCGTTGTGATGCAGCACGTCATGCCGTATTGCCCTCCTGAACCCACCGACTCCATATTCTGCTATCAGACATTGGATCGCGACAACGCGAGCAGCAATTTCGCGATACGATAAACCGCAATCGCTATAGGCTACAATCCGACCTTTATCAAAGTCGGAAACGAGATGTTACGCATTTCTTCTCCTTACACGAGGCATCGCAACAACGTTTCACCAGGAAACGCCGGTAAACTGCTGTTTGTGTATGAGAAGTCGGTTTGAAACTTTCCTCATGTCAGCACGTTGTAGGTGTCGCCATCGGCGCCAACCTTGTGTAAATTCTCTGACGGTTAAATTTCGCTTCTGTAGCACGTCATCTGCGTGGTGTAGCAATGTTAATGGCCAGGAGTGTAATTTGTGGCATGGATTCTCAATTTTCAATTTTTCTTGATTACTATTGTTTATAACTCGTTCCCGTCCGCATTTATCGCGGAAATTCCACCACTAGATGCGACCAGCACCTCCTCCTATTTTCTCCACCCCACTCCAGTCTCTCTCTCTCCCTGACATTGAGTTTCGTCGGAAACTGCGTCACTCTGTGCCAAGACACTTCCGTATGACTACGTCTTCAGACAACCCATGCAGGACGTAAGTATTGTTTATAAGCAATCAAGTCTGTTTCTTTAATCAATTATCCACATTTCGCGAACTACTTTGGGATTATCTATTTTCTAAAAAACTTTCGTTTTCAAAATCGTTGTTACCTTCTTTTATTTTATTTTAAACCCACGATGGGGGCAGGCTGGCTGTGGCTTACATCACCGATCTTCAAGTCCGAGCAATATAACAGATGTTAACAGAAAGGTGAAATTATAGTCGACATGGTCGATTATAGAGTCCGCAACTGCACTACGTTATTTTAAATGTGTTTATTTCCGTCAACAGTTGCTATAAAATTGTTTCATAACATGTTTCGATCACTTGGATCATCTTCAGATCTTATAGTTGCGTCCGCAACTCGTCTGGCTGAGTACTAATTGGTACCAATTAGTAATCAGCCAGACGAGTTGCGGACGCAACTATAAGATCTGAGGATGATCATAGTGATCGAAACATTTTATGAAACAATTTTATAGCAACTGTTGACGGAAATAAACACATTTAAAAAAGAAAGGTGAAATCTATGCACAATGTTAATGGAGACAATAAATAATGAATTTAAACATGGTCAGAGAGACAACATGGGAAACATTTAAAAGCTATTCAAGTGAGGTAAATCACTAATGGTAGATATCTATAAAGGAACCATGGTTACATGTAATGTACATTCAGGAAACAAACTCTTAAAATCAGATTACTCTTAAAAATGTAGATGTCACTATTGTTATGCCGGATTCGGTGGGCACTTGTACAGTCGATGATCACACAAGACACTCATGATTATCGCCGTTAAGTTATTCTGGCATGTAGCATCACTCTGTGGGAGCGAATTGACCGCGTACGTTGTTGCAGTGCTTCAGTATATTCAGTATGAAAGTCGAGTCGAGGCGTAAGTGTACCCGAAATAAGTGTCGAATGATCTATTCACGCATGTGCATGCTACCATATGGCAGAAATATTATCTCATTTATCACACACCCCATGCTCCACGTGAGAATAGATAAAATGAATAGATCCCAATAAATATCGCAGTATTTTGTCTGCATGATTATGTAGTAATTCACCCCATTGCGTGCAAGAGAAGATGTTACAAAAAAAGTAAAAGTTTAATCCATTTTTAAGAAAGATAATTTCAAATTACGAACCACCTGAAAATACCATAATGCCTCATTGTTCTCCCCAATCACCATTAAACCGTTCGAGACGTGGTCATCCATTGCAAATTCATTGATGTTATAAATTCATTTATTTTATCTATCAATACGTGGTTCCACTGGTTGCAGGGTTCCCTATTTTTGTCACATTGCATTTGTATTCCGTTGTGCAAGTCACTAAAATTAATATCACAGTCCGCCACCTATTGGAACCACCCTTCATGAAACAGTGTGGCTGCGGTGATTTATAGAACTCTTATAACCCATGTCAACCGCAGAAAGAATGAAACTAACGTGCCACATCTCGGTTCCCAATTCCTGTGCCCTGAGAAGGCAAACAATGTACCCGCCAAATTAAAACGCAAAACGGGCTCTCTTGCAAGGGTAGGAAGTAATTCGTGGACAAAGATAGCAGGAGAGAGGGCAAAGGGAAGGAGAATTAATTAATAATTTTACGATGTATTCCAGTTTCCATAAAGTATTTGTGATTGCGAAACTTTCCTTGGTTCGTTAGAATCGTAAAACTGCTCATCCTTATTTGAAACGTGTAACCGTTTTCTGTGGCGTTGTCCCTGTAAATTAGTAGCGAATAGTGTCTGTATCAACCTTTCTTTAGCAAACATAGCAGTTATCGCAGATTTGAAGGCCTTTTGCCGATCCACGGAGACTGTGGTGCGGAGCACATAGCATTGCGTTTTATCAACCAGCCTAATTCAATAATGTACCTATGACATACATGGCGTAACGAGCCCGTATGAGTGCAGCATAAATAAATGAACGTACGGTTAGGTTTGCTACCATTGGCGCTTTGCAGTTTCCACTCGCTCCGCTACGAGTGTCCTCGGTAGACCCAAGAACGAGTAGACTACGTGAGGCGGTGCCGCCTTTTCGGGCGCCAGAGCTGCGTTTAACGATGTCGCTCTGATGAGAGGGAGAAATCAGTGCCTGTCATCAGCCGTAACTCTTAACAGGCGAGGGCGCTCCACTGATACAGTGCAAATGTGCGTGGGGGGGGGGGGGGGGAGGGAAGTGTAATGAGGCCAGAGAGGCAGAGCTCACGAGCCAGCTGAGCGCCACGGCGAATGACTTCAAGGAGATGATGGCAGATGCGTCCCTTCGTCAAACATGGCCGATGTTAAACATTCCTTCATGAGTAGCAGAGGCTTTCACGGATATCTGTCTCATAGCCATTACTTTTTTAAGTATACTGTCTGATTCCGTTTATCACTGTTTATATGTATGCATGAATAGGATAGGATGTTTTGGGCGCACAACAGCAAGGTTTTAAGCGCCCTGACAAAAGAATTAGACAACAGTAAATAAATAAGAACAGGCAATATACGAATGTAGGTCTTGTCAACAACTCGAATACATATTGCAAATCAGCAGTGTAAGGTGGCAGACTGAAGTATAAACCTTAGAACTTAAATGGCAATGTGGGAGTATAGAGGTACGCTGATCGCTGATGTCAAAGTCAGTAGCGAGCCCTCCTCTAACACACTAAAACCTCCAGCCTAAGAGCTTAGGCCAGAGTCGAGGACTTTCACAAAATTGTAAAACGTTCGTCACACTCGCCTCGTTGTCATCTAAAACAGTGGGTAGGGCACGACCAAGATTAGCCGCTGCCCTCTCAGCATTATATAAAATACACTCAATTAAAATGTGGCGTATAGTGATTTGCACGTCACAAGCGTCACAAATCGGTGGATCTTCTCGACGGAATAAAAAGCTGTGTGTCAAAGGGCTATGCCCAATGCGAAGGTGTGCCAGTGTCACTTCGAAACGCCTGAATGCCTGGCAGGAGGTTCGCCATTATCGAACAGTTGGTTTAACCAACCGCAGTTTACTACCTGTCACTGCCAGCCACGTCTCCTCCCACAACTGAAGGGACCTCTGGCGCAACACAGCGTAGACGTCCCGCAAGGGAATGTCACACACTGTGACATTTGGGTCACTGCAGGCCGCCTTGGCAGCCACATCAGCCGCTTCCTTTCCCCGTATCCCAAAATATCCCAACATGCCCAGGTACCCAAAGAAATGACACCTCTTTACCCCGCCGTTGAAGGATGTATAGTTGGTCATGGATCAATTGTGTTATAGTTTCAGCCGGATACATGACCTGCAGGGACTGTGAAGAGAAGCTGATTCATTACCGATTCCTTTTTGACATTAAAAATTAATTTTTAATTATGCCACCTGTTCACCATAAATGATTACTATACGGCTCAAGAGCGAGTAGAAATAACACTAAAAAGATGTAAACGCGACAGTGACTTGTTTACATCTTGAGTAAATGTCGAAGCCCGTCTGTCAACAGAACACTAGATATATGTTATGTTGTCTGTGAATGACGCCGAATGTATTTGGGCCGTTGACTAGAACCTGTTACATTACAAGCTTACCGATATTTTTGACAGTATCACCTTAATGATTGTGTCGCCAGGTCGCACTTGCAATCCTCTCCACGAGCAGTCTGGTATGTTTATTGCAACATTAAGATTTAATGATATGTCTAATACTGTTGTACATCGTTTAACGGCCCTCTGGATCATACTTTGTGCATTAAGATCTATTGATTTTGTTGTGCATTTAACAAGTAATAAAGAATGGAATGCCGGTTACTGTATTACAAGTTTCTTTGAGTGCAAATCCGCTATTAGCTTTTGGAACAGTTATGCAGTTTTCTACGATAGGTTTAATAGCACATAATGAATGGTTGATTCGTTCATTCGACAAATTATTTACCCTTTTTAACTGGATACTTTCTCGGTATAGGTTATAAACCAGCTACTGCCATTTAATTTTGCAAGTTTAGGTAATTAGTAGTTTCCTGAAGTTTTCTTTGTGGTTTCGTACTAAATAAGTGCAGACTGCGGAATTTTAGTTAGCTACAAATAATATTAAACAATAGTGTGTACAACGTTGTTTTGCGGATAGGGGGAAGCGAGGAAGGATAGACCAGCACGTTATTGCTCCAACCGAGATCCTTACAACGAGCTAATTTATGTAGCAAAGAACAAAACAAGTAGTACTGATGACGTAACTTAACTTACAATATTATCATTAAAACAGCTTGTCATTTAATGATATCTTCAGTGTACATAGTGTTTCAGTTCAAACTATAATGTTGTGAAACAAGTAAAATACGAGATGTTTCACGTCAAAGTCGGATAAATTCACAATTTTTACGTTAAATTAACAAACAATTACTTCCCCATAAAATAATCGAACGACAGATCACGAAAACGTTCTTAAAATACATCAAAGATCTATTTAACATGGTTGAAACTAACCGCAGCTTAAAAAAAACTCCACTATTTTGAAATTCCGATTCGAAATCTATCAAACCTATTACCCCATTTCATTTTGAAACGTTTACAGATCCTCAAATAATTATTTATCCTGTCCGAAGCTTTGAATAATTTTACAGTTGAAATTTCAAGAGACTACGTTTCAAACACCTAATTTAGCTTTCCTGTGATGAGGGCAGTGAAATGAAAAGTGAATAGTTCAGACCACGAGACCATACAGTGGTTCTACTCATATGCAGAAAATACTCAATTTATGCCACTGGGACACGAGACTATAAGTTCTTGTTTCGTAAACGGCGGTCTCCCGCTGATGGATCGACCATAAGACAAGTGTGATTTTTTCCTACGCAGTCAAGTGTCTCAAGATAGGATTCACGACTTGAAACGGGGTTTGTGTTTATGATTTTATCGCAATAAATGAATTTGTCCTTTACAACTGGTTCACATTTACTCATAATGAAAGACACCAATATACGTCAGTCATACGTTTCTTGTATTAAACTATTGAATCGCGAGATTTCCAAATACTTCCTACAGCTATCCACAGATGATTAATTATACTACTACTAACACTTCCACAGCAATTTTATTCCCAGGATTCGTTTAGTATCATCTGTTGGGCTTGGTCTCAATAAAGAGATTACAGAATAATTATTTAAATACGACAAAATGGAGTCTGAAATACAGCGTTATAGTATTAATTATCCGCAACACTACTGTAAATACACTACACAATGAAATCTACTATTGTCGCCGATAGCACACGTTATTGACATATCTACCTTACCTTCGAGCAAATGGTCTCGCCCGTCCCACGTCACGGGCGTGAGCACAATCGAGGGAAACATTCACTTGTGAGCGAGTGGTGTAAGGTAACGATGTCACTATGTTTTCTAAACAGGAACAACGAAGGTGCATCGAGACTGAATGTGCCAGAGGTCGTACAACACGACAGTGTCATCAAGGTCTTCAAGAGGCGTGCGGGGAATCGGCATTGCCATACAGAACAATTGCTCTTTGGTCAAAAACCTTCAACGAAAATCGGCAAACTGTGGCAGACATGCATCACACAAGTCCTCGTAGTGTCCATGAAGAATTGCATAGCACCGGAAGACGGTCAGAGCCCCAGTATCGTCATACAGTGACTCTTTTGTACGACTGTGATGGTGTAATTTGAACACATTACTTTCGTCCACGGCAGACCGTTAATGTACTGTTCGTTTTTGGAGCATCACCTGCGACCAGCTTTGCGAAACAAGCGGCAACACTCCGTGCTCAACACACCCATCATTTTGTATGACAATGCGTGGGCGCATCCAGCGCAAACTGTGGCTGCTCTGTTCGGTCGATGGTATACCATCCACCCTACTCCCCGGACATTAGTCATTGTGACTTTGATTTGATTCCGAAGATGAAGGAACCACTTCGTGGCATTCGCTTCAGAACTCTTCCAAAGATTCGATAGGCAGAAGACCGCTCCATACTGCACCATCAACAGAAAAGGCTCTACTACCACTATACCAAGCCTTCCACATCGCTGGCAACGAGTTCTATACAACGCTGGTGACTACTTTGAAGGATAGTAACAGATGCATGCAAGTAACGCTTTTCCATCGGTTGTGAATAAATAGTTTCCACTAAATACCAACCCCCGTACAAGGATTCCAATGAAACTTACATAATTCGAAAGTATTAAAAATGTTGTGTGTATGATGTCATTCAGAGTGGTTCAAGAAAGTGGATGTTTTCATATCTAAAGGGCCTTTGGACGATGATAACATGCAAAGATACAGGTCTAGCATGGCGTCATCTAGCTGTGGAATGGGAGGAACTACGAGGTCGACTGTGTTGGCAGCAGTTACTAGTTTCTGCTTCCTTTTTGTATAAAAAAATCGCAATGATGTGTTTTACGGCCCACTTTAGATTTGTAGTTTTATAAGTTTTTGCAAAATTTTGGACCAAAATAATAATGTAAATAATAAAGAATTAATTAATTAGAGTGTCTGAAACCCTTTTAGGAAAAAAATTAGGTAGTAGCGGTTTCCGAACCATCCAACATTAGCGTTATAAACCGACGCCTTGCCCACTACGCTATGGCTATCAATCAAAAGATGAGTTATTTAATCTCATACTACTGATGGTCATTGTTAACTGATGCTAATGTGGCATTTGTGGACACTAGATTAGCATTTATCGTACGAAGAACGATGTGTTTTTGTTAATTCTTCAGTGCGCCATTGCTTTGAAATGACAACGTGTAACAATAAGAAAATCATCAAATACGCAACGCAAGATGGCGTATACCGGAGAGAGTTCTGGGCGACGAATGTCACGTGACATCTCCGAACGGCTGGTAACTAAGAGCCAGAAAGGCAAACTTCTAGCATCATTTGAAACTCCATCCTTTATAGATTACGAAAAATATAAGCTTATATGTATGCTTGCATCGGTAGAGGTGTACCAGCATTCTAAAACACATGAGATACCTTTACATGGCAAACACTTTTACATTTCATAACATGATTTCTGGTGTTTATAATAAAAATAATATGGTTCACAAAATGTTTTCTATTCAATATTTTATGATATAAAAAGATTACACATACATTATACATAAGTCACTTGCAGCTGGTAATCCTGAAAGCCCTGAGGTACGCAGAGTAAACGTTGCAGTCTTTGCACCACCATCTGCTTTCCTTTCTTACACGCTTGCCAGTCTCTTTCTTCCCATTGTCACAGCAAACTTTGCAATACCGTGTAGTATTTACTTTGTTGGCAGTATGAGGTACTTTTTCTGGAAAGTTACGACCAAAATTTCTGTCCAGGCTAGTGCTTGGTGTTAGCTCTACAGATCTAAAGCCTCCGCCTTTTTCTACCAACGTCAAGCTAACGTTTTTCATGAAGTTCACAAGAGAGACTTTCTGTTTACTGACGTTTTTGTATAAAATAAAACTGCTCACGACAGATATTAGGAAAAGATGAAAGAACAGTTTCTTCCACCTCTTCATTGTTTTTCGTGCGGATGGGTAGTAACAGTACAGCTGATCCACATAATCAACACCAATCGTGTTCCTATTGTAGTCAATTTCAATGTCTGGTTTCATTACTGTTGTAATCCCATCTTTTGAACGTACTGGGACGTCTTTTGTGGTAGCCTGATGTTTTGTAGAAAGGCAGTATACATTACGCTTATTTTTTCCAGTTCAGCGCTAGAATGGATCCATTCCTCAAAAATATCATTTCATTTTACTTCAGTTTCTTTGGTTTAAAGCTTGTTGGTAAGCCTTTTTCTGTTTTTCACAACAGTTCCGACAGCTAATGTATTTTATACAACTGATACACAGAACACATCGACTACTGCTTTATCTAGTGGACAAAATATGAACTACAGCAGTTATCTTACAGCCACCAGCCATGTGGTGCGGTGAAAACACCTTTCAGAGACCGTAAAAGCGGCGTGTTAAGTAGTTTGTAAGTCTAGGGACTGTTGAACAATATAGTTTGGTCCCACAATTACAAACATTTAGTACTGTAGGGCAGCGTTTGAGAAATCAGAAGCGTATATGATCGTAACGTGGTCTTTCCGAGTCTTCTGAGTCAGGTGTGGCCGAAGCTGGGAGTTGGGCGGAAGACGAAGGCCTCAGGGAAAGGAAGGGGAAATGACGTCTAGTGGGTTGGGGGGAATGTATGAAGCCTGAGCATTATATACCGCTCAAGTTTTCTGGGAAGCTCACACTTTAAGACTGGGGGTGGGAGACGGTCGCCGTGAGAATTTCTCCAACTCTGGAGAAAAACTTGGTTCACACTCTTGTTCTTTCTTATAGAGAAGAAGTGTCTCCTGCAACTGCCGACCAAGTTACGTCACAGTTAACGGCTGTCCTGGTGGTAGTCCAGCAGTAATAACATTTGCTCCGAGAGGGAGCGCTTCAAGTTCGCAGCATTCGCCAGGCTACAACTGCTTTACGAGTTTGCTAGCCGGTTGTTACGACGTCCGTAAGAGGTCGATACGTTTAGTATATATTACCAACAAAACGTGTCTCTTGTTTACTTTTATAGCCGATTATGGTGCGTTACTTAAATAATCACATTACGCTATTTCTATACTATAGGCCGCTTTATTCTTTCTGTTACAGGCATCAATGACAGTGAGTGTGGATAGCAGTAAGCCTAAATACCAAATACAGCGCGCGCCGATTTGTTATGGTATTTCTACATCTACATAGATACTCTGCAAATCACATTCAAGTGCCTGGCAGAGGGTTTATTAACCACTTTCATAACTTTTCTCTACAGTTCCATTCTCGAATAGCGCGCGGGAAGAAAGAACACCTAAATCGTTCCGTTTTCGATCTGATTTCTCTTATTTTATTGGGATGGTCATGTCTCCCTAAGTAGGTGGGTGCTAGCAAAATATTTTCCCATTCGGAACTAAAAGTCGGTGATTGAAACTTCGCAAACAGATCACGCCGCAATGATTAACGTCTTTCTTTTAATGATTTCCACCCCAATTCGTGCAACATTTCCGTGACGCTTTCCCCCCCGTAATGTGATAGAACAAAACGAGCTGCCCTTCTCTGAACCTTCTCAATGTCTTCCGTCAATCCCACCTGGTGAGGGTCCCACAATGGGCAACAGTACTACAGGATAGGACGCACAAGTGTGATGTAGCCAGTCTCTTTGGTGGAGCTGTTGCATCTTCGAAGCGTTCTGCCGATGAAACGTAACCTTCGGTTCGCCTTCCCCACAATATTTTCTATGTGTTCTCTCCAGTCAAAGTTGTTCGTAATTGTAACTCCTAGGTATTTGGTAGAATTTACGACCTTAAGGTTTGACTGATTTATCGCGTAATTGAAGTTCAGCGGATTTATTTTAGTGGTCATGTGTATTACTTCACACTTTTCTTTATTTAGTTTCAATTGCCAATTTTCGCACCATGCAGAAATTTTGTCAAAATCGCTTTGCAGTTGCTTTTGGTCCTCTGTTGACTTCACTAACCGATAAACGAGAGCATCATCCGCGAACAATCTAAGGGAGCTATTCAGATTGTCTCCTAAATCGTTTATAAACACGAGGAAGAGTAGGGGACCTATAACGCTTCCCTGTGGAACGCCAGATATCACTTCTGTTTTACTCGATGACTTACCGTCAATTACAAATAACTGTGTTCTTTCTGACGGGAAATCGTGAATCCAACCGCACAATTGTGGAGATATTCCATAAGATATTTATGGCATATCTAGACATTGAAAGTGTGGATATTCCCTTCCTGAAAAGGAATCATTTATTTAATTCCACGAGCAGTTTTCGCTTTGTACTCAATTCATTCCTAAGGAAATCTGTAACTTGTGCTTTTCTAAGCAACGGCAAAACTTATACCTCCATTCACTATAGAATAATTTTCGTATATCAATACAAATTTCTGCAGTATTTAAGCCGAAATCAATCATGAAGCAACAAAACAAACTGTTGGGCAACTTCTTCGTTATATTAGTCTGATATTTCATTCTGCTACTTTTTTTACACATTTCTGTGAATAGTTATGACGTTTCAGAGCCCTGTATTATATGCCTACAGACGACGGCCTCCTAAATTATCAGGTCACTTCTGCTGCTGTGTGATAAAGAATTAGTGAGGCCTGTACGGTTAGTTAGGATATAAATCAATTAGAAATAGTATCATGGCAAGCATAGAGGCGTCTTCTAACAGCCACTGAACCGTATGTTCCTTTGGAAAGATCAAAACAGACGATGAAATCTCCTCTGAAATGGGATTATTTGAGAGAAGGGTATAAAAATTTAATACTGTCAACACAAGTGAGACTGCAGACTCAATCTGACAGCACGTTGATAATAACGGAAAATACTTGAAGTTCACTTTGACATAGAAAACCTGCACTGCAGGATAGTATAAACAATTGTTCATTATAAATTTTCGAGAACATAATTACACATTTCATGGCGGAATAAAATTCGGAGGGATTGCTGTGAGAAAGATATTAGTATAAATTTACATGTAAGTCTTTATATATTGCTTTCATTAAAGTAGGAGTATGCAGTGCTCCATATTATCGAAAAGTCGACGAATACTGAAAGTCTGGTAATTCAATCAACAGAGCTGTTCATGTCTGTTTAAATAAGACGTAATAGTGGTGTCAATGTGTGATAAAGTAAGTCTGGGTAATCGTTGGGGGAATGGAGTCAGCTGATCGTCTGTGTAAAACTTTCCATTAAATATAGTAGTTCTTCCAGTGAATTGTCTTGTCTGTGTTAGCAGCATCGGCCACTCTTTCAGCTAATACATGTCCTCACGTCCTGCAGTGATTACTTCGAAAAGCACGAAGTTGAAATTGATCTTGTGTAATAGAACTATGTACTTAGAAGTCGGATTGTAACTAAGTACAACTGTCTCTGAAAAAGAAGACGTCTTTATCTTGATGTAGTGCACACCAACAGTAAGTAATTACGAATTTTAATCACAATATTGTACTGAACAATTATGAAAGAAGGCAGGCCGGCCGCGGTGGCCGAGGAGACTGAGGCGCTCCAGTCACGGTCTGCATGGCCACCACGGTTTATTTATTTATTTATTTGTTTTTTCTGTTCCATAGGACCCACTTCAGGAGTAAGACTCCATGGTCATGGAACAAGTCAATACATTAATTGTTAGACAATAATGGTAATAGAAAAATTTTAAGTAGTCCTTTGCACACGACAATCTTAAGACAAAGTGAAAAGAATCAATAAAGAAAAAATAAATTAGCTTAATTCTTTAACTTTTCTAGGAGTTCCTCGACAGAATAAAAGGAGTGAGCCACGAGGTAACTCTTCAATTTAGATTTGAAAGCATGTGGATTAGTGCTAAGATTCTTAAGTTCTTGTGGCAGCTTATTGAAAATGGATGCCGCAGAATACTGCACCCCTTTCTGCACAAGTGTTAAGGTGGTGTGGTGCAAATGTAGATTAGACATCTGTCTAGTATTCACCGAGTGAAAGCTACTAACTCGTGGGAATAAGCTGATATTATTAACAACAAACGACATTAAAGAAAAAAACGTATTGTGACGCCAGAGTCAAAATTCCCAGACTACTGAAAAGGGGTCGACATGACGTTCGCGAACTTACACCAGATATTGCTCGAACCGCCCGTTTTTGAGCCAGAAATATCCTTTTTGCATCAGGCGAGTTACCCCAAAAAACAATGCCGTACGTCATAAGTGAGTGAAAGTAAGCGAAGTAGACTACTTTTCGTGTTGAAAAATCACTTATCTCAGATATTGTTCTAATGATAAATATAGCAGAAATTAGTTTTGGAACAAGATCCTGAACATGGGCTTTCCATGACAGCTTACTGTCTATATGAACACCTAGAAATTTGAACTGTTCAGTCTCACTTATCTCATGCCCATTATGTGTAATCATAATGTCAGATTTCGTCAAATTATGTGTTAGAAATTGTAAAAACTGAGTTTTACTGTGATTTAACATCAAATTGTTTTCTATTAGCCATGAACTTATCTCCTGAACTGCATTATTTGATACTGTGTCAATATTACGAGCAACATCCTTCACTACCAAGCTGGTATCATCAGCAAACAAAAATATTTTACAATCACCTGTTATACTCGAAGGCATATCATTTATATAAATAAGAAACAGCAATGGTCCCAAAACAGACCCCTGGGGCACCCCATACTTAATTGTGCCCCATTGGGATTGCACGTCATAGCCATTTTCTACACTGCGGAGAATTACCTTCTGTTGTCTATTATTAAAGTAAGAGGTGAACCAGTTGTCGGGGGATCGAATCCCCCCTCGGGCATGGATATTTGTGCCGTCCTCAGTTCATGAGTAGTTTGTAAGTTTAGGGACTGATGATCCCGTAGTTAAGTCCCATAAGCTTAACAAACATTTGAACATTTGAAAGAATGCAGGTTTCTGATGAGTTTGTTGCTCGCGTGTGTATATTATCTTTAGCGACAGAGCAGTAATATCTCTGGAGGGAGTATTCAGATTCGCAGAACAGATTTTATGTCCTCAGCTTTAAAGTGGAAGTATCACCTGATATTGGGAAAAACTACTAATCGATTACTTCATCTTGATCGTTTTTTGTTGGGTCAAGACGGATGACTATGTGTAAATGGCCCTTTTAGCGACGCTTCCTCAACTTTCTGCGACACATTTATTTAGATATTATATGTTACTTGGTTGCTCTGCGAAAAGTAGGTTGGGTTTCTTTGCAGCCAATGCGATACAAACCAATACTAAGAGCAAATAAATGTTGGAAAGAGTGGATTTGTCTCAGTATCACTTGTTAATTCCAGCTTAATGTTGAAAAGATGCACAGAAATCAATCCTCACTCCATAGGTAATTCTACTCTAAGTATAATTTAGTGGTTATACCCATCGAACGGTGCACTTCTTTTCTTTCCATGACATTGCAAAGCATATGGGATACAGCTAGGAACAACATTTGTTTGTGTCCTACCTAGGCTAAACTTTACTTGCAGTGGAGCGGTTTAGTTTACTATCGTTGGAAACGAACTATTCGCTTTAGGAGGAGGATTAATTTACTGACCAAAACAGAATAAATCATTAATTTCATCGTGAACATAAATAAGTATTTCGCTTATTCCATGTGACTGATTTTTGAGAAAGCATTCAACGGCCGCTGCCAACATCAGCGCACGATGCCGCCGCCGTAAGTAAAATTGTACCCCTTCTTGTACTACACTATATTTGTATTTGTATTTGTATTACACCATATTTATCAGAATGGAAAAAAAATAAAAGCAGCAACGCCATACTTAATTGGTGTACTATGTGACTAAGGTCGCCTCACCTTGTCCTTTCCTGTACTTTTTCGTTTTCGGGGCATTCCTAAACAGAACGCACTCAAAATGTAATGAGGATACACCGAAATCAGAAAGGGAACTATATAAATTCCATTTTCCTTGCAAAGAATTCTTATGTAAATTAGAGCATCGATAGACGCGAGGGAATGTCGTTATTTTTAAATTCAAATGATATCCTCGGAAAGAAGCACCTTTTTCTTTCCTGGGCATTGCAAGGCATGCGCGATGCAGCTAGTAAAGAAATGATTTATTTTACTGTACCTGGGTTATATTTTACTTTCAGTGGCAGTGGTTTAGTATGTTAACGTCGGAAACGAAATATTCGCTTTAGGGGGATCATTAATTAACTGATCGGAACAACATTAGTTATTTATTTCATTATCAGCACTAAGTATTATTCCCCTCATTGTCCGTGACTGATTTTTCAAAACGCATTCAACAGCCGTTACCATCATCAATACACTACACAGCTGCCGTAAGAAAATTGTAGTTCTTGTTTCAGTGTATTACAGTTTAGTTATGAGAATAAACAACTCAGCAACGCCATCTATTAGTTATTTGGTATACTATGTCAGTAACAGCGCCTTTATCGAATGTTTGCTATACTACACTACAATTCAAAGTATATAATACACCAGAAACTACAAATTACGATATCTTTTCTTCCCCCGATCCGAGTTTGATGAAATGAAGCTTACATGTTGCACCAAGGTACTCTCAGTTGACCTCTGAAACCACATGAAAGTTCGTGTAGTATTCTTGAAGATATGCTGTACTACACCATACGTATAAGCATAGTATATGCATAAACTTCAAATTACGATATCTTTCCTTCCTCTGATCCGATTTTGATGAAACTAAGCCTATATTACTCTCTAAATTATTCTAAATTTACCTGTGGAAACCCATGGTGTTGTATTGTTGGAGAAACCGTGTTGTATTGTTGGAGATATCCCTCAACAAAAAGACATACTGAAGACTAAAGTAACAAATGGAGACGCATTGTATTGGTTTCTTGTGATTTGTATGTTACAATCTGAGATTTTATCAAACGCTTAGCTGTCGTAAGTTAATCTACAAATTCTTTTAAACTGTAAACCTTATTGACTTTTGACCTAAATTCAACAAATAATGTCAGAAGTACCTGTATTTCTCTTGGTAGTAATAATAATAATAATAATAATAATAATAATAATAATAATAAACCTTTATTAGTATCCATACCATACAAAATTTTGTTAAGAATACTAAACATTTTCATCGTTCTCAATTCATGCCGTTTTCTGTGGGCAAGGGATAAGAAATCCTTGTGCGCTTGAGGTATCTCAATCTTTGCTCTTTTAATGGGAATTTTCCCACGAGGTTATGAAGATAATTCTAGTGGTTCAGATATGTCAAACTAGACCGTTTACTGTTGAATATCTATATACGTAACCCTTCTTTTCATGGGAACATGTAAAGTGTACAAAGTACTTATTGATAGTGTGTTTCTTTCATTTCTGGGTAAGCTTTCTGGCTCTTTTTTCGTGATTTCCCCGGATAATCATCATTGCACACACTATTAACAACATTCACTTTATCATTGAACATCAACTAGTTGTGAACGTAAAAAACAACGAAGATTGTAATTCAGATGTTAACAAGTGAAAAACTGAAAACTCTGTTTACAGAGCTGCCATTAGATTTTTTTGAAGAAGCGGATTTCAGTGACATACGCCCGTTCAAAACAAACAGCATTCTTTGACCTGCAATTGTCACTTAACGTAACGCGTTACAAACGCCCTTTAAAAATCTATCTATAGGTTTCTGAAATGACTAAGAAGCAAAAATCAAATTACGAGTTACGTCCATTAAAATCGATTAAATTGTACTGGTTAAGTGTCGTTAGGAAAATAAAAGATTATATCTTTCTCAGAGGATTACATTGAGTGGTGCGTAGTCTCTGGTGATGTAGTGAGCACGGAAGTGCGCTATGAGAGAGGTAGTCTTGTGCTGTCGCTTGAAATGGGTGGAGTGATAGCTAAGGAGGGGGACGTGCGTGCTCACTTTCGACGTTACAGGCCTATGTTGGCAGAGTCCTAACTTTGTGGCACTTTATCCAGTGATGAATGAAGGTAAATGTCACCGTATTCTATAACATAAGGATACCGCCCACATTTTCAGTGTCGACAGCGCAGCAGGCTTCTCATCAACGAGAACGAACTGTAAGACCGCTCCAATATCTCTCACCACACAACAAACCTTTAGACATTTTGTGAGGCGTTTACTCAGAATACTGGTCTTTAATGTTTCTGAAAATAATAGGTAACCATTTAAAGTTATCCCAGCTGTTCATTATTCCGAATCATTATTAACTATGTAGGATCCTGTTCTTCCCAGTGAAGTGAAAACTGAGTGCCATTACAAAACAACAGATAAGTAATTAAAGAACAATTAACTTGACTTCCAAGCTATTTAATTAATCTTAAAGATTAAGATTACCTGACATAGGTTTTGAGGCGGTCTGATGGTTTTATAGTTTTCGAAATGAAAAGCCAAGATCGCACATTAATAATTTATTAAATGACGACGGGTTTTCGTGCACTGTGTCACCACCATCTGATCACATAAATGTGGTCATCTTGTTAAATGTTAGGTATAAAATAACAAGTGCAACATTGCACTTAGTCACTATATAAAAAATACCCAAGTTAAAAACATGACAGCTTACAAAAAACTCAGCTGTCGCGTTTTTATATATTAACAGTAAAAGAGATAAAATTAAGGCATACAATGTGTCTGAGAATAAAATGTAAATGATTGTACATTACAATAGTGCATAATGTATATGGCTATCAACTGTAAGGATCGAAAAACAGTATAAAGTGGGTATAACATCATAATATACCAGGCGCGTCCAGAAAGTAAGTTCCGTTTGGTAATAAAATGGAATTGTACACAGACACAGAAGAAAATTTTATTACACAAAATTCTACAACTCTTAAACTACTTTTCCACATAACTGCCGAAATTTTGCAGGCTATTGTCATAGCGTTGCACCAGGTTTTGTTTACCGTCTTCGTAGAAATCTGCCGCCTGTGCCTTCAACCAGTTGTAAACAGTTTCTTTCAGCTCGTCTCCATAACGAGAGCACTAATTGTAAACCTACGGTTTTCCTGGATCTTGTCATCAAATCGCGTGAACCAGTTTTCTGTAACCAAAGGTGGACGCCCACTTCGTTCTTCATCGTGCACGTCACTACGCCCGCCATTGGACCTTCGGACCCATCTTCTTACCATCGAATCAACCATCGCATTTGGTCCGTAAACATCGCAAATTTGCCGATAAATTTCACTTGGTTTCACTTTCCTCGCATTCAGAAACCGAATCACCGACATGATATCACAAATAAAAAAAAAAAAAAAAAAAAAAAAAAAGTTCAAATGTTTATGGGACTTAAGTACGGGGTCATCAGTCCCTAAACTTACAAACTACTTATGAACTAGCTACTACTAAGGACGGCACAAATATCCATGCCCCGACCGTAGTGACCGTGCAGACCATGACTGGAGCGCCTCACTCCTCTCGGCCACCGCGGCCGGCTTTTGACCGGGCGGGAAATATTAATGGTGAACTAATCCTTTACTCTCACACAATGCAATGTACATTATCTTTGGTGTAGAAGGTCGCTGTTTGACTTTTTTTGTCGTTGTAACCCGGACTCTGTGTTTCAGAATTTTGATGCGTCGTGAGACGTTCATACTGGCATACTGGTAATACCTACAGTTATTACAAGCAATAATCTGTGACAGAAGTGTGAGATTATCTCTGGCGCTACTCAGTAGTTCAGCAGAAATTCCTCGTCTTTCCTGTTAGTGCTTGAAGAAGGAATATTTCCATTAATAGCTTTCTATTTCCTAAATAAAATTCATGACGTATCAAAATCAAATTATCCCTATATCGCACACACAGTGGCATCAAAGCCATTAAGCAAGAACAGGCGTAATCATTTCACGTTTGCATCGGTACGTACTGTATACGGGCAACCACCTCAGGAGGCGGTGCAGTGGTAATTTATCATGATTCTCTGATGATAATATTGAATGAAGTAAATCGCAATTTGTGATGTTATGGCATCACTGTATTAGATTTAGAGGGAATACCAAACTGTGTCGAATGAAAATTTCTACCCGGCCGGGATTCGAACCCGGGATCTCGTGCTTACTAGGCAGACGCGTTGACCACTCCACCACCGAGGACACAGTGACTAGCTCGACTGCAGAGGACTCTTCCCTGCACGTCTCCCGCCACACACAAATCTCCATTCGCCACGCTGTCTCTTTCGTATACCACAGCCTACTTTGAATTCCGGCTGGGCACAAATTTTCATTCGCCACAGTTTGGTATTCCATCTAACCTAATACAGTGATGCCATAACATCGCAAATTGCTATTTATTTCATCCATTTGAACGCTGTAATTCGTCAAAAATATGTATAATTGATGATAATATTGTCAACATCTGAAAATTACATCGATATATTTTTGCTGTCTGAGCAAACAAATATCTCGTAAGTGACCAATAACAAAGTAATTAGGCACGTTTAGACCTGTGAAAGGCACGAAATGGATGCGACTTTGAGATGAGTGCGTCGACACGGGCAGCTACGCGCCGCTAGTTGAGGTAGCGGCACTAAATCACGCTTCTAAATTGATGTCGCCGGCACCTCCAGCGGTATATCACGACTTCTGTATTAGCCAATTTCCCACGAGCGTCATCCATCGCCCGTTGTTTGTCAGCCGGTGGCAGGTGACAGATGAATGCTGGCTGGCCCTGGGCGCCGCGCCGGTGCGGTCAGCGGTGATTACGGACAACAGGAAGGAGTCGAGCCCGCGCTACGGCTGCCTCATTTTCCAAACGGCGCCACAAATCATGGGCCACCCGCAGCGCTCCGCTGCGCACCTGAATTGTGGTCATCAGTCTCCTGCGTCTGTAAGAAATTCTACACCTATTATCGGCTTCCTCACCGCGCATTATAAGCGCCGGTAGAGATTAAATATACTGATGTTTCAAAATTTTACACCCAAATACATTTGTCAAACGTATTTGAAGCTTTGTGTTAACATTCAATACAGGAAGTATACATGTGGCGTCTGTTCCTGATCCTGCAGTTGTTATTATTTAATATTCACACAATATATGACATCAACTGTGATTAGGCAAAGCTGAAAATGTGTACCCAGCCGGGTTTCGAACACGGGTCTCCTGCTTTCTAGGCACTGTGTCCCAAAGTGATGTAGGGGTCAGCGCAACCGCCTAGAAAGCAGGCGACCCGGGTTCGAATCCCGGCTGGGTACACGTTTTCAGCTTTGCCCAATCGCAGTTGATGTCATATATTCTGTGAATATTAAATAATAACAACTGCAGGATCAGAAGTGACGTCTGTTCTTTCGGAACAGACGCCACATGTATATATATATATATATATATATATAATGCCGGTAACGGTCAATGATCCTATCGTTAGTGGCGAGGGGTGGGCAAGTTTGAAGCCCTTACTCTTACGGGAATTAGTTTCATAACTACGAGTTTGAGTACTGTGGGCAGGGCGAAGCTGGGAATTTGTATCTGACGGGAGGCGTGCTTAGGTAGTCCTTGCAGGTGCGGTGATCACTGTGTCCCCAGTGGTGTAGGGGTCAGCGCAACTGCCTAGAAAGCAGGCGACCCGGGTTCAAATCCCGGCTGGGCACACATTTTCAGCTTTGCCCAATGGCAGTTGATGTCATATATTCTGGGAATATTAAACATTACGAGAAGAATATTATCTGCTAATAACAAACCACGTGCGTCACTAGTTAACAGATCGACGTTATATGGGATGTATAAAGGAAGTGAAACTTCCTGGCAGATTATAAATTGTATGCCGGAACCGGGACTCGAACCTGGGACCTTTGCCTTTCGCGGGCAAGCGCACTACCGACTGTGCTATCCCGACACTACTCACGATGCCGCCTCACAACTTTACTTCCACCAGTACCTCACTTCCTACTTTCCAAACTTCACAGAACCTCTCCTGCGAACCATGCAAGACTAGCACTCCTGGAAGAAAGGGTATGGTCGAGACATGGCTTAGCCACAGCCTAAGGGATGTTTCCAGGATGAAACTTTCACTCTGAAGCGGAATGTGCGCTGATATGAAACTTCCTGGCAGATTCCTATAAATGAATTATTTACTTAGATAAGGGAGACGAAAATTTAATTATGACGGGAGATTCGAATTCGATGGTACAAAGAGCATGATAAAGAAAAATAATAGAAGAATGCTCACTGAAGGAAAGTGTTGAAATTTGGGCCTGTCTGGTAGAATTTTTCTAACTACTGGACTGTAAACCGCTTAAAAGATCTCGCCCGAGGAAGAAACCTGAAGACAATCTTTTTTTTTATGTATGTGTAAAAGCCAAACTACAATTATTGTATTATACTGGTGATCTATAATTTACATTATAAACTGCCACAATGGATTAATAACTGAAATTTATTAATGAATTCAGTGAGAGGTGCACTTATCGAAAATATATTAAGTAAACTACTTCATAAGAAGTGTGTATATCAGTCGGTCAGTAGCGCTAGAAGAGATTCGTCCAAAAGAATCTTTCCTAAAGTTTTAAACAAAACTATTTCAGTTCACTAATAAATGTATTGAAACGAAGTAAATGGGAATTAAAATTAATGATCTGTATTTGTTGCAAACGATATTTCTTACTTACAAAAGTTATTAATCAAGAAATGATATCAGAATTCATTGTTTTGACAGTCATTTGATGTTGTTTTAAAGTATCCATCGACACGTTTGGTGATAAATGACTGTTTTGACTTTCTGTTCCGGAATTTAATTTTTCTTGTCTTCTGTTAACTCTATTCAATATCCACCTCGTTTTCCCCTCCTCGTGATATTTGCGATGGTATATGTCATGTGAATGTAATTCATATTAAAATGTCTTACGTTATGTATTTATTTCATATTTTCTTCAGTGCACCTCCTCCTTCCCCTCTGTTTACCTATGTCAACCCTCCATGTATATGTTTCCTCTTTTCCTTTTCTATTTGGCTAACCCTTTCTATTTTTCATCTTTTCCTCACTACTGTCACTCCACTCCTCCACCCTCACTATGCCAATCTCACCTCTCTCGTGTCTTGGCCTATGACCTCCGCCCCAATTTCACATAAATCTCCTACTCTTCCTCCTCCCTCTGTACATCTTCTCTCCTCCATGATCCATGAGGAATTACAAGTATCTGCAAATTGCATGGTGATCGGTCAAACAATATCGAAGCTTATAGCAACATACCCACTGCTAGCTCCATACTATGTCTTAAACTTCTCCATGCAAAAATACATGAAAACGAGAAAAATTATAGCGATCTCACAAAATATGTAATTCCTATAATTAGTTATGATTGAATTCTAAACATGATTTTTGCAGTTTGCCCAAATTTCCCCTGTAAGTATCCGAATGTTTTCCTTGAAACTTTTCCAAAATGTATAATCACACACGTTCGTTTGAATAGTGAATTATGGCCTTTTCATACAAAAATACCATAAGAAGAGGTTCTTATGTTATCTCGAATTTTCCATGTTTCTGGGAACATTTTCCAAATTTTTCTTTCATATAAACTTTGTATTGACAATTACGAACATAGCAAAACAGAACAAGGCGATTGTGTCCAATCTTTCTCAAGTAAATATATCTCATGCAATGGGGAATTTATTTTTATTTAGATGTTCAAATGTTTGTAAAGTTATGGGACCTAACTGCAGTGGTCATCGGTCCATAAACTTATATGAACCCTTTAAACTAACTTACCCTAAGACCAACACACACACACACACACACACACACACACACACACACACACACACACCTATACCTGAGAGAGGTCTCGAACCTCCTACTACGCACGGCCGTGCAGCAAGGCGCCTTAGCGTACATGGCTGTACCATTTTTATTTATATAAATATAATACGGATAATTTGCAACTCACTTTACAGACGATTGATGAGCCGCAGACAAGCAAATCGAATAGGGAATCATACACTAGTCAGCGTTTGACCCCAGCCTTCATAAGTGTCACGTCGGAGCCCGGAGATGGTAGGCATGTGTTCGTGAGTTGTGCGTGTAAAATGTGTGTGTGCCTATTTCTGATTAAGTCTGTGGCGGAACATAAAGATGCGTGAGTGTGGTGTCACGTCTGTCTGTCTGCGGCAGTGAGGTGCAATCTATCAAAGTTATATTTATATATAAATAAAATTCAATTCCCGCATGTATAAAATACTATTATTTGGGAACGGGTTGAGAATTTGATGGCGTTACTTTGTTATGTTAGTAATTGTCTTTTGTATAGAGCAAGAATGTGGAAAAAAATCTCAAAAATTTAGACATTTTAAGAAAAATAGAATATAACAGTCATATCAGGTAAATTTGTTTCCGATAAGCCCCTACCCGAAAAATAATCCAGTGTGCGGATCAGTGTGTTGAGCAAGAAGTAGTTCAGCAACAACATCCTGTAAATTGAGTGAATAAGGATGTATTGTAAAACTGAAAACTTCAAATACGGTTCACGTTGATGACACTTGAAATGCAGTTTCATAGTTTCATGCACAATTCACGTTAGTTTCTTCCATCTGCATGATAAAGGGTGTCCCACAGAAACTTTTCACCCCAGATATCTCTGGTTCAACGATATATACTGAAAATCCATTTTCACGGGCATGAATGTCTGACGAGGTCTTATGAAAGTGTGTACTAAAAGACATTCTTAAACCTAAACAAATATTTCCTCAACAGAAACATATGTATTTAAATGGGTACCCCTTTATTTTTATGCAATCAGCAACAAGAAAGATCACTAAATAATGGCGTTGATAGCATCAGAATATGTCAATTATATCCCGAGAATTTGCGAATGGAGTTTGACGCTTGAAATAAAGGTAGCGTCCAGCTATCGCCCGAATAAGGGCAGCGTGAGGTTCACGCTTGTGACAAGTCACGTGCGCTGGCTGCGCGTCTCGTTTATTTCAAGAGTCCAACTTGTTTCACTGGATGTAACTGTCGTACTGTGATGCTACCACCGCCATTATTTTTGGAATTTTTCATGCTACTGATTTTTGCAAAAATTACATGGGATGTCCATTTAAATAAACATAAGTATGTGTTGAGAATAATATTTTTTTACGTTTCAGACACTTATACTACTTACGTTCATAAGCCCTGCCATACATTCATGCCAGTGACAATAGATTCTCAGTAGCTATGGTTGTTACAACGATATTTGGGGAGCAATGTTGAAGTGGGGCCCTCCTGTATGACATTTTGAAATATTTATTGGTATTCCGTGGTGTCCAGGAAGTGCGTTGAACGACAGTGTTCAAAGTAAATCTGTCGGACTCAGTTGATGGGTTTTTAGTCCGTAGATTACACATAACTTACACTAAGTTCAACTAACGTAAGATCAACACACACATCCCTGCCCGAGGGAGGATTCGAACGTGGGAGGCCTCGCGATCAGCTGCGTATCTCTCCAGACCGCTCGGCTACTCCAGCGCTTCGAGCGACAGTGTAGCCTCAAATACCACACGTGGTTTACATGTTTTTCCAGTCCCTGAGTTTCATCCCCAAATTAATCGATATATGGCGTTTGTCAGCCAAAGCCATCGTTGATGCTAAATGGAGGCAATTACCTCTCCCACAAACATATTTGTTCCCTAATTATAAAAGTCCTTTTTAAGGAAACTGATTTAATAAGTTTCTCGAAATGCTTAAAATAGTCGTAAGGAATTCATAACAGACTTTTAGGGTAGATTTAAATGGTTACTTACTGACCTCTGACTCAAGTCACTGTAAACTTACCTGAATATAATTGCGTAGGGTTCCACGACCATAGTCAGTTTCAGCGTGTTGTAACCGTGTCATAATGTAAGATGGCTCTCAATAACCAATGTATCGGCGTACGTTACATTGGCCTCATGGCACAAATATTTGGAAGGATAGGGTTCGTTATGTATTGAAAAATGAGAAAGAGCCTCAAAAGTTGGAAAACGTTTGTTCGCAGAAAAAAAAAAAAAAAAAAAAAAAAAAAAAAAAAAAAAAAAAAAAAAAAAAAAAAAAACACACACACAAAGTGAGTCTGGTGACAGTGAAACCCTATTGTTATGATACGTCCTGTTCTTAATATTGTCATTGGTAAATGTATTACACGGGGATATGTTTGATTCTGTGTAAAGTATCTTCACTATATCATGGATTTTATCATTCCAGGCGCAAATATTATGCACATATAACCTTATGCATCTGAAGTAGTTTTGCACAAATAAATTGCTTGAATTATATGTCTAAATTCATTCCATAATCAGTTGAACCACTCCCATGAACCACGGACATTGCCGAGGTGGGATGGCTTGCGTACCTCAACGATACAGCCGTGCCATAGGTGCAACCACAGCGGAGGGGTATCTGTGGAGAGGGCAGACAAACGTGTGGTTCCTGAAGAGGGGCAGCAGCATTTTCAGTAGCTGAACGGCTGAAACCAAGAGGATAGTAAAGCCGTTACCTTTCACTAGGACATGCAGCTCTACTGTATGAACATATGATGATGGCATCCTCTCGGGTAAAATATTCCGGACGTAAATTAGTCCTCCATTTGGATCTCTGGGCGGGAACTACTCAGGAGGATGTGATCATCAGAAAAGAAAACACTGGCATTCTACGGATCGGAGCGTGGAATGTTAGATCCCTTATTCGGGTAGGGAAATTAAAAAATTTAAAAAGGGAAATGGATAGGTTGAAGTTAGATATAGTGGGGATTAGTGACGTGCGGTGGAAAGAGAAACAGGATTTCTGGTCAGGTGAGTACAGGATTATAAATACAAAATCAGTTGGGGGTATTACAGGAGTAGGTCTGATAATGAATAAGAGAATAGAAATGCGGATAAACTACTATGGTCAACACAGTGATCCCATTATCGTAGTCAAGATAGACACGAAGCCAACACTGAACACAGTAGTAAAGGTTTATATGCCAACTAGCTCTTCCGATGATAAGGAGATCGAAGAAATGTATGAGGAGATAAAAGAAATTATTCATACAATTAAGTGAGAGGAAAACTTAATTGTTATGGGATTCTGGAATGCGGTAGTAGGACAAGCAATGGAAGGGAAGATAGTAGGTGAATACTGTCTGGGCAAAAGGAATGAAAGTGGAAGCCGCCTGGTAGAATTTTGCACGGAACGTAATTTAGTTATAACAAACACCTGGTTTAAGAATCACGAAAGAAGTTTGTATACGTGGAAGAGACCAGGAGACACAGGGAGATACCAGATAGGTTTTATAATGGTAATACATAGATTTCGGAACCAGATTTTAAACTGAAAGACAAACCTAGGGGCAGATATAAACTCTGACCATATCTTATTGGTCATGAATTATAGGCTGAAACTGAAAATAAACTGCAGAAAGATAGGAAAATAAGGAGATGGGACCTGGATAAACTGAGGGAACCTGAAGTTCTTGAGAATTTCAGAGGGAACTTTAGGCAACAATTGACAGAAACGGGAGAATATAAAACAGTAGAGGAGGAATGGGTAGCATTGAGAGTTGAAATAGTGAAGGCAGCAGAGGACAAAATAGGTAGGAAGGAAAGAGCTACAAAAAGTCCTTGGATATCACAGTAAATACTAACTTTAATAGATGAAAGGAGAAAATATAAAAATGCAGTAAATGAAATAGGCAAAATGGAGTACAGCGACTAAGAAATGAGACTGACAGGATGTGCAAAATGGCTAGGCAGGAGTGGCTAGAAGGCAAATGTAAGGATGCAGAAAAATGTATAAATAGGGGAAAAATAGATACAGCCTACAGGAAAATAAAAGAGACATTTGGAAATAAGAAAATCAGCACTATGTATATCAAGAACACAGATGGAAAACCAGATATGAGCAAAGAAGGGAAAGCTAAAAGGTAGAAAGAGTATATAGAGAGTCTCTACGGAAAAAAATGAACTTATAGGCAATATTGTAGGAAGGGGATATGATGTAGATGAGTATGAAATAGGGGATTCTATACTGAGAGATGAATTTTGACACAGCACTGAAAGACCTGTATCGAAACAAGGCCCCTGGAGCAGATGACATTCTCTAAGAGCTACTGAAGTCTCTGGGAGAACCAGCCACGACAAAACTGTTTCACCTGGTGTGTAAGATGTATGAGACTGGCCAAGTACCCTCAGACTCAGAAAAATGTAATAATCCCCATTTCAAAGAAAGCAGGCGCAGACAGAACGATCAGTTTAATAAGCCATGGTTGCAAAATATTAACACGAATTATTTACAGAATGATGGAAAAGCTGGTAGAAGCCGACCTCGGGGAAGATCACTTTGGTTTCAGGAGAAATGTAGGAACTCGGGAGGCAATACTCACTTTACGACTTATCTTAGAAAATAGATTAAGGAAAGCAAAACCTACATTTCTAGCTTTTGTAGATTTGGAGAAGGCTTTTGACAATGTTGATTGGAATAAACCTCTTTCAAGTTCTGAAGCAAGCAGAAGTAAAATATAGGGAGCGTACAGTTGTTTACAACTTGTACAAAAACCAGACAGCAGTTGTCAGAGAAGGACATGAAAGGGATGCAGTAGTTGGGAGGGGAGTAAGACAAGGTTGTAGCCTTTCTCCAATGTTATTCAATTTGTACATTGAGCAAGCTATAAAGGAAAGCAAGGAGAAATTTGAAGAAGGAATTAAAGTTCAGGGTAAAGGATTAAAAACATTGCGTTTTGCCGACGACATAGTAATTCTGTCAGAGATATCAAAGGACCAGGAAGAGCAGCTGAACGGAAAAACAAGGGTAATGGAGTGCAGTCTAGGAAAATCAGTTGATGCTGAGGGAATTAGATTAGTTAATGAAACAATACAGGAAGTAGATGAGTTTTGTTACTTGGGCAGTAAAATAACAAATGGCGGTCGTAGTACAGAGGATATAAAATGCTGAATGGTAATGGGTAGAAAATCGTTCTTCAAAAAGAGACACTTGTTAACATCGAATATTGATTTCAGCCTAAGGAAGTCCTTTCTGACGGCATTTGTGTTGTCTTGTATGGGAGTGAAACATGGACGATAAACAGTGCGGACAGGAAGAGGATAGAGGATTTTGAAATGTGGTGCTACAGATGAATGCTGAAGATTAGGTGGGTGGATCGCGTAACTGATGAGGTACTGAACAGAATTGGGGAGAAAAGGCATTTCTAGCATACCTTGACTAAAGGGAGGGATTGATTGGTAGGACACATTCATAGATACCAAGGACTCGTAAATTTAGCGTTGGAGGGAAGTGTTTGGGGAAAAAACGGCAGAGGAAGACCAAGAGATGGATACAGTAAGTAGATTCAGACAGATGTAGGTTGCCGTTTTTATGTGGAGTTGAAGAGGATTGCTCAGGATTGGATATTGTGAAGACCACACCAACAACAACAATCAGTTGAAAAGCATCTACCCCACCAAAATTTTTAATTTACATGGTGCTCTTCAGAATCAAATTATTTATTATTTTTGAAGCGTCAACCTATGAACTAGTAGAAAATTTACTGCGAGAGTGTGATGGAAGCAAATTTTATTTGGCTGACACATTTATTTTCACTATGTAAATGGTCTAGTGCATTACGGCCGAAGCTCTGTGAAATTCTCTGTGTAGTTTTTGTTGGGTATGGAAAAACGACAAGACGAAATTGTGATAATATGAAGAAGACAATTCATCTTGTCATAAAGCAACTCATGGGATGCAATGATTTGTGGAAAATAAAGGAATTGAGATGGACTGTCCCGTCCAACGTACCAACGTGCAACTTCGTTATTACTTAGAATGTCGACTTGGATCGAAATGCCAGCGTCCTACAATGCTGTCTGTTCTTGTTTCTGCTCATAAGGAATAATTCCTCCTCAGAGAGAACCAATAAAATTGTCCCCTGCATAATAAAATCCGTCGTAAATCTGATGAAAGGTCTCGGCACCTATCAATATCATCTAACATATTTCTAATTTTGATCAGATTATACTACAAAAAACTGAGACTACATCTTCTGTCATACAACTGCTATGCAAATCTGGACAAATCTGATAGGACTTACCTTCTTTCGAGGCACCACTACGTATCTCTGTAGCCTTCGGCGGCGTCGACGGTCTGGGAATCTCTGCAAGCAATGAAATCACTGTATTAAGTTTTTAATCTCAATTACAAATGACTCTGTTTTTCATTGATTACGGCCAGATTTCAACTCATTCGATACACTATTTTCTTTCATTTATGAGCAGCCTAAATGCTGCTGCACCCCTGCTCCTTAAATTACATTTTAAAATTTTTATTATCCTTCCAAAAGTGATTATCAACGTCATCATCACAATATTTTGGCATCTACCACTCATTAACACCTCCATACCTGTCTGTATGTTTTGGATTTCAGCTGTATGAATGCAGCTTGTTCTTTCTGTGAAATCATCCTCTCGTTATTTTTACTTTTTTTTTTATTATTATGAGTGGAGCAATTAAGACTGGACCGGTGAACTCGGTTCTGCGGTACAAAGAAACACAGCAGAGGAAAAACAAATACAGTACTAACCTAATTAAAGCACATAATAAAAGGGGCCTTCGTTCATCTCTTGGGACTATTGGGCGGTGGTCAGCAAGTTGCTAATTGTGGAGTGAAGCTGCAGTGCTAGAAATGCTGCTTCTTCACTGCAAATATTCTGCCGCAGTTCCTGCAGACTATGAGGGCTGTTGCGCTACACACCTTACACACCAGGGCTCGACACACAAAACGACCGCACAGCGACGTCAGGCGACCTGGTGACCAGGTGTGGACGCGACTAGGCTGACTGCTAACAACTCTCTCAGGCGTGAAATGCTCGAAGCAGCCGCCGGCTATATTGGCAGTTCCTCTATTCTGCTGGAAGTGACTGTAAGTCTTTACCTCCTCCAATACGCTGACACAGTTCGCAAGCATTCGTACGGGACGCTAATATTTGTCCCACCCAGTATCTCTTGGAATCAAGAAAACAAGACTCTTTGTTCCATCTAATACCATTACCCACATATACACATATCACGATAGTGAAATTTCACTTTCGCCACATAATTATAACTATCAGTGGGTGATTCATTTGTATATTTGCCTGTCTCTCCTAGTAATTCTGAAAGAGTCTTTAGTTTTATCGTTGGAATTCCATAACTTACTAGTGACGGACCAGACATACCTCACTGCTAAGACACAATTATATAAAATTTCCATTTTAGACACATCGAAAGTTCTTACTTGAGAATTTATTTAGATTATCAGTGATACTTCTGGCAAAATTTTCTTATTATTTATTTGTATCAATATAGCATTCAATTGCTCAAGGCACAAAACAGAATTAACTATCTCTTAACTGATTTACTAATTATCCCTACAATCATTATTGGCTAAATCAGTGTTATAAAATAAGATCAGTTTGCCGTTTTAAAACATTTCGGAGGTCGTTTATTTGTCCTTGCTGTATACAACACTTGTACACACCGTATAATGGATGTATGTAAGTATTTATGCTCCACATCTTCTCCTAAATTCTTAGACCGGTTGAAACAAAGCTTCGTAAGAACAATCTTTACAGTCAGAAAACAGTCGCCGGTATTATCAAGGACACGTACTACAGGAGGTAGGACCCATAAAAAGTGAGAGTCACAATAACCTACCGCACTATGCGACGCGTGAAAAATAAAACTTCAGTCATCCAATGAGAGCACTTAGTGACTTTCAGCAATCTTTCCATACAATTTCAAATATCTATGAAACTTTTTCACTGATAACACTGGCAAAATTATGGAAAGAAAGAAGTAGTTTATCGCTTATTACCTTATCGCTGTTCGTGCAGCAGAACTATCACAATGCAATTTATTACGTCTACATTACTAGTATTGTTCGTGCGACATTTCATAGATAGTATGGTTGTATACTATTGAATGTACATTCGAAATTATATCAAAAACTGTTCAAATGTTTGTTAAGCTTATGGGACTTAACTACGGGGTAATCAGTCCCTAAACTTACAAACTACTTATGAACTACTTACGAACTAGGACGGCACAAATATCCATGCCCGAGGGGGGATTCGAACCCCCGACCGTAGTAGCCGTGCTGACCGTGACTGCAGCGCCTCAGTCACTTCGGCCACCGCGGCCGGCCGAAATTATATCATAGTGCCAGTCATAGTTCGTGAGATTTGGATGCACAAAAAGAAGATTCATGACAAAACAACATCATCATCCATGAGGTTTCGGTGAATTACGTCTTCACAACTCATTTCGGGAATTAGTGATCAGACAGTAAGCCTATATATCACTCAATGTACCTTCGAAATGATATCATTGTACGACACACAGTTCAGGAGATATGACATAAGAAAAAATGAAATGTATGGAAATCCACCTCACCAGCAATGAGGGTGTAATTTATTTCGCCATTGCTAACAATTCCATTCGCAATACATTTTGCAGACAGTTTCCTAATATTCTATCCTTCGATCATGGAAAGTAGTGTTACTGTAGGACTCATAGTTCGGGAAATATGACATAATAAAGATTGATCTAAATGAATATGAAGTTGAAATGGATAGAAATGTATATACAAGCCGATGGATGGACGGAGAGAGAATATGGTGATGGACTAATATGAGAGAGAAATGAATATACACCAGGGAAACGTCGGGAACTAATGTTAGTTGGTCAAATAAGATCTTTGCTTCTATTGTGAATTTGAAAATAATTAATTTAGACAATAGGTCATATCGTTACGAAACAGAAAACAAATGAAAGGGTCAAATTTCTACTGAATTTTCAGTCATCATCAGGGTGCCTAAAAGCTGAATACTGATATCGGCCGTCTCCTTATACCGCCTCTCAGGTGCCTAGTGGTATCATATTCTGGGATGCCAGTGGAAAGTTCGGATAGACTGGTGTGGTGGTGTACATGTACGGCAGGACATTGCTTGCACCACTAGTGATCAGTAAGCAATAGCCGGCGAGCTGTAAGGTACACAGGAGCCAATGCACCTGTGCAAGGTGTTTGCTTAGTAACAGCCAATCAGCAGCAAGCACGCAAGCTCTTGTTTATACTGCTGTGTTTAACTTAACAAATATGGCCTAGCGATTTGGCCGCCTAGACTTGATATTGAGAGGCGAAAAGTGCACTTATTTAGCTGACAGACCTATGGTCGAACCATATTAACAGCGGCTTAGTGCTGCCGTTCAACCGAAGACGCCTAGACAGCATACTCTGTATATTTGGGAAGTGGTGTCTATTGTCCAGCACAGAGGCTAGCGGTACTTCCTCCAGAGAATGGCCGTGTTTATAGATTTTGAATATGGATACCTACAAAGTTTGGGAATTGAATAAGTCATAGTTATGTAGCTAGGCAAATCACATAATTAATACTTATACTGAAAAATTGAAGTACCGATTTAAATATTTATTATAGAACCAGGTCAAAGAAACTTATATAATTCGGTAGTACTTTGTCATAGATGTCAACAAAAATAGAACTCATTGCATACGTTACGGATAAAACTGCTAAAAGTAAGCAGGTGACATCATATCTGCAACTGTGATATTATTTTCTCTATCTGGCATTGAAATGTACACCAATAATACGTGAATATCGAGAATTCAAGTGCTACCAACTTCTAAGCTGCGTCACGACCTAGTCCTTTTTGTATATACAAGTCATGAGAGTAACAACGTTTCATGAAACAGCGTTCTACAGACCCTCATGTTCAAATGGTTTACTTTCAGTAACATATTCTTACCGTACAACTGTAATGCCTCAAGTGCTATGTCAATTATGTTATCAACAGTGGAAATAAAAGAATCGTAACAAATAGGGCGCCTCCTCCAAAATGTTTGGATTGACACTAGATGTATTGGAATTTTTCTACTACTACTATGATTTCTTAATATATTCATTTACGATTAGGGCTGTTCGTCAAATGTCGAAATGAAGAAGTTGAAAAACAACAGGGGGACAATTTCCGTAACTTTTATGAAGTTTAAACTCTTGTAAAGCATAGTAGTTTCATAATATTTCTAAATCTGTATTTCAGTAAAGATCTCATCAGGAGCTGAGCCACTTCATAAACTCTGTGGCTTCATATAAAACATCCAGGACGAAACAAACCACAATTCAGACTCGACGGGCAAATGTGAACTGTGTGGAAAACATTGCGACCGATACCACGTACTGACATGTAAAAACCTTTCGAAAATCATAGACCGCTGAATTAAATAATGTATCCCAATACGCACAAATTTTGCGCAATAAGTTTTATTATAATTTGGTGGGGATCGAAAACACTAGAGCAATATTCAAGCTATGGGTCGAAAAAACATTTTACATTCGTTATCCTTTGCAAATGAGCCGCATTTTATCAAAATTCTCCCGGTAAACAGAAGTCCTTCATTCGCTGTCCCCACGACTGTCATAACACTTTCGTTAAATTTCATGTCCCTATGAAACTTTACTTTTATATATTTAACTGACCAGCCTGTGTCAAGCAGCACACTAATAATGCTGTATTCGAACATTATGGAGGTGGTTTTCCTCCTCATCTCCGGCATCTTACATTTTTTTCTACATTTAGAGCTAGCAGCCATTTCTGACACTAATTAGAATTTTTTTCTAAGTCACCCTACATCCTACAACAGTCATTCATCACTACACCTTTCTGGACACCACACCATCATCAGCAAACGATACCCTTGCCTCTGATGAACACTCGCCGTCGAGAATAACGTACGTGGTTCTATTTCTGAAGAAGTCTTCCGGTCACTCATATATCTGGGAACCTATCTCCATCTGCTCGCACATTCGTTAGCAGTCCACAATGTGGCACCGTGCCAAAGGTATTTCGGAAATCGACACATATGCAGTCTGCCTGTTGCCCTTCATCTGTGTCTCGCAAGATGTTTTCAGGAAAGAGGGCAAGCATGTTCAATTTAAAACTTCAGCTATCCTTTTGATGTCTTCTTCTCGCACACCAAAATCATCAACGAGTGAATGGGTAGAGTCCTTCGACCTAATTATCGATTTTACATAAACAAAAATTTCTTCATATTTACGGGAAGAGCATTTCTGCAAGGTATTGCGGTAGTAATTATTGTACGATTCAGGTATTGTCCTTTTTATAAACATGCAAGTCTCTACTAACTTCATTTTCTGTGTGCTTAATTTACGAAGAATTTGAATTTCTCTACCTCTCTTGTACCGGAACTAAACGATGCCCGGTTATTCCCTAAGTGGGACGCTGAAAACTGCTAATCTTCTTGACTCTTTTATTTACTCTGGTGACAAATATCGCTATGAGTGACCTGTTCCCCTACACTGAATTTATTAACCAGGTCAAGACTCTTTATGTATCTATGATATCTGAAATAATTCCATTGAGTTTGAGCTACCGATTTTACTATGGTTTCCAACACCAAGATGACAGGGTTACGCCTGTGTGTCTCTCCACAATAATGGCAGAAAGTTACCTTTGCCTCTGACGTAGCGAAATCCGAACATTATGGTCATCGGTTCTTATGTAGGAGCGGGACTCATCACTGAACTAAATAAATGTAAGATCTCGACATCGTTCAAGCCGGGGATGTGATCTAATGTCTCGTAATGTTTCGTAATGTCTCGTAAGATCGCTTGTGTCAAATTCCTTTGGAAGAAAAGGTCTTAGTTCCTCTGATATGGAGATCTCCGTTACATGAACTACGTAAGACGTCGTTCCTCCTCTACTCATGCCTACCGTGCACACAACACTTGAAACTTTGGCGTTCATATTATGGTGGAGGTGGAAACGGATGCATGGGGCGATAGGATGGCTATGTTGTAGGATCTCCAGTACACGTTTGCGGCTGGTGGTCATTGGGTCTCATTTTCTGTCGCAACATAAGTCTATCGTTTATCTTGGTCGACTCGAACCTCAACGACATGACTCGGTGCCATCATGCACTCATTGATTCTAACATCGGGCTAGTGTGACATCTTAATGGCTTATATCTCTGGAAATTGTCAATACAACAGCACCGTTTCAGGCGGCCTCTGCCAAATGCATTCCATTGGACAGACAGCTCACCGCGTCTGCGGATCATCATGGTTGCTCCATTACTGTACGCAAACGTCTTTCTTCACTTCCTTACACTCGGTACCAACTGGTACCAACTTCGAAACAGCAGGGCTGTGACGTTACGAAAGCACTCTGGTACTTGCAGATATCTCACGTATGAGTGTAACGTATGTTTAACGAAACGAAAATATAAGGCATGCTGCTTCTGACGACGTAGTTTTTTTTTCTGTCAGGCGCTGTGTCTATGTTTGCCAGAATTCTTTCACTTTCTTTCCCATTCTTTCCATATAAGAGTGAGCCACAGTGAAAAGTGGCAGGATTTCAGTCACTTAGTCTGAAAAAGATCTGCGCTCTGATAGAATGAGGTGCATCCAGTGAAACAGTAGCACTGCCAATAACTTGTGATCTACAAAAGTGATAATTTACAGTGACTTTCTATTTTCACAATGATCACTAAAGTTAATAAGATCTAAACGCTTAACGCGATTACATGATACAATGTAGTAAGTACGTAGTAATTGATGGAAAGTAGTAAAACAGAACTGATATCTTGCGTTCGACAGGGAATGTTATAGGATCCTTCTGTTTCTTGCCTTTATAAATGATGTGGTAGACAATCTGAAAAGCTCTCTCAGACTATTCGCGGATGATACTGTTGTTTATCGGTTATTGAAGTCACTAGATGATCAAAAACCGCGGCGGAGCGGCCGAGCGAATTGAGGCGCTATTTTCCGATGCTCGGGGCCGTTCCCGAATCCAACCTCTGGCATGGATGTATGTGTTGCCTTTAATATAAGTTGGTTTATAAGTAGTTTGAAGTTTAGGGACTGATGACCTCGCTGTTAAGTCCCATAAGCTTAACATAAAATTTGAACATTTGATGATCAAAAGCAACTGCGAAACTGTTTAGATGCGATATCTGCTTGGTACTAAGAAATGGTAGTTGACATCAAATAATGAAGAGTATAAAGTCATCCATATGAGTACTAAAAGAAATCAGTTAAACTTAATTTACGCAGTAAAATCTAAATTCCTAGGAATTACAATTACGGAAAACGTATATTGAAAGGAATGCGCAGCAAATATCATGGGGAAGTCGAACCAAAAGGATAAGTTTCATTCGCAGAACATTTACAAGATGCAACAATTCTATCGAAAATAACTGCCAACGCTGTACTTGTCTGTCCTAATTCGGATATATTGCTGCGTATTGTGGGATCCGTACAATGACGGACTCGTGGAGGGCGTAGAGAACGTTCTGAGAATGGCAGCTCGTTTTTTTATTATCGAGCTACAGGGGAGAAAGTACCACGGAAATTATGTACGAATTGGGGAAGAGAGCATTAACAGAAACTCGTTATTCGTTGAGGCGACATCAACTTGCGAAATCTCCCAACAACATTTTGTTAACAATCACCTACATAGGGAGACATGATCATCATAAAAACGTAACAGAAAGGTGGCCGAAAAAGGAAAGATTTAGGTACTTATTTTTCCCGCGAGCTAGTAGAGAATGTAACGGCAAAGAAATGCTACGAACGCAGTTATATAAACCCTCTGCAAGGCACTGAAATGTGATTTAAAGAATAAACATGTACATATAGACGTAGACGTCTTGCATGACGACATTGTAATTAAGATGTGATCTCTGTAAGGTAAACTTCTGTATCTGTCTTATTTATTGAGATGTTAGGATTTTTGTCTTTTGTCTGTAGAAATGTTGCATTTTAATTATAATTCTGCCTGGTGTAGTTCTCAGTAATATGCCCAAAAAATTCTAACCTTAACACCGAGAAACACCGTATAAACCGCAGAACTTATTTTGATAAAACTTTATGTGTGTTTATTTGAGTGGGTCAATGGATGGCTTAGATTCACAACTGGACCCGATAGGTGGCAATGAAAATTCCAAATAACTGAAATTGTTAGTTTCGGTAACTTCGGATTAAATTCGTCTCTTATGTACGGCCATTCTATTCATATGAGAGAGTCCGCCTCCGTACCTCAGTGCCAGCGTCACTGACTACCACGTAGTGGGCCCGGGTTCGATTTCCGGAAGGGAACTGGGTGATGTGTGTTGTCCTAATCATCATCATCTCATCATCTTTGTCACGTAAGTCGCCCACGCGGCGTCAACTCAAAAGACTTACCCTAAGGCGGCCGAACAATCCCGCAATGGCACTGTTTACATAATATTTTGTACGACACATAGCGGAGGATACTTTACAACTGATTTCGACAGCAATCTACAGTTTTATCCCGATCTTAATGGATGACGTTGCGAAGAAGAAAGGGGAAGAGCAAGAGGAGTACGCAGAGGTTGGTTGGGCGAGAGAAGGGAATGGAAAGGGAGAGAGGACAGGGGGAGATGGGCAATGGCAGTAAGAAGGAGTATACTGACTAACAGAACAAACGAATAAATGAAACCCGAGGAGCAGTGTTGTTTATCCAGGTAGCTAATTCAGTGAGAGGCCTAAGATGTCAAAGACGTAGTTAAGAAATATGCATGGATATTGAGGAGCTGAAGAGCAGAGAGGTCATGAGATTAACAGTGTAAGTTTTGTGCTTTATTATGTAAATCATTCTTGTTCTCATGAATGTGTATTTTGAAAGATTACCTGATGAAAGATCACGTCTATTACCGGTTATAAAGACTTTGAATTCATATAAGAAACAGCGACCAGTAACCAGCGATTTCGTACATTGTAAGACTTAGTGATCATAGCTGTTTACTTATGTACTAGTAAAGACAAGTATTCTTATTAGATTAATGATTAATGTAGTGTTCCGAATCACCCTTAAACACGCCAGTCCCTTTCCAAAGTCTTTGTAAAAGCTGTAACGCAAAAACACTGACACCGCTGAACTGTCGTGTAGTCTGAGAGCATCACTCTGTACAAACCTTTCGAGGTTTGGCAAGCAGTTCCATCAAATTTATTTACGCATTCCAGCGATTTCTTACATGAACAGGCATATAAGTGATTTATTCCAGAATTTTGATCAGAGCACAGAGGAACAGTCTTATCGAATTGTAGGGACGAGTTAAGATTTCTATTGAGGTGAAATTAAAGAACTGCCTTTACACATAATTTTCAGATAGGACACGCACACTGTGTTTTTTTAATTTATGTATATTTTTATTTTTTAATTAATTAATTAAATAATTTTCCTTTTTGCGCTAAATTCGGTGTATTTTCTATAGAATTTCGTGCGCGTCGATGAGAAGGTTTTCATTCAGTTTACTATAGGTGCCTGGTCCCTGTATGCAATTATCAATTGCATTAGTAATTACATTTTTTAAAACAAATATTAGTTTCATCAGTTCGTTTCAGATTTTGAATGCGCGAACACCTTTCTAGCAACGTGCGTTTAATTAACAAATTCCTCACCTGTTAACGCATATTAAACTTGCAAATTCCTCACGCCTGTGTCACAATATGCTAATGAAACTATTTCACCACCAGTACGCGTCTAGCATTCTTCTGATAAATACTAGAAATGTCTGTAAATGTTCTCACTGTATTTAGCAATTGTGTTGAAATGCAGAGATACCATACATAGGTCAGATATTTGCGATCCTCTTTGCGAATAATAACACGAGAATGATATTTAGAACAACCATTAATTATTTTCAGAACCCAAATAATTCTACTATTTTGGCCGTGAAATTCTGTTCTGAACTTTTTTAGACGACAGCTTTCTATTGCACACAGCAATGATTACCAATACTTTTATGTTTAATAGGACGCTGGTACCACACATTATTTCTGTAATGGGGGGAGACGGATTTCATGCGTATGAAATAACAATAATACAAATTTACAGTGAAGTAGTGGAGTAATAAATATGAAAACTCTGAGAGCAGAATTTTGATTTCTAGGAGTCTATGTGTTCGTTTCCTTGCTTGAGCATTTTTGGTTCAACTTACAGCAGCTTCCATTTGCATATCTCTTACTATATCTAAGTAAAGAAGCAATGTTAGAACTACGAATCGGATCTTGCTCAGGCAAATTATGCGAATCGATTAATTCCTTTTGAAAAACAAATGAAATTACCTTAACTTAAAGCTCAGCTAACTGCACAATTTTTAAGTGGACCGTTCGTATTTTACGAGTAGAAAATACAGAAAACAGTTTTTCTGGATAATCTGCAGCACGTTTCTTTTATAATCTAATCTGTACAATTCATATCAACGTTAAACGCAGGAGGTAAATAAATAGGTGAAGTCTAAATGCCGTACTGAATAGCCGCGTGTCATACTACGGTCTGGGCGGCCATTTCTGCTGGACGTTCGAGTTCTCCTTCATTCGCACGCGCGCGCGCGCGCGCGCTTGTGTGTGTGTGTGTGTGTTTGTGTGTGTGTGTTTGGGTATTGTCTTTAGTGTAAGTAGGTAAGTAGTTTGTAAGTCTAGTCACTGATAATTATAGAAGTTCGCTCCAATAGTTTTACAAACTTTTGAACATTCTGAAGTCTATTTTTTTATTTTTTTATCCGATAATCATTATCCGTTACTGAAATGTGGTTGTTTACATTTTAGCCCTAGGTGATGAACAACGAATCGTAATTAGTACACAGCAAATTTTATTTTAAAAGAAAGAGTGCTTCTGGAGAGAATGTCGCCATTAGTTCCAAATCTCGTTTCTGCAAAGACTGTGGCGAAGATTACTACGAGCCAAAACCAAGGCAAGTGGAGTAGTACCAATGTGTAAATTGCCAGAACTTGTTTCATGAAGACTGGCAATTGGTCGGTGAAGAGGTGTGTTTGTCACATTTTCGTATTTGAGATTGAGTAGTACATAAATACCTTTTGTTGTACTGTGATTGCAGCATTTTTCAATCTGGATGAAAGTTTGACTGACCAATCTCCTACAACTGAACACAAAATGTTGATATGCTTTCGGACCAATTTAAATTCCTAATAGGTATAGGCAATAAGAGGTTGTTTGAACTAGTTTAAGAAGTAAACAAAACGGGTGATGTTCCAACGGATATGACAATTAAAAGTGCGAGAGGTTTGTCTATCTCACGCTTGTAAATTTCTGACCAAAATAATATATAAGGGAATTAAAAAAAAAAAAAAAAAAAAAAAAAACAGACACAGACGCACTGATCGTCAGTTTTATTCAGATTATGAACGTTACCAGAAAAGCTCTTATGATGTTACACATTGTAACGGAACGAAAGATGTAGAAAATTCAAGAACCATTACGGGATTTATAAGCCGAGCAAAAATCTTTTACAACTGAAAATAGATTGAGACGCTATTATGAATGAGCTTAAAAACAGCTAGGACTTGTGATGTGCAAGATCTATACTATATTTGTTTTACAATGAATAGAATAATGCACGTAGGATTCTGGATATATTGTCTACCATTCGTCAGCTGCAATAAGAGGACGTCTTAATGAATGAAAGTTCTCCGGCAATATTTTTCTGTGGAAACATAATATATAATTAATCATTATATCGAATTTTTTTTTGTCAAGTAGTTATTATATGTTACGTACCATTACCAGTAAAGAACATGCTGGAAAGCCCCGTTCAAATGGAACTAAAGCTAAGTAATTGGAGGTATCACGGAAAACATTTAAACATGGTGAAATGTAGTTTTTCAACGAAAGAAATGCGAGATATTTAGAATCACACGACTCTAAACTATTAATGTTGAACTGCAATTTTTCGTCGAAATTAGTCTTCTCAACAATGACCTGCCGATGACATGTGCTGAAAAATCACTTCTACTATTCTGGTATTATTGTTTTACAGAACGGTAAGGTTCCAGTTACATGGTCCTTAGAACATTAAATATATGTTCCAGTTTGAAACTTCAGTTTAGTACGTATTCTTATTCTCGTCTTCCAGTAATCAATTAAATTATTATTACAGCCCACTGAAGTTAAATCTGCTAATTACAAGATGAAGTATATGTAATATGCAGTGAAGAATACAAACCCTTCATACAACGGTTTGAAAATAAATAAGTTTCTATTAATAATTTTATGCCCCAGTTTTGAAATAAATAAACACGTCGAGAAAATGATGCCTATTTATTACTGTTTTACTGTAAATATTTACTGATGCCAAATTAATTCTGCTGAGACTCGATAAACAGCTCTTTCGTTTTACAAACAAACACGTAATAACAGTATGCTAGATGAAAATAGGCATTACAATTTATAATTGTACCTGTTACTTCGTTAGGCTGTATTGGTTTTGTTTCCCGCGTTAAAACTGATAGTGTGGGTGTCATAAACTTGTATATATGAGATTAACTATTAGCTGATCCCAGAAAATAGAACCGTAATAAGACAGAATTATTTCCTAATTACTTTCTCGCGCTGGTAAGGTTAAACCGGTTATATACAACATTATTACAAGGAGAAGGTCACTCCAACATAAAATTTTGGATGGTGCATGACAGAGGATACTTTTCATATGGATTTTGTCAGATTGTACAGTCGTATTCCGATCCTGATGAAATTTTTAAACACGATTGAAAAATTTACTTAATCAGCGCGAATTTGTTGTTACCAACGTATGGTTTTAATGCGAATTTGAAAATAAATCTAATATATAAACAATTTTTCTTTGTTTGTCTTTTGTTCGTATTTCATGAAAGGCCATACGGTATATCGGATTGTGATAAAACAATGTAAGCTCATTGCTTGCACTCCCGCGAACGTTAAACACATACTAAAATTAACTTCGTATGGTGCATGGCGGAGGTTGCTTTATAATTATTTAATTCGTTTCATACGCGATTCCGCTGTAATGACTGGACGGAGATGAATGAATTTTGGGGCAGTGGTAGCTTCTACCCTCCTTAATACATGTACTACCTTGCGTAAGCCACCGTATGGTGCGTGACGGAGGGTCCGTACAATGGATTAATATAATTGTTGGTCTTTAATGCTGAAAGGGGTGGACGATTGATGTAAAATTTGCAATGGAGGTTTCTTACACCCAGCTACTACCTTGGTAAGTCACCGTACGATGCGTGGCCGAGGGTGCCTTCTTACATCTACACGGGATACTCTGAAAATCACCTTTAAGTGCCTGGCAGAGGTTTTATCGAACCACCTTTATACTGTTTATCTCCCATTCCATTCTCGAATAGCGCGCGGGAAGAAAAAAATGTATAAACTCAATTATCTCTGCCATCCATCCAGATTTAGGTTCTTCGTGATTTCCCTAAATCACTCCAGGCAAATGCCGGGATGGTTCCTTTCAAAGGGCACGGCCGATTTCCCCACCCTTACCCCAAACTCCAAGCGTTAGGTCCGTCTCTAATGACCAAGCTGTCGGTGGGACGTTAAACCCTAAGCTTCCTTCCTCCTTACATACCTCTGGAGGTTTCCAACAGCCACAGGTAATGCGCCACCACACATTGTACACCATGATCAAAACTTTTTGTCGCTCAACGCATTGCAGGGCTATTTTGGCCTCCCTGTTCTCCCGACCTTACGCCTATGGCAAACCTCCTGTCGATGACCGCGCGACGACTGAACCGGAATCCACCAGTTGCTGCTTCAGAAGATTAACGTACGTGGAAGTAGCGTAACCAGAAATGATGGCAACACTGAATACTGATTCAATCATGTTTTGCACTTCGTAAGGGGATAAATTTTCAAATATGTGATCTGTTTTACAATGTGTTATCTCCCAAATCAATTTCGCTGTTGTATTCTTTTTTCCTTTATTGTGTTTTCAAGCCAACTGTAAACAGTTGGCAGGCTGGCAGCAGCTGCGGTGGCTGCCCTTCACCCATGTGACATACATGAATTGACAATAAGAGAGAAGTATAAAAAGAGGAACAAAAAGTGTGGAATGTTAAAACAATTTACACGCTGAGTTTTTGACAGACTAAAACGTACATGGACAAAACGGGGCAACATATATCAGGGAACGATAAACAGACGAGTAGTGATAAAAAACACACATAGTCAGTAATAACAGTTGGCCACGGTGACGAGTTAAAAGTACATTGCAGAAACACTAAGGACAGAACAGGAAGACACTGGACGGTGCACAGAATAAAACTTGCGGACGGCGAACACGGAGGCACTGATTAAAAAACACACGACACTGGACACACTGGCACTGTACATGTTGGTAAAAAGTCGAGTCGCCCCCGCAGGGGTTTGGGAGGGGGACGGAGGTGGGGGGAGGTGGGACAGGGATGGGGGGAGAAGGGGAGGGAAGAGAGAGTAAGGAGGGGAGAGAAGGATTGACGAGACTCTGGGCATGGGAGAGGGGTAGCCAAGCGGGCGGGAAGGGAAAGGGAGGGGATTGCTGTTGTATCTGGTTACTGCATTTTGGATGACCCAAAGTGTATAATCCAGACGATGACTGAATGAGCATTCACTTCAGTAGAGCGTTTCAGCGAGTTACGTCTGTAAATAATCTGAATGTGGCAATACGATTTTCCCAAAACGGTTAAATCTATGTAGGTATTTCCTTGTGCTCATGTTTAATAATGTCTTAAGCTAGTATGAACACAATGTTACTGTTGTGTCCGTCCTCGAAGAGTGCGCGTTCCCGCTAGAGAGCGCTCGCGGGGCAGAGTAGCGACGCGGGTGCAACGGTCACCAACAGAAGTGCCACTGCCGCCGCAACTCTTTATGCTTCCGCGCGAGGCAGCCAGTCAAGACGAGGACAATCGGATTCCGCGCATCCGACGAACGGTGTGAGATCCCTCCGCCGCCCGCGATATAGGCGGGCGCCAATCCGGCGCCAGGAGTCTACGGAGTCTACAGTCGGAAGTCGGAGTCTCAGCGTGCCCGTAAACCAGGCAGTCTTCGTACGTCCTCGATAGTTAGTCCGTGTCCGTTATCCACGTTTGTATGGGACTGTCAGAAACAGTATTCCTATCGGGATATGTTTACGCATCTCACAGTAACCTGCAGACAAGCGAGAGATATATTGGCGTAGGTTTGTGGACTATGAAATGGTGACAGTATTGCATTCACAGAAGACTGCTTCGAGGCATTGGACATTGCTTGCTCAGAAACTACGAGCAAAGAAAGTTAAGTTGTATTCATCTTTTGTTTTGCCGTGTCCATACATAATAAATGTGGTTAAGAGTGGTGCTATTAATTTTTGTTACATGAATCGTGCCCTTGAGTTGACCTGACCGACCATCGTCCACCTTGAGTACATAACAGTTACCCTTTATTAACTCTCTACAGCTGCGCGACAGACTCACCGTATAGCCTGATGGAGCCCTCGGTTTCGCCGAGGGAGTTCTTGGAGATGCAGCGGTAGTTGCCGAAGTCGTTGGCGGTGAGCCCGCGGATGGTGAGGCGCATGTGCGAGCGGTAGGAGGCCTCCTGGATGTCGGTGTGGTACTTGCTGGTGGGCAGCAGCATCACGTTGTTGTACACCCAGTAGCTGATGGCGCGCGGGTGCGCCTCCGTGTGGCAGTCGATGATCACGTCCGTGCCCGCCGGAGCGCCCACCAGCTGGTTCGGCACCCAGATCATCGGCGAGACTGCAACAGGTGACCCGAGCCGTAACCAAACGACTTAATAGAAATAGAGCAGTTGTGACTTGGGTAGCTTCCAAAGGTTATTATGTAAAACTGGTTCCACTCACCGTAGTAATAAGGAAAAAAAATCGCGCTGACGTGTTTTACGGCCCACTTTAGATTTGTAGTTTTATAAGTCTTGGTAAACATTTTAGATCAAGATAATAAACTAAATAATAATAAATTAATTAATAATGATTATGCAGCCAAGATCGCATTTTTCGTTTATTATGTTACCTGTTTCGGCGTACTCGACGTCATCTTCAGACCTGTCGTAATTTGCATAATTTCACAACATTATTATATACGAAAAGAGTACATCCAGGTTGAGGCATCGTTAAACATAAAATTAGTAGTCACAAGTAAAAAATATATATCCATCTTCTAATGGTTTTGAAGTGAGGTACTTCAAAGTCTAAGTACAATACTAATTGAAGTCCAGTATAACACTAACTTCTACTGTTATACTGGACTTCAATTAGTATTGTACTTAGACTTTGAAGTACCTCACTTCAAAACTATTAGAAGATGGATATATATTTTTTACTTGTGACTACTAATTTTATGTTTAACGATGCCTCAACTTGGATGTACTCTTTTAGCATATAAAAATGTTGTGAAATTATGTAAATTACGACAGGTCTGAAGATGGCGTCGAGTACGCCGAAATCGGTCACATAATAAATGAAAAATGCAATCTTGGCTGCATAATCATTATTAAAAATTATAGATCGTCCCATTGAACTATGAGTTCCTTATATAATAAATTAATTAATAAGAGTGTCTGAAACGCTTTTAGGGAAAAAAAGTTTTAGGTAGTGCCGGGTTCCGAACAAACGACTTTTACCGTCATAGTCTAACGCCTTGCCCACTACGCTACGGCTATCAATCAAAAGATGGGTCTTTTAATCTCATACTATTGATGGCCGTTGTTAACTGTTGCTAACATGGCATTTGTAGACACTAGATTATCATTTATCGTACGAAGAACGGTGTGTTTTTGTTAATTCTGCAGTGCGCCATTGCTTCGAAATGACAACGTGTCAGTTACAATAAGAAAATCATCAAATACGCAACGCAAGCTGGCGTATGCCACAGAGATCTGCGCAAGGAATGTCACGTGACATTTCTTAACGGCTGGTTAATTCAATGGAGGGTGTTAAATCTCCGTTATTTTTGCAAATATGTCTCAAACGATACGAGATATGAGAAAAAAAACGTAAGGGAGCTAAGTTGTAGAGAATTTTCTCCTCTACCAATTAGGCTATTCAATTTTCCGGTCAGATGAACGGTTCGTTTTCAATTACAATTATATTACAGACGGCTTTCTTAGGTATTACTACCGTATTTTTGGTCCGAAAAATTTGAAAAAGGGAGGTTCTTGTCTCTGGCGGCCTACAATCATGTCTGTAAAATCTGATACTGGTCGGTTGAACGGTTCGTCTTAAAAACAGGGAACATTTTACGGACAGACAGACAGACAGACAGACGGAAATATATCCCAAAATCGCCGTTATTTTTGCAAATATCTTTGAAACGCTACGAGATACGAAAAAAAAAAAAACACAAGATGTAGAGAATTTTCTCCTCTACAAATTCGGTTATTCAATTTTCGTGTCAGATGAATAATTAAGCCCTTATTTTCATACAAATTTCGAGCTGTCAAAAGACGATCCAAAAGGCCTACTTTTAGTGTTACTACCGTAACCTAAAATGAGCCAAAATTGCAGCTGAGACTCACCTTTTTGATCATTAAAATTCGTTTACGGATCAAAGCAGAATCGAATGAAGTAATGCACGTATCCAGAGAACCCCTTAATGACTTCCCATTACAGGTTTGGATATGAAAATTTGGTAAAGTGAAAAATTTTAAATATCTTGGCACATGGTTCAACAGGCAAAAAATTTAAAACAGGAAGTTAACCAACGTATTGTTAATGTGTCTAAATCTTACTTAAGTCTAAAGCAAATAATTTCATCCAAGTATCTGTCAATTAATACCAAACTTGAGGCATATAATGCCGTAATAGTCCCAGTTGGTCTTCGAAAGTAAGATTATGAGAACGATCATTGTGCATTTCCGGGATGGGGTCTCGTGGAAACGTAGAAAAAAAACCAGAACTGCATGAACTGATGAGGCAACCGAACATCGTTCAAAAACCGAAAGCGAGAAGAATAAACTTGGCAGGTCATATTGCTAGGAGATCATAAACCTATCGAGAAAAAGCCGTACTTACGGGAAGACCTGATGGTACCCGTCCAATTGGAAGACCAAGAAAGCGATGGGTTGATGAGCTAAAGAAAGACGTTTCTGAGCTAGGAGTCCGTGACAACTGGATCCAAAGTACACAAGATCACCATCTATGGAGGAGCATTGTGAGGTCGGCGAATGATCTACAGGGTCCTAGATGATGATGATGACGTGTTTCACTATGAAACGTACTGTAAATAATTTTGAAATAAATAATGAGCACCAGGATTAACATCTCTCTTCTGTTCAAATGGTTGTAAATATATGGGACTTAACTACTCTGGCTATTAGTCCTTAGGTTTACAAAATACTTAAAGTAACTTACGCTAAAGACAACAAATACACCCAAGCCCGATGAAGGACTCGAACCTCAGCAGCGGCACACTCACTCGTGTCCATACCACTCATATGTGTAGAAATCTATATTCTTCACCTGTTTGAAAGTTGGGTCAATATAGTATGATGTTTCCATTTAATTTTATGTATGAATCCCGACAGATTAGTATGTAATTAAAATACATACTGTGTACACAAAACGTAGGTTCTGTACATTATTTGGTCGTCACTAACTATTCCTAGAACTGCAACAAGTGATCAATTCCAGAAGTCGTTCAGTTCAAATTTGTATCTGAATATTTGGTTAGGAATTGGGGATTTAAGCATCGTCGTTTCCGACCACAGTACACCTTAACACGTATCAGTACGCAACACATAACCTCAACGACTTATTAACATGATGTAAACTTTACTTTGGAACATAATGCATTGATGTAGTAAATAAGTCAGAGAGTTTCAGACACGACATCCTGATATGACCGTTTCAGTAATAGTCCATCCCTGTGTAATGCTGTCAGTCAGTACGAGTACCGCTGTACCATAACTGTATCGAAAATCTTTGCCGAAGCGGTAAAAACTTTAGTAAAATTTCTTTAAACATTTGTTCCATTTTCACGATACCTATAATTGTTTTGTGAATATGGTTTTGACGTTGCAAGTTCATGTTTTCATATCTTTGTGTTCTGTCCTCTGACAGTTTCGATCACGATGAGCTAAATATGTACCTCGCTACTCAAAAAGGAAAAAGAATATTATTTATTATTCGAAGTGTATAGAATTGAATAAATAAATAAAAAGATGTCATTACTAAAAGCAATGCAAAAACAATTATTCCAAATAATCGAGTTTATATCTTAACTCCTCCCATAAACCTACATAAATGTTCACAATATATTTTTAGCTTCGGCGACTTCCATCTTTTGATGATTCTGAATCTCATAAAAAATTATTGACCGTAGAATAAATTGTGGCCAACAAAAAAGGAGCTATTGACATATCCACATAAAATGCTGATAGTAAACTGACGTCATTATAATTAACAGGTCATAAACATTTTACATCTATATAACAGCTCTGCAAATCACATTTAAGTACGTGGCAGACACTTTACTGAAACACTGTCATAATATTTCTCAACCGTTCTTTTCTCCGTTTTCGATCTGATTTATGTTATTTTAGTTTCCTAATCATGTCTCCCTATATATATGTGTGCGTGAACAAATTATGTTCGCATACGAAGGAGAAAGTTAGTGAAAGAAATTTCTGGAATAGATCTCACCGCAACGAATAACGTCTTCCTTTTAATGACTTCCATCGGAACTAGTGATCATTTCTGTGACACTTTCTCCCCTGTATCGCGATAATAGGAAAAGGGCTGCCGTCCTCTGGACATTCTCTACATAATCTACAAGTTTGTGGGAGTCACACAATGCGCGGCAAGTTTCCAGAATAGGACGGGCAAGTGTAACGCAGATAACTAGATGAGTTGCCAACAATCAAATAACGAACTACGAAAAAGTTATGGAAATTGGACACAATCGAATGACGTCGCTATTTCATTCCTAGAGTTGTAAGTTTACACAACAAGGCATGATACTCTCGGGCACAGGTTAGACCGGAAGCCTACACATACTGACAGGTATCTGCACTTTCAATCCAACCACCAGAAGAACTGTCAGGCGCTCACTGGAAGTACATGCGCAGCAGCTACGTGATGAGGACAACGAAAACGAAAACACTAGGAACAACATCTATGGCTAGTGGCTATAACTGTAAAATGACCCACATAGTCATGGATCCAGATAAAAAAACCGCGATCGGCAGAAAATCGATAAAACACAGCGAGCAGCATACTTACCGTATGTAAAAAAAAGTCACAGATCGGATTGCTAAACATCTTCGCAGGGTTGGTGTCCAGAATGCATTCTATAGTAGCCTCAAGATCCACGATGTTCTTGGCTCCACGAAGAGCAAGATTGAGGCACTACACGCTGCTGGAATATACAAGGTGGAATGCTATTGTGTGGAAGTATACCTAGATGAGACAGGGACAGCAGTGACAACGACCATGCACGAACATAAAGGTACACTGATTAGGCCAACACAATAAATCTGAAATGGCAGAACACCAGCAATATTGCAGCAAAAAGATAAAATTTTACGATGCCTTAATACTGGCTAAACAATCAGGGACGGTTAAAAGCAAGATAAGGAAAGCCATCGAAATTTTAAAACATCGTAACACAACTTGTACATAAAACAACTAGTACAGATTAACAGGAAGTGCAAAATGGCTAAGCAGGAGTGGCTAGAAGGCAAATGCAAGGATGTAGAAGAATGTATAAATAGGGGAAAAATAGATACAGCCTACAGAAAAATAAAAGAAACATTAGGAGATAAGAAAAACAGCTCTATGTATATCAAGGACACTGATGGAAAACCAGTTCTCAGCAAAGAAGGGAAAGCTGAAAGGTGTAGAGGGGCTCTACAAAGGAAATGAACTTCGAGACAATATTGTAGGAAGGGAAGAGGATGTAGATGAAGATGAAATAGGAGATACT